>OX424574.1:70067634-70802634 GCA_949152435.1 Gastracanthus pulcherrimus
TTTGTTAAAACTCGTTAATGTTAATCATTATATATCTTATACAAGTATTCCTTATGTACATAAAGAAAATTTTTAATCAACAATTGTGATTTTGCAAACCCGATAATTGTCGATTGAAAAAAAATCGTTAAGAATGAAGAAATTTTTTTTGTTTTCCATCCAATTTTAATCATTGGGGCCTTATTTTGTTCTTTTAATGTTGTTCGATAGTTCGAACGAAACAAAATTTAAAAATAATTCATGAGTGCTACAGAAAAGCTTATTGTTTATATCTAAACATATAATCTAGTTAAACAATTAGCTTTTCCGTAGCACCTATAAATTATATAGAAATTTTCGTTCGGTCGATCTATCAAACAACATTCAAGGAACAAAGTAAGACCCCGATAATTAAAAATCGATTGAAAATATAACAGTTTCTGAATTTTTAATGATTATCTTTCAATTCACAATAATCGTGTTTACAAACATCACATTTATCGATTAAAAAATTTCTTATGTACATGAGGTATACTAGTAGCAGATATATAATGATTGACACTAACAAGATTTAACAAAATTGATAGAAAAACGAAAATAAATTGGTCTTTTTGTAACCCCTGAACCTCCTTAAGGAAAAATTTAATTGAATAATTTAATTGAAATTATGCAGTTTAAAGGAAAACGTTGACCAAATGTACATTCCAGCATGTATTTCTGAAATCTCGTACCCAGTACTTTTTGTGTCGCTGATTACGAATCCGATATCTGAAATTGAATATTCAAAATAGCCGATCCAATATGGTGGTCAAAAAATTAAAAAATTACTGTTTTTTGATAAAAATCAGTATTCGGGGGTTATTAGGATCGCTGATTATGAATTCATTATCAGAATTTCAAAACCCAAATTGGCCGATCTAATATGGCGGGCAATACCGATTTTCACCAAATAACAGTAATTTTGTACTCTTGGTCGCCATATTAGACCGACCATTTTCAATTTCTGACATCGGATTCGTAATCAGCGACCCAAAATACGAAGGGGTACGAGATTTCAGAAGTACGTGCTAAAATATACACATTTGTTTAATTTTTTCCTTTGAACTGCATATTTTGTCAGATTTTCTAAATTTCAGCTGCAAGTTTAACATCGCCATCTTGTATTTGACCTTTCAACTCAATTTTCCCTTAATATGATCCTATAGTAAAATTTGACGAAAAAATTCTATTTCGGTTTTATTTCATTTTCTGATACTTTGCACATTTTTAGAACAGAAAATGATTTTGTATTGACAATATTGGTCATATAAATCATTTTAATGAACTTAATAGTTATCTATATGTATTTTTCCTCCGACCATTATTGCACACAATCTAGCGTGTTCTTACATTAATCGAATCATAACCTGTGTCTAAATCTACTCTTTACTTTGCAGGCAAACTTGAGAAAACATAGAAATTATTAAGAAAATATTTTAAGCTTTATTCTGAGATAGAAAAATAGTTTTAAAATCATTAGAAAATTATGTCTTATTTTTGAAAAAAGTGCGGTTCTCTCTATTTATGGTTTTCCAATATTCAGCAAGTTTTATGCGCATAGGATTACAATGAATCAATCTGAAATTTTCAGGATATCTTATTCTACTTATTCACATTACAACGATGAACACTGATTAAAAAAAACATTATTAAGAAAGTTTTGCCCATGATTAGAGTTAAAATGTGTTTATTTTTTGGTTATTTTTACAATGAAAATTTAATATAATTTTATTTTTCTTCATAATTGTGTTTTTAAAAATATGGAGTTCATAATTCTTTGTGGTACAGGTGTTAGATATTACATATTTTTTTTCAATCTTGCATTACCATGCGCAATGGCAATTTCGAAATAACATCAATTTTCATTATGGTGATCACTAAGGAAAACTTACTAGATAAAAAAATATATTAACATTTGGTTGTTATTTATGAGTTTAAGATCAAGTTCAAATACTTATCTTACAAATTGGATAATTTATTATTCACTAAAATTACAAAATCTTGTACTTTTTAATCAATATAAAAAATGTTATTTTGATCACAATGACCCACCAGGATGGGTCGGTGTGATCAAATAGCAAAGCATAAAAAATAATATCAAATACCTATTAAATCCTTATAATTTATATTTGTAAAATATATACTTAAATTTAAGTATGCGATTCTATTTTATGGTGTAACAATGTGGAAACAATGCTTTTATTAACATTTTATTACATTATGAAAATACACCGGGAATCGAACCTCTTTTTGTGTTTCTCCAATTTAAATACACGCTGATCACACGGACCCAATTTCGACATACGATTTAAAAATTATTTAAAAAATGTATGAATATCATTAGGTAAATAAAAATGTTTGGATTTAAAAGTTTAAATGCTTGATTTTTCATGCACGATACTAAAATTCTTAAACACTCAAATGATAAAATTGTAGAAATGATTTAATGCAAAATTTTCTTAGATTAAAAGTAGGCGAAACCTATCATTGTAAATGATTCATCAGATATGCTTTCGTTGCATGCATTTTAGCATTAATTAAGTTTTAACTTGTATACTTAGAAATATAAAACTTCGAAACATTCAAGAAACTCATAGAATTTCTTATAATTCAATGATTCGACTGACCCGTTGATCACACCGACCCCGCTCTCCCCTATATTGCTTAAAAATTTATAAAAATTTACAAAAAACTTTCTTTTTAGGTAACAAATATAACCACCAATTTAAAAATTCTTTATCATATAACTAACAAATTTGTCAAAATTTACTATAGGACCACCTTAAAGTACAATAAAAACCGTCTAACATATTTAATTTTTAAAAAGTAATAATAAGTATTTCCTTACAAAATAGAATTTTCAAATAAATACACATTTTTTAAAAAAGTTGTTTCGAAAAATCCGCTATTGTGAATGTTTTCTTACATTTCTACATAATTTAAGTTGTAAAATCATAAAGAGTGACACCGAAAACTCTTATATACAAAGCTTTAAACAAACTAATTAAAAATAAGTTGATTAAAAATACACTTTCTCTTACTACCTGTTCTCTTCCTTTAACTTTTATTGCTATAGTACTAATTATACTAAGCTTATTGCCTAAGTTATTTATTATGTATTATAAATAGTTCTATGTTATTTATTATGTATTATAAATATTTCTACATCGTTCAAATAACGGAACTATATTTACTGTAAATAACTACTTGGTCTTCGTCAATACTACAGTATAATTATTTATGGCCAATATAAATAATGGATTTGTATACTAAGAATTCTCTATATTATTCGTTTCAACGATACTCCGTATTTAATATCAATATTATAACCACTAATTAGCACATCTCGTGTTAATTATTACTTAAGGTAATGTTCGGTAATAACTGTTTTTCGCAGTATATTTATTTGCCTCCTTGCCGCGGGGCTATATGTGTTTGGTGCAAGTGATCAAAGTGCTAGGTGCAGTCGTATTGTTAACTGACTTTTCTCTTCTCCTCTCTAGTATGTTTAGATGTCCCATGTAACTTACTGCAAATTTGCCTTGTACTTGGCTATCATGCCTTTTTATTGCTATTATTTTACTAAATTCTTTTGCCCGGACTTTGAACTCTATTCACTAGTGTGAGGAGAAGGAAAACATATGTCTGTAGTACTGTTACGTTTCTCTAGTGAGCAGCTGCTCGCGCCCTATACACGCCGTCCGACGGACGGTGACTATGCCTTCTGCCTCGCTTGTTTGGGTTTTGCGACTCGCGCGCGCGACGCAGCGTTGCAATTCTCTCCCGATGCCTAGTCTCTATAAAAAAAACGCATAGATAGGACCGAGAAACGAAAAAAAAAACCTACGTGGCTCCTCGTGCTGTCAGGTATACCCCACTCAGGATCGCCCAGCCGATGTCTCTCTGCTAGCTTCCTATGGGAACGTAACAAAAATAGCCTGGCTTCTCGCACGCTAGCTGGTGATGGGAAGAAGGTGTGGCACGAGTGTTTCGTGCCGCGCTAATCACACTCACTCCCCGCAGTTGGGATCAACGTTGACCCTGTCGCCCGCGTGCTGCGTTGTCCGAGTCGTACGTATTTACGTGGCGTCTACGGCGCGCTCGAGCAGGCACTACTTCTTTACTGCCGCGGGACTGACGGCTCTCTTCTCTTGCTCGGGCGATGCCTATAGTGTCCGTCGGAAAACTTCGGCGTCGTTCGGTTTCGTCGGCTGCTTTATCATCGCTCGGTGGGCGTGATATTCACTTAAGCGCGGCCACTTTTGCCGCTGCTGCGCTTTATTTAAACTTGTACTTGGGTCAACGTTAGCGTACCCTTAATATATATTTTTATGTTTTCTACCTGTTACCTATCTGCCTTTGTCCGAACAACCTCTCCCATGTATTACCCACTGAATTTGTCGTAAAGCCATTTATAACGCGTACACGACTTGCACCAAAAAACTTGCCAAACAAAAATTTTATTAGTCTACTTTAGACAAGAATTTATTCCGTCTATAGCCCTTCAAAACGATGTGTGCCATTTATAACGCGTGGCTCGGACTGCCATCCAAAGGGTCATAATTTTATTCAAATTTGAGCGCCAGGCACTGTATTCCAAATTAGTCAAAATTTGGCAAACTGTGACGAGCAGTGCCCCTCGTCATAAACTTTGAATTTATTATTCGTGCCCACCCCGAAAGGGAGTTCTCAGATATACTAACTACTTTTAGTTTTCACGCCCAGACACGGCTAGCTAATAGTTGTTTCTATACACGGAGAGTCGTGGGGTCTCGACGGTTACCGCTTCCGTTCTTTTATTTCACCTTCACATACGAAAACATAGGCGAAGCTTGTTCAAACAGACATACATAGGAGTGAGGCAACACAAAAAAAAATAAAATAGTATGATCTTTATATATAGATTTAAAATGAATGCAGTGCCTTTTATTTCACTGAGGACATATCCGAGTAGGAGGATAGGCTGTAAATTTTACACAATAAAGTTTTCCCGAGTCTCCCACGAGGCACAAAGCTGACAATGATCGAGTTTTAGGGAATTTTCTTTATACTGTGAGTTAACAATATTCGAATTTTGAATCAAGGTACAATTTTACAGAAGTTCGCAAACGAAATTATCACTACATCCACCTTAATTCTGAATCTTACTTTTTATCTCTAAACCGTAATAAATTTAACGTATTTAATTATTCTCATTTAACTTTTCCTTAAAACTAGTATTAATCTATATTTAATTAATTGTATAAAAAACTGTATTAATAAGATTGTATGGATAAAAAAATCTATTATACGCCCGGGGCAGGAAAGGCAACCCGGCGTCGAATTACTGGCCCAAATTAGGCACAAAAACGTGGTGACTTAGCTTAATGTCCTTCTCGTCGATGGCGTGGAGGCTGAAGCGAGTAGCGCAGTCACACGAAGACGTTCGCCGATAAATTATACAAAAAAAACTAAATCAAATTTACCAAAAAAATATAATTCGTATAAACAATTAAAAATTATACGACTGAACATAAAAAAAAAAATTATAAAAGTCCAGAAGGGACTCGCGGCGCGGATGTTGAATGAAGTCCCGTGGCCCGGAAGCTGTTGGTCGCACGAGAGGCCGGAGAAGAGTCTGCCGAGTCTGAGCTCGCTGCCGGCCCGAAGGCCGCGGCTTTGGACCCGCCTTCCACGTCGCGGCCTCTGATTGGTGACTTTTCGTCGTCGCCAGGCTTTCTGATTTGAGAGCAACCCTCACGTCAGGTTGGGATCTCTGATTCTCGCCTCTGGTATTCTTCTCCCCGAAATCGCCTGAAGCTGTAACAATCGTATTGCGTAAGGCACTGAAAATTTCCATGCTCGCTGGGGGAGAAGTTAGGAGACACTGTATATAGAGATGGCTATAGTGCATTGTCTGGCAATAGTCCGTGAGCTGTTACGTAATTGTCGTACGCCCTTGGAAAGAAAAATAAGCTTCTACACTATGGAGTATTTTGCCTCACCAGGTAGATGCTTAGAACTGAGGGAGACAGAGTAAGGAGAGAGTAGCTGTGTTCTTCGAATATTTACTTAACTTGTAGTTAATGCTGGCGGCCGACGGTGACGCTCGTTGCGATGATACTATACGGCGAGCTGCGAGGTCTTATGGACGTTTCAGGCATACCTGGGCTCATTGCCTTTGAGAGGCAGCGGGATACAGCTCTTGTTGGGCTGTTGATGATGACTGACGCCAGATTTCCGCCGTAAAAAAAAGATGCTTTCTGTTTCCTAAAAAATTAATTCGAATCTACGCAGTATTTTTTTTAAGCTACTATGATTCAGAACGCAAGGTGGAGAGACTCCTCTCGCGGTCATGGCAGGACTTCGTCTTGAAATCGGTCTTTGATGTATTAGTCACGCCTGAGTAACACGGAGATAATTAAAATTTATTATTAATTTTTAAAAAATAAAACATTATTGATTTAGGATTTTGATTAAAAAGAAACACAAGTTTTACAATAATTTACGTGTAATGGCTTTTAATAGTAATGATGTTCAAAATAATTTCAAAAACAAAATACACAATTTTATTCTAAATAATCTCAAGAATATTCTCCTACAGTTTTAGTCGGATTCATTATTTTAGCACCAGGATAAAATTAAAGTTAAATAAACTGTTAACGCCGTGAATCTCAGTTAAAACTTGGGTGTTCTAACTTGATTATCGCTCGTTTTATAACCGACAAACTGCTGGCGTTCACGTCGGAAAGGAAATGGAGAAATTTACACGTGGTTTTATATAACGATAAAACAATAGAGATTTATTTCTCCTTCTAAGTTAAATTTACAAGTGTACATGTGACTAGTGGTTTTTTAAACATTAAATAAATTAATTGCGTAGTGTGTAAATGTGTGAGTGTGTGTGTGTGTGTGTGTGTTAATAATGTAATTTTGGTACCGAGATAGAAGCACGGAGTTGGTGTTACTAATCTCGAGGCAGCCGGAAGAAGAGTTCGAGCAACCTCGAGCGCTGGAGTTTTGTCCAGCGTCGGGGAGTTGCTAAGGTGAAACGGGGGAGACTCCTTTAACATGGAGAATCCCGGCTCCGCGTTCAAATTCGGCCGAACGGGGAGGCCTCGCGCTACGGCGCGACCTCGCAGTTGCGCGGAGTTGCATGCGCGCGCGTGTCAATTCAAAGCGCGCGTAAACTGACGGTGTTTAAACGGTCCGAACATAAACAAATTAGTGAGAAAACAGTGTTTTTATCAAAATAGTGGCTTTAATGAATACATTCACCATAATTTTATAAAACTATTCATTGTAAATACATTTTACATAAGAATAACTCTTAGAACACATCTAACTAGTATGATATAGTATTTAACATCAGAAACTTAAAGCAAAGAATTATTATTCACTTACTGCAAAACGTAAATTAAAGCGTTTAAGTGAAAAAATGACGTTACATGACAAAAAGAACTTTTCGTAAATGTTTGCTTTACATTGAAAAAAATGAATATCTTTATAAAAATATTTTTACATGATGAGATAATAGTTCAACTGACTTTTTAAACAAAAAACCGCTGCTAATTCATTGGCACTTAGCTTCATCAAACTTTATACATTGTTCAAATATGAAAGTATTTTTTTAATTAAATCTGTAGTAAAATAACAATATGATTCACTAAAAATTACACTAAATTGATCGTAATATTTTAGCATAAAGAAGAAACAGAAAAATTAAAACTCAAGAATCGAAAAATCGAAAAATAGTTAACACAACACTATACTATACACTATATTTACTATACTTATTTAACAGATTATCCTACACTCGTTGGTACATATTAATAGATAAATACTAATAACTGCTATATTAGTATTATGCAATAGTACGTTATTCAACAAGGGGCGAAAGTTGCAGATTTTTTCCGCGGGTGGGTTTACTGCCCGAGTGAAAGATTTGTCTCGAGGGGGCATTTACTGCACGAGCGAAGCGAGGGCAGTAATCGCCCGAGGGAAAAATGTACTTTCGTCTCGTGTTGCATATAGTATTTTATTCCACTCTCGACCGTAGCCACTTATTGACCCTGAAAAGTAGGACCGACGCGTTCTTTTATATTTTTGTAGGTTGATCTAGAAGAATTCGTATGCCCGCGCACAAATAGGAAATATGTAAATAAAGATTTTAATTATTTTTTAATTACAATTTCTTTTCTTTTTTGTAAAAAACCACTAGATGTATCAATTTATTGTAAAACGAATAGTATTGTAAAAAAAAATATGAAAGAAAAGTATTTGAATTTTACTTTTGCCCCGCAAATTTTACTTTCGCCCCGCAAATTTTACTTTCGCCTCACAAGTTTTATTTTTGTCTAACAAATTTTACTTTCGCCCCGTAAATTTTACTTTCGCACCGCAAATTTTACTTTCACCTCGCAAATGGATTTATAGAAAATATATGCTACTTTCGCGCCGATTTTCATGAGAAAATGGTGGCCATATCGGTCGAGTGTTGAATAAAAGCATTTATTGCGATTGTGCAATTAACAAGGAGGGACCACGGAGTTCATGTCACCGATTTTGATAAAACTTTAGGGATCGTTTTCTGATACCTAAAAATGAAGCCCAATACTCGTGGTTTTATCCAATGGGCCTTCGTACGGTAGATACGGCGTATTTAATTAACGGTGATAGTATATCTATAAATATTTGATTTTTAGCATTGCCCATATGAGCAATGCTAATGTTTTTTGGCACTATCTCAGATTTGAAGACCCATTGGATAAAACTACGGGTACTGGGCTTCATTTTTAGTTTCCAGAAGTCGATCCCCAAATTTTCATCAAAATCCAAAACCCGGACTCCATTGTCTCCCCTTTTAAGTCCCACCATTACGATACGAAATAGTAATTTTTACTAAACCATTTCCTTCCGTGTAGTCACGTTTTCTTTATTTTAAAACTTTACAATTGTAAAAGATTGGTCATTTTATGCTCTTTTTAATCAATTAACAATAGATTTATCATAACATTTCTAATATACCTGTAACAACTGCCCCCCCCCCCCGCGGATGTTCAAGAACTTCACCAGGGTTTGATTTAGGGGGGTTGAGGATAAGAAATGATCAATTAAATAATGGTATATTTTTACGATTTAAAATAATAATGAATATTTATTTTATCACCCTAAATTAATAGTAATTGAATAAAAAGTAATAAGTAAAAGAAATAACAAAGAAAATAAAACACAAAGTAACTTATAAAATATTAACAAAAGAAAAGAGAAAAATAATGAAAGAAAAATAATGAGACCAAAATAATTAGAACAATATATACTAACTTATATTTATATATTGTAGTATAAGTGTGTGTATGTTAGTATATCTAATTAAGAACTAGTGCTCCCGTGGAGGCGCGTCTTCACGAGCACGCTACCTATTGTACACTAGTAATCCGGGTGCACCTGTGTTACTAGTGTATTAGCACCGTAACACTGGAGTACCACTCGAGGAGCGCCACGAGGGGTTCTTTACAGTGAACCAGATACAGGAGCGCCTGTAAATTTGGCCGGCGAATTCCCTATTCTACTTGCTTAATTATTGACGATACGTGTGCACAATTGAGGAGCACCTCATGTCGCGGCCCGCTAACCTAAAAAACTAAAGGCGCACGATCGAGGATCACCTCATGTCGTGGCCAGACCTAACTACCGACAGTAATCCGGGTGAGCCTGGTTTACTGTCTCTCTCGCACCAGATACGCAGCGTTCCTGGAGACGACGGGGAACTACGGGTCAGTATGGTAGGAGCGCTTACACAACCTGGCTCGGTCATAGTGTACAGGAGGTGGGTTACAGGGTCAGGATATACGCACGTTCATCCACAGTCGAACCTCGAGCGGGGTGTGCCTCGCTGCGATATTCTTTTGAGGATGTACCTGCGCTTTACGTCGGCAACGTCAGGATACTGAACGAGGAGCGTTTTGATTCATGAGCCTGGATTGTCCGTCGTGAGCCATGAGCGCAGCCACAGACTAGTTCAGTCGAGAGCGCGATTGTACGTGCTGGTGCGCTAACCAGACCGCTCAGCGCCCGCGGCCAAACTGAAGACCTCGCGCAAGTGCGGGCAAGCGACTCCATTTTTGCTCTGTCCCCACTGTGCGCTCCGCTCTCGGTACTATAGGCCGAGCCGTCGAGCTTCTTTTCATCTCTCTCTCTCTCTGAAAATTTCCAAAATTGAAAATTGTGCAAGCAATTCTCGGTTATTACAGCTAAGGTTTCTTCCATAACGACTCAGTTTAATAAAAATCTCTCTATTTTAAAATCAGTGCCAGGGCTGACAAAAGAAGTAGGGTTATTAAAGTTGAACTTGGAAGTCATAAAAAGAAAACTGTCTGATCAGAACTCTTTACTGGATGAGTTCCAAAGAAGACAGGCCTTACTAGAAAACAAGAACAAAGAATTAACCGAGAGATTGCTAACTCTAGAGAATAAATAAATTATAAGCAAAAAGTAAATAATAACCCTCCGGCGGTTTCAGAGATTGACTCGCTGGGCTCCGAAAAGCCCTGCGTACCTCTCTCCGGAAGGAATCGAACGCGGGCTCATTGACGTAGGCGGCAGGGATGTCGTAATAATATGAAAAACTTAGATATTGTTTTAAACTCAGTTAATGAGCCCAAGTCGCAACGAGGTTCAACATCTGCCTCTGGAGGAAGCAGTAATAGTCAAGATAGGAGGGGATACAGTAGCAGTGCAGAGAGCGCTGAGCTAATAGTCTCTGGAATAGTCGACTGCTCTAAAGCAAAGGCTGATCCAGTAGACTTGCTTACATCGTTCTCAGTACCGTTCTGCCTTCTCTACTCAAAGATGAAATTATTAATTTTAGACCACTTGCTCCCCCTCCGATGAGGGGTCGAACCTCCAAAACAGATGTTGAAGACAAAGGAATGAATGAAAATTTGATTGTCCGTCTCGCGAGCAATAGATCAGTTAAGGAAATTATGCAGGCACCGATATTGATCTCTCTCGTTTGAGCGAGGAGATGTCTAAAAACTTGTTCCATACGAATATCTTTATTAATGAAGTCTTAAGTGTTCCAGCTTATACCGAGTATAAAAGCCTCAAGTTAATAGCTAAAAGTATCGGATTTAAGTTCGTGTAACACAGTTACGGCAAATTCCTCGTTCGAATGGAAGAGGGAGAAAAAGTTCACACTTTCACCTCTGCGTCCGTTTGTCAACAATAGCTAATCTTCATGAAACAAACTGCAACCAAGCATCGCCACGTACAGATCTTAGCAATAGTAACAATAACAACAATGACCTTAATAATAATATTAATGATGTTATTAATAGTAATGGTAGCAACATTCATTCAAATAATAATGCTAAATCGGATTGACGAGGTAAAAACTCTGCTCGTGAGACGGACGGGGGAGTGAACATAAGAGCGGGTTTTTTCAATGCAAATTCTATCAGACATTGCATTGAACAAATCCGTCAACTTCTTTGCAAGAACTCCTATCACCTATTCGGAGTAGCTGAAACGTGGCTGGAAGATGTAAAAGCCAGCGATCTCATTCATATAGACGGTTACTCACTTGTGCGGCAGGATAGAAATGTACATGGGCGGGGAGGGGGGGGGGGGGAGGCGAGTTGCACTGTATGTCCGCGACGGATACTGGGTTAGAACACTAGCTGAATCAAACACTGATGGACTGGACAAACCGAAAATGTCAGAGTACATTATGTGCGAGATACAGTATGGAGAAATGGAGCCTGTCTTCGTCGCGGTCATTTACAGGGCCCCTGCCATTGCATTTCTAAAATATTCGGATCTTGTCGACAAGTTGAGAGAATATTGTGACTCTTACAGTCACAAGATTATAATGGGTGATTTGAATGCAGATTTGTTGGCCGATGGTGATGATGCTAAGTTTGTTCGCAAGCTTGCAACTGAACTGTCATTTCAAATCGTCCAGCACGGAGCGACTCATCACACCGACAGGTCACACACATGGATTTACACCATACTAGTGAACATTAACGACACAGTAGTAGACAACAATAACTTTGCACCAACCTGGCCAAGCAAACACAACATCGTTGACTTGGCCATAAACGTTCAAGCTCCTATTCTGTGCAATCATCCCTTTACATATAGGGACTACAAAGGAATAGATCCTTTAGAATTGCAGTCCTTTTGTCAGGTTATGATTGGTCAGTCTTTAACGAACATCACATCGACTTAAATACAGTGTTGGACTGCCTTAACTCCTAACTATTAGATGCGATTAACAACTTAGCACCATTAAAGCGAGTTACGCCTCGCATAGGCAGTCCACCCTGGATGAATGATGAAATTGATCAATTAAATAAAAAACGAGACGCAACTTATAGACGGTACAAGAGAACTGGTGATGAGCAATTTCATAGTGAGTTCATAGAATTGCGCAATAAATCTTTATCAATGACCGAACAGGCCAGGATATCATATTCAAGGAAAGCTGCTAGGCAATCAGCAGAGTGACATCTGGAAGGAATTGCGCATTCTGGGTCCTGTACCTAAATCCAGGGGAGGTTTGCACGGGTTCACGGCGGAGGAACTTAATACCCACTTTGCGGGAGTTTCAATATCAACTGATGAGGATAGTGCCGAAATCGAGAACTTCGTGACATCAGCCAGTGATGAGGGTTTTAAATTTGAACCTATAGGGCTGGCGGATGTTATACTTGCGGTCGCGCATTTCTCCTCGCAAGCGAGGGGCGAGGATGGCATCCTGCAGAGTATGATAGCGAAGTTATTGCCGGTCATTGAGCAACACGTAGTGAACTTGTTCAATTCTTCCCTGGAAACTGGTGTATTCCCGGACCTATGGTAGAGAGCAAGAGTGGTGCCATTAGGCAAGTGTACTACACCATCGTCGACGTCGGACTTTCGTCCTATTGCACTACTGTGCTTTCTTTCTAAGCTCCCGGAAAAAATTGCTCATGACCAGATTCTAAAGCACATGACTCAAACCAAACAACTTGACCCTATACAGTCCGCCTACAAGAAGAATAACTCGAAGCAGACTGCTTTACTAAAACTGACGGAAGATGTGAGTACACTAATTGACAAGAGACTTGTGACTTTACTGTTACTGTTTGACTACAGCAAGTCTTTTGACACAATCTCGCCTGCTAAGCTCTTAGCAAAGCTGCGAGCTCTGGGGTTCTCCAGGCATGCATTAATTTGGATTAAATCATACATTTTGTCGAAAATCTATAACTCAAAAATCAAAAAACCGCTAAAAACAAAAACGAATCGAAAAAGACAAGAAAATTTTATTGTGCCACCTTCCTGCATGAAAAGCAGAAAAAATGAACCCTGAAACATTAAGTTTCACGGTGAATATGCAGAATAATGCTGATCCATGTCCATACACACACACACACGCGCGCACGCATGTACACACACATACACACACACTTACACAGACACGCAATATACGCACGCACGTACGCACACACGCACGCATGCACGCACACATACGCCCTCACACACACACACACACACACACACACACACACTCACACACACACACACATATCAATACGGATATTATCTAAACATAGTATATTTTCATTCCTTATCACAAAGCTTTCTCGTTGAGAAAGCAAAACGAATACGAAACCTGATATTCTGGGCAAAGAACTTAGCCAAGAGATAGTGCAAACCTATCTTTTTTACAAATTAGCTCAATACATTTAAAAGATTTTCCATCATATGTTTCCGAAATATCGCTGTTTAAATAGAATCCCTATAAATATTATTTTTGTATTTTTGGCTTTAAAAGAAAAAAGTACGTAATTAGAGTTTTGAAAACAAGAAATATGATAAAAATAATACATTTTTGAATCAAATTATCCTTTAGTTTTATGGTTTTGTGAGGATCTGGAAGCAATAAAAAGTTCAAAATATACGTACTTTTTCACTTACGCAGTAATACTTACATGATATTGATAATTGTAACTAATATAAAAAGCATAGGGTCAAAATAAGATCAAAAGCGAACAATTTAAGCCCTGTAAAACTTAAGTTGGTTGATCGGGTGTATCTGTAGACTACGTGAAAGCAAACAATTTTCGAAACCTGATATCTCAGAAAGCAAATAGATTTGAGGCCTGTCTGAGAGTAATTTGATTATAAAATATATTATATTTTTCAAAATAGATGTTTTACCTCCACAAGGGGGCCATGCTGAGAACTTTAATTTCACCTTTATTTCATATCAAATTTTATTCTGTTTCAAAGTTATGAACAACAAAAAGTTATGACGATAAATGCATGATAATCTAAGGATTCTCAGCTCTTTAAATTGAGTTATTTTTCATGCAGTTTTCGTCATCATTTTGAATGCATAAGGTCATATGTTTCGCCCTAGGATTTATGAGATGAAACTACGGATGCTACTCGTAATTTTTTCGATGTAAGCAAGGGTAGATAATACCACGCCGAAAATTATTTAACCCAGTGGGTGACGGAGGTCTTCATGGATGGAGATCATAAGCAGTCGGATGCAGGAGAGAACCCACTTGTAAGAGAGCGAGAGAGAGAGAGAGAGAGAAAGAGATTTAGATTTATTTATTTATTTCCGCCCTTAGATGAAATAGTCCCATATGGCATGAGAGAGCGAGAGAGAGAGAGGGAGGAGAGAGGGGGAGATATAGAGACAGATATATATATATATATATATATATATATATATATATATATATATATATATATATATATATATAGAGAGAGAGAGAGAGAGAGAGAGAGAGAGAGAGAGAGAGAGAGAGAGAGAGAGAGAGAGATCTTATACCCCTGAGCTAAGAAGAATTAGGAGTTACAAAAATGTACATAGATCATAACGAAATGAAGTATCATAATTGCTTAGAGTATCATAAAGTGGTATGAATTTGTTCTAATATTTTATACCGAACATATTTTGAAGATATTTGAATTACAAGTTTGGTTCTTATACGTAGGCTTTTGTGGGACTTGAGTCATAGAAGCAGAATACCTTAGGGTGCGATGTGGTCGTAAAAATGCACAGACAACAATAAAAAAACTACATACACATTGGGAGAATATTTTGAAAGCTGCATGCGAAATTTTAACTAGTGTAATCGCCTTAAACTCAAGCTTGTTGGCTGCGTGAGGTGGTGGGCAGGGAACAGAGCGGCGCACGGGGAAAGCGGGGAGACCCTCTTTCCTCACCGCATCCGATAACACTCCTGAACATCCTTCAGCGGTTTTAATGTAAATCATGAATAAAAAAAATATCTAAAACTATGCTTTTAATGTTTTATTACGTATTAATAATGTTTTATAGTAAAATAGTTAATATATATTGTGAATTAAATAATTAATTGATAATAAATAGAATATAAAAAGTACATTTGGGAATTAAAAGACTTCTATCATTAGAAGAGCCAGGTTCAATAATGGGAATAACACTTTTTTCATGATCATTATCTCAAATAATAATATTCAGATAATGAAAAAAAAAAAAAAAAAAAAAAAAAATAGTGCTGTTAAGCTAACTATATTTGATATAAAAATCACAAAAAAGTGCTAGTCCCCTTATACTACCCAATCCTTGCGGTAGTTCATAAATTAAATTTATACACTATATAATATTGTTTAATACGGTTGGAAGTGTATAATATGATAGTATTAGCTAAATTATATTCAGTTTCATACCAGATTGTGGGATCGGATGAAATTTTCAGTAGATATTCTTTAGAGTACATACAAACGAAAGTGGGCATTTATTTTTTGCTTATTATTTTAATAAGTTATAAGTTTGAGGAGACTGTTTTTAACGTTTTGAATATATACAGTGGGGTGGTTGAAGATCTTGATAATTCGAAACATAAAAGAAACTGGAGACTATAGAAGTAGTATATATACGTGCCTAGCAAGACATCCGGTGACGTAATCGCCACCCACATATGTGGGGGCGTGTAAACAGGTAATTAATATGACATTAATAGTTTTGTAATTGTTTGTTTACATAAACATTCAATTAAAAAAAAACATAAAAATTCAACTAATTACCCGCCGCTACATAATAATACTAAATGTCTATATTAGCAGATACACAATAAAATGCTTGTATTGTTTATATACGTAAACACAAGGCGCATCTCAATGCGTAATTGCAGCGACCCTTGCAGCGACGGAGCTTCGCAGGTAAGAGAGCGAGCGAGAGAGAGAGAGAGAGAGAGAGAGAGAGCTAGAGCTAAAGCTAGAGCGAGATAGGATGCATTAGTGTTTAACCTGTTTTCTCTTTCGGCTCCTACTCTTCGTGGCCGCGAAGCTTACTTTAAATTTCAGCTTCGGGGATTATGAACTACACGTGAACGAGATATATATATATATATATATATATATATATATATATATAGAGAGAGAGAGAGAGAGAGAGAGATAGAGACAGAGAGAGACAGAGAGAGAGAGAGAGAGAGAGAGAGAGAGAGAGAGGGAGAGAGAGAGACGCTACAACTATGCACTTACCCACGTTGTCCTGCAAAAAAGAGATGTTAGGAAATAAAACACAATAAAGCACAATATAAATTATGAGTATATTATTTTAAGATTTTTATATAGCAAAATATCATAAGCACGTTACATTTTTTAAACTTAGATTTTATTTAAAACACTTTTTATATTAAAGTTTTAAAAAATTTGCATTTTAAAAAAGACGCTTTTTATGACATATTACTTTTAACCTCAACACTTGCAGGAGTTCGCTCTTCTTAGATAGATCCAATGGTCCATCTCGACTTTTGTCTGCTTCCGCGACAGCCGTCCGCGGTGACTGAGTCATGCGTGCGAGCACTAAAAGACCCCGACCTTCGGGCTCGGGGGACGCTGGTGAATCGGTCAAAAGGATACAGGTGCACGCATGTATTATGCAGTTACTGCAGTGAATGCGGGTACACCGCCCGCACCCTCTCCATTTCACCGACAACCGCGTACCGCGGACATGTCATTTGTTACATAAGACACACTTTTCACCTTTCTTGATGTAGCATTTCAAGTGGGCTATTTGATTGTAGTATTCACTGATACTATCCATCATCTCATTTATCTCACTAGTCATCCGCTCCGTAGAGTCTTTTATGCTATTGTATAACTGCGTTTTTTTATATATGGTTTTTTTTTAAATTGGTTGATCTTCAGTTCTTGTTTTTCGAGTTTGCTCTGAAGAGCTGCTATCTTCTTTGATCGGATGGTCAGTTATGTATACTCTAAATTAAGACACGTATGTACTGCCGAACGTCTAAATGGCAACATCAACGATAACCCCACTACAAAATCACCGAGACGACCCGAGAGTATGGTTTATGTTAAAAAATTGTTTAGATACCTTTTGTAGGAGAATTCAATGAGGTACTGTTTGAATTTATTTATTTATTTATTTATTTATTTATTTAACCAGAGTAATACATCGTAATACATGTTGTAGTTAATCTCCAGATATATTAATTATATCTGGAGTAACCCACATCCTATAGAGGTAGTCAGAGCTACCTGTACATAGGTCCGATTTGTATAATAACTTAATAATTAACTTACAATCTAAGTAAAACTAAAAACTAACTTAAAACCTAAGTGTCCAAGTACATATTTGTCTTGGATAAAGTAACAGTGACTTGTTGATGTTTATAATATATTCGTACTTATCCATTTTTTTAATTTTTTCTTATTATAAATCTTTGATATGTCTAGTATTTTAAGATTTATATTAATTGTTGGTAAGCAGTTATAAACTTGTATTGCTCTAATGTGATTACTCTTATCACTTACAGCTTTTGAACATTTTGGTGGTATAATAAGTTTATTTCTGGTTTTGCTTTTAGACGTTAAGTATAAATTCTTGAGTTCATTATAATGATACGATACACATTCATAAGCAAAAATTTGTTTTAAATTTAATGGGTTGTCCTGATTGAAACTATTTTTATTAACAATTTTTAGGATTCTATTCTGAGTCTTTTGAAGTAACTCCAGATTGTTTCTGTATGCACCACCCCAAGCTATATTTCCATAAGTAATTATACTATGAAAAAATGCATAGTATATTATCTTAAGTGTATCAGATTGCATGTATTTTGACATTTTGTAAAGTATAAATAATATATATTTTGTTTTCTTTATTATATATTCAATATGTCTGTCCCATTTTAGATTGTAATCAAATACAATACCTAGATATTTACAATATTCTACCCTACAAATTTTAGTACCCTGTATTTTTATGTTCATATCTTTAGGAACACTATCACAGTAATTGCCAAATGTTATGTAGGTTGTTTTATTTATATTTAAAGATAGTTTGTTCAGAGCTAACCAATTAGCTATATCATCCAAGTACTTATTCATTTTATTTTCAACTTTTTCCCAGGTATCATCAGATGCTATAATTGCTGTATCATCAGCATATGAGATAGCGCTGTCAGTTCTATTTATTAATAAATCATTAACGTAAATTATGAATAGAAGTGGTCCTAGTATAGTACCCTGGGGAACACCTGTGTCTATTGTTTCATATTGACTTTCTGTTATTCCAATTCTAACTTTTTGTCTCCTATTGCTTAGATAATTCATTATTAGTTTATGTGCTTTACCTCTTATACCATAATTATATAATTTATCTAATAAGATAGAATGGTTTACAGTATCAAACGCCTTAGCTAAGTCTAGGAATGTGATTGCTATTGGTTTGCTTTTGTCTAAATTGCTATATATTTCTTTCGTTATATAACTAAGAGCATCTTTAGTACCTTTATTTTTTACAAATCCATATTGATTGTGAGTTAATAGTTTAAATTTATCAAAAAATTCTTGTAATCTTACAAAAACAATTTTTTCTAGAACTTTTGCTATATTTGAGATTAAGGATATGGGCCTATAATTTGATATTTCCATTTTGTTTCCAGCTTTAAAGATAGGTACTACCTCAGCTGTTTTCAATGATTCAGGCGATATTGATTTTTCTAGACATATATTAAATATATGAGTTAATGCATTTACGATTAGATTTGATAGTATTTTCAAAGCTTTTGTTGGGATTTTATCAACACCGCCATTTTTTATTTTCATATTTTCAATTATTTGTAAAATTTCAAAATTATTAGTTGGTTTTATAAAAATAGAGTTGCAATTCATGGGTGGTAGTTTTAATATCTTACCCTGCGGAATATTAATTTTATTACTTAAATTCATTCCTATTTTGCAAAAATATGAGTTCATTTGATTGGCAATTTTTGTAGGGTCATCTATTATTTCATCGTTATTCATTATTATTTTATTAATTGTATTATTATTTTGCGATTTAGTACCCAGTTTACTTTTTATATGCTTCCATAGTTGTTTGGAATTATTGCTACTTTTTATTATTAAATTTCTTTCATGCTTAGTTTTAGCTTCTTTAATAATTTTATCAAGACTCTTTGTGTAATTCCTATATTCTAATTTTATTCTTTCGTTATTAGGTTCATTACGCATTTTGACATATAATTGTCCTTTTCTTTCACATGAGATCATAATAGCTTTAGTGATCCAATTCTTTCTTGGTTTATTCTTATTATTTTTTCCATTTTTGAACACATATTTAGATTTTTCTAAACAGTCTTGTATTTCAGTTATTAAAGTTGTTGTAGCTTCTTCAGGATCATGCATTGATTCAATTATATTCCAATTTTTCATAGCAGCTACTCTGCGTAGTTTAATGTAATCATACTTATAGCAAATATTTTCTTTATTTAATGTTTGTGAATTGTTTATTTTTATAAATAATGGATAATGATCAGTAAATGGTATTAAAAGTTTGAAGGATTTGGTGTCTAGAGATTTGGTTTTTATATATATGTTATCAATGCATGTGCCTTCTCCACTATTATCATTTGGTCTAGTTGTATATATAAACCCAGGGTAAAAACCTTTTTCAAGCATATTATTTAAAAGTTCCTGACTGTTATGATCTTCTTTCATAATGTCAATGTTAAAATCACCAATAATTAAATGATTTTTTATATTTTTTTTGACGTTCATACATGATTTTAAGTTGGAAATGAGTTCAGTACATGACAGATTATGACATCTATATAATGTTGATATTTCAAGAGAAATACCTCTATTTAGTGTTATTCTTGTATTTAATATTTTCAATTTACCAATTTCAATTGTTTCGGTTATTTCTGTTACGCAATCTTTTATATATACAACTACTCCATCATTTTGATTTATTTTGTTATTATTATAATATAAATTATAACCTTGTATAGCAAAATATTGACAGTTATGTAAGCACCATGTTTCTGAGCATACAAGTATATAAGGTTTGATCCTCAAGCTCTTAATAAAAATTTCTAATTTTGTATAGTTAGCATTTAGACTTCTAATATTAACATACAGTATAAGGCTGTCTTTTATATTCAAATTTTTATTAAGAGTTTTTAGATCAAGATATGATATTTCCTCTTGAATTACTTCTTTTTGGAATTCTTCTCTGAGATTTAGATGTTGCTCCATTATTTACTTTTATTTCTGCTTGTGCTTGGGCTTGTTAATGATAGTATACTAGTGCTGAGTGGTGCATTCTTGCTGAGCGTTGCATTTTTGCTGAGTATTGCACTCTTCATTCTTGGTTTAGTTGAGTTCATTGTCGTAGTGTTTTTTTTTTGTAATTTTCTACATTACCCATGTATCTTGGTATAGTAGGATTCATAGGATAATCTGTCATACTTATGTATCTATTAAGTTTTTTCTTAAATATTGTACATTTTTCCGTATCATTAACTACATGGTTAACCTCTAAATTTGTTTTATATTTAGTATTGCTATAAAAACAATTGATACATACTTTATTGGACAGGTTATCACATTGTGAAGATATGTGTGTTCCAGCACAATTTATGCAACAAAGCTCATTTTCACAGTTACGAGGATTATGCCCAAATCTTCCACACTTATTGCAGGGCTTGATATTTATTAAATCCCAGACTCTGCAACTTCGATAACCAATAAAAATTTTATTTTGGTTGTCTCTTATACGTTTGTATAAATCTCTTGGTACTTCTATTATTAGGCTTAACTTGTTAGTAGTCGTAATTTCATTTATGTGTAATATCTTACATTTGTCTTGATATTCACTAAAATTTCTTCGATTTATATCATTTTCGAGTTCATCTTGGTTCATTTGTGTGGGATCCACTCCAACTATTTTCATCTTTGGCGATTCAATTTTTTCATACACAACATTATAATTATTAGATAACTTTTTTGTTAAAACATCAAAAGTAGTTTTAGCACTTCTTTCGTCCAAGCTTTTAATCAATAATTCATTATCATTAATTGATTTCACATATTTAGTTTGAATATTTTTATCATCTATTAAATAATTGCACACTTTTTTTGAAAAATCTTTAGGATTTTTGTCTTTTTTTTTATTTTCTACAATTATTGCTGGAACTCTTTTCTTTTTATTTACTGAATTATTAATTAATACCTCAGCATATGTTTTTTGGTTTAGTTGCACTTTTTCAAATTCATCTTCATTCTTCTCTTTTTTCAATAATCTTTTTAACAAAGTATTCTTGTCCATTAATTCACTATTTAATTGTTTAAGTAATTGATTTTCGATATTAAGATTTTCTAGTTCAGAATTTTCTGACAGTAACGTGGCATCTAGTTTTTCATTCGTTCCAGATTTTTGTGTATTTTCAGATATAACATTTAATTCATTTAAGATTTTGTGCTTTATTTTCTCTTCTTTTGCACTTTTTATCTGAGCAATTAAAATTCTAGCATTTTCATCTAATTTTATTTTATTCTCTTTTAAGGTTAGAACAAGCTCCACGTGTGCAGGACAAACCACAAGTGCTTTCCCTACGTATATTTTGTCTTTATATTTGTCAAAGTCACTTTTATGATAAATATTATCACACACTACACAAATCACTGTTGTAACTTTATTTTTTGGATGGCATGTATATGCTGGTTCTGAGTTTATATCAGGAGGTTCGGGAGGTAGTCCACCTCCTCCCGACGCCATGATGACATGATTTGAATTCGTGGTAAATAATAAAAATCCATACGAATATGGAAGTTTTTTTTTCGCGAGTGTAGGCAATCACTACTCAAATCTTGAGAACGTTTCTTTTCATATATGGTTCGTATACTGTAAATATCTAAAGATTTTATACATCCGTTAGCCGCTGCGTCGACAGTTTTCTGTCCACCTCTTAGACAAAATGTAGATCGATACTAGTGTGACATTTTTTCGACTTTTTCACTTTCTTACTTCGTAAAACAAAACGTGTGCGTGTGATACGATCTAAATTTAATAGCTCTACTAAGAAGTAAAGCATTTGCATAAAAATGAATCCGTCGAACCGGGGCATAGACCGAGTTTAAGGCCAGGTTACTCCAAAAAACGTGATTTTTTTCAATAAATTTTATTCATAGTACAAAACATGTTGAGTAATCAATTTTTTTTACATATGAAAGCACATATATTAAATTACTTGAAAAAAAATTTTTTTTTGTTCAAAATGGCGGTTTTGAAAATGGCTGCTGAAACTCGTCTGATTAGTAGATGGATGACATCATATCATGGAAACGAATTATCTGAAAGCAAAAAACAAAACGGTTTCATGTTCTGTATCGAATTGGCTATGGCCTCAAGCAGAATGAAACATTTTCAATGAAAAAAAAAACAAAATGGCGGACTTTTGAAAAAATTCAAGTAATTTAATATATGTGCTTTCGTATGTAAAAAAAATTGATTACTCAACATGTTTTGTACTATGAATAAATTTGTACTATGAATGAATAAAATTTATTGAAAAAATCACGTATTTTGGAGTAACCTGGTCTTAAGAGTTATATTCTCTCTTATATGACTAAAACATAAAATTTGAGGCTGAATCGTTTCATCTCGCGAGCGCCCCTCCATTTTAAGTATAGTTCCGCAAAGGCTTATAAAAGAATAACGCCTACTTGACTACCCTTTCAGTGATAATGCGCACAGTAGCAAGGGCAGTACTAGCAAACATGTAGAATGCTAATTATAATGAATTGCGCGATGTAATTTTTAAAGTTAAATCGTTATTAAGATTCGAACGATACCCGGTTTGGTGTATGTGCAGTCGTATGTGGCGCAGGCGTATACATACGATGACGCAAGTATCACTATAGCGCGACTTATATTTTTTATTAACCCAGTGTGAATATCGCAGATTGGCACGATTTTTTGCGCAAGAGTTTTTTAAGCGCACACCTACAACTATAATTTTAGTCGGTCAGTTTGTGAAAAGTATGAATATGCAAAATATGAGTATTTTAAAAAATTTAATGGATGTATACGAAGAGCAGCATGGTTAGTAAAAAATAAATAAAAACAATTTTTGAAGTTAAAAATATTTCATAAAAATAATTTTTTTTAGCATTTTATAGATTACTTGTTGATATTAGTGATGACAGCGATGCGACTTCTTACGAACATGCAGCACACGATGAATGGAGTGATCATGCGGTAATAGGTACGAGCAATAGCCCTTCCGATGCATCGGATGTAGAAGAGGAAGAGGGGAAGCTCGAGTAGCAGCAGCAGCAGCATGCTACGCGCAGCGTTTCCGTATCTCCCGAGTCAAGTGATCAATTGGTAGTGGGGGAAGGTGTATGTGTAGAGGAGGAAGGGTATGAGAAGGAGCGGTGGCAACACCAGTTATCTTCTCAGCAATATCATACAATTCCTGACTCCGATAATGAAGGTGAAAATGGAAAAAATGTAGTATCTGTCGAAAATGTAAGTTGAGGGACCGGTTAAGTTTCAGCCTAGTAAAAAAAAATCGTCAGAGACTGAAAATTATTTTCATAACATAATTTTGCACGCTAAATAATATGGTTGTTCGGGCCGTTTGCACTTGCAGCGGCCCTATTATATTTCATATTTTCGCGCGCACTGTGTTTCCCTCTCGCGCGAGAACTGAAGCGCTCGCTCGCACGATTTCTTGCGAGAGAGGACACAGGTGCGCGCTTTCTCCCACTTTCTTCCTTCCTAATTTCCGCGAAGCGAGATCAAAAACCAATTGTTCTGGCTGAACTCGTTCTCTTCCGGCTTGACCGCGACTATGGCAAGTTCGGGGCCTTTACGCGCATCGCGGCGCCTGTTTTCGCGACCGCGTGTAAAGTCTACTTTCCTTTTATACACTAACAAGTACATATTAAGGCAACATGTAAATAAGTGATTTTAAGAGCAACAATAAATGCTCACTTTACTTTGTGATATTAATAATAATACCGCGCTTATAAGCATCATTAATTGTTATTTAAATTCTTGCGATTTTACGGCTAGCGCGCGAACAATGGTGCATTCAGAATTCTGTAAAAAAAATTGTTTTCAAATGTTCTGAATTTTTTTTACAGACATTCTGAACTATTCTGAAAATCTATGCCAGAAGTTGTTGGTAATTACATCAAGAATACACAAAAGAAATTCTCGCTCAAAAGATTCCGAATTACGGGACTAGCTACATTTTTAAGTTCAGCAGCTCTAGACGTTTACTGAAAATACCGTTTTTAAAAAATGTTCTTTACGCACACCTATTAAACAAAATCTATTTTAAATAATTCAAGAGAATTTTAACTATGAATGAATGAAAGTTAATATTTTAAGTATAACTGTTGATTAAATTTTATATATAAATATAATGTATACTACTTTTAAAACAAAAACGAATCAATGATTCTTAATTTTCTTTTTATTTCAATCTTTATCGAAAATTAAAACGAGAGCTTTGAATGGCCAAAAAATATCGCATAATACTCAAGGAAAAAGCGATTAAATTTCTTGACAAACATGAATATCATAAAAATGAAAAAAACATTATATAACAAAAACATATCGATAAATCTTAAAAATTTTTCTTGATTTTAAATCTTTGTTGAAAAACGTAAAAAATGATCTATAATTGGTAAGAAATTATCGCGTAATACTCAAGAAATCAGCAATCAATAATTTGTTTAAAAATAAAATACAAAAAATGGAAAAACGTTATAAATAAAAACGATTTGATGAATCTTGAAAATTCTTTTTGATTTAAATTTTTTATCTAAAGACATAAACAGCGTGTTTTGGGTAATAATTACTTTATAATACCTAATAAAATAAGTCTTCAAATTTTTTTAAAAATAAATATTACCTCGAATTTCTTAAAAAGATAGTAAAAAGCTACTTGTTTGAAAATTCTCAGAAGCAATAATGTTGTTTTATTCAAGTTAATGTTTGCCACCGAAAATCATTTTGTTCTTTAGACACTGATTTTTTTCCCAAGTATAGAAAGATAAAATGACAAAAATTTTACACAATAATTTTCTCCATTGTCCTACTCACCTCAATTTGATAAAAAAATTTCCATCATATATTTCAGAGAAATCACCGTTCAATCAAAACATCACGTTTCCGTGTATAACGAAAGAAAGGAAACACCTTATTTAAAATTTTGGGTGATAAAAGATACGAAATTTTGTGTTCTTCACTGCGACTACTCAAACTGATTATGCAAATAATTTACTTAAAGTTATTAATAATATAATACAATATAGTAGTCAACAAGAATAGCATTTTTAGAAGTGATATTTTTGAGTAAAATATAAAAGTATAAAATATATATAGTTTTATCAAATACATTTAAGTGAAATTCTGCAATATTAGTAAGGATTAAATAATGATACTCGTATATAAATATAAAATATGAAAGTGATATAAGTTAATAGCTGAAAAATACGTTTATTATTTTTGTATCAGAGAAAATATTATTTTCCTTCATTTAAGATGGTATTATTATATAAAATATTTGTATGCCCATCTGAACGAAAATGGCCACTTTTTTCCCTGAAACGCGAGACCAAAATTACACTTTTTCCCGCAAAAATGATTAACGGGGAAAAAATTACTTGACTAGAAACTACTCCAAATTCATTTATTTCATCAAGTTCTACCAATAACCCTGATTTTTGATTGTCTTTTAACAATATTGTCTTTTAATAGTCCATTAGTCCCGCTTTTCAAGTCAAAAAGTGGCCACTGTTGAGATGGGCATATAGTACTATATGTAACTCGAGAAAAAAATCGGTTTTTCCCGCGGGTGAGTTTACTGCCCGAACGTTGCGTCGCTCGCTCGGGTAGTAAATACACCCGCGGGAAGAATATTCGACTTTTTACCCTTGTTACATAATATACTATTATGAACACGTGCAAGAAATAGGCCCTTTTCCATGCATGTAAAGCAGATGGAAAATTGCTCATTTCGAGCGTGGTTGCCAAACCTGTGTAGAAATGGATTAATTTTTTTCCTAAGGATGAAATGAGTCCATTCTCTTCCTTCAAGAAAAATTAACTCATTTCCTTCCTTGTAATATTTTTTTTAAATTTCAAACATTTCAAAATTTTCCAAAAATTTCTAAATTTATATTTAATATCTATTTTTAATTCTATTTTGTACGCGAGTGGCGAATGACTTGTGACATCCCATGTCACTCATACCATTGTAACATATTTTTATAATGGTTATTCATATACACACAGGTGTATATACATGCATACACAACATATATCTAATTATATATATATGTTGTGTATGCACTTATTGTGTCTGACAAAAGTGAACGTCAGAGGCTCTCTTCCAATGAGGAACTGCCATATTTTGCTGTCGCCGACCTGGCCGTAAAGGGGACAGTGCTGAGACTACAGTTCTCCTTCGCGCCATTGTCTTCGGTGCGGCAACGACCACGTGTATTTCGAAAGCAGTCGAATTTTCAAGCGCTTATGCATATAATTAGATATATGTATAAGTGCACCAAAATTTAACTATAATTATATATCTATATATATATATATATATATATATATATATATATATATATATATATATATATATATATATATATATATATATAGTCAAATTTGACAGTGCTGAGACTACAGTTCTCCTTCACGCCATATATAATTATATATATAGATATATAATTATAGTCAAATTTTGGTGCACTTATACATATATCTAATTATATGTATAAGCGCTTGAAAATTCGACTGCTTTCGGAATACACGTGGTCGTTGCCGCACCGAAGACAATGGCGCGAAGGAGAACTGTAGTCTCAGCACTGTCCCCTTTACGGCTAGGTCGGCGACAGCAAAATATGGCAGTTCTTCATTGGAGAAGAGGCTCTGACGTTCACTTTCGTCTGATACAATAAGCGAGGTTTATAAATACCTCGTGCTTCCCGAATTATAGGCTTTATAACTGAAAGTGTGAAGGTGGCAATCAGCCCCTCTTGTTCAACGAGAGGCGAGGAGACCTGGCGCCTCTACAATGACCTCGAGTAGCTGAAATCTCCGGCATCAACGGCATTAGCCTAGCAATATCTTATCTGTAGGATTCATCCACCGGCCTGGGGAAGCCACCTTCTTGACTGCAAGTGAATGGAGGGTCGACTATCCGAATACAAATTGCCACGCGACCCTCAGCGTATAATAGTAATTAATTGTAAGTTAACACAATATAATTATTAAAGATAAATCGTGAGTTTATGCCTAGAAAACCGAGACTAGCGAATAATTGTTCAAATATAAACAATATAAGTAATTAGTAACTACGGCGAACGTTAACGTAGAATCCTAATTTCGTGCGTAGTCATTTAAATTGTAAAATGAAAGGTAATAAATATGATACAGTAAATATATAAATTTGTATCTATATAAAAATATAAATACAAAAGAACCTTATTCTTTATTTACTCTCCTTAAATAAACTTCTATCTTTACAAATAATTATTCAGAAAAGAATAAGGTAAGTGCGTACCACCGATGAGTCGAAGTAAAAACGGATAGAACTCATTCTCACACCGCGAAGTACGATACACCAACGTGAGGTACGAGACTCCGTCCTAGGTTCGGAATCTATGCGCGTAGTTCGTACTCACACAGCGAAACGCGATACTCCAACGCGAGGTACGAGACTCCATGCTAGGCTCGGGACCTATACGCGTAGTTCGTCGTCATACCGCAAAACAGGATACTTCAACGCGAGGTACGACACTCCGTGCTAGACTCGGAACCAATATGCTCAGTACGTATTCGCACCTTGAAGCATGATACTCCAAATAAATCACTCCTACGTAGCTTAAAAGTAGTAGATCGATAAAAGTTTTCGAGCAAAGGCTAGTTTCACGCGAATTACAAATATATTTGTTCGCGACATAACCCGTGCAGGCCGAATACTAATTTGGCTGTAACAAATTGACATCTTTTGTGGGGAACTGGCCGAAACCGACTACTACAATAACACGAATAAACATAGATAAATCTACGTTGAATATTGAAAAAAAAGCCTAAATAATCAAATAAATAAAAATGAATATAATCCATTACCGATCTTCAATAAAGCTAATATATTAACCCATGTCTTAACTTTACCATACACATTTCTATAAACATGGAAATAAATTATAACAAAGAATATTTTTATTATAGTCGCTGTTTAGAATATATAGAGTGGCTATATCAGAGTAGAATCTCACCGCAGTAATTCATCGCTGAATTAGAACATTGAAATGCCTACCTTTCTCGTTACTATGATGCATTATTATTTAAACAAATTTCGGATTGAGTAGAGGGTCGAACTTATTACGCTATGAGAGAAATTAAAATAGATAATTTGGAACGTTTAATTATTCTGCTCTCAGAGTATTTTATAGTTTCTAACATTTTCGGGCACTTCTCTAGTATTTATGAACGGTACTATAGACAGCACTATACAATCATAATAGATTTATATTCCACCCTTAATGAAATACTTTAAGAAGCTGCTCACTGTCTTCAACAGAATCGCGACATTAATGCTAAATCTTTTACACACCAATTTAATATTTTCGCTCGTTACATCTTTGTAAAGAATCTTCCAAATTATATTCATCATCACGTTTTTCATTCTGCCCCTCAAACTTTGCAAGATGCTTATGACTTAGCTACTCATTTTACATACCCGGATTTCACCAGTTATAAACACTTTTATTCTATCTATTCAGATATACCTGACCAGCACCTTTTAAATTAAACCTGCAGTAGTATTTACACAATACCTGCGAACAAGCTAGACAGACATTCTTCTTATCATTCTGTACCTCCCCAGTCAGTTTCTGCTAACCCTAACAAAAGTTCTAAAGCTTTAACAGAAGCCAAATCTATAAATATAACTTAGTTTCCCCAGAATCTTGCTCTTCACTATTGATTCTCGCATCTTCCTCAAAACCGAATCCGGAAGACCGTAAAATTTAAAAATCAGAAATTGCAAATCTGACAAACACTATTCGTCTCGACCTCAATTCCCTGTTTAGTTCTGTTTTACAGAGAGGATTTGAGCGGAGTAAAAGAATCTCAGTCCACAATATCGTAAGATTGTAAATTCTCATAAAATTTGTTCATACACAAATAACGATGGCAATGATTTCTCTGAAAACTTATATTCAAACTCAAAAACTTCTAAGGAGCATTATGTTCTTAGAAAAGAAAATAATCATCCAATTTTGAAACCATCTATTCATCAGCGACCGAAATTTCAAACACTTTTAATAATTATTTTAATAAATCATGAATTTTCTTTAATAATACTTTTAATAAATCTTGAATTTCCTTTAATAATTCTTTTACTGAATCTTCAATTTTCTTTCATAATTCTTGATAGTTCTTGAATAATTCTCGAAAATTCTTTAATAATACTTTTAATAAATCTTGCATTTCCTTTAAGAATTCTTTTACTAAATCTTCAATTTTCTTTAATAATTCTTGCAAATTCTTGAATAACTCTTGAATTACTCTTGAATAATTCTTCAAAATATTTGAATAGTTCTTGAAAATTCTTGAATAATTCATGAAAACTTTAAAGTAATTCTTAAAAATTCTTGAATAATTCTTGAAAGTTATTGGTTAATTCTTGAAAATTATTGCATAATTCTTGAAAATTATTGAAAATGTGACGTCTCAATTAACCAACTTCCTAGGGGAATATACTGTGAAATGGAAGGATAGTTACCCTGCACTGTATATTCAGAGCATCGGTACCTTTAAGGAGAGGCGGGAGGGTTTAAATACGCAAACCGTATGGCGGAGCGTCGTGTTCATGGAGGATTTTTATAATAATAATAAATAAAGAGATATTGAGAGAGAAAGAAACTACAGAAATAAAAAAGATAGCATTTAAAAAAGTGGAACTTACTTTTAGTCAATTAAAAGAGTAAATAGCAGGACTCTCTCTCTCTCTCTCTCTCTCTCTCTCTCTCTCTCTCTCTCTTTCTCTCTCTCTATCTGTCTCTATCTCTCCTCACTAGGCTGCACCTCGACTGAGACTAATTGACTGAGGACACGCGTGGTGGCATGAGCCCTCTGAATTTCTTCTCTTTTACCCTCTAATCTAGGGTGCGCAGAAGGGATTTCTTCTTCATTGGATGGATCGATATAGATCCGCCTTGCTTGGCCTTAACTTCGATGACATTGGTTAAGCGAGGAAGCCAGGAGGTTCTATTTCGGGACATTTCGGCTCCACCCTCGCTCTCTTCATTTTCCGTTGCGCGTCATTGGCTGATAAGCTTTTCTCTTTCTTTTTGGTCTTGACTCGATGATGCAGAGAGAGAGAGAGAGAAAGAAGGAAAGGCGCGGGAGAAAGAGAGAGAGAGTAGTTTCCATACAAACCATATTCCATATTTTATGTTAATAATATTAATAATAAAATATGATAAGGTTCTCATAAGTATATCGTAGCAAAAATTATAATTTTAATATGCGGTATAAGATATAAAACGTAAAAAGATTCTTAAAAACATAGTTCATAAACAAAAGAAATGGACAAAATAATGAAATATTGAAACTACATTACAAATAATATCCCATACACAAAAACATAGATCGTCGCATGTGTGCATCGTGGAAATTAGAGTATAGAGAGTCCAGAAGTCTGGCTTATCTCACAGCGGGGCCTACAGTCGCTTCGCTCTAACGCAGCCCTCTTGAAGCGCTTTTCCGAGATTCGTTTCTTTCTCTCAGCTCGTACACGTGCAGTTTTATTACTCTCAGGCCTAAGGTTTGCAATTGCTTAAAGGAGCCGTTGGCATTTTTAAGTGTTTATTGCACTCTGGTTATTTGTCTTAGCTCTGGGTAAAATACTCAGCTGGCTTGCAGCTGTCGAACTCTCCCAGAGCCGAAACTATGTATGCGCGTATACGAACGGAGGTAAAAAAGAGTGCAAAAGAAAAAAAAACAACTATCAAAGCGAGGCTTTCATATTTATCACTGATCTGATTATCAGTAAATATACGGGGACGTGACAAAAATTCGTGAAAATTTTTGAAAATTATTCGTCAATTCTTTAAATTTTTCTACTAATTTCTAAGATCGAACTTGAACTTTTGCTGCTGACTCTTATCTTTTCTTCATCGCAGTCTTAAAGCTTTTGTTTTTTTTCTAAATCATTTTAACCACAACTGTCATTCTCGTGAGAATATTGAGGTGACCCACTTGGTCCAGCATTTTCTGAAAACGAAAAAAAAACTCAACTTTAAGTAGTTAATAATGCGTACAATAAAAAATTAATTATACTTACAACGTTTAATTTGTACCTGCTGCATATGAATTACCCTGTAAATCTTCTCTAACTCTTCTCCTGTTGACACGTTCCACCTTTGTTCTCCCAAGTGTCTTCCTCACCGGATATGAAACAGTCTGGAGTCATCGCTGCTTTTTACCCACACATTCGAAGCATCATCGGGCTCGATTTATAAAATATTCATGATTTTGAGGAAGCCAGTTCAACCACCATTGAAGCAAGCTACAGCAGTATACACTCTAATCTTGAATACTGGCAAGCCACTGAATAACGGTTTTGGAACCAGCTTCCATATAGAACTATTGAGACTTTCCTGTGAATTCTGTGTTACATCTACATTTGATGGTGTCGAATCCTTTTCCTCTTGAACTGCAGCATTCATGAACCTGATTTCTTCAATAAAAATGGTTTCAAGACCATTTCAGGCACTTTTCGATTAATTAGGTCCATTCAAAATCTTAAAATCCTGGAAAAAGTGGTTTTGAGAACTCGAACCATCACACCAAAAATCACGAAGATAGCTTTTTTCAGTACTAAAGTAACTGCCATAGTCGTAAAATGGGCAAAAAGCAATATCCATATGAAAAAATCAAAATAATGTCAAATATTGATTAAAAACCTATTAAAATGTATATTTTGGCAATATGTTCATATGTAGCTTTAGAAATGTTTAAACATATAGGTTGAAAAAAATCGGAACAAATTTACAAGTATACTACGTACTAAACGAAACATTGTTTTCGAAATAAAATTTCTTTTTTGTGCTTTCGACTTCCCATAGATATTTCCATATATATACATATGGCAATATGGTCAGATGAGGCTTCGCATAGCTTTAAACATATGGGTTTAAACAAATCTGAAAAAATTTAAAACCATTGAGGGGCGCGGGAGCGCCACGATGGCAAGTATAAGTACTTAATATCATACGAAGCCTTCAGGGCTGCACCGTGGACCTTATGATTTGATTTCGTGGTCCATAACCTTATAAAAATTTCGATTATATTAATTTTTAATGCTATGTTTTACATTATGTAGATATATATATTTTACCACCAATGAACTATCGGTCAACGGGCCAGTATATTCATAGTTATTTTCTATAATTGATGACATTGTGCGAAATTTTAAAACAAATACAAAATTATGGTAAAGCAGAAATTACAATATTTTACACGGCATTATGAAATACATAGTATAAATGTCTGAATAATTATAAAATGTTAAAAATAATTACACATTTGAGACGATCATGTATGTAGATACATTTTTCTGAGAGTAAGTAACGTACACGTTTCTGAGAGTATTTATTTACTTGACCATTTGTTAGTGGATTTCACAATTTTCTCTAGCATAATTTTGTATTGATTATTTATCATTCCGGCAGCATATGCAAAATAAATAAAAACTATAATAAGTAATGCTTTAAACATTTATTTTATTATTACTAAATTACATTTTTTAAGTTTCTTGTAGATGAGATTTATTAATTAAAAAGAAAAAAGAACTTATACTAATTGCCTAGCTTATACGTTTCAAAAACGTAAGTTTTATGGATTCTACATACCAAAAGTAACATTTTTAGGAAAATAATTAAAATCTTTTTTTTATTTCTATTTGTCAGAGCTTTACCCATATTTATGTATTTATACATGGCTGACTCTCTGAGAAATCAAGAATGTATGTTTATAAATATGGGTAATTGTCTGAGAAACCGAAAACAAAAAAAAATTATTTTGGTAAAGATGTTTCTTCTGGTATGTAGAATGCTTGTAATTTCTTTTAAATTTATTTAAATCCATATGTTTAAAGCTATTTGAAGCTTAATATGACCATATTGCCATATATATATATATATATATATATATATATATATATATATATATATAGAGAGAGAGAGAGAGAGAGAGAGAGAGAGATCTTATACCCCTGAGCTAAGAAGAATTAGGAGTTACAAAAATGTACATAGATCATAACGAAATGAAGTATCATAATTGCTTAGAGTATCATAAAGTGGTATGAATTTGTTCTAATATTTTAATTGCCTAGCTTATACGTTTCAAAAACGTAAGTTTTATGGATTCTACATACCAAAAGTAACATTTTTAGGAAAATAATTAAAATCTTATTTTTATTTCTATTTGTCAGAGCTTTACCCATATTTATGTATTTATACATGGCTGACTTTCTGAGAAATCAAGAATGTATGTTTATAAATATGGGTAATTGTCTGAGAAACCGAAAACAAAAAAAAATTATTTTGGTAAAGATGTTTCTTCTGGTATGTAGAATGCTTGTAATTTCTTTTAAATTTATTTAAATCCATATGTTTAAAGCTATTTGAAGCTTAATATGACCATATTGCCATATATATATATATATATATATATATATATATATGGAAAAAGTGGTATATATACTGAAAAAGTGGTTTTGAGCACACGAACCATCGCACTAAAAATCATGAAGATAGCTTTTTTCAGTACTAAAGTAACTACCATAGTCGTAAAATGGGCAAAAAATAATATCCATATGAAAAAATCAAAATAATGTTAAATATTGATTAAGAAACTATTAAAATGCTTATTTTTGCAATATGGTTATATTGCATTGAACATATTTAAACATATGGGCTTAAAAAAATCTGATAAAATTTACAAGTATTTTACATATCAAAAGAAACATTTTTACCGAAATAAAATAAAGTTTTCTTTTTTGTTTTCGATTTCCTAGATATATATATATACAAGTATTTTACATATCAAAAGAAACATTTTTACCGAAATAAAATAAAGTTTTCTTTTTTGTTTTCGATTTCCTAGATATATATATATATATATATATATATATATATATATATATATATATATATATATATATATATATATATATATATCTAGGAAATCTATTTTAAGAAATCTATATATATATATATATATATATATATATATATATATATATATATATATATATATATATATATATATATATATATATCTAGGAAATCGAAAACAAAAAAGAAAACTTTATTTTATTTCGGTAAAAATGTTTCTTTTGATATGTAAAATACTTGTAAATTTTATCAGATTTTTTTAAGCCCATATGTTTAAATATGTTCAATGCAATATAACCATATTGCAAAAATAAGCATTTTAATAGTTTCTTAATCAATATTTAACATTATTTTGATTTTTTCATATGGATATTATTTTTTGCCCATTTTACGACTATGGTAGTTACTTTAGTACTGAAAAAAGCTATCTTCATGATTTTTAGTGCGATGGTTCGTGTGCTCAAAACCACTTTTTCAGGACGTTAAGGATTGAATGGGCATAATTAATCGAAAAGAGTCTGAAATAGTTGTGGAACCATGTTTATTGAAAAATTCAGAAAATTAGCTAAAAAATCCTTTTTCTTCTATTTTTTAGAGATTTAATTTTGTTGAATAAATGAAGATTGAAATTTTCTAAAAAATGCAAAATCTTACTAATGCTCATATTCAGCCAAGATATTTCCCTTAAGAATCTATCAACATATCTAACCAGCCAACTGGTCGAACCCCAGGTGCACCCATCTTTAATTATGACAGTAATTTCTCTCTAGTTTCTACCAGCTTATTTGTTAACACAACCGTATCCCCTACATCCCAGTTTAATTCAACACCTGTAGCTCCATGAGCCGCGAATACACTGACCCCAAATTCTTTAATGAACTCTGTTCCTCCAATTACTGCAAATCCTGGTCTAGTGTTGACAAACCCGACGACTTAAATATGGTCAATGGAGTTTGCTCACAACTTACAAGCTATTTTTCGCAGGAACTAGCCACTTTCCGCACTCAACAATAGCATCAATTTACGCAACCGAAAAATTTTCAAGATCAACAAATTTCATGCAATCACAGTCGGTGACAATTAATGCCCTTTAAACACGACTTAATGACTTGACAAATTGTTAATTTACGTCTTGATGTACACGGGGATCAGATTACTAACCTCAAAAATAGGTTCTCTGACATGAATCGTAAACTCGGCGTACTTCTGCAGGATGGCGCCTCTACATCTTTAGTCAATAGTGCTAGCAATCCCACGCATCACGACACAGCCGAGCTCATAATATCGGGTTTGTCTCTAGATGCCCAACATTTACCGTGAGAAGATCCACGACGGGTGTTCACCTCTCTTGGCCGAGGACAAGTAGATGGCGACGTCCTTATTGCAGATACGTTCCCTCGATCTCATTGGGTCCCACGTGTAGTTGATCACTCCCCTGCTCCTGCCAAAGCTTCAGCAAATTCCAATTTACCAGCTCCTAACGGGGCTGTCGCCCAAGCACAGCAACTACCGATACGTAATAAGCGTAGCATAGTTGTGCAACTAAAATCATCATAGATACGCGACTTTATTGTTTCCACCTGTACAAATATGTCCGTTTTTACCTCCAACATTGTTTTCGGGAATCGTTTTACAGCGGCTATCTCAGTATGTCCACTTTACCCTAAATATGTTTTTAAAGTTTTGCAAAAAGCACGAACTAAGTTACTGGAATTACATTATAAAAATCCAATAGTCTAAAATATGAGTGTGTACATGCGTATGTACACGTTCAAAAACCTCGTTCCGAATTTGAATGAAACGGACTTATATTCGTTTTTACCTATGCGTATTTCCCCGATGTCACATACCACGAACTCTGAAGTAAGTAGTCCTACGTCAAGCCAGACTGCTGGCTTTGTACAAAGTGGCACTCCAGCTCAAATAATAAATCAGCCCAATAACTCACAACAATCAGCGTGACTACCCATTAATCTGGCCACAATTGTAACCCCAAACATAAACGCAATCTCTATTGCCTCTCATAATAGGAATCTCTTTCAAGAAATTTGAACTATTTTACATGCGAATGTAAATGGGCTCACCGCGCATTCTGAGCAAGTAGAGGCATTTTTATACATGAAAAAAACGCACATTTCTGCCATAACTGAATCTAAACTGATATATTCCGATAAAGATGCTTCCACTGAAATTGACAACTATAATTTTATTCGCTGTTATCGCTTGAAATGTGGAGGCGGTGAAGTAGTCATATGCATTCGAAACTTTCTGTATTTTAAAACCTTAATTACATCAACGCCTACTGAGTACGTTTTACTTGAAGTCTCCTCCAAGAATGAGAAGTTGCTTCTTGCGGTAGTTTATCGTCCTCCTAAAACTGCAATACCATCCGAATTTTTTAATGCCCTATCAGTCTTTCTTCCATCATATAGTAATGTTGTAATCGCAGGTGATTTTAATTGTAACATGCTCCACGATTCTCACGAAACTCAGTTTATACATTCCGTAATAAACAACTATTCGCCCTATTTAGTGCCATTAGGTCCCACTCATAACGCACTTAATGCTCATAGATTTATGTCACGTACCTGGTTGGATCTATTTATTACTCACTCTTCTAATACCGTCACCAGCTACAATAAATCCGATTCGTCATTCGCCGTATGACATGATAGGATTGATCTTGGTTTTCGTTTCCACTACCTTTCACCTAGTCTACGAGAAGTGGTACGCAGAGATTTTCGCTCGTATAATAAGGTCCAATACTTACAAGACCTCGAATCAAATCTCTTCAAATTTTTGGACAAATCTAACTTGCACAATAAGATCGAATGCACCATTGAGTACAACAGTTCTCTCTAGTCGGCGAAAATCATGGGAATATAACGACATTCGATCACTCATAAAACAGCGCGATATCCTCTATAAGAGGGCGCGTGACACTGGCTCTAACTCTCTAATGAAGGAATATCGGTCCTTGCGTGCACAAATGCTCAGCCGTCTACGTAGCTCAAAGAACACACACTAATACAATAATGCAATTTCTAAATCACAACGCTCCAATGATCTCGGGAGGACTCTCGACAGGTTAGGTGTAGTTTGCCTCCATCTCTAACTCACCTATCTTACAGCTTCCCCTACCACAATCACAATTCGATTCATTCGCGTCCAATAATATCCCATTTTTTTCATTCTCCAAAATCGTAAACTATTTACGCACTTCATGTCCCATCATTCTCGATCATCTAACAGATATATTTAACTCATTCATCACACCTCCATCATACCCAGCACTTTGAAAGCAAACAGTCATTACATCGATACCAAAATCATCAACCGGTTCCGGCCTAACAGTTCTACGTTCTATTGCAAGGCTTTCCGAATGTTCTAAAGTACTGGAATGCATCCTCTCCAAACAATTGAAAAATCATCCAGAAAAATTGAAACTCATTAATCTGCACGAGGCCAGCTGTCGCTCTAGGTATAGCACTCAAATAACCTTGCTTGGGGTAATCGAGGATATTAGGTTTCAATTTTCTTTTTCCCAACGCTATGTAGGAAATGCCACTTAAGGCACACCCGACTAGGTCCGCACAGCCGGATAGTGTGGGGCTAGTTTGTAAGGCATCCGCCGTGTGTATAATATAGGACGGAAAATAAAATAAACAAACACGCGAAAAAACTACACAGCCGTTGCATTGCAAACCGATTCACCAAAACCCACCACCCTTTCCTCTTCTAGCGGAACCAACGGGTGGTGCCATTCTTCCGTCATCTGGACGACCGCTTCTGTCTAGATCTAAAACAAGGCAAAAAAGTAATCGTTAAAGTCCTGCGTGAGGCGCTTAGATCTAATCCATCTCATTTATACGCGTGTTCGAACCGGCGCATTCGGTCCCCGTACGGAAGGAGAAGTTCTTTTATCCCTCTCCGCGACATTTATACAACGAGAGAAAATTGTACATCCTCGGTTAAGAAGACGCCCCATCATCTCAAATCAAATCCAGTTCTATGGGGTCGTCCACCATCCCTGGTTTATGATCCGGTGTCGGATCTTCTCCCAGCTCTTCGTTCATAACTTCGGCGGTTACCTCGTCGAGGTAAGGCTTCTTTCGTCGCAGGACCGACTCGGCGAATTTCGCCGTGGCGGTCAATTTTTACTCGGCAGTAAACATTTCGCCGACGATGGTCTCAGGCGTGAATTGTTCGACCGCGTCGACGAGAGCTGTGATAGTGTTATAAACTCCGGGCTGCGTCTCCAACGCTTTTCCCATACTTTTGAGGATTTCATCTATCACCTTTATGAGCTCCTCAATACTACTTACCTCCGGGTGGCTGAGCTGTTGTGTGCCGCCCGGTCGCGATTTTGAAGCAAGCTGCTCCACCACCACCATCGCTTCTGGGCAGATTTGGGATTCACCTGCCTTCTGGCTCATCAATTGGTTTTGTAGGGAGATTTTCTTTCTTGATTGATAGCCGGCGTATCGTGCGTAGGGGGCGGGCCGAAATAACTGAGAACGGGTGCACCCTCGGATACTTTGATCCAATCCCAGATCCCTGAGGCCCAGCCTTCGTTTTCTGGGTCCCGGAAAACACGGATGGACCCGGGCTCGACCGGAGCAACAGGAGTTCCGATCCCCCTACCCAATACGCACTTCCTGATCAGGGTCCGAAACGATTAGCTTCTGATCCCGCGCCGGCACTAACCGTCTCGGCAGAGCTCGCATCACATCAACCCTTCACCCATGCCGATGGGATCAACCGACAGGGGTTCGGACACTACTAGCGTGTCCCGGTGCGAGAACAATCGGGTCGGGTGGTTTTCTATGCATTTGCCTCACGACTAGCGTACTGTCCGAGAGGAAATGTTTGAGTATTTTGTTGAGTGTAGTGCGTGTTGTAAGTGTAAGGTAATGATTGTAAGAGTAAGTGTGTGTAGAGTGAGCTCGGTTACCATTTAGTCACCTTCTGACTTCCAGACGAACTGGCAAGTCATCAGGCTACAATCCCTACCGGTAGGACTGCTGCGCTTCCTAATGCCAGGGAGTCTATGCTTCAGCCACGCATCAACCCAGGCAACTACGGAGAGATTAGATTGGGAATGGATGATGCTAAATTCATAGTGTTAGTGCTTTTCGATTTTAGTAAAGCGTTTGACTGCATTCCTCATTCATAAGCTTCACTCTTTCAAGATATCAGACTACACTATAAATTGATTCATCTCCTAACTGGTTGACAAATGTCAGGCAGTCGCTGATGAGGGTGGTAAAATATCAGATTGGATTCACACCTTGGCGGGGATTCCTCAACGATCGGTGTTAGGTCCTCTGTTATTTGCCATTTTTATCAATGACCTACCAGTTGTGCTTCGGTTCACTGGCACATAATTTACGCTGATGACACACAAATCTATCGTAGTTGTTATCAGTATGAGCTTGTTGACACCATTGCTTAGGTTTCAGCTGATACTACAACCATATATAACTGGGCAACTTCTTACCCTCAATCCAGTGAAAACAAAAGCAATGCTTCTAGGTAGCACACTAAACTTAGCAACGGTCAACATGGCTAATCTGCCCTGTGTAAAGTAAATAACTCTCCCATACCTTTTGCATCATCAGCAAAGAATCTTGGAGTCTGTCTTAAATCGGACTTCAGCTGAGAAACACGCTGCTCACATTTGCCAGCGGGTATTTAGTACACCACGACAACTCGGACCCCACAAACACACACTCTCATTTTCCGTTCGCAAATTCCTTGTTAGATCACTATTACTTCCTACCTTTGACTATGCCTGCCTTGTCTACCATAACATCACCGAAGAATATGATACTAAGCTTCAGAGAGCCCAAAATGCGTGCGTTAGATTTGCATTTGGAAATATTCCTTGGAGAGATCATGTTATCCCCTATTGCAAGTGGTTGGGATGGTTCAAGGTTAAAATCCATCGAGAGTATTTTCTGGGTTCATTGACTTTTTCACTTCTCAAGACTGAACGACCTGAGTACTTGATCACTAATTTTATATAGACGGCAAACCACGACGAGCGCAGATCAAATCGTCTCGCCCCAACATCTTTCCTCATACGTCAACACTCAACCTTCCTCATGGCCAATTTCTTTTCCATATCAGCATGGTATTTCTGGAACAGCCTTCCTGATAAGATCACATCTCTCACACACAGTTCCATCTCCATTCCATCATTTAAGTCCCGTCTCGTACAACACCTTCATTTCCTACACTCCAACTCCTGACATGCGCATATTGCTTCTTGTCTTTTTTCTACGTTAGTAATCCTAAAAGACTAGAATCTTGAGTATTAAACCGTAAATCTCAAGCGCACAGTTTCTTAGTTTTAAGTACGAGTATTATGTCTACGAATTATTAAATATAATAAATTAATTGATCATAACATTTATGTTTATATATATATATTAAGCGTTATGTACACATGTATAGTCTGCACAAATTTGTTATGTATTATCATTCATGATGCCTAATGGGACAAAGTCTGTCCCGGGTTAATAAATTAAATCTCTCTCTCTCTCTCGCTCTCTCTCTCTCTCTCTCGCTCTCTCTTGACTGATCGATTGGGACATAGGCATAACAAATAATAATGTAAATAATGTTAATAATTTTTAGTTCTTGACATGATAGATTATATATAATATATGATGTGCAATTTTATATAAATGACTAATGTGCAAATTTAAGTACCTGACGAACTCAATGTCATATTTTATATTATAAATGACGAACTGTATGTAATGATGTACCTACATTTGTGTGAAAACAAAAATAAAATATTTCTCTATCTCTCTCTCTCATAAACTTTTATTTGCTTCTTTCCTGGGTATCCTATACTCCAGAAATTTTGGTATTAGCCCTTTACCAATGTTGGATTATCCTAGTTTGTTCATCTAGTCGTAACTTTCTTATATGAACTAATATAATTATTCATAGAATGAATATACTTATAATGAGATGATATGGCTGCAGGTTGAACGTATATGACCGTAATGATCGGTCATTGACAGATGGACGTTGGAGTTAAAGTTAAATAGTTTCGAAATAGCTCTTTAGTATTGTATAAAAAACTAGGTCTTTTTTGTTTCTCTAGATTCAGAAGAATGAATCTTGATAAGTAAAAAATTCTCTGAGGAGATATGTAACGGTTACAAGAATAATATATTTGAAAGTTACTGAAATCAAAATTACAAGAATTCAAATAGGAGGTGTGGTAATTACTATAAAAGTTAAATTGAGGATAACTGTTGCAATAATCGAATTGTGAATATGTCTATAGTATGCCAGATTTTAAACGTATTCATATATATTGAACAATATCAGCGATCTCAGAATGATAGATTACAATATGAAAAAGTTTTCAAAATTTTGTCAAAAATTTCAATTGAAGACGCCAATATTTGATTCATTGATTTCGAAAAGAATTTCATAGCGAATTTTAATTTCGAATCATCAAAGAATTACTCAGAGTAAATTGATTGAATATGAATAGTACATTTGTACGAATATTTCCCAAGAAGAGCTTGTATAGGGATAGATATGTTTACATTCGGTCGAAAGAAACCGAAAGTCTTAAAATGTTCTATAGACATAAATGCGTGAATAAAATGAGAACAACGCAAAATAAACTAGCTCGGAATTCAGGGAATTCCTTGTTAATAAACTACTATATTAAATAAATTATCGTAGTTAAGATAACGAATAATAAATATCTTCTAATACGACTGAATTTATCATTTGCTTTTTCATTCTATTTATAGAAAATGATAGTAAAACTTTATAAAATAATATGAAAATTTTAGCTAGGAAAATTCCATACATCAATAGAATAACTAGAAATTAAATATTTTAGTAAGAGATAATAAAGAATGTTAACTACCCTGTATTTGTTTAACAGGCCGTATGCCGCTTAGAATCCGGAACCCTAACAACGATCCCCCCAGTGATGACTACACCGACTCAAAGGACAAAGTTCGGAATCTGCTGATACGCCGAAAGACAGATTGCTTAATTCAATCCAGCTAGAAACTCAACAAATTATTTATCTCCTATAGCGTTTTAACTAATGTACACTAAAACTCTAATTTTTGGGAGACACTTGAAAAATATACTTCAAAACTGAAGTACGACACTTAATAAAATATTAAAGAATACATTTGAGCTTATAATGAGATTCTAAAGAAATTGATAGTTGAGAAACTACGAAAGAGTTTTGTGTTCCGCCTACAAAGGACAAGAGAGACAGAGAGAGAGAAAGAGAGAGAGAGAGAGAGAGAGGGAGAGAGAGAGAGACGAGATACATAGATAGAGAGATAGATATATAGATACATAAATTGCTTTAGAAACAAAATTAGGGTACAAATGTATATTTCAATTTACATTCTTTATACGTTTCATGCAGTATTATCAATATAAAAAATCACATAATGATCGTCAGTCTTATAATATCAAATTTGAACAATGTATATTTATCACGTTATTTGTTAAAAGATATCACACTTATTCATTCACTCATATAATTACAAGATCATTCAAACTTATAAATACACTTACACCATAAAATAATAAGAAGTTCAATAAATAAAAATTAACAAACTTTTCACTGTTGAATTATAATAAAATCATGGATACAATCATTCAGTTATGCGTTTATTTCTGCTTATAAGAGAGACAATGCAAAACTTATGCAGAACTTAACGTCTCAGAATTCAATAACATATAATCTTTCGTAAAAGTTTCGGTAAAGATTATTCAAACTATTCCAAAACTAATTTGAAACTCTATTCTTCGTATTCAAATTGTGTAGACGTTGCGCAAAAGTATTGGAGTACTTATTTCAAACTTTCACACAACATATTAAGATTTTTTTTATTGAACTAATAACATTGCATTTTATTATGTCTATATCTTTAATTACTTTATATTTAATAAATTCCACTCCAAGGTTTGGCGCGGCACTTTACTGAATTTTATTCTTAATTATGGGCGCCAGGTAAAGCGTGGCTAGCTAGCATGAGCTCCCTTATCCCCGAAGAGGTTCCGTGATACCGGAAATGAGGATGACTTACTTCATTAATAAATAATCACACTGTGAATTAACAATTTAAGTACCTAGGCTTTATTTAGTTAATTTACCATGAGTCGCAATTTATAAAAACTCGTATATTACAATTTCAACCGTCGCTATTCAAAATGGCTAAGAAAGCTAGCGCACGCGTCGCTTTCAACGACCGAACTACCACGTTTTCTCGAGCCGTCTAATTAATTAAACCCCGCCCCGTCTACCCATTGAAATTTCACTTATAATTCCCATTTTAATTTCTGAGCAATAATATAAATTTCCACCGTGATTAACAATAAAGTTTTCCCGCCGCGCACTGATTTTACTATTTTAGTTAGTGTCACACCACCCCGTACTTTATATATATAGTAAATATAGTAAATTCATTGTCGAGCGACTCTCGGCATTGGAATTTGGTAATAATTTTGATTATATGTAAATTATATATTTACGTATAATCAAAATTATTACCAAATTCCAATGCCGAGGGTCACTCGACAATAAATTTAGTCCACTCACCGCAGATTCAAAATGTCCACGCTGCGTGTTGTGCATCGCTCGTTCCGTGCCCGGTCTCCCGCATTTACCCGCTCGCAAATCTTTAATAAATACGCTATCAACTCCTAACTATGACTAGGACCCTCCCATTCACAACTCAGCAAATCTAACAAATCTAAGAAAAACAATAACTTTAACTATACTATTACTAAATCTCAAGTCTAGCTCTCGCAAAAAAAAACGTGTTCTCGGGTGGACGCAGGGTCAGTCAGTGACCAAGATCGGAGAGGCTGGAAATCTTTTCCAAATTCGGCCTTTCTGCTGCCTATCTTCAGCCCACACACACTTGATGCTTTCGTCCTTATCTTGATTTTGATTGGTCTTGATTTTCCTTAAATGCGAAAATCAAGGCTAGTTCCACTGCGGTATGAGTCGCTATCATTGAATGGTTCGTAGCGCGATTGCCTCCCTGTCTCTGGAGCGCGCGTAATACGAATCGCTATTTACGAGCGCGCGATAGCCCACCGCGTATATTTATATGGGGCGCGTGGCTTTTTGTCGCCGTTGAGCCCTCGCAGTTGGTAGCGGCGACATGCGATGTCTGATCTGTCAGGTGCTAATGTCTCACCGCATTTTCCGACAGATGCCAACGCGAGCGACAATTCTTAGAATTAAGATCGGTTAATACGAATACGGTACATTCCCCACCCCCTGTCCTCCTCGGTTGTGTCGAAATCATGCATGCTAACGTCAATGGTCTTACAACCCATTTCGAGGAAGTAGAAGCATATCTTGACCTTCACCCCAAACATATAGTAGGCATCACAGAATCAAAACTGTCTAGTGAGGACAAAGACTTATCTGTGGCCATTGACGAGTATGCCCTGATTCGGCACGACCGCGTAAGACGTGCAGGTGGAGGAATCGCTATATACATTAACAATAACTTTAAGTTTAAGACTCTTGCGACGTTCGATGTCCGTGATGACAGCGTCCCTGAGTATATTATAATGGAAATCACCCATGATTGCAAATCACTCTTATTTTCAGTAGTTTATAGGCCACCAAAAACAGCAATGCCGCACGAATTTTTTCACAAACTCTCAGCTTTTTTCACACGTTACGACAATATAGTTATCACGGGTGATTTCAATGTGAACATGTTATCTACTGCGTCATACGAAGCCAAATACATGTATGACATCATTCGATCGAATGCTCTGTACCTTGTTCCTTCTGGGCCAACTCACCATACGATCAACGCACTACGTCTTCAATCTCACACATGGCTCGACCTATTTATTGTACATTCGCCTTCAGCGGTTATAAGATATAGCAAATCAGATGCTCCGTTTACCTATGGGCACGACAGTATAGAATTGACTATACCTTTTAGTATTATGCGCAATATTTCTCGTCAAATTAAAACTCGTGATCTCCGTGGTCTCAACAGAGCTCAGTATCTCGCTGATTTATCCAATAATTTGAATGATGGTAAATAACACAATAATATTAATCAATTAATCACTCGATTTAACAATGCTGTCACTTGCTCCCTTAATAAATTTGCACCTTTTCGTTCCGTTAATATATGTAATCGCCGAAAACCATGGGTCTCATCTGACATCCGCTCCGCCATGAAAGAACGCGATAGAGCTTATAAGAGAGCACGTGACAGGGGACAGCAATTTACTGATTATCGAGCTCTGCGTGCAAGGGTCCTACAAATGCTTCGAAATTCAAAAACACTTATTATGCTAATGAAATAGCCAGAGCACAACGCTCAAATCGTCTATGGAGTTCTCTCAACAGGCTAGGCATAACATCCTCTCGATCAACCTCGCCTTTTTCGCTCTTTTCACACAATGATATCAATAATCATTTTGCATCCGTCGCCAACGCATCTAGATCATCTCCTGCACTTCCACTACCACCCCTCTCCTCAGCTCCGTCTCATATACATTTACTAACTTTCTCTAACATCACCCCCAGTTATATCTCTGAAGCACTTGCCTCAGCCAAGTCCAAGACTTACGGGCTTGATGCAATCACTATTAAACATCTTTCACTATCATGTCCCACCATTCTCGAAACACTCACCACAATTTTCAATTTATCAGTCACCAATGCATCTTATCCAGCGCTTTGGAAACAGACTCTTATTACTCCTATTCCCAAAGTACCAGCTCCATCCGACATATCTGAGCTACGACCCATTGCTAGGTTGTCTGAGTGCTCTAAGTTGTTAGAGAAGATTCTATCAAAGCAACTTCTGTGTCACATTGAGAAACACAACCTTTTCATCCCACGGCAAGCTGGCTTTAGAGCAGGTCACAGTACTCAGACGGCTCTGCTCGGCGTTCTTGATGACATAAGATTCGAAATGGATAGCTCTGGTTTCACAATCTTAGTCTTATTTGATTTTTCTAAGGCGTTTGATACGATTCCCCATCACATATTAATTCATAAACTTCGATCATTTAGAATCAGTGATCACTCCATACAGTGGTTCATTACTTACCTTGCTGATAGATGCCAGGCTGTTATTGATGAAGGTGGCCGCATATCGGACTGGATTGATACTTGGGCTGGCGTTCCCCAGGGCTCCGTCCTAGGCCCACTATTGTTCGCCATCTTCATCAATGATCTCCCCATGGTACTGAAATTCACCAGACATATGATCTACGCTGATGGCACTCAAATTTACAGAAGCTGCAAACGCCATGATCTCATTGACACCATTAACAAGGTATCTGAGGATTGTGCTGCGATTGCCAAATGGGCCTCTTGCAATGGACTCACTCTAAATCTGTCCAAAACCAAAGCAATGCTCTTTGGTAGCACATTAAACATCTCATTGATCGATTTAGAACTCTTACCTAAGGTTACAGTCAATGGCACTCCCATCTCTTTTGTCAATGAAGTAAAAAATTTGGGTGTCTGGTTGACTCCTGATCTTAATTGGGGAAGGCAAGTGTCACACATCTGTCAGCAAGTGTTTCGCACCCTCAGACAGCTACGCCCTCATCAACGTGCTCTTTCATTTGGTGTCCGTAAATCACTTGTGCACTCACTTATCCTCCCTCACTTTGATTATGCCTGCCTTGTCTACCATGACCTAACTGGTGAACAGAACCTGAAGCTTCAGCGGGCGCAGAATGCATGCACCCGCTTTGTTTTTGGTACCATTCCCTGGATGGCTCATGTTACTCCCTATCGCAAACGGCTAGGGTGGCTCACGGTGAAGGCCCGAAGAGAGTACTTCATGGGTGCGCTGACGTTTACTGTACTTAAGACTGGTTGTCCAGATTATTTGAAGTCTAACTTCATACTCACGGCAGATAGTGATGTGCGTAGATCAGCTCGACTCCGCACTTAACCCCTCCTCATCCGTGACTTCAAAACTTCCTTATATGCGAATTCCTTCGTAATAGCCGCCTCATATTTTTGGAACAGCCTACCAGAACACATTACCTCCCTGATTCCCAAAACTACCTCTCTCCAAACCATCAAATCCTTATTACTAAGTTACCTCAACAGTTGTGATGTTCAGTCTGATCTCGCACACAAGTAAACTCAAAAATTCTAAATACAAAAGGTTCCTAGTAGATTTAATGCTACGTACATATTACTGCTTTAAATTTAATTTTAATTTTAGCCTTAATTTTACTTACATATCTCTATATTTTTATATTATTATTGCGTCATATTTTGCGGCCAAAGAGCCGTTCAGATTACTTTATGTCTTATTTTATTTATATTTTTTATTTATATTTTATTTTTACAGCGAATATTGTTCGAACCTGTACATACTATTGTTAAACACTATTATTGCGAGCGTACCGATCACGTTACATATTATATTATTATATTACTACATATTGTATATTCCTAATGTATATATTGTTCTTTATGCCCGATGGGACAATTTCAGTCCCAGGGTGGAAATAAACAAATAAATCTCTCTCTCTCTCTCTCTCTCTCTCTCTCTCTCTCTCTCTCTTTCCTGGCTACAGCCGGTGTTGTGTGCCTCAAGGAAGCTGCCGCTGCTGCAGCGAATCCTCTCTCCTCCCGCGTCTGCATTCATCGGGAGAGAGGACGGGTCGCGCGCGTGTGTGTGGGGGTGTGCAGGGGCTCATCATCCTCGAGATGTGGGAGAGAAAGAGCAAGCGAGAGAAAGAGTCGCACGTATAGCATGCGATGGTGTAGGTGCCGTGTGTATATGCGTGGGACATCTCGTCGGTGCTCGCTCCAACCAATTGCGTCTGCTCCGCGATCAGCTGTTGCCGTTGGTGTATGTGTGTGTGTACGTGCGTGCGTGCATGTGTGTGTGTGTTTGTGTGTGTGTGTGTGTATGTGTGTGTGTGTGTGTGTGTGTGTGTGTGTGTGTGTGTGTTTATGTGACGGTCCGTATTCTTTTTCGGTTGCGATTCTCCTTCTCCTCATTCCCTCTAACAAACAACATAATAATTCCCCCCATTAATAATAACAATGTTAAAAATAATATTTCATTGCTCCGCTCTGGTGACGGTGGTGATTCGGTCGTGATTGACTGCCCCGTTTTTAATAACTATTTTAACGGGAAATACGCGTCACAAACTTCAGTAAAAATTATGAAGAAGGTTTGTAAAATCTTTATAAAAACTATCACAACATTTGAGACATACATTTCTAAAAACATCATACAAAGTGTATCGTAAATTCTAAATACTTAAAAAATACTTTATACTACCTTTTACAAAATTCGCATGTTCATTGATATTTAACATCTAAACGAAAAGGAATATAAGTAAAAATTAAAACAATATAATACCTTGCATAGTAAGTAGATTTAGTCTGGTCACGGTAAGACATCTTATAAATATCCTGTTCTCCCTCTCTTTTTATTCATTTTCATTTTTATTAATATGTTCAATGACAAATGGGACATTGCTTGTATAAACATAATAACATACATCTATAATATCTTGTACACATATAACTATAAAGTGAGAGGTCTTTTTACATGAAAAGATCGATGGAATATAAGTATCTGTAAAGTCACAGAAAAACGCATGTTCTGCGTTACATTTCCATATGGTGCATAGCATTTATTATAAAAGTAACATTCCTCGCATGTAGAGCAACATGGACAATTATTCAAAGTTATAAAATAATCAATTCATCCTATGCAACTGACTCGGTTAAAACTGTATTTTACATAACAACAATTTGCTTTTTTTGCTAGTGCGCGATATTCAGTTTCAACATATATACTGTCTTTCAATCGCATTTTAAACAAAAATAAATTAGTTGATTCTTGAATTGAAATATTATTATTATTATTCAAAGCATTTGTAATATACGAGGTAAAATACTTCAACTCTTGTGGCAATACCTACTACAAAAATATTGTTTTGAATTAATTGAATTTGGCATCCATAAGTCCCAGACTTTTCTACGTTTTCGCAGAATACTTTTACATCACTCCCAGGCATTATTGCTTTTTCTTTAAATCCTGGTAAAGCCAAATAAGTTGTTACGGAAGAACAAACTTGTAATTCGGCATTTTTAGATCCATGTACATAACTTTTGAGAATTCCGTTCAAATTTTCGAATGGGAAACAAGACGTAACCCACATCGGTCCGAATTTTCTTACTTCATTAGACAGATTAAGTAATAAACGAAGATTGCACACTGAATATTTTTCTCCGTATAAGTTCTCGAAACGCAAAACATATTTAGTTAAAAACCGTTTTGCTAAATCTATCATTTCATCACTTACACTAGAAAAATTTAGCAAAGTGATTGCGTAAACAAGCAATAAATGATGTTCGAAATATTCAGACTACATAATATTTTTTAGAATTGCTAAACTATATACAAATACAAAATTTTTTTGCTCTTATGACTCCCAATATGCATAATCAGGAACTCAGAAAGATGGTAGGTTAATGGCTTTAATATTGTGATCAAATAACTTGATCGAGGTAATTAAATAAAACTTACTCGTTCTGGTTTCTAAATCGAATCATAAATCCATCAATTGTTTCGTAACTCCTTGAAATACACAATGCATTTCAACTACAGCAGTTCCATTTACGTTATCGTACATAATTATGTTTAAAATAGTAGGTCCTTTAACAGCATAAACTGACACTCTGGTTCTTTCTGCTTCTTCAGCTTGTAATTTTGTCTCCTCAGTGGTTCTTAAGTCAAAATTTTCTATAAAAGGATAGTTTTCTACATTGTCCACTCTAATTATTGAAATTTTACAGCATGTTCACTCGGTCTTTGCTTTGCCGCCACACGAATAGGAGATAATGATTTTGCAGGTAAATCGCACATACCGCAGACAAGCATAGCTCTTAGAGTTGTAGGATTTATTTTATTTGGTATTTTAAAATTTACTCCGTTATATAATTCTTGAAAATCATTTTCAAAAACTGACATAAATAAGTTCGGTTCTGCTTTTTTAGGTGCAAACCATAAACCAGTTAAAATAACATTTTCGTTTTTTACTCGTAAATCATAAGAAAGTTTGTTAATCGTTATATCATTTATATTTGCCCTGAAACTAGAGCTTTTGTATAATTATTTGACCTGTTGAATAAATAGTATTTCTAAGAAATATGTTATTTTGTCATCAGAGGTACATGTATGTCAAAATTGTTGACTTAATTTTGAAAAACATTCTGCATAGTAGTAATGGCAAAACAGAGGCGCTTTTAAATCCGCAAAAAATTTTTGGAATTTATTCATAGTTTTAACGCAGTTTTTAGGTTTTATGCAGTGCAATGAAGTAAGTGAGAGAATATCAGATAAAATAACACCGGTAATCCTGTGCCTTGTTGCTACTACAAATATCGATAGAATACTCTATGCTACCATAAGAGGAGCCTCTGGATGCAGAGGCACATTAGTCTCTTAAAGCAATCTTTTCTCAACATCACTCTTGAAATTATTCTCCTCTTTACTCTCAATTGATTCCTCATCAGTTGATTTTGATTCGATTAATTCATATTCGCTACTATTTTGAATTCCATGACTCGATAAAGAACGTTGTTCATTCTCAGAATTGTTGCACCGTTATAATATAAAATCATCTTATCGTTTAATATCGCATATAAAAAATAAAATAGTTAATATTATTGACTTTCAAATGTGTCATGCAGTTAAACAATCACTTGATTCACTTATTAGCTTCATTATCGTGTCCCGACAAAGTATTATGTTCACTATCCTGATCTCCTCATCTTTTAATGGTAAAATCTATTTGTAAATAAATATTCAAAGCTATGAAAATTTAAAGATTATGACAAATATGCATGGAAATCTACTAAATTTACAGAACTGAAAATCCTGAATTTTTCATGAATTTTTCGTCATCATTTTTGATTTTTTATAACTTTGAAACAGAATAATATTTTTATATGAAACAAAGCTTAATTTAAAGCTCTATTAGTCAAATTTTTTATCTGATTACATTATTTAACTAATAAAATAACTTACAGAGTTACGATACGAAGTATAGGTACCATTTTTTACTGAAATAACGCGTATTTTGAACACAGATGGTAACATCCTATCCCCGAGGGGCTATGGTACGAAACTACGGGTGCTAGGCTACATATGAAGGTGTAATAAAACACCTCCCAATATTTCATCAAATTCCATGACCCTAAGGTGTCACACTCTCCCTATCAGATATATTGGACGCGGCAAATGCTTATTAAAATGATCGCTATTTTTTAAAGTGGGGTACGTACACGTATGCAAGATGATCATTCCAGGCATGGTCCAGATGTCCCGGACATAGTAAATCAATTCGCACCGTTATAGATATTTTTTCAACTATCGATAACTCTTTTCAGTTAGTGTACGTGCACGTGTGCTAGATGATCATCGTTGGTGTGGTTCAGATGTCCTGGATGCTGCGAATCAATTCACACTGTTATCAATATTTTTCAACTACCGATAATTTTAGGGTGGGTGTACGTGCACGTGTGTCAGATAATCATGTCGGATGTGGTTCAGTTGTCCCGGATGCTGCGTACGATTTTTCACTTTTATCGATATTTTTTACTACAATCGATAAATTCTTATAGTGAGTGCACGTGCACGTGTGCGAGATAATCATCTCGCGGTTGCTCCACATTCCACGGATGCTGCGTATGATTTTTACTATTAACGATATTTTTTACTACTGTCCATAATTTTTTATAGTGGGTGTACGTGCACTTATGAGTTATAATCATCTCGTGCGTGATCCAGATATATGGGAGGCTGCGAATGATTTTTCCGTATTATCGATAACTCTTATTAAAATCGATAAATTTACAGTATGTACATGTGTGAGATGATCATCTCGCGTGTGGTCCAGATATCACGGAGACTGCGAATGATTTTTCACTATTATCAATATATTTTATTACAATCGATAATTTCTTATAGTAGGTGTGCGTGCAGGTGTGCGAGATAATCATCTCAGGTGTGGTCCAGATGTCCCGGATGCTGCGTATGATTTTTCAGTATTACTGATAATTTTTACTACTGTCGATAAATTTTTATAGCGGGTGTACGTGCACTTATGAGTGATAATCATCTCGGGTGTGTTTCAGATAAATGGCAGGCTGCGCATGATTTTGCAGTATTATCGATACTTCTTATTACAATAGATAATTCTACAGTAAGTGCGGATAATTTTGCAGTATTATTGATACTTTTTACTATTATCGATAATTTTACTCGGGGTGCACGTCCACATATGCCAGATGATCAACTCGGGTGTGGTCCAGATGTCCCGGATGATGCGTATGATTTATGGTATTACCGATTTTTTTTACTAATGTCGATAACTTTTTATAGTAGGTGTACGTGAACGTGCGCGAGTTAATCATCTCGTGTATGATCCAGATATATGGGAGGCTGCGAATGATTTTTCCGTATTATCGATAATTCTTATTAAAATCGATAAATTTACAGTATGTATATGTGTGAGATGATCATTTCGCGTGTGGTCCAGATATCATGGAGACTGCGGATGATTTTTCACTGTTATCGATACATTTTACTGCTATCGATAATTTTGCAGTGGGTGTACCTGCACGAGTGCGAGATAATCATCTCGCGGTTACTCCACATTTCACGGATGCTGCGTATGATTTTTTATTATTATGGATATTTAATGATTTTTCAGTATTACTGATAATTTTTACTACCGTCGATAAATTTTTATAGTGGATGTACGTGCATTTATGAGTGATAATCATCTCGGGTGTGGTTCAGATATATGGCAGGCTGCGCATGATTTTGCAGTATTATCGATACTTCTTATTACAATGGATAATTGTATAGAAAGTAACATCTACATATGCCAGATGATCAACTCGGGTGTGACAATCGATAATTTTACAGCAAGTACATATGTACGTGTGTGAGATGATCATCTCACGTGTGGTCCAAATATCACGGAGGTTGCGGATTACTTTTCACTGTTATCTATACATTTTACTACTATCGATAATTTTGCAGTGAATGTACCTGCACGAGTGCGAGATAATCATCTCGCGGTTGCTCCAGAATTCACGTATGCTGCGTATGATTTTTCACTTATATGGATATTTTTTACAATAATTGATAATTTGTTATAGTGGGTGCACGTGCACGTGTGCGAGATAATCATCTCGGATGTGAGCCAGATATCCGTGTTGCTGCGTTTGATTTTTCAATTTTATCAATACTACTTACTACAGTCGGTCATATGACGTATAAATTCGTATAAATCATTTTGCGTACAAAAATTAAGTTGAACAAATTTTGGATTTGTTTTATATAGTAATTTGTCTTAATGTTCTATGTGTATTCTTGTTCTATGAAGTACGTTAAAAAAAATTAATTTTTTATAAACGTAACCTCTACAAGTATATGAATAGGTCACTACGTTTGTTCATTCATGTAGTAATGCGTATTCAGAGTCTATAGATCAAACTCAAAACAGGACGTTCTTTTAAATCGAACTTTTATTTATCGTGCAGACGTCTCATTAGTCGATAGACTTATTTGCGGCATTTAGGCGGTCGTCGTCGGATCGTCGCCGCGAGCAAACCCGCGCGGTGTATGGGCGAGCAATGAACAAGGCAACATTCTGTATATTCTCTCTTATTTTTAAACGTTTCCGATGTATTTTTTCCTCAGCTTTTCAACGGTGTAGTCAGATTTTCCGAAATTTTCTATTTTCACCTTTAAAAACTATAATACGTCTTATATCTCAAAAAGAATATTATAATATTTTTTTTTGATGATGTAGATCGATAGCTGAGCATCTTTGACATAGAGAAAGATGTTTTCCAGAGAGTGCTCATGTTGTTTCCTTTAAGAAATAGAACTTTTAGAGTAGACGCAACTTAACTTCATCTCGCGGTACGACGCGCAGACTTGATCCGCCTGAATACCCGTTAATCATTCGTGATTTTTACTAAACCTGTCACTCTGATGTATTAAAAATGCATAAATAAATCATTACATTTATTTTCATGTTTTCCTGGCTTTTTTTATTTTTCCTTGCTTTTAACGTGGAATTACTCTTTTTTCATTCGTTCTACTTCATTCTATTCATTGTTTTAGTTGAAAGTTTCGATGCAGGTTTCTTTTTCTTGCTCCGTTTAATAGTCTCTTCGGGAAGATTTGATTTTCAGAACTTGAAGATGTTTTCTTGAGCTTCAATGGAACAGAGCAATGAAAAAAAGCCTGCATTGAAATTTTAAACTAAAACTTAGAATAGATCAAGTACAAAGACTTCGAAAAAATGCAATTCGACGTTAAAAGCAATGAAAACTAAATAAAAAGCAAGGAACACGTGAAAATAAATTTAATAATTTATTTAATAAAGCATTTTTACTTCGTCAGAATGACAGGTTTAGTAAAAATCACGAACGTAACTAATTGATGGCCAGGCGGACAAAGGCCGCGCATCGTACCGTGCACTGAAGTGTCATTGCACTACTCTTTCGCGTTCTATTTCTTAAAGACAACAATTGGATCACTCTTTGTAAAATATTTTTTTCTATGTTAAAAATGCTCAACTTTTGATCTAAATCATCAAAAAAAATATTTACTTTTTGAGATATAAAGTGTTGTATAGTTTTTAGACGTGAAAATGGAAAATTACGGAAACTCTTATACATATTTTTAGGTACATTTTAGTATCTCAAACACGAGTAAGAAATATAATGATTTGGTGCTCACGCGCCGAGCTGGGAGAGTTGACGCGGAATGACTCATATGCATATTCAAAGTGCGAAAATTTATTGCTTTCAAACTTGTAACCGCGAGATTGAGGGAGGCGAAATATATTATTTCGCCAATCTCCCCGACTCGTTTACTCCAGCACGGGTGGCGAGGTTCCGAGTATTCGCGTCGCATGGGCTCCTCGTCGGCCACTGCAGGATCCTTTCCTGCTTCTCGTGCTCAGCTTGCTCTCGTCTGAAAGTCCGCGTTAGCGGGGGTAAGCGGGAAGAAAGGGGATATTTAATTCAACTGAATACACGAAAGATCTGATAAAGCATATATTCAACGTTCTTGTGATTACATAAAAGATAAGAGCGCGAGTCCCCCCGTATGCTCGCTTACCTAAATTTCACGATCTTGCGCTCGCCAGAGAACGATGCCCCGACCCGCCGGGGTTTTCCGTGAGCTCCGCCGCGCTGACGCCGCCGGTAAAAGCAATAGGGTCTCGTTCTTTTACTTACGGGTCACCGCTGTACACAGGCCAATCGTACTTCTGCGTACGGCGCCGTCGCGGCGCTTCTCTCTTATTCTACACACTCAAGTGGCGGACGTGCTATGCATGCGGGAAAGATGGCGAGTACTCAGCGATGGTGCGGATGGCCAGCAGACTCTGGTCGCTGGTTGTTGAGCGTCTCTCCTCACGTCCAGGCACACACAGCACCGCTTCCATCTCACACTCTCGAGACACACACACACATACGCGTGCACACCTCACACCAGAATTCTCTGAACACAGGGAGGGTCGCAGTCACTGATTGTGTCGCACCACGAGGATCGGTTCCTTTTAGCTCCCGAAATGCTTCCGATCTACACGCACGGACAGCCACCGGTAATCTGTTGCGCACTTCCTTTCCGGTCGCACGCTTCTCTGTCTGAAACCCCGCTGGGACGGTATAGTACCGTCATGTTTGCGCGTGCGGTTTGTCTAATTCGCGGTGGCGCGAATTCCTCGCGTTTTATCCCATCGATTTACGAGCAGGTGCTCATTATAAACTATATCATTACTTATGAGAAATCAATTTTATAAACAAAATCACTCAATAAAATTCATAAGCAAATTAGAACATTAATCTTTCCCCTGTCACGGACGAGCTTAATGCTCTCCGAGGCAACTCCGACGAGCAGAATGGATGCGCACCAGACGCGCAGTCAGCAATGCTCCTAGCTGCTTTAGCGTTCCCGCGCGCAAAGATGCAGAGCTTGCACCTTTGAGCGTAGGACCGCTCGCGGCCGTCGAGATGCGACTGCGAGCGGGCAGTCAGATTCCCGGCAACCACAGCAGTGGTAGGTGCTCTTTTCGTTCATTCGCGCCTCATCTTTTCACCCTTTTACTCACTCCCATCCGTCACATTTGGCATCCCTCGTGGGATTGGCTCCTGCTGGAGATACATCGTGCCAGCACCCCAAGCGAAACCCTAATTTCTTATCGACACATATAAACGGTGGTGACAGTAAAAGAGAAAAACGACAAGTGCGCGTTCGAGCAGAGGCAGATTTATCCAGGAAGCCGCTCAAAACAGGGCGACACGAGCTCTCGCAACTATATAATCAGCGAGTAAGCCAAAAAAAAGAAAAAGTCGCTGACTGCTACCATTGAACGGAGCCACACAAATACGGCCGAAAACTGCAGTTTCGAAACGTTCGGAGTCTCGTCGTCGCTTCCAGCGAGAAACCGCAGCCCTCCACATACCAACAAATCTGATCTCAGCCACCAAAGCTGATCTCAGCCAACGAAACAGCAGCAGCAGCCACCACGCGCAATTCAGCTGTCGGTGCGGACCAGCCGCCGACACGCTCGAGCAGCCGCATCACCGTTGGCGCGTCTTGCAGCAGCCACCATCGCGTACCTATCGCAATGCGGGCACAAACGGTGCAGATTGTGGTAGCATCACTGTAAGTCTTTGCTATTTTCTTAGCGGAGCTTTGGCAATCCCCCTTTTTAAAAAAATTAAGAGAAGTAGTAGACTCAAAATGATCGAGAATAGTATCGCGATACGAGTCAAGCGCAGTGTAATTCCGTCAATCGGGAGTACCGAAAATAAGTGCGCGAGCGAAATACAACGACGATCTCGAACGCGGATGTGCCACAAAATAGTAGCGGTAATTGAGGAAATTGCAAAACTCGAAACACGGAAAATTTTGGAAAATTTCGGAAATCTTAAAAAAGCCGACAATTCATAAAAACCCGGGAAATTTTGAAAAAGTTTGCAAGATTGTAAAAATTTTTTTTAAAATATCGCGGAAATCTTAAGGAAGTAAGTAGATTCAACAAGTCTGAATTTTGCAAAATTTTCACGAAGTTTGGAATTTAAAGTAACCGTGACCATGGCACCTCCGGGAATATTCGACGCAGCGAGTGACGCGTTAGGGATCGGGGCGCGTAGGAAATCGCGCAGAGATGGTGGAGGTGAGAGCGTTTTAGTCGTCGACCCGCGGTCGAATAAAACATTAAGAGAGGTCGTATCGGGATTAAGGGAGCTAGTCCCGAGCGACCAGAAATTAGCGTATCGGAGCGCACGCAGCTTGGATAAGAGCGACTCGAGCAGCGAAAACTCCGAGTGCGATAGTCAGGCAGATCGGGAACAGGCGCGGAAAAATCTGATGCAGAACCGCAGCAGAAACGCGAATGTCGACGAGATCGCAAAGGGGGATGATGCTGAACAGAGACGCAATTACGCCAGCCCCTCGCTATCGGAAACAGCTGGTTTCGAGGCAAGAACAGATAAGCAAGCGGAGATGCTAGAAGCGTGGAGGTTGCAAGAAAGGCTCGAACGCTTACAGCTTAGTTCCGAGGAGGCGAAGGCCCCTCAAGCAGAAAGGGTCGATGACCACTTGCGTACGCAGTTAGTCACACCGGAGCGTTGGGCAGTAAATGAGAAATGCAACGTCGGCCTCTCTAATTGCCTCGATATAAAAAAAAATAGTATGGGGAGCGGGCGATAACGCACCGCTGCCCATGAGCACCACGGGGCTCGTAGGAGATGAAACAAGCCAGCATGCAAATCTTAATCGTGAAGTCACGTACAACTCCACCAAAGCGAACAAAGGGCCGCTGAGCGAGAATAGGCGCGCGGCGAGCCGCTGCAGCGAGCGGAGCTCTGCAAGCTCCCGGGGAAGCTCGGGGCAAACGAAATTGATATTGGAAGGAATCCGCAAGATGCTGGCGCCATTATACAGTAGACAACCGGGAAAGGCGCGACTGGAAATAAAAGGGATCACCGACGTTCGTTCAGGCTACGGCAGCGGTCGGGATAATGTAGGTAGTGAAAACGGTGAACCACGAAGTGCGCGCCACAGGCAGCGCTCTACGTCGCACGATAGGGTGTTGTCAGAGAAAGAACGCGGCTGGAGAGAGAAAGCGGCAGTGGTACACAAACGCAGGTGCAGCCCCGTTCGAGAGGGTAACGCCCTGTTCAGGGGCGCAGAAGGTCATACCGGGAAATCTCGGGCGACCAGCCCCAGGCCGTTCCAGCGGGGACGTGATAACTTAGATACGCAGCACCGGAGCCGCGGAGATTACACATCGGACGGGAGTTCCCAGCGGAGTAGGAGAAACTCGAGGTGCTCCCCGGCGCGGCGGACACAACGATCGTGAACCGCTGAGACGCAGCGGGCACGAACCTCCGCGACGAGGCAATCACGAGCGGCGTAGGCGCACGCGCCCGAGGCGCAGCAGCCGCGAACCATTGGACAGCGAGAACGATTCGGACGAAGACGCGTGGGTCGAACCCGGGGATCGATATCGTGGCACAAGCCATAAGCGTAGCAGCAGGAAAATGACCGCATACCAGACATTGAATATAATACCGAATTTTGACGGTAATCCGGACAGACTAAATTTGTTCTGTCAGTCGGTGCGGGCGGTACTGGACGACTTTGGTAGGGATAAGGAGCATTTACTGCTGATAGGCTTATCCACCAAGCTGACCGCTAGAGCCGCGGACGGATACACTGCGCGACTAACTACTTACTCGCGAGCCGAACAGCTGCTAAAAGACCTGATAATGCAGTACGGAAACATAGGCATTGCCGACGATATCATGGCACAGGTCAAGATATTAAAACAAAATCCGGGACAAACAGCGGGCGATTATGGAGTGCGGTTGCAGAAAATGCATAACCGCTATTTGACGGTGATAGAGTCAGCACCAAGTCTTTCGAAGTTTGATAGGAAAGCGAGAAGGCGCCTAGCAGACGATGACGTTCTGCAACAATTTTTATTCGGCCTGGAAGCCCCGCTCGATCACCAAGTACACGGCGAAAGACCGCGATCTCTGGGCGAAGCTATAAGGATTACGCTCGAGTTCGACGGCAGGCAGAGTGCAAGCCGAGCCGCCGCCAAGCCTCTGAATGCGGCAGAGCCAGCCCCGGTGCAGGTACGGCGCGTAGCCGCTGACGAGGCACCAATACTAGCACCTCAGCATCCTAAGGGCAAAGCGAACTATGGTTATGGGGATAACGATGGATAATATAGAGGTCGTGATAATAACGACAAGAACCCCAAAGTGAAACAGTCCAATAACGATGCATTCTGCACGTACTGCGAACGTAGCGGGCATGCAATTGAGGAATGTAGAAGCGCGGTTAATCACGCAAGAAGAAACCTAATTCGACATCCCTTTAAACATAATAACGGTTACGTATTCAAATTTAATAATAATAATTACGCGAACCGCGATAGTAGGGAGTTCAGCAACGATAACAGTTACGATAAAAAACGTAAGACCGGTTGGGGTAATAAAAGATATCACCAGAACAGTCGCGATAGCAGACAAAAGGGCAACAAACCAGTGGACGAGCGTGATAGCCAGCAGAATCAAAAAAACTAGAAGCATGCTTGTCGCATACGACATGCGTCGAGCGTCAAGAGGAAGAGCCGAAGATCGAGGAGCTCAATGACTCAGCAAGTATCAGATTCCTTACGGCGGGAAGGCAACCATCGATCGTTTCTTTGGACTGCCCTTAACTAAAAGAGAGGCAGGGCAAATTTTACGCCGACTCCGGAGCAGATATATCCGTGGTAAAAATCGGTTACCTAGCACCCAGTTACCCGATCGACACGCAAAAAATAATCGAAATCCAAGGAGTAACTCCCGGTACTTCGTTCACTTTAGGCCAAGCAGCAATCAGACTGCAAGGGTTGCAATGCAATATCCAAGTAGTACCGAAGGAATTCCCCATAGAAAATGCGGGAATAATCGGCTGGTATATTATCGACCAGCACCAAGGCTGTGTCGACGCAGTAACTCAGAGCTTAAAGCTCAACGGTTCATTCGTACCGTTCTTATCGGACGAGAAAGTGACAGCGCCGCCGAGAAAAAAATGGTGATTAGTGCGCGTGTCAGGGATAACGACGTGAAGGTGGGGTGGGTCCCATTGATGGATTTACATCCGAATCTGCTTTTTGGAAATTTCGTTGCCGAAAACATTAACGGCCGAATTTATGCAGAATGCATAAACTTAAGTGAAAACGAAATAATAATTGGCAGCCCGGTAGTCGACTTGCAGCTATGTGAAACGATTGCAGAGAACCCGCTGTATCAAGCCAACGGGGACGGCTCAGCTGAGACGGCTGCAGAATTTTCGGCATGTTTGAGACGCTTATACGATACAAGAAAGCAAATGGAAGATTACAAAGAGGTGATCAACCTAAATGACAGGTTGCAGAAAAACATCCCAGCAAGAGAGGAGAGGGTCAATAAAATAATGGAGTTGGCGGACTTAAAGAGCTGCAACGAAGAGGAAATCGGGTACATAAGGGAGATAGTGCAAGAGTACGCGGGGGTTTTCGGACTCGAGGACGAGCCTTTACCCGCGACCCACTTACTCCAACACAAAATCGTCTTGAAATCAAACAAGCCGATACGTAACCATAGGTTCAGATTCCCTCCAGCCCTAAAGGAACACATGATATGGGAATTCGACAAACAACGGGCCCAAAGGATCGTGATTCCTTCCAGCTCAAATTACTCAGCCTAACTCTGGATAGTATCCAAGAAGCCGGACGCCCAAGGAAACAAGAAATTTAGGCTAGTCACGGACTTCAGAGCGCTGAATGAATTAACAGAGGGCAGTTGTCACCCCCTGCCCTTCACAACCGATATTTTAGAGCACCTGGCTGCGGCAAATTAAATCACGGTAATGTATCTCAATCAAGGGTATCACCAGATCGAGATGCATTCTGACTCAGCGCACCTAACCGCCTTCTACGCACCTGACGGCAAGCATGGAAACCAGCTACTCCAGTACGATAGAATGGCCATGGGACTAAAGGAGGCAACGATAACCTTCACCAAAGCTATGCCACTAGCCATGACCGGCCTTTAGGGCGAAGAAGTCGAGATCTACCTCGACGACTTTATGGTGTTTAGCGAAATCCTAGAACAGCACAGAATTCGCCTACGCAGGGTACTCAGGAGACTGCTACAAGCCAACCCAACAGTCGAGCCAAAGAAATTTTAGTTTCTAAAGAAAGAGGCTCTAGTTTTGAGACACATCGTAGGGGGAGGCAAAATCAAGACGGACCCCATGAAGGTAAGGGCAATGTCGGAGTATCGTGCACCAACAGATCAAGTGAAGGTCAAACAGGCCCTCGGCTTGTTTAGTTACTACAGACGCTTTATAGAAAACTTCTCCAAAATGGCACACCCGCTACTCAGACTACTGCGGAAAGGTGTCGAATTTACTAGGGGTCAAGAGGAGGAAGAGGCATTCGACTCCCTAAAAAAAATCTTATGCCCCAAGCCAGTATTAAAGACCCCAGACTTGTCACAACCGTTCATAATAACGGCCGATAGCAGTGACTGGGCCCTGGGCGCCATTTTATCTCAGGGTGTACTGGGCCGTGATCAGCTCTGCGCGTACGCGTCGCGTTGCCTCAAAGGCAGCGAAGTCAGATATCCGTCGTACGATAAGGAATTGTTAGCGTCGTCTTCGCAAAAGGTATCTGAACTCCGACCCGAGAGAGACCGCAGCAACGCAAACGCAGCTCCAAAGAACACCCAAGCCCCTCCCGAAGATGCGAGATGGCCGTGGGCAAACAGTAAACTTCGAGCAAAATTAGTGGTAGATATAGAAGGAAAAAGCGTGAACGGGAGAAAGGGCGTTCAGATAAACATCACCGAAAGCAAAGCGAGCCTCGCGTCGGAGAAGGGGCCGGTTGACCCCTCAGCCACCAAACCGACCGCAAATCAGGAGGACGCGGAAACCGCGAGAAACCAGGAGACGCCTAAATTAAACTCCACCTCAGATACGCCAAAACCAAGTAGGGAATCGGCGGCAGAACCATCGAACACGCCCTTCCTAACAGAAATAGAGGACGAGGGACCGTTGGAAAATTTTGAGGGAGTGCTGCGGAACGCGCAGACCCGATTCGTCCGACGTGGATTAATTGGCCAGCTCGGCTAACGTACTTACGCACACGTACATCCGTAAGAAGCGATGCGCTGAGCCCGTCGCAAGACTGCACCGGTCCGACAATATCCCAGCGTGGCCTCCTGGGAAATGTTTGTTTTTCTATCTAATAAAGTTGCTAAACCTTGAAATGTCAGCAATTGAGCTGAGAAAGCGATTACTCGCCTCGGACGCACTAAAATCGCGCGGCGAACCAACCAAGACCGAAGCGATACTGAAGTCCCAAACCAAATATGGAACAGTAGACTGCGCATATTTATTCGCGCAAGAGTTCGAAGCAAACATATTCATTCACTACGACTTTCCAGATGGTAGTAGAAGCTATTGTCACCTGATAGCAAACAGTTCAAACCATTATCAGCATTTGCACTTGACAGACCAGCACTTCACCCCGTACTTGAGGGTAAACGCAAGGGAAAAGTTGAGAGAACCTCGTAGTCGCTCACATGGCTCTCCGCCGTCGAGCGATGGCGAGGAATCGCGCCCCAGATCCCCAATACTGGGGAGAAGAAAGCGCACCAATGGGTAGTCGCGTAAACCGGGGGAGCGATCCAGCCGCAACACAGATGGCCAAGCCGGGAACTGCGTCAACTCCCCAAGAGTCGACATAAGGCAGGAAGCCGAGAGCCCGGGTGACCTTGCAGAAATGCAGAAAGCCGAGAACCCCGATAACTTCGCACGAGGGCAGGACGTCGATAGCCCCAGCAACGTCACCCGTTTCAGAATCGCTTGCTGCAAGAATTCGCGAGAATTTTTGGGATCTACTGATCTTTAGCATCACCGCGTACCACCCCCAGTCAAACGGGTCGATCATGAGAATGCACCACATTCTAACGGAATATTTGAGGAAGTACGTGAACACCGTCGAGTGTTGGGACGATTGGACCGCGATTTGCCAGCATGCATAAAACTGTACCGAGCACGAGAGTACAGGGTACACTCCGCATGAGTTGCTGTTTGGAACTAGACCAAGGACACCGTCCAGCTTCCCAAGGAAGGAGGACGGCGTATCGTACAACGCGTACGTTGAGGATGCGATAGCGAACCTCACCACCCTTCAAACCATAGCGGCTATGAACCTCATGCAGTCCAAATACCGCTCGAAATATTACTGCGACCAAAAACTGAACGCAAAACATTTCCGCGAGGGAGAGATGGTATTTGTGCTAAAGGGACCCGAGAATGGCAAAATCGCGAAGCAGTACCTCGGTCCTTTCGAGATAATTGGAATTAGCCGGGAGAAGAGGGCGTAAACCTCTAGGCGCAGTCGTTTTATTTTTATTGTTTTTTTACGCGGCTCCGGACGCGCCGCGTACAATAAAGTTAAGTAGGTAAAGCAAAAGCCCGTAGGCTAAAAGCTGCACCGTGATTATAAACCACGCCGTATTCCGACTCTAATGCCCACTCATTTGCAGGCTGAGCTTCGGAATCGCGCAGCTGAGCCACGGAAGGTTCCATGCGGAAAACCTCGAGCGAATCATCCACCACGTCGGGAAAGACGTGGGGCTGATCGCCGAGAAGATAGCACCATTCGCGACGTCCAGCACATATTGGAAGATCTTGCAGAAAATGGATTTGAATCCATATTTTAAGGCCAGTGAGGATTTAGCGCAGCATGCTGTAATAGTGTTACATGCGTGCGGCCTTGCTGCGAACCGGCCGAACTAAAGACGCAGGTAACAGAGGCAGTTCGCCAGGCGGAACGAGTGCTAGACCTGGTGCAGGTGCATAGCGCCGACGAAGAGCCGCACCGCGTGCGCCGCTCCATCCTGCCCTTTATATGTAAAGTAAGCAAATTTTTGTTCGGCACGCTAGACGAGGAGAGCGAAGCCGAGATCCAGGCAGCCGTGGGGGCGTTAGCTAACGATACTCGCCTAACGGCGGCCCTCCTTGCGAATCAGACAGATCTGATAGACCACAAGCTCTCTAACCTCGAGGGTAAGATGGCAGGGCTCGCAGAAGCTACCCAGCTATTATCGAATAAAACGACAATGAGCGAGAACGAACACATAGAAGTTTAGAGTTTCTAAAAACCAACCTAATTCAATTTAAACAAGACACAGAGGTACTAACGGATGCCATTCTATTCGCGGCAAAAGGGTTAATCCACCTACGCATAATGCCACCCGAGACTATAAGCCGAGCCGCGAAAATGGTACAGGGCACTGTGAGCAACGCGACGTTCGCAGTTCCCCGCGGAAGCTTCTCAGCGATCCCAGTGATGAGAGTCTCAAAGTTATCAATAATGATGAGTCAGGGCCACCTAATATACCAGCTGGCTATACCACTGCTGGACATGCAGAGGTATAACCTGTTTAGAGCGTCACCGCTGCCGTATACATAGCGGTGTATATTTGGCCCGAGCATCACTATTTCGCAATTAGTGAATCAAATCGAACTTACATGCCGATACCGAGCGAGAGGATACCGAAACTCAGAAAAATCGACGAAACATTCATAGCGATTAACCCGGAGCCGGTACGCGAAATCCGTGATAACGTAGCATGCGAAATAAAAATAGCAGCGGGTCGCGAGATTAGGGCGCCCGAGCAATGCGACGTAAAACTAAAAAAATTACGCGACACATTTTGGTTGAGACTACATAAGACAAACTCGTGGGTGTTTTCCGCCCCATCACGTGAGAATATTTTCATACAGTGCCTGGGCTCGGGTCAGGTCACCTCAGAAATAGTAGGGACCGGCCTGCTGGAGCTACGCCCGAGCTGCTCAGCGCACACGGCAAACGCCCACCTAGCAGCGTCACGGGCGATCACCACCCGCGCCGAACAGTCGGTATTCGGATTCGTGAAAATCAACGCATCCCCGATATTCGACGGCTTAAACAAATCCCTCGCGAGCAACACCGACTTGCAGGAAATAATAAATGCCGAAACCGATGAGCGCGTTGAAAGCTTGCACGGTATCAAGATCGAAGCTCTCCAGAACGGAGCGGGGTTACGCGATATCGCGAACAAAGCGCGCGAGGTAGCCCGGCGCAGAGCGTCCGAGTTCGAGATAAAAATCTCAATTCCACGGCCTCGACATTCGGGTTCACTTTCGAAAGCCTGTTGACAGTATCCTTAGTGATCACGATCGGGCTTTGGTCGCTTAACCGCCGTTGAGCGAGCGTGCAGATTGAAAAGCGCTTGAGAGAGGGGGAGATGCACGCGAGGCTCACACGCAATTGAAAAAAGAAGGTAAGGCAACAACAACCGTATAGAGAACCGCGCGAAAACCGAGCGGTCAAGGATCGTTTTTAGGCCGAGCACCGCGCAATCTTTTCAATCGATTAGAAAGGGGCCAGAATACCCCCACACAATATTCCCTTGTCCTCGCTGAGCTAGCACCAAGCCAAAGCTGCGCGAGAATAGCAAAGGCACCACGCTGCTTAAAAACTAAAATCAAAATGCCGCAGAATTTTAATAAAGTGTTCTGCATTCTATACAATAAATTTAGAAAATTATACAAGTATCTCAAAAAGCCGCAGAATTTTAATAAAGTGTTCTGCATTCTATATAGAATAAATTTATAAAATTATACAAGTATCTCAAATAGTCGCAAAATTTTAATAAAATGCTAGTGCAAACTACAAAATTAATTCAGAGAGTGCATATTTAATCAAAAATTTTTGTAACAATTTTATAGAATAGACGGTGCAAATTACGAAGTAAATGCAAAAAATTGCATAATTAATAAAAAAAATTCATATTTAATCAAAGAAAATTAAGAGTTAACAATTTTTGTTATATGTATAGAATATCCAAAATCGCAAAAACTATACAAAATCAAGAGTTGAGAAATCTTGTTATATGTATAGAACATGCAAAATCGCCAAAATTGTAAAAGATCAAAAATTAAGAAATTTTGTAATACGTAATGTCGTCAAAAAGCATAAGACGCCCGATGTTAGTCTATAAGTTACAAACATTGTACTAAGAGCACCTGCGATACCTTAAATGTAAATCAGTAGCGGTTGCTAATTAAAGTAATATTCTATTACATAAGTCATTAAAATCAAGTGTGCACACACACACATATCTGCACGCTAACGCAGCACTTCAGCAATCGCTGCGTGTTGTTTTTTTTTCGAGCTACGAGAACGACGCTGACGCGGCCCCGCACGTGCTATGGACGAGCTTAAGGCTCTCCGAGGCAACTCCGACGAGCAGAGCAGATGCGCACCAAACGCGCAGTCAGCAATGCTCCTAGCTGCTTTAGCGTTCCCGCGCGCAAAGATGCAGAGCTTGCACCTTTGAGCGTGGGACCGCTCGCGGCCGTCGCGAGACGACTGCGAGCGGGCAGTCAGATTCCCGGCAACCACAGCAGTGGCAGGTGCTCTTTTCGTTGGAATAAAGAGTAGCCACCTATTCGCGCCTCATCTTTTCACCCTTTCACTCACTCCCATCCGACACACCCAGCAATGCATATTTGAAATTTATAGAACGAATTTAAAATATGTCTCATTTGAATTAAAATGATGTTTTGTGCATATGCCTTATCCGCCAACGGATTGATACGCTAATGTCTCGGCCGTCGTTGTCGCGGTTGTTGTCAGCATCGAAGCGTCGTACACGTAAGAAATAACGAACAGGAGCGTTTTTTTTTGCAAATGCGCGCATTCTATATTAACTTCAAGTCTAGATTGAATTCATTATGGTGCTTATTCGTGGAAGGTCATACTGTCTATTACTTATTAATTTTCCTTTTACAAATTATAGGTTTAAATTATACCTTCTGTATCTATTTCACATTTTCAGCCAGATGTTTATTTACGAATGGAAAAATTTCTTACACGTTAAACCAATTGAAATATTACGTATACTTCTTTTAAAAATTTGTAGTCCAAAATGTGATAAAATATTTATTTATTTATACGTTGAATAAAATCTTTGCTTGACAGTGCATCTAAAGGTTAGCGCTTTTTTTATTTTTCAATTCACATAGTTTGATTAGAATAATTGCATATGTTACTGACTTCAGTTCATTTAAAATCAAAATGGACCTCAAATATCAACATTTATTCAAATTGACTGATTCAATGATATATCATTTGTTATAAATTTTATACGATGGAAAGAATAGTCTACGGCTGTCAAAACCCAACCTTCTAACAGCAAAATGAGGTGATTCCTGGTATCCTGCTAGGATCTTGCAAAGAAGTGGTAAGTATTTCCATAAATATAAAAGCGAGTGTGAACGATAAGCGACTGTTATGTAAAAAATAATTCTAAAATTAAAGTTAAAATACACCAAATAAGAGTAAGCACTGCTGTCTGCGTAAATTCCGCGGTATTTTTAGTAGTAAATCCTGTATATTTTTTATTATAGCTCATGGTGGGTCTCGACTAAGTTTAACTAAAAAAGTTCCTGCACCAAATAGATCTTTGTAGATATAACTTCTAAGATGCCTGACAAGTATTTTGTGCCCCGAATTAAAAATATCTCAGGGAGGAAACGAAAATAAACTCGATTTTTCTAATTTTGTTTAGGTTAAATGACGTATTTGGTTAGCGAAACATATTTAGCGGTTATATTTTTATGTGAGCGCTTTATTTTGATACAATCAATAAGGTTTTATTTTTTGTATATTTTTCCACGCCCATAAAATATCGACAACTTCGAAATAATCCAGAAAAATGGCGATTTTTGACGTACTTGGGATTTTTCTATCATATAGGTCAAGAAAATGGTAGTTTTATGGGGTTTATCTGAATGCTGATGAAATTATATACAAGTTTGATCAAGATAAAGTAGACTATCTTCTTTATATATTGCAGAATATGCCGTTAGTAAGAAAAGAAAATCGAGAAATGTAGCGATTGTTGACGTAATTAGGACTTTTCGACTATATGAGTCATGGAAAGGGTAGGTTTATGGGATTCATTAAAAAGTTTATGAAACTACCTACAAATATAAACAAGATGTAATATGTTATCTGTTATAATCCGAGAAATATGCCATTTAGAAGAAAGGAATATTACAAATATATTGGCTTCTTTTCAATTCAATTCAAGTTATATTCATCAAATGCTGTATTTTAAATTTTGTATACATGTTGGTAAATCATGAGCATAAAAGTATTCTTAAAAGATTTATCACGAGATCCTGATTTAAAATAAAAGTCATCTTGACAACTTATAGCAAAACCTTGATTTTCGTTTGTATTAGTCGTTGTATTAGTCGTTAGGTGATATAATTTAATCTCGCTATTCTTTTCTCTCAATGAATCATTTCTTAGTATTAATTAGAATTGAAATGTACTTTCTGAAATAGGTGATTATAAAACGTTTTATAAAAATGGATGAAAAATTCACTGCTGTACTTATTGAACTATTGACATATAGAATAGATAGATATAGAATGAGTATAGTATAGTAAATTGGTATGACCGACTTTTGTTAATTTTTTTTTTTTTCATATCTATTTATTGCATGCGGCAATAAATTCAGAGTCTAAAAAATAAACATGCCAACCGCACGAACCCACGAAGAAAATCGTGCACATATTTGCCTTTTTTTGCTTTGGTAAAACCAAAACAATGGTAAATATTACTTATCCAATGAACGTGCTTATAGCGAAGCACTTTTCATATGATTCTATGGACACACGTTTACCTCTAGTCCTGTGTACAAGTTGTAAGCGGGATTTATATCGCGCGCAAAAAGCTCCGACAGCCGTTGTTAAGATTTCTGAGTTTTCTGAGCTCCTATCTATGAGAATGAACACTCGATGAAGTTCTACTGGTTTGTGCAGCTGTCATATTTGTGAATTAAGTAAAAAATCACCTGGGGCAGCATCGAGATGTTCAAATATTGGTGTTTTACCGAAACGAAAAAGTATACTCACAAATCCAATGAATAAAAAAAGGGTATGCGTGATCGAAATATAAATAAAAGAGCTTTTCTGTAAACATGCGCATTTATTTCCGTTAATTGATTCGGATCAAAATTATAGGTTACTCGTAAAATACCTCGTTGTCTAATTTTTAGACAATATATACATAATTAAAGATTATTTTTATAGGTTATTCTGTTATAAATGTTTTTTTAACTACTCTATAAAAAAATTATATAAATATTTTCATTACAGATAAAAAAGATGTGTTAGAAGCATTACATGTAACAATCGATGGGGAACTGATACCGGCGAATGACCCATATATTGAGTGATTAGAAATACTTGAACAACGAATAGAAATTCGTGAATAGGATAAGAAGTCAAAAATTGTGCAAGAAAAAGTTGAGATGAAAGAAAATCAATTGCTTCTTTAACTGAAATCGATATTTCAAAAGAAGGAAACAGATTGTGCACGGAAACAAGAACGATAAGTAAGTTTATCTAGACTAACATAAAATGAAATATTCTTTTACAATGTTTAGCTGTATTGACAATCTGAATGTTCAGTTTGCTAATAAAAATCCAATATCTATATTTAAAATTCATAATAATCTTTTTTTATTACTGTATTTCAGAAGCTCAAATGATAATGTACCAAATTGTGACGATAAAATAGACTCAGAACAAGCTCAATTTGTGAAAAGTGATGAGAGTATTTCTAAGGTAAACAAAAAAACTGCTGCCGATTCATTAACACTTAGCTTCCTCAAACTAAATTAATTGTTCTAATATGAAATTATTTGTTCTATTAAATTAATTTTAAATTGCTATATATTTTTCTCATTAATAGCTTAAAAAAATTCTGCTTTTCTTATCATTGATGGTTGATCCAGAGATATCTTTCTACTAAAATTACACACCGATAGGTAAAAATCCTTATTACAGCCATTTTTTCTCTGTACGTATTTTATTAAAATTAGATTCACTTAATTATGTAATATAATATATAGATATTATGACAATAATTTTGACTATTAAAGCCAAGATTATTACGCCGCACATGCATGCTTTAACATTATATTTATTCGAGGCTCTAAATAAAGTACGACACAGGAAATTAGGATTAAAATATGAACACTTGAGGTTTATTCAAATTAAAGTATAAATGTGTTGAGCGCCAGCTGCGCGAACTCGCAGCACGATGTTGCAACTATTCGGTCGACACATAGAATTATTTATAAAAATGAAAATTAACTACGGCGAGCACGGCGATATGGTGGCAAACGGTATGTGTTCGAGAGGGGAAGAAGTTAGTACTCAGGGACGCGACTTCTATGAAATATATAGCGCTGAAATACAAATGCTAATTGGAGACACGCGACGCTATGCTCGATCAATAATTCTGTGCCACTTACTCTTTTCTTAAAATCCGGTGTGGCCTCCTTCAGTAACGTAGAGTACAAGTTGATTGGCACACGCGGAACGAGAAGATCAACGGAAAATAGAAATACCCAAGCTAATATAACAAGGTTTGCAAAGCGAAGCAAGCTAATATAAAAGTTTTGCAAAACGGAGCAAGCTAAGCACGAGGTGTATACGAGAGTGGCTCAGTACGAAGGAATTGAGTCTCTCCCTTCGTACTCGCGGCGCTGCACGCGTATTTCGTCGGCCCGTCTCGACCGAAGTCTCCATGCGTGCGCCTGGTAAAGGCGGAAAGAGAAATGTCTACTCGCGGTGACGTCACGCTATACAGTGCGCAGTCGACGGCTCGCAGACGGTGTTTTGGGAGCCAGGACGAGGAAGTACGACGAGGGATCCATCAGCAGGTAGCTGGGTAACTGCGACGACGAAGTGGAACGAATACAATAGCTGCAAGTCCCAGGACTGCGTATTTGCAACCAAAGCAGTGGGACGCGGTTAACCTCGTAGAGGTTATATTTGCTTAGTAGCCTGCTATGTTGCTCTCTTCAAATGACACTACAGCTATCACGTGAGATCAGTGTTTTTATATACCAACTGCCTCTTTGCTCTCCTTGATGCTATATTGCCTCTAGGTGACTGACGAGTGCTTCTGTAGCTGCTGCTGCTGTTATGGGGAAGCAGCCCAGGAGCTGGGCTGCTATGCTGCATCTGGGTTGTCACACTGCCTCTACAAACCCTCCAAACCAGGTAAGAGAGTTCCAGTGTTTTTCCGTCTCTTCTGTAGGCTAACCCCTCTTTATTTTTTCTATGGTGTATGCTGTAAGTCTCTGGAGTTTCCGGAGAAGCAGCCGCTCCACCCAAGATGATCCCATCTATGCTTTTTAGGACATCAAACTAGGTGGGTACTATTCTAATACCATACTGCTTACCTTCTAGGGTAATAATACACTTTGTATGTGCTTTCAGGTTGGTTCGAGAGGAGGGGAGCAAGGAAAGGGGACAGCCAGATACGCTCAGCGCACCTGAGCCAAGACCAGCCGACTCTAGCCTATGCGAGGCTCTATGGGATGGCCGTCTGTGCGTTTTCTTCGGCTGCTTCAATGTGTCGAGGAGCTCGCTTGCTATATGTCATCGAGGGGTTGTGTTATGGCAGTGACTAGTATGTGTATGTAGTTAGTAGGGTAGTATTGTGGAGCAGAGATTAAGTAACAGAGTAATAGAAAGTAGTATGCGAGGCTGCGTACAGTCTATCTTCAATCTGCGCTTTCCATTTGGTATTAGGTTTTCCTACTGTATGTTTTGTCGAGCATAGGACCTTCACTGAGTAGCTCGTTTCGACTATGCTTACAGGTTCGACCGTCTGTCTAATACACGCAACATGTGTTGTTACAATATATACACCTATATATATATATATATATATATATATATATATATATATATATACTCCACCTTCCTCCACCCCCTCCACACAGATAATCGTTATTATAGTATAAAAAATTTGAACAACGTTGTAATCACGTTGCAGTGACGCTCTGTGCTACTAGAGAAAGTTACTTCATGCGCCGCCTCTAGGTGGCGAGCACCTGACTGCCTCGCTCGCACGACCAAACTAGCGCTGTAAGAGTACATAAGAGACCCAGCAAGACCCGATTACAAATGTGAACTTTTCGGAGTTTTCATTTTTTTACATTCATGGTTCGTCCTATATGCCGGGTTTTGTAATATATTTAATGATACAGCACTACAACGTCTGAATTTTGGTAATTTAATGAAAACGAAAATTATCCTATAGTAAAATTTTTCTGAATGGCTCTTATTACAACGTATATATAACATCATATTACAGGTAATTAATTTGATATTTACGGTAAGAGAAACGTTTTAATAACGTTCTAGTGACATTGCATATGTAACCATGTCTGAGCGTTGAAGTATCATTACGTTCGAGAAAGGTTGCAAAGACCTTGATACAACATTGTAAACATGCCTCTGTAATGACGTTCTCCAAACATTGAATTTGAAACTAAAAAAGCGGACGTAATCTACGTTCTCACAAGGTTTCTAAAACGTTGTTACAACTATTTTAACAATGTTGCAACGTTGCATAAAAAACGTTTTTACAACGCTGTAAAAACGTTTGTGCTGTTAGGGTAGTAATGCAACTACACATCCATGCGTACACATACACTCAAACAGACACACACACACACATATCCATACGTTTTCTAAAAATAGTGTGTTTTTATTCCTACGATCTTAAAGCATGTTTCTAACATGCTTTTATCAAAACGGTTTTTTATCACCATCAAGCTTCCTCTGTGAGGAAACAAGAAACTGCTGCTCACTGCCTTAAGGGGTCACTCTACGATCTCAGCAATAATTTTCAATAATTTTTTTTTTCATAGAAAATGGCAATTACAAAAAAAGGTCGAAAATTTCAAATGTCCGCCATTTTGATATTTTTCATCAAATTTTGTTTATTGACCTACCGGTTATAGTGAAAAGCTTATTTTTGAATAACCCGTCCACTTTTTTTGCTTTCAGGCTCTTCAAAGTGGAGATAGCACATCAACCAGATTGTAGTAGGGTCAACTTCAGGCAGCCGGACCAGCCAGATTTTACATACAAAACAAAAATAAAAAATATATTTTATAAGTGTGAAACCACTTCTATTATGTATAAAAAGTGTGAATATTTTGAATAAATTTTTCTATGAAAAAAAAATTATTGAAAATTATTGCTGAGATCGTAGAGTGACCCCTTAACAGAATGCTTTCTCATCGAGAGGTCACACACGCGTTCACACACACACTCACATATCCATACAGACATTTTTTAAAAATAGTGTGTTTTTATTCCTAATATCTTAATCGATTTCAGGAATCTTATAATGAAAATTCGCAATGAATAAATTAATATTATAATTAATTAATTAGATACAAGCGTTTATGTATTATCAGTAAAAAAATTCAAAGTACGAGGGTAGTTCAATAAGTCTTTAGAATAAAGTATAAAAACAATTTTTTTTGGGTAAATTTTTTTTTATTTTTCAACACAATCTCCTTGGAGCTCTATACACTTGGTCAATCGCTTTTTAAGTTTTTTTAATCCTTCAGAAAAGTGCGTTTTCGGAAGTTCCTCAAAATAAGCACTTACAGAGGCAATGACGTCTTCGTTGTCCGTAAATCTCTGTCCACCTAGCCATTTTTTCAAGTTTGGAAATAAGAAAAAGTCACTGGGGGCTAAATCTGGTGAATACGGTGGGTGTTCGACCAATTCGAATTTTAGTTCTTCAATTTTAGCCATTGAAACGAAGCATGTGTGAACTCGGGCGTTGTCGTGATGAAAGAGAATTTTTTTTCTCGCCAAATGTGGTCGTTTTTTTCTAATTTCTTCTTTCAGCTGCTCTAATAATGATGCATAATACTCACCAGTAATTGTTTTACCCTTTTCCAAGTTGTCAATAAGTATAATTCCACGTGCATCCCAAAAAACTGTAGCCATAACCTTACCAGCTGACTTTACGGTCTTTGCCTTCTTTGGACCTGGTTCGGCTGTGGAAATCCACTGTTTGGATTGTTCCTTTGTCTCAGGAGTGTAGTGGTGTATCCATGTTTCATCCACAGTCACAAATCGACGAAAAAATTCCTCAGGATTCCGACTTATGCGCGCCAAAAGAGCCTCAGAGGCGACCACTCTATTGCGTTTATTCTCAGCTGAGAGCAAACGCGGCACCCATCTTGCCGATAGCTTTTTCATGCCTAACTTTTCATGTAGAATTGAAACAACTGCACCTATAGATATCCTTGTGGCCTCAGCTAACTCACGCACTTTTAATCTTCTATCCTTCAACACCATATCGTGGATTTTATTGATGATTTCGGGAGTAGTTGCTTCTACGGGCCTTCCTGAACGTGGTTCGTCACTTATTGATGTACGACCACGCTTAAATTCATTTACCCAGTTATAAACCGTTGTTAAGGCAGGGGCAGATGTGCCATGAACTGAGTCCAATTCATTTTTTATCTCATATGGAGTTAAACCCTTTAAATGAAAATGTTTAATTACCGCTCTGAACTCGTTTTTTTCCATTTTTCTTAACAAGCAATTTTTTTTTTTCAATTGGTTATAAAAACACGTAAACTCAGAAGATGTGGACTTTGACTGCACCATATATCTAGTCGGGAGTGGTGCTGACTGAAAACAGATGATTTGGAGCGATTCGCGCGCCATCTGTTGGTCATTCTAAAGACTTATTGAACTACCCTCGTATTAGAAGAAAAAAAAATATTTTTGATTTAAATTATTTTTTAAACTAATATTATTTTATTATTTTCCATAAATAACTTTAACGTTATGATAAGAAATATCAAGGTGCTTATCAATTCATTGGTGCTTAGCTTCCTCAAACTTTATAAATTGTTCCATTAGTAGTGAAAAATAAAAATAACAAGTCATGATTTTTAATATATCGAGATATATGTATAGATTTAAATTTAGTAATTTGAACTTATGATGTTGATTAAAATATTCTTTCATGTACATAATGTATACTATTTTTACAAATAAATTTAAGATAACATGATAACATATATAACATAGGAATCTATGTAATAGATAAATGTTATTTATTAGCGGCGGCGCACGTCTCTATTGTGCGCCGTGGGTAGATTTTCCAACAGACACGTACCGTCACTCCGAGCACACCAGTAGTAAGGGTACTAGTTACCTAGACAGAGAGGGGGGACTGGCGCCAGTGCCAGCTAGTGTGGACGGGTCCAGCGCGAAGAGGGGGGAGGGAGAGTGCAGGTGCTTTTTTAGATCGCGCGTAAGAGATAGCGGTATGGCTGCATGCGTGAGTTAGTGAGGGGAGAGGGGTGATAGTGGGTTGGTAGTTTCCCGCTAGTGTATGTAGGTATGATTATAGCTGTACCGGGTGATATTGTAGGTATTATGCAAGCGTTTGCGAGACTATGAGTTGGTACCGGTCCTAACTCTTTTTTTTAGCAATATGGGTATACAGTGCTTGCGGGTACGTAAAGGAGACTTCGGGAAGTGTGCAGCGTACATGGCTCGGTAAAGGTGACGTTGGGGAAATGTGCATTGTGAGAGCTGAACAAATGGACAAAAGCTTGTTCAATTTTTTTCGGCTGTAGATTGGATGCGTAGAGTTAAGATAGGAGAGATGGGATTTCTGCCGGGGCATGGTAGACGCCGCACCACTGACCTTTTATTTATATGCATAGACTGACAAGTGCACGGGGTGCTTTTCTTTGCGCGCAGCTAGTGCTGTCATAGTGTCGCTAGTATATGTAGGTGTGAGTATAGCTGTGCGGATAGCATTACAAGTACTGTGAATGCGCTGCGGTGCGGAAACTATGGAGGGGGGGGGGGGGGGAGGTAACAGGTACCGGGTATCCTTTTTTAGCGGCAAGTGCGTAGAGCGTGCGCCGGTAGGTAAAGGTGGCTTCGGTTAAATGTATTTTGGAAGGGCCGTGCAGACGAACGCAAGGTTGGTCAATTTTTTTTTGCTGTAGATTGGTTATGTAGAGTTACGATAGAGAGTTTGAATTTCTGCCGGGATTTGAAGGAACCGCACGGTTGGTTTCTTTTATTTTTTATACATAGAGTGGCAAGTACAAGCATCGTATTCTGAGTCGCGAGCCTGCTTTATATGATAAAGGTATTTGAAAGCAAATGATATTTAAAGTTTTTAAATTATAAGTGTGCACACTTTTAGAGATACTTCGATTACTCAGATTTGTGATCGAAGGACACCTTGTAATTTATTAATTTAGTTAATTAATAAATTCACGAACCAGCGTGAAGCGTCGCACATGAAAGCGGGGCTGGATCGGAGTTTAAGAAGTTGAGGGAAAAATAAATTTATACCACACTTGATTTAATTAATATTAAAGCACTAATTATTCAACTTTAAAAACTCAACAAAATATTTACAAAATCCTAAATTATCTAATCTAAAAATTAGCAGCAATTTTACGGTCGCCACGTGCACTCGCGAATAGATATTACGCAAGCGGAAGAATATACGCATGACCGGCTCCGTCGAAGGCTCGTTAGCGAAGGAAGCCGCGAGGCACTCGGAGAGAAGAAAATCGCGTGAAAAAGGGTTGCGGGAGACATTGGGCGCGAAGCTATTATCTCTCGAACTTTCTCGAAACGCGGAGAATGTAGGTGCGGTACGGGGAAAGAGACGAGAGACTCTTTCCTCGCTTAGCCGCCTGTTTACTCGAATAATACTCGATTTTGAATATAATTTGAGCGCTTTAGACGGCGTGCACAATAAGCGAAGTGGCATTTTGCAATAATAAGTTTAGTATAAATGTTATTTAAAAACTTGAATTATTACGCTATTAAAGAATAAAATAAAAATATGATTTTAAAAGACTGAACAAGTACAATAATTTTAGTAAATTTAAAAAAAAAAATGTATATATCAAATAAGTGTGGGAAGGAAATTATGAAAGGTACGAGGATAGGAAAATAAAATGTTGAAGAACAGAATATAATAAAATATTGTTTTTATTTAAATGTTTTGTGCATTATGAAAGTTTAGTATAAATGTTATATAAAAACTTAAATTATTATGAATAAAATAAATATATGATTTTAAAAGACTAAACAAGCACAATGATTTATATAAAATTTAAAAAAAAAGGTTATACCAAATGCTAACAGCTTGTGTATTTTGATTCTGTAATAATGCAGCTTGAGCCGTGGTTACTGTACTACACGGTAACTTGTATTATAAATATAGTTCAACACTTCTGTTTTAAATTTTTAAGACAATTATCAAGAAATGCCGATAAAAAATACTTGATACTGTATCAAAATACGATGATATACTAATACATCAGAGAGGATGGGGCCCCTGATCTATCGAAGGTGAGTGGAAGGGAGCCTGGAGATACGAGTTCCGTGCGAGCGCACCCCTCTCCTTCCCCCGTCGATGGAGCGTTTAAAGTTTAGTGTATAGAGTAGGAGTTGTAGCGGAGTAGGGGATAATATAGTGACCAGAGCTCTAGAAGATCTGTTACCCTCAACTTACGTAAAGAAAAGGTCAATAGTGCACCTGTATTTTCAAAGACATACCGTCACTTAGATAAAACTTGGCCTAAGTGGAAGCGTATCATGCTGTTGTACGCACGATGGTAGAAAGCGCAGAGATTCCTATGTAAAAATATAAACAGTAAGACATAAGCAAATTCTTCCACTGCAAATGAAGGAAAGGGAGACAGGGAAAAAGTGTAGTGGAGGGGTGTAAGAGAACATCTTGATGGTGTCATAACGAAAAATTTTGGAGAGCATCTTCAGTTCTTCTCGCATACTCAATAGTATTTCAACTGTAAAAGGCTGGGAACTAGGAAATTCGAGATAGTTTCCAAACTAAATGTAAAAAACTGGACGCAAAGTAAGAAAAGTATTTTATTTTCATACTTCAAATACGTACATAAATTTTCATTAAAATTCATTCTATCTCGTATAAAATGGTATCTCGCGGATTAAACGAACTAGGACCAAGAATTATTCAGGATGAGGATAATTCTAGAGAAGAACAGTTTTGGGGTAAGTACTAAATATTTTTTAAAACTTGTAAATATGTTTATTAATTTTATTATTAATTTATTTTATAGCCTTTGGGCGAAGGAGAGCTGCCAATATGGCAATACGTAGCACAACGAATAGAGCAGGATAATTCTCGAGAAAAACAGAGAATACGATATAAGAGACGTGTAGAAAAACTGCGTTACCTTATGTTTAACGCTAGTAAAAGTGTAAAAGTTAGTTTTTGGATCAAAAAATTATAAGACGTAGATTTAAAAATTGATATTAATACATGTATTATTTTAGTTACAGTACCACTTAGCGATTTTATTTAAGCGTTTAAAAATGGGAAACTGAAGTAAATAAAGATATAGTTATAACAAAGAAAATAGTTAAGTTGGTTCAGCAGATTTTAAAATTAATGTTCAGCTGGGCAGTAGAGCTTCAAGTAAGTAACTATCAGTGCCTGTTTTAATCCATCTTATTGTTTTATCTGTGGCATGTATATAATTTTTTTAACTTTTGTTATGGTTTCAGGATCCGTTTTTCATAAAAGTTGTAGGACAATTGAAAACTGGAGGAAGCTGTAAAAGACCGAATTCCGTAATTACTCCTGAAGCATGGAGACGTGGTAGGTCGCTTTGGATATTTATGAACAGAATACAGTATTATATTATTAACTTCGAGAATGCAGTATTTCCAAAGGATTCTTTAACAGTCTTAGAAATGATACTGACTTGGAATCAAAAGAAGAAGAAATTGTGTGCAATAATTTTGATGAATAATTTTAAAGCATTATGTGCAAAATGTACAATTAAATATTTTCCATTTACGCATTGGTACAAAATTTTCTATAAGTGAATACATAAAAGTGAAAAGATGCTAAGAAGTGTAAAGTCATGTAAAAAAGGTGTAAAGCAGTGTAAAATTATGTAGAGAAGTTCAAATAAAAAATGACTGAATGTGGTAAATTTTTGTTATTATTATTATCGACATGAAAATAATTAAATTTACGTACAAGAAAAATGTATTAAAAAGGTTGTAGAGTGTAAAAGAGTTAAAAAAAATAGTTTGTGTGTGTGTATGTGTGTTGTAGTTTTTATGGGTTAAAATACTTAAGTTTCCCTTACCACTGAGTGGACCCAATGTCAACCTCCGCGATCGCGCGCGGAAAACGTTCATCCTCCCCACTCTTTTGGAGCGCCGTTTAGCCGTTGTCGGATCTTTCTGACGGACCCACTGCAAGCTGCTGTGATTCTCCTACACAGTCGTTCAATGGTCGTCAATCTGGGATTATGTGTATGTGATTCAGTAAAAGCGAAGTTACTTCTAAAAAGAACATAAGTTTGTAGCAGAGGTAAATACCTATTTTAGGAAAAAGTGAAGAGAACGTCAACGTTTGCTAAAGAAGGTATAGTGTTAAAATGTTGAAGTGTACTTAATTGTGTAGTTTATTTATAGCATAGACCTACAACGAGTGAACAATTTACAAGGCAACGTACAGCGTATGTGTAGCACTCAGAAACTTTTCTTTTTGTCTCCGTGGTCATTTTACGAGTAAGTGAAATGTCTCAAGCTGTGCTAACAGATGATAATTTTTTTCGAAACGAGATCAAAAAAGAAAAGAAATAAGTGTATATGACACAGGCTAAGGGGAAAAAATTCCCATCGTATTATCCACTACTATTAACGTCTTATTTTTAAACAAATCAGGAACAAAAAATCTTAGCGTCGGAATTCAACTTTTACATAATGAAAAACCACAGCTATTTTTTTCCTATAGGTTTTTCCTCCGTCACAGGTAGAAATCTGACATGTCGTTAACTTGGACGAATCCGGTATCAGTGTGGGGAAGGTGGGGTGTTAGGATCAAATACCTCCACGCATCGGTGGCGGAGGTATGCAGTAAAAACCCGAAAGGGTATACAGGTTGGAAAGTAAAAGAAAAAAAAATAATTCGGACTCGACTGATTTTATCAAACATTACTTTGAATTTGTATACTTAGAATACATATCACTTCAACTGGATTATCTTATTCACGAAATGCGTAATTCTTAAAACTTAGCGAGATCTGATCCGTGTGCCTGTCTGTGTGTGTGTGTATGTATATGTGCGTGTGTGTATGAGTGTGTGTGTGTGTACCGTGTGTGTGCGTGTGTGTATGTATACGTGCGTGAATTTATGTGAAATTATAATTTTTAATACTATATTAATAAAAGTATTACCATATACACAATTGTCCTTGGTCGACTATAAAAAAAAAGATTAAGTATCTTACCTTATTATTCGTTTACCCTCCACTTACTCCACTATTTCACATTTACATAACTTAAAATATAGAAAACAATTTTCCATATCAATTATTAAATATTATTGATTATCTACAATTAGTATAATTGTTTAAACACACGGGGCGAGTCCTTTTATATTGTATTATATTAAAACTTTGGGATCAGGCACGATTAATCCAACAAAAACAGCAAGTTTTCGTTAAATATTTACAAGTTGAAATAGTTTTATGTAAAAGGAAAAATTTATTGAAAGTGTTCGTAAAGAAATATTTCAGTTACGTTAAATTTTATAAAAAATAAAAAACATCGATCTTTTAGAACTTGAATAATACAAAGCAAAAATTTGGTTTCATTTACTAAAGTTAAAATGCAGAAAAACAATTTTATATTTTAAAATATTATCGATCATTTACGATTTGTATAATATAAAATATTTTTGTTTGATCGTATCAGATTTTTAAAATCAAATAAATGTCAAATTTCTTTTTCGTACTGTTTGAATATAGAAAAAACATTTTTAACACTTACCAATAAAAATTATTAAGTATTTTCTTAAATATAATATGCAGAAAAATAATTTTACTTGAAAACGTATTTTGAAAATTTATGTCAATTATTTCTAAGATTAAAAAAGTTTTATTGGAATATATTTTAAAAGTTTCGTTGAGTACTTATAAGAGAAAAACAGCTGTCGATCTTTTACTGTAGATATTTTTTTTTATCGCGTGGTAAAATATTTTTTTATAGAATAAGATTTTTTTTACAAGTCCCCCATTTTGTTTTTTTTTTTAATAAAAATGTCTAAATCTGCTACCTGCGATAACGATAAGCTTACAGAACAATAATCCATTCGATTTTTTTGTTTCAGATTGTTGTTAGAAAAAAAAATTCCTGAAATATCCTTGTAAAAAGTGCAAACCTCCAGACTACACCCTTAAGACAAATTGAGAAAAATTTCTAAGAATTATTAAAATTTTATAAATACTCGTTAGTCGCATGAATAAGACCATTTTAAGACGTACCATCTTTTAGCATATTTTAGACGTTCTTAACACTTTTTTAAAAAATTTGCACTTACATTACGTAATATTTTATTTAAAAATTTACATAACAACTTACATAATAACTTACATAAGAACTTACGTAAGAACTGATGTAAATTCTTACGTATGCCTTATATAAGTTCTTATGTAAGTTATTATGCAAATTCTTATGTAAATTCTTAAATAAGTTCTGACGTTATGTTACTGCAAAAAAATATAAAATATGGCAAATCGGTTCAAAACATGTCTAGGCACACCTAAACTTATGGTATCATCCAAATGGTACGTTCAATAATGGTATTATTTATATGAACAACGAATGTTTACAAAATGATAATAATTTTTACAATTTTTAATTAAGTGCTCCAAAAATTTTGCGAAATGTCTATACAATATTAATAAGAGGAAAAAAGTTCCTTGTTAGTTTTGGAAAAGTATAAAAAATTTTACCGAAGCTTTTGCGAGACATTATATGTTACAAATTTCTTAGACGTTAAGCTCTGCATAAGTTTCGGATTGTCTCACCGCATAAGTTTCGGATAAACTTTTGTGGTACATAACTTCTGCGAAGCTTTTACAACGTGATTTTCTTTTACGCGGCTAAATACTGCAGTGTATAGTATTCCAAAGGCCAGCACCACGAGCTTTGAAGGAGTACAGCCAACATCAGTGCGCGACTCTAGAACTGATATATCTCTTATTTCACCCATACTTGATGTTTTGGCTAGGTTCTTTCCAAAAATAGTGATTGAGATAGGGTGATTATCCCATCCTTGTGGCTCTATATAGTATTAATGCGGCAAAGTAAGTTCTACGTTGTAGAAGTGCGTACCAATTGCCAAGCAGTAATCAAGATGAGGGACAAGCAGTCCATCTGCGAGCTGCTTACGCAGAGCCTCGACAGCAAAGGATCTAAAAAATGTTAGCTCTTAAAGAACACGATTAACGCATTCAGTGACGCAATTTACTTGTTGTTACCATGTCAGTTTCGAATCGGTAACAACACCGATGTTCCTGGCCGTGTTAACAAAGGGCTGGAATACGCCGTCTTCTACCTCAATGTCTGGTGACTGCAAATCGAGTTAATGTTATACACTGATCCGAAAATAATAGCCTTAGTTTTATTGACATTGAGGCGTAGACCCGCAGACACTGCCCACACCGACACGGTTCGTGTTGCAGCTGTTACATACACGATGCCCTCTTGTTAACGCCAGGTTACACCAATAAAACGTGTTTTTTTAAATAAATTTTATTTATAGTAAAAAAAATATTTCAGAATCAAACTTTTTACAGCTGAAAGTACATATATTAAACTATTTGAATTTTTTTTTTAAAGGCGGCTCTGAAAATGGCTGCTTAACCCATTAACGAACAAACGGATACAATTTTTCGTCCTTTTTCGAGCGTCAATCTCGAAGGGAAATTAATGAAATCACTCAATAAAAACCACTTATCCTAATGTTTTCGGATGTGATCTTTCGATTTCCGGGGTTAGAATTGTGATTAAATGCTCTAGAAGAATAATATAGCTGACTTTATGGAGAAATATACTGAAAATTTGGGGATTTCTTTTTTTTCAAAAAGTGCTCTAACCTAGTCCGGATTGTGGAGAAAGGTAGAGGCAATAGTTGGAGTTGATGATAGAATTTTTTGTGTCAGTACCGTTGGTATGTAAAAAGTTATTTAAATATTAGAGAACTTAAAGTTCAAATGGTTTAGAGTTGCCATTTTTTTTGTTATGTATTTATATTTCCGCATGTTCAAATATTGACTATGCACATGTGCAGGATCCAGAGAGGCTCGTATTTCTGAAAGCATGTCATATGCCACTAGTCTATTCAATGTTTTCCTTATATCCATTACATTTGCAATATTATCAGTAAATACTGCCTAAATCAGTGCATTCACAGTAGCGAAAGAACGAGACAAATTTCTGGTTGCATCTCGGACCCACGGGTATCGCAAGAGTAACTCGGAAGTTACATCTGCGCACTAGCATTGGCACTGGCATTGGACGAGTATATTGAAAGTTTGCTTGCATCCGAGGGGCCATCGTGGACGCGCGTAAAAATCCAGATACATGCAGAGATTCGCGATAACAGTGAGCTGAAGTAGATGCGAGTAGTTTACTCGCACCCGCATGAACAGTTAAATCTGTTCAAAAGTTTTTTAAAATCACCCGTGTTCTCCTGGTTAGCCTTGAACACAGGTGAACTCGCCTCTGGCAAGGCCAATAATTGCTCGCGATCCGAGTGCTGACGAAGTCACGAGAAATTAACGCGAGTTTGCTTGCCTCCTCGTATTGCACGCGCAGTGCCCGAAAGTAGCCAAGGCAGACTGTTGTACCAACATGTATCGTGCTAGCTCTCGCGCAACTCTTGCGAGTAGGCATCTAGCCCGAGAGTTACCTCGGGCTGCCTCGGGTCCCCTTGGGTGCTCGTATTTCGCTCGGGTACGAGGGGAACGATAGTGATCCGCTCGGGTACGAGGGAACGCTAGCGGTCTGCTATTCCGCGCCAGGAACGCTAGTATAGTATATTATACCCTAGGGTAACTCGAGCGATCCGCTAGGGTGCGCGGGAATCGCTTGTGCGTGCGAGGGATGCTCATGCCGCGAGATTGGCGATGGATTCGTTCCGAATTTCTTTTGCGATTTTGTCCAGAATCAAATCAGGTTATGTTGATCAAAATTTAAAGTGAATAGCTATTCACTGGGCACTGCAGGACATCACTAAAGGAAAATCTTATATATTTATAATTAGGTAATCTTCATTTTTTATGAGAGAAATATATTTAATATCATTGACTTTTTGTTTTTGTTCAAATTTATACATTTGAAAAATGCAGATTACTTTAGATTTATTAATTGTCAAAAATATTGAGCAGTTGTTTTGTTTTAAATATTAAAAAATATTTTTAGTATTTCCGAAAGCTCAAAAGTATTTTACATAGAGACGATGTTCCTGATACTTGTGGATTTGTTCAACCCTGCTTTTTATAGTGGTAAGTAATTTATGTAGCATAGTATTACCTATGCATTAGGACACGTAGAATTAAAAACAGGTTTTTACATTTCTTTTAAAATTATTGATTTTTAAATGCTAGATATATAAAACAAAAAACCCAAGTTACCCTCGTAATTTCTTAAATAATCTCAAGATTCACGCATAATATGATAAACATATATGCTTTTCAGATTTTTTTTATTTTAATCATTTGACTCTATGTTCATGCTAAATATAACTGCATTTAACTTACAGTATTGCATGGGTTATCAAGTCATGGCTGTAATGTATATATAATAATACATTTACATGTGCAGCCACATACTATGAAAGGTAACTGTACGTTTTATCCTATAATTTTATATACATACACACATTTACTTATAACATATGGATATAAGGGTATACTAATATACGTTATATTTACAGATAATAAATCAAAAATAGATTTGAATAGACCTCAGCCTTTCAATCCTAATGAAAATGAAATTGGTATAGTATCTTGACCTTTCTTAAGCACAAGATACACTTAGCTCTAAAGCACTGCCGTCAAAATCGCATGTTCTAAGTAACGTACGCCTTCGGCAGGCTAAAAAGTAATCAAACTACCATAAAAATCGCATGTTTTCAGTAACTTACACCTTCTGCTCGCTGAAAAATGAAATATTTAAAAAGTGGTCAATAGTTCAGACTTGAAATTTGGTAAACATGCCGTCAGAGTATACTATTATCATATCTGTATAGTATCCTGACTTATCTTAAGCACGAGGTATACTTAGATCCGAAGCACTACCGTCAAAAACTCATTTTTTCAGCAATGTACAACTTCTGCTCACTGAAAAGTGATCAAATTACACAGATATAATGCAATACACTGCGATGGCTTGTATGCCAAGCCTCAAGTCTAAACAATCTACCAGTTTTTAAATATTAAATTATTTCCAAACTTTTCAGTTTAAAAATGGATTATTTAAAAACTAGTCAATAGTTCACTCTTGAAAATTGGTATACATGCCCTCAGAGTATATTATTATCATATCTGTATAGTATCTTGAATTTTCTTAAACACTAGATATACTTAGCTCTGAAGCACTACCGTCACAAAGGCATTTTTTCAGCACTGTACAACTTCTGCACACTGAAAAGTCATAAAATTACACAGGTTTAATGCATTACACTGCGAGGGCTTGTATGCCAATCCTCAAGTCTAAACAATTCACCAGTTTTTAAATATTAAATTATTTCCAAACTTTTCAGTTTAAAAATGGATTATTAAAAACTAGTCAATAGTCCACTCTTGAAAATTGGTATACTTGCTCTCAGAGTATATTATTATCATATCTGTATAGTATCATGACTTTTCTTATGCACAAGGTATACTTGACTCTGAGACACTAACGACAAAAACGCATTTTTTCAGAAATGTACAACTTCTGCTAGGTAATACTATGCTACATAAATTACTTACCGCTATAAAAAGCAGGGTTGAACAAATCCACAAGTATGAGGAACATCGTCTCTGTGTAAAATACTTCTGAGCCTTCGGAAATACTAAAAATACTTTTAATATTTAAAACAAAGCAACTGCTCAATATTTTTGACAATCAATAAATCTAAGGTAATCTGCATTTTTCAAACGTATAAATTTCTTGACAATAACAAAAAGTCAATGACATTAAATATATTTCTCTCATAAAAAAAATGAAGATTACCTAATTATAAATAGATAATCAGGTAAAAGATAACTTATCTGATAAACAGCATAAGATTTTCCTTCAGTAAAGTCCTGCAGTGCCCAGTGAATATTTATTTACTTTGAATTTTTATCAACATAACCTGATTTGATTCTGGACAAAATCGCGATCGGCCGGCGAGTAAGGAAAATTTCAAAAGAGATTCGGAACGAACCTACGGCCAACCTCGCGGCATGAGCATCCCTAGCACGTACAAGCGATTCCTGCGCGCCCTAGCGGATCGCTCGAATTCCCCTAGGCTATACAATACTATACTAGCGTTCCCCGCGCGGAATAGCGGAACGCTAGCGTTCCCCCGTACCCGAGCGAAACGCGAGCACCCAAGGGGACCCGAGGCAGCACGAGGTAACTCTCGGGCTAGATGCCTACTCGCAAGAGTTGCGCGAGAGCTAGCATGATACATGTTGGTACAACAGTCTGCCTTGGCTACTTTCGGGCACTGCGGGTGCAACACGAGGAGGCAAGCTAACTGGCGTTAATGTCTCGTGTCCTCGGCAGCACTGATCGCGAGCAACTATTGGCCTTGACAGAGGCGAGTTCACCTGTATTCAAGGATAACCAGGGGAAACCAGGTGATTTTAAAAAAAGTTTTGAACAGACTTAACTGTTCATGCGCGTGCGAGTAAACTACTCGCATCTGCTTCTGCCTACTAGTATCGCGAGTCTGTGCATGTATCTGGATTTTTGCGCGCGTCCACGATGGCCCTTCGGATGCAAGCAAATTTTCGATATACTCGTCCAATGCCAGTGCCAATGCTAGTGTGTTAGGCTCTGCATAAGTTTCGGATTGTCTCACCGCATAAGTTTCGGATAAACTTTTGTGGTACATAACTTCTGCGAAGCTTTTACAACGTGATTTTCGTTTACGCGGCTAAATACTGCAGTGTATAGTATTCCAAAGGCCAGCACCACGAGCTTTGAAGGAGTACAGGCCAACGTCAGTGCGCGACTCTAGAACTGATATATCTCTTATTTCACCCATACTTGATGTTTTGGCTAGGTTCTTTCCAAAAATAGTGATTGAGATAGGGTGATTATCCCATCCTTGTGGCTCTATATAGTATCAATGCGGCAAAGTAAGTTCTACGTTGTAGAAGTGCGTACCAATTGCCAAGCAGTAGTCAAGATGAGGGACAAGCAGTCCATCTGCGAGCTGCTTACGCAGAGCCTCGATAGCAAAGGATCTAAAAAATATTAGCTCTTAAAGAACACGATTAATGCATTCAGTGACGCAATTTACTTGTTGTTACCATGTCAGTTTCGAATCGGTAACAACACCGATGTTCCTGGCCGTGTTAACAAAGGGCTGGAATACGCCGTCTTCTACCTCAATGTCTGGTGACTGCAAATCGAGTTAATGTTATACACTGATCCGAAAATAATAGCCTTAGTTTTATTGACATTGAGGCGTAGACCCGCAGACACTGCCCACACCGACACGGTTCGTGTTGCAGCTGTTACATGCACGATGCCCTCTTGTTAACGCCAGGTTACACCAATAAAACGTGTTTTTTTAAATAAATTTTATTTATAGTAAAAAAAATATTTCAGAATCAAACTTTTTACAGCTGAAAGTACATATATTAAACTATTTGAATTTTTTTTTTAAAGGCGGCTCTGAAAATGGCTGCTTAACCCATTAACGAACAAACGGACACAATTTTTCGTCCTTTTTGGAGCGTCAATCTCGAAGGGAAATTAATGAAATCACTCAATAAAAACCACTTATCCTAATGTTTTCGGGTGTGATCTTTCGATTTCCGGGGTTTGAATTGTGATTAAATGCTCTAGAAGAAAAATATGGCTGACTTTATGGAGAAATGTACTGAAAATTTGGGGATTTCTTTTTTTTAATATTTTTTTTAGTCCAAAAAGTGCTCTAACCTAGTCCGGATTGTGGAGAAAGGTAGAGGCAATAGTTGGAGTTGAAGATATAATTTTTTGTGCCAGTACCGTTGGTATGTAAAAAATTATTTAAATATTAGAGAACTTAAAGTTCAAATGGTTTAGAGTTTCCATTTTTTTTGTTATGTATTTATATTTCCGCATGTTCAAATATTGACTATGCAGAGGCAAAGCTAACTGGCGTTAATTTCTCGTGTCCTCGGCAGCACTCGGATCGCGAGCAACTATTGGCCTTGACAGAGGCGAGTTCACCTGTATTCAAGGATAACCAGGGGAAACCAGGTGATTTTAAAAAAAGTTTTAAACGGACTTAACTGTTCATGCGCGTGCGAGTAAACTACTCGCATCTACTTCTGCCTACCAGTATCGCGAGTCTGTGCATGTACCTGGATTTTTGCGCGCGTCCACGATGGCCCTTCGGATGCAAGCAAATTTTCGATATACTCGTCCAATGCCAGTGCCAATGCTAGTGCGCGGATGTAACTTCCGAGTTATACTTGCGACACCCGTGGGTCCGAGATGCAACCAAAAATTTGCCTCGTTTGCTCGCTACTGTGAATGCACTGAATGTTAATATTGTATTTTGTACGGGCTATTTTAGTACAACGATTAACTACAGGATTAAGTGCATAAAGAAAATGTTGAAAGTCTTAAAATTCAATTACATTGTAAAGAAATATTGCGACAAAATAATTAATTACCCACATAGCATACAATGTTACAGCAAGGTTTCAGCAAGGTTTCATGCAAAGTTTGAAACCATTCAGAAACATATCAATGAAAGCTATATTCGAAATATTGTTATATCCGTGCTAAGTACATGCAAAAATATTTCATGAAACATTTTGGGTATTTATTATAAAGTTACTAGTGAAACTTTTTTTAATATTACAGAAATATTTTATAGTGGTTTTCCACACAGCATGAAATATTTCTGAAATATTTCATGAAATATATGTAAGATACTAGCGTGCCTCGTCGCGGCTTCGCCCGCGATTTGAGTGTCTGGAATTCATTTGTTAATAGAATTCATTCAATCATATAATTATGATTTTCTGTTTCATTTGTAATAATAAATCAATAAAAAATGTCTTAGTTTAAAACTTCTCTGTAAACTACGTTAGCGACGTTGCCTTTTGGAGCTAATATTACCAAATTACTGGCGGAGCCTACCCTAGAACATCCCTCATAAAACTGTCCGTGAGAGAAACAGTTTTCTATCAAGTCGATGCCAGCCATTTTCAATGACTGCCCTTGAGATTTGTTGATGGTCATGGCAAAGCACAACTTGATTGGAAACTGTATTCTCTTAAACTCAAACGGATAGTCTGATGGGATTAGAGGTATTCCCGGAATAAGAACTGATTCCCCGCGAGCACTTCCAGTGATTATTGTAGCTTCTATAACATTTTTACGAAGAGTTTTTATTTGTAGTCAAGTTCCGTTACACAATTTAGGAGGACAAAGATTTCTCAGCAACATTATAGGCGCTCCAACTTTGAGGTTCAATCTATAAGGTGGAAACCCGGGTGGAATCAAACTATTTAAAAATTCAACAGGGTAGTGGACAGCATCATCGGTTTCAATAACAGAATCAAATGATTTATATTCAGCAATCTGTTCTTCAAAAGCATTCAAGAGTAGCTCATTAATGGTAGCTGCTTTATCATTTTTTGGCGTTAAAATAGCTCGCTCGCACAACCAATCTATGGGTTTATCTTTTATATTATTCACATCAGGATATATCTTGGAAATAAGTTCTGATAATGTGGTGACTACCGTACATAAATTTGATGGAATAACAATCTCATCTTCTACGGACGGGAAAGTTCCGTTGCCTATTTGGAGTAGTGTTTCTGCGAAAATTCCGGCAGATTCATCATTATTTAAATAAACTCTCATATTTGTGTGCAGAGAAAGTTTTTGAATATGTTTTTGAAAATGCAATGTTTGCCGGAAATCTCCAGCTAATAGAACAGTGACTCCCCCCATCAATCTATAATTTCCCCTTATATCTTGCAATGTTCTATTGAGAGCCTCAAATCTACCTTTATGGGCCATTGTGCATTCATCCCAAACTATTAACTTACACTCTTTAAAAACTTGTGCCATATTAAACTGTTTTGAAATGTTACAAATTGGTGTCTGGAGTTTATTTAAGTTCAAAGGTAATTTAAAAGTAGAATGAGCCGTTTTACCTCCTTGCAGCAATGTAGCTGCAATTCCTGAAGAAGCAACAGCTAAGGCTATACGGTTGTGTTTTATTATTTTTGAAAGTAAAAGATTAATGAGGAATGTTTTACCGGTTCCTCCAGAAGCATCAAGGAAAAACATTTGACGGCTACTTTTCTCGACGCTTTCTAAAATTATTCTGTAAACGTGAGACTGTTCATCGTTCAGTAAAATTTCGCTATCAGTTATAATTTGTTCCAGAGCATTCGTATCGTAACTGATTTCTCGAATATAGCCTCTGTTTTGTAGAGATAACTCATCTCTAGATGGCTGAGGCAGACCATATTGCTGCAGACATTGACCAGCCATTGACAACAAACTATCTTCCAGACAAACTAAGCATTTATTATAAATTTTACTCAACATTGAGTTGATGATCCCATCTTGTAAGTGAGCTTCCATTTCACGCCGAATATCTTCTGAAAGATGATCTTTGTACTTTTCCCAAAGACTTGAAGCATCAGATAAATGACAAAATAAAAACATAACCGCAAACAAATTTCGCAATCTGAGTGGAGAGTCACAAAGTACTGCTTCTTCCAAAGTTGCATCCCAGTGCTTTTCGTCTTCTAATGAACCTAAGGCTTTACACGCTGCCTGAAATGTAGGTTGTACAATGCCATCAACAGTTTTCAATTCCAAAAAAGATTTTGGACCTCGAACTTCGTGAAGCAAAAGGCGTAGATAATAACACTCAGAGTTATTAGGGTGGATGATATATACTCTACCTAGAGCCGTATCTTTCTTTACTTCAGGCCAGTCACTGACATCATCCCCACGTTTTCTTCTTTCAAATTTATTTTTCTTCCATGTGTAATAAGATGGAACTTCAACGTAAAGAAGCGTTCTTGCAAAACTATCTACCTGGCATAATTCAAAAAATGCAAGAAGTGTAGTTTTAGGAGGATGATTTATGATATTCCTCAAGCGATTAGAATCTTTTTGATCGAAGTAGACGCGTTGACCATTTTCTAAATGAACAGCGAGGTGAAAGACTGTTGGAAATCTTTTGTGAATAGGGAAACTTAAGATTCGCCATACTGCCTCGGAACTACTGATATATCGACCACTTTCATAAATTTTAACTTATCGATTTAACAGAGTTGCAGTATTTCACATTGATATGAGCTTCAAAAATCCGCGAAAGAACAGGATTGTATGGCACGACCCAGCGGTTATCAATGGTGATGCCATTGATTTCAACAATAAAACCACCATCTTCTGGTTTCCTACGTCGATATTTTGGGTATCCATCATCTCCTATTTGAGTTTCTTGCAGAAATTCTTTAGGAAATTTTTTGCTGCAACAACCTTCTTTCATGCAAGGCGACCTGTTATTTAAGCTACCGCAAGGTCCGTGGATCATGTTGGCCTTGACGATTTCATAAAGAAGAGGATCTTCGGCTGGGTCTGGTGTTTCTGCGGTAATAACATCATCTATCTGATCTGGAGTGAAACGTAGTTTAAGCCACAATAAAATATGTATGTGAGGTAAACCTTGTTTCTGCCATTCAACAGAATACATGTAACATTTAATTTCTCCAAATAATTCACCCTTCGTTAATAATGCTATAAGCGATTTCACTTTCAAATGGAAGACCCTAGCTATGATATCATGCCGGTCGTAAAACTTTTGGCCATGTAGTAATGCTTCTGTAATGTCGCTCCATCGGGGATTACACGTAAATGTTATAAATAAGTCCGGACGACCAAAATTGCGGACGTACGTCATAGCACCCTGGGCCTTTTCATGCATATACCGTGGTGATCCAGTAAAAGATGATGGAAGCACTACCATCTGACCTAGTTCGGCGACATCGGTATCTTGTCTTCCAACAGTATCTTTTAGGTGCATATAATTGTCTACTCTAAGTTGCGCCTGGTTATTCCGAATAAAGTTTAATCGTTCTGTTTCAATTTTCGCGTACATATCTACTAAGAATTGATTAAAGAGAGATCGACAGTACAGTAAATGGTTGATCTCTGTTTCTCGGATCATGATGCGGTATGAATAGAAATTCATTGCAGATACTGTTTTTTTAAGAGGTAAATTTGTTTTTGGATCGATCTGATAAACATCTACAGAGTAACCGTCCTCACCCCGGCAAAACAGTAAAGGATACTGTAAGGCATCATACGAACGATGCACCTCATTTATTTTTTGTAACTTATCATCATGACTTTGTAATACAATATCCCTTTTTTCAAACTGCTGCCCAACTATGCCCAATGCAACTTCACTTGCTGCTGGAGCATTATATCGGCCACGATGAGCATTGACTGGTTTCCTATCAGCATGAATTACAACTTCGAAGTTTTTACAATTTTGAGGTATTTTTTCGAGAGTAGTCTTCAAATCCTTTATGTAGGAGTTATAACGATGCAACATCGTCTGCAGTTGTTTTACCAGATCCTGGCGTACGTCAGGGATGTGACCAGATCTTATACGCACCTCTCTTTCATCCTCTCCAACAAAATAAATCTGTAGAAATTGAGGATTTTGTTGGAGCAAAGGTTGTAGACCACCAATTAAATGATACACTTGACCTTGTACTTTGAAAGTAGACATAAATCCATGTTCCTTGATTTGTTTGGCTCCGAAAGATGTCATTTGGAAACAGCTATTATATTTTCTAATCCTGTCCATGAAATGTACATGGTCCGGGTGAGAGCCCATGATCAAACTGAAAAGTGGTTCGGGAAGACGCAAAGTAGGTGGCAGTTGCACTTTGCCGGCACTGCAGCATATTCCGGGTGGCTCAGTTCTATACTTTAAAGCGCCACAGTGTTTGAATTTGTGACTCATAGTGCTGATGGATACAGTTTTATCGGTTTCATATGATATCTCTGGATCGTATTTCATTCCGGAAAGAGCTTTAATCTTCCATGGAAGTAAGCGCCTTTCTGAGCGTAATCCTGGACGGCTTTGTTCATAAACACTAACAGCGGCTCTATGAACTTCCGGATGATTTTGCTGATAAGAAGAAGCAGCGACTCTATGAACTTCCGGATGATTCATCTGATATTTTTTAGCGGCTCTTTTGAGTTGATTTTTCCTTACGTTATTTGTGAATCTTGCACGACGTTTCTTATTACGCTTAGCAGAACTGGATATTGGATCAGAAATTTCCATACGCTTTGCGAGACTCGGTATTTTATCAGAAATATTTTGAACAGTTGTAGCGTCATTGCAAGGTAAATAAACATCAGAATGTCCGTTTGATAATTCTAATGTGAAACGAAGTCTCTTAATGGGACTTCCTTCTACGCCGAATCTTTCATACAGATGTCCATTGCGATATACCTCAAAAGTGAAACCAAATATTTGTGCAGCAGCTACTAACTCGCATAAACTTCCATAAGTGGAATGTTTTAACATATCGATCGAGTATTCCTCAGAATTTCTATAATTATTTCCTATATCATCATGAGACATGATCGAAAAATATTGCCAATTGTTAACAATATGATCTACAATCTGAATACGAATCTCCCGAGACAAAACTTGAGTGTCGCACAGATGAAAAGATATTGCATTGAAGAGGCAAGCACCATCCGCCAACAGGGGAACTACTTTATGTGGCGTCATAACGCCATTTATGCTCAATATTTCCACAATCATCGTGATAACGCAGGAAAACCGTGATATTACTCACAATAGGCTAGAGTTCTCAGACTCCTAATGCCTTTTCAAGGCTTCATCGCCTCTATATATAATGAGACTCGATTATTTCTCTTGTGGTTGAAGCTCAGCGTAGCCATCTAGCGGCTCTTTATCGGTATTACATACTTTAAAATTAATGAGAGATATCAACACTGCACGTTCCCTTCATATTATCATTTCGAAAGTTACGACACGGAAACAGTCTCGTTCTGTTATACTGAAATTTTTTTCTCTGCGAAAATTTAGTAAGAAATGGAAGAAGCGTTTCAACCGTTTGCACGCACGGAGGGTGTGATTTTTTCGAATTGTTTTTTTCCTAATGTCGTGCCAGATATGATGCCGCAAGAACCATCCTGAAATCTCTTTCCCCCACATAAATATAGTACAGCTGGAAAAAATGCACATTTGACGCATTTCACCCCTTGGGGGTGAAATTTAAAAAGCTAAGAAATTTTTTTCTGAGTAATGATATTCCAGATATAATGCCGCAATAACCATCCTGAAATCTCTTTCCCCGCAGAAATATAGTGAAAAAACGAAAAATGCATATTCAACGCATTTCACCCCCTGGGGGTTAAATTCCGAAAAACCCAGAAATTGCTTTTCTCCTGATGTTATTCCAGACTTTTTGCCGCGAGAACCGTCTCGAAATCTCCTTTTCCCGCAGAAATATAGTAAAAAATCGAAAAAACACATTTTAACTCTTTCCATCCCCTGGGGGTGGAATTTCAAAAAACCGTTTCTTAGTGAGCACCTACTATGTGGGTAGAAGGTACTCACAAATTTTCAAGTTAATCGGATGAGTGGTTTTGGCTGGGCATTGATGAATCAGTCAGTCAGTCAGTCAGGACAAGTATTTTTATATATAGAGATTAAGATTAAGATTATTGAAATGTTTTGGTGACACAACCCGAAAGCTCTATTCACATTACTACAATATTCCACGAAATATTCATAAAAACTTTTAGAAATATTTCTTGTACAATTTGTAGTACATTGATTTATTATTATTATTTAACATTATTAGATAATATACATTACAAACACATGACATATTTTATGATTAAACTATTTTATTAAAATATCTGAAATATTAAGAGAATTAAAAAAATTTGTGTGACTGGGAATCGAACCGGTTACATGCTACGTGAGACTATAACGCTGTAACCACTCCGATATGTTGGAACTTTAAAATTGTCTAAAGAAATTTTACGTATATTTTACAAGTAATATAGTTACAATGATAACTCCGTGAAGTATATTATATTATATTGTATCGTATTTGGATCTTATAAAAAATTATATTATATTATCTATATTTCTACGATGCCGGTAAAACAGAGTTCTCGATCGTACTTTCCCTTATACGACTTCTCTGTACTTGACCAAATCCTAAGAAATTCTTTGGGTATCACAAATTTACAACAATGAATGTTGGAAACGCGATAACAGAAAAGATTCTGGAAAATAATTATATTATAGAGAATTATCATATTATAATAATTATATAATTTTGTTTGATTTCGTTGACAGTGTAGTTTTATGTAATAAAGATTAATTTTTTTATTTAGAAAATATTATTACGTCAATTTTAAACTATTATCTATTTTTCATTATAATAAATATATTTTTAATTTTTTTATTAATATGTTCTAATATATTCAATTATGCAACAATAATTGATAAACGTGTAGGGTAGAATGGGGTCATGCCGATCACTTAAGAAAAACTTGTTATAAATAGAAAAATATTATCATTTTTTTGTTTTGATGCATTTAAGAATAAGTTCAAACATTTATCTTTTGAATTTTAATAGTTAGTAAAACATAAACCTCGCACTTTTGTATCAAAATAAAAAAAAACGTTTTTTTAACAGTAATCGTACAAGGCGGGTCAATTCCGATCAGTTAGACAGAATGTAAAATAAAGTATACTTAAAATTTATATTTCTCATGCTCGTAATGTTCAATTTTAATTTGTAAAATATCATTTTGCATTAGTAACGTCAAAACAGAGCTTTTATAAACGTATTATTACCTCATGAAAATACACAGTAATCCTAACTTTCCGCTTTCTTCCGGTCTTTTTCCGCTTTTCCCATTTAAATATACACTGATCGCAATGACCCCATTTCAATATACAATTCCAAAATTATTTTAAAAAATAATAAATATCACTAGGCAAACAAAACTTTTTAATTTAAAAGTTGGAATGGTATATTTTTCTTGTCTGGTAGTCAAATTATTGAATAATGAAATTAACATATTGTAAAAATGGTTTTAATGCAAACCGTTCTTATAAGAAACGTAGCTACAACCTGTGGATGTGAAAATCTTTCATATGTTCGGTTTTTAGGATTTATTAATGTGAGAGGTAAATTCTAAAGAATATAGAAATATTTTCACCAGTCAATAAACTTAATATTTCTAAAAATTAAGTGATCCAATTGACCTACCTGATCCATTTAACCCCATTCTCCCCTAGCAAGGAGATAAATTGCTATATCTTTAAATTTTAGATATGACGTTTGTTTCTTCCTGGAGGAAGTTTTACAACAGTTTTCTATTACAACGTCTTTGTTTAAAACATTTCATGCTGTAATGTTTTAAAATTAATACAAACAATATTTTATTGAAAGATGTTAAAAATATTCCTGCAATATTTACGGAAAGATTACGGGATGATTTCTTTAACTTTTTGAGAAAGATTACATAATGGATATCTATGAATATTTCCTAAAATATGGCTTTAAGATTTCCTCAATATTACAATGAAATATTTCATATCAATAATTTGAAATAATACATAGAGTATGCTTAATGTTACTGAAATATTTATAATAAGTTTATTAAAAGTTTTTGTAAAAGGTCGAAATATTGGGATTTAAATGGTCATGACTGTAGCAAAGCAGTAATAACACTTTCTTCTTTGTTAATAAACATATAAGACGGATGCGTTTGAAAACGAATTATGTAAAAATATTCTACATGTTTTACAGTTTCAGAATACACAAAGAAAATAATTTAATAGCGACTTTTAAATAGTTTAATAAATGATTAGAAAATATGTTCGATTTAAAAATACTAGAGTCAGTTCAAATAGAGTTATTAACTTTGTCACCATTTTATTCATTCACTATAACATATAAAACCTTTGGAACCATATTTTTCAGTATAATTGGTAGTTATAATTAGCTTTGAAATCGATTCCATGTGTACGTTTATTTAGGAAAGAAGAAATCGTCAAAACTGCTTTGCTTCGGTCATGACACTTTAAATCACAATAGTTTCTGACTTTCTGCAATGTGTACCGAAATATTTTTGAAATGTTGTGGTAAATCTTTTAATTATTCTGAACGACATAATCGAGAATCATTGTCGAAATATTTCAATAACGTTTCATCGAATATATCAACTCGGTTTGCAAACGGTGGTGTACTGGCCCAAGGGCACGGTCTTTCCCTTTGTATTCCTCTTTCAGTATATATCTGCCCCAGCATCGACCGAGCTTTGGATCCGTCTGTGTACCAGATTTTTCCCCCTCGTAATGCCGCTTTTACCTGTATTCCATTCTTGCTTAGAAGCCAGGATGACTCTATATTTCTTATCAGAGAGAAAGCGTGTGTTCATGGCGTCCAGGGTCATTCTCAAGACGTCCCTTCCGTCCAATTCCTTGGGGTACCTTACAGATTCCCGATACATTCCTCTCTGAGTACTTTTCTAACACTGTGGAGGGCTTTTGCAGCCGTAGCCTCCAAAGTCAGTTTGAAAGGCTATTTAGAAACATCCCAGTGGGAGTTGTCCTAATCGCTCCGGGGGTACTTCTAAGATTCAAGCTTCTTACTCTCTCGAGTACGATACTTGTTGTCGATACTGTCGGAACTTGTGCCTGTTCAAGACTTCTATAATTACCTCCCTTGATGTATGGTTAAAGGCCCATTCTATGTCCATCAATGCTTCAACGGCATACCCTTTGGCTTCCAATTGTGTCTTGAAAAGTGCTATCTCTATAGATTTTCTAGCTCTATAGGCGTATTGGTCTTTATGAAGCAGTTCTTTTTCTAAGACAGTATCTCGGATGTATCTATCAATCAGACTTTCAACAGTCTTGAGTAAGAATGATGTCAGGCTGATTGTGCGGAAGCCCTTTGGGGAGGTATACCCGCATTTTCCCGGTTTCGGTACAAATACCATCCTCGTTCCCTGCTATTTGGATGGGACATATCCTAGTGTACTCGCTCGTGCTATTCTTGCCAACCTGACCCCACTTGGCGTGACGATTTTATTGGCCAGCCGGCGTACCTAGTTAGGTGAATGACATCCTGCAGCCATCTCTAGACTCCAAAGAGTTAGGGGTTTTTTCGCCCTTCCCGGTCTGCGAAAAGTACGCCTAGATCAGGAAGGAGAGAGACTCTTCGTCCGTAGTGGTATATTGGCCATTTGGGAGTTTGAACGTGCCCAGACTGGCTTCTGATTTTCTGGACAGAATCATGTCTATTCGTGCCGCCTCTTTTACTCTATTGACATTCTCGCATAAAGTGGCCCCACTTTCATTTCGTGCCTTCTTTACTGCGGTTTTGTATTTATCTCTTGCAACTCTGTACGAGTTCTACAGTATCACACAGTGTTATTTTCTGGCTGCTCTGAAGAGTTTTTTCGTTTTCTCCTCCATGACCTCCAGTTTCTTTACCCTACCAGGTGATGTTGCCTTTGGATCTGGACTTTTTGAGCTCACAATTCCTCTCAAAGGTTAGTATAATGCCATCGATGAAGATGCGGGCTGTCTCGAGTTTCCTCGTTCTTTATGTCGGCGGGCACTCTCTATAGAATGGCATCCAGTTCTGTGTTGTAGCTACTCCAGAGCGTAAGTTTAGGGTCATGAAACCATCTAGGCTGCTTCTCCCCTGAAACACCTACCTCGGAGGCCCGGACACCTTTCTCGGAGGTGGAGACGATCAAATAATGAGGGTTCATTGGGTTATGTCAAGGATCTCAGCTCTGATCGCCTTGCGAAACGTGGGGACGCTGCCGATATTCAATATATCTTGGTTTATTCCTACCAAATAGGTCAGAAGTGTGACGCCCCTCGCAACCCTCTTATAGTACCTATAACCCAAGGTTCTTAGATTGGCGTGATGCCTGTGTGCACCACAGTCATGCTCGTCTGCATGATGGCTGAGGCGCATGGTTAATCTGAATGATGGGAAGGTAAAGTGGCGTCATTTTTATTACGACCCCTTTAGATTCTCCTCATTGTTTGGGCCAGGTCCCTGCGGCCTTTGGCGTGTCATTTTAAAGCTGATGCGACCGAGGTCGTACCAGGGTCTGTCTTCTAACGCGAGCAATGCCTCTGCCAGTAATTCCGGAACCGTCAGAACTAGGAGCTGTTTGTCTCCCTAACTTCCAGTTCCATTCTCATTAGTCGGGGCATTGACGATGCGCCATGTGTCCGTCTTTAGGGAGGCGTTGAAACCCTCCAGTGCATTCAAGATCGTCTGCGGTTACTCAGTTGACCCTGAGAACCAGGTGAAGGTCTTCACTTGACCATGGAGAAGTTCAATCCCTCCCACTTAGAGCCTATTACAATCCCAGGATAAATCAAGGGTATCTAACTTTTGTATTAGCCACTATTTCGTCTCTGGGTTGTAAGCCTTTATAATAACCGCCCGTTATTTTCAGAATGAGTTGTTGAACTTAGACCAATCCTGGGGGGGGGGGCATGTTTGCATAGCGGACATTCGGGGTAGTTCTCATCCACTACCATCATCGTTACCGGGTTCGCCCTTGGGGCGTCTGTCAGAAACCCTCCCACGTTGAGCCAACTCCTGGTGGGAGGGGGTGAGCGAGCGGAAGAGGGTCCATGGTCAGACGATAATTTGGGCCTCTTTGTTTGGCGGGACACTAAGGGTGGGGTGTCTGTGGACTCCGTCTGCCTCTTTGGCGTTTCTACAGGGGGGCCGTGGCAAATGGACCACCAGAGGCGGTTGTCTCACGCCATTTTCTCTCTCTTGAGCCTCTTCATAGCTGCTCCACAGAGTCTCTTCCGGGTCCGTCCCGGAAAGCTCCCTATCAGATCTATCGGGCCTTGCAGACACAGATCGACCGAGATCGGTTTTATGACTTCCATTGACCATCGCCCGCGTCACCCCGACCATCGAGGTTCTTAATCCCCCACCGTCCTTACTCGGAAACCCGTTTATAGAGTCCAGTGAATTGATAGGGGGGTCGTCTCCCCGCCCAACACCTCCCGTGGGGCAGAGCTTTAGCTTCCTAAACCCTCGAGTTAAGTCTCACTACCATCCCCGAAAGGCACACGACAAGGTCCTGCAACCCCAGGAAAGGTACTTATAGTAAGGTTTCTTTGAAATGTTTCCTGAAACATTGTATTCTGTGTGGGTAGTAGTTTATTTATAATTGTTTTTCTAAAATAAAAAAAAGTACGTTCAATAATTTTAATTTATACTAATTTTACACTTTAAAATTTACATATTTTTTATTTCCTTTACCTTGCAATATTAATTCTTGATTCAATATTTTGTTTATTTATTATTAGCAGAATTTCTTATATATTTAAATATATATTTTTAGTCACTAAATTACACAGTTGCTACGCAGTACCAATCACCTTCCCTCCTCAAAAGCAGTAAGCAAAGAAAAAGATAATTAAGAACTCTCATTTAATACCAAACGGAACATATTTGCTGTAGCTAAATAGCGGAAAACCGTCTGGGATAGACGTGAATTTGATGTTCTCACACTGCTAAACCATAATTAATCTGGCAGTGTCGCAAGTGTAGCAAGTGCAAAGATCTCAAAATAGATACTTGGAACGGTCAAAGCCTTTACAAAACAGGTTTGTTTGACACCTTGACTATTGAAGCTCACAGATAGTCTCTTGATATAATTGTGTTACAGGAAGTTAGACTGCCAGGAGATGGAAAGTAGAGTGCATCTCCGGTCGCTATGATTTACTCTATGAGAGGATGGAGCGAAACAGCTGATAAATATTTAGACATGGTATTCCTAATTAATAAGAAAGTAGCTTCAGCAGTTAAGGATTTTAAGTTGATCAATGACAGAATATGCAGAAAAATTTTCAATATTAAAAAGTAATATCCCTAAACCTGGAGAAATTTGATCCATAGCTTTAGAACGGTGAAATTAAAGATATTACCAAGTATTTATAAAAAAAAAACAGAACGATTGTTTTTGTAAGAAACAATTTTAATGAATTTAACAAAAAATATTTGTTTCTAAGTTCAAAGGTAGTATGCACCCTCATGTTCAATTAGTGCTATAATTTTATTTGCAATCAATTCGCTTAGTTGCTTCACGGTTTATGGTCTTATAGTGCTTATATTTCAGCACTTCACGTTTGTAATGCGATCCAACCTTTCGTTATGCTGTTTTTATGCTAGGTAATACCGCAGACACGTGCACTTAATTTGCAATAAGCTTTTTATTTTGTTGTGTTCGTCTTAAAAATACTAACTACTTGCCGGTTGAAATTAAAAATATCATTTACCCTTGAAATAAGCGCACGTTAATAAGGCGTATCTATAGCCTTTTACAAAATTTACTAATATGAACAAATTCTTCCTGGCTAACGAATAAGCCAATATTCTTTAATTATCTACATAATTAATTAAAATTTCAAATATTCGATAACAACTGGATATTGCTGCCTCTTTCTAAGAGCTTCAAGAATACAATAACCGATTGCATGAAAAGTTTCATTCATTCTTACAATCTAACAGTAACACAAAATGCTAAGAAATTTGCGACAATTCATTCTGTTTAAAAGCGTATGTACAACCAGTCAGTTGTATGTACATCATTTTTAAGATGAACGGTCAATATAGCGCTTAATCCAGAAATTTAAAAGCGTATTAGCAAATATGCTTTTTTTGTCAAGAAAATGTTGATTTCTTTTAAAGAAGTATTTGTATATACCTACCCAACTTCTTTATCAGTATTTCGAGCTCAATGAAATGAATCTTTATGGTTCAAGTAGCCTACCTTGCAAAACAATTTTTTTTTAAACAAATTCCTAAATATCAATAAAAACTTTAAAACTGTTGCCACTTGATGAAAATAGTTTTCGCTCATTTTCTCGGGTTTAGTTTTAAATCAGATAAGATTTTTCTTCATCAGGACGGCAGTAAAACGCTGGCTAAGAAACTTATTTATGTTAGGTCTTATTAATCATTAGAAAACGACAATGTCTACGGTTGCTTATGGTTATATATTTAAGACCCTAACGATACAATTTCCTTAACCTGTAAAGGTTGCTTGTATCATAAAAACCATGAATTGAAGTCTCAACCTCAAAGTTTCAGATTGCAAGATTTACCCAAAAATATGAAATAAAATAGAAAGACGACATACTTCGTATGAAACTCAATCTTAAATCACATACAAGATTAATGATATTAACAACCGCTTAGTATAATTTGTTTATGATTTTCGAAATTGCAGGGGAGAAACCGCACGTGTGCATGGTCTGTACTAAGGGATTCTCGACTTCTAGTTCTCTTAATACGCACAAACGAATACATAGCGGAGAAAAACCTCATCAATGTCTCATCTGCGGCAAGAAATTCACCGCCTCTTCTAATCTTTACTATCATCGCATGACACATATCAAGGTGACAATAATATTATTATTATAAAGGACATTCCACGTAAAATGATCAATAGAAAAACGGTCAATAAAAAAATTAAAACCGCTCAAACTCTGGAAAAATGTTCCATTTAATGTCTAAAATGACAAAAAAATACTTTCATACCACATGATACAAAGAGCCAGTAGGACCTATTTCTTAACACTAATCAGAATTGGCCATTTAAAATTTCGAAAAAAATCAGGCATATTTTTCATAAAATTCGCAAAAAATACAGGTTTAAACATTTTCTCTTGTCGTTTTGAACAATAAATAAAAATTAAAAAAAAAGATAGAACCACTTAAAAAAAGACGTTCTAAAAAGTAAAAAATAATTGTTCTGTAAAAAAGATTAAGAAAATGATAGGCTTACGATCAAATGTTTAGTATCTTTATTGAATAAAATCAACATGTCATTTAATTCAAAATACAACTATTTGGAGTCGGATCAAAAAAATTTATTTTGTCAATCTGTTTGTTTACAATAACTATCGTTTTTTACTTTCTAGAACGTCTTTTTTAAGTCGGTTCTATTTTTTTCACATTTTTATTTAACTCTTTTTAATGCACTCAATTATATGTGTATGAATATTTTTATGTGCGTGCGGTCGTGCATGCGTGTGTGCGTATATGTGTGCGTATGTGAGTGTGTTTGTGTGTGTGTCGAAAGCGGTACAGCTATTCCTAAGTGGATAATTGATGTAAAATTTGTAAAGAAATTATTGACAAAAATATGGTTTTTTGTTTGTACTGGTATTATACTGGGTTAGTACTGACTCAAATTTCTATGGGACTATCACAGGATGACCCTCTATCTAATGTAAAGAGAATTTTTCAGTCGAAAGTTCAAAAAAGAGCAGTTCCTAAGTAATCGGTAAAGATACTTAAATGAATAAGTAAGACACACTGGAATCATCGATGAATAAGAAACGGTTTCCGACTTGTACTGGCCCAGTACCTGTCGAAATTCTTATGAAACTACGGCAGGGTAACCCTCTATTGAATGTAACAATAATTTTCAAAATAAGTACAATAGTCTCAGAGTTATCGGTGAACATACTTAACGAATAATTAAGTTACACTGGAATCATCAATGGAAAAAAACGGTTTTTTGTATGTGCTGGCCTTGTACTTGCCCAGTGCCAGTTGAAATTTTCCAAAAGATTTAGCGGTTTTAATTTTTCGATCGCCGATTTGACGTAGGATCTCCCATAAATATATATTTATATTTATGTTTAATGTACTATTTACATTATATTACTTTTTTTATTTTGTATGATTTATGAACAGGCATTCCTACTTTTCTTGCTCAAGTACTTTGCTTCTCAAAGAGAAAGCTTTGTACCGATGATTTTTTTGAAAAACGAAATTTTGATGGATTTTGATATTTTTGAGATTGCTGAATCAGAATATATAGGTTTTTTTAAAACACCTGTGAGTGTGCATGCGTGCGTGTGTACGGATGTGGTAATATTTTATTGTCACGATAACTTCATGAAGCATTTGTATTTTTTGCTAAAATTTTGCAGGTATGTTAGTTATGAACCAATATAAAACCGATAAGATATTGATGTCAAATGGTCAACATTTGAGGGTCCGGATTGGGTAAATCGACGAGCGCTCGAAAATGTGCAAAAGTATTAAATGTGTAAAAGTATCCAAGCGGGTAGGGTTAAAATGAATACCAATATCAATCAAAATAAATATACACATTAATAACAAATTTTTTCGGTGAATATTTTTCAAGATAAACAATGATTAGGGTATTATTATTATTTTTTTTTTTGCTAAAAATCAATTACTATCCAAAATACGTTTAAATTTGTTATGTATACTTAGCAGACAGTAGCGAAGCTGAAAAATTAGCTCAATAATCAAAATCCCAATAATTTAATAATATTCAATAATAAATCGTATTTTTCAAAAATTGACGTTTATCAACCTATGACAGAAAATAGTCTGTTGGAAACTTAATCTTAGAAGAAAGTTTAAGTGAAACAGTTGTGCCTCTGCTAATCAAGAAGTTTTTTACAAAATTTGAACTTGATTGAACCAATCATGTCAAAGATACAGCTTAGTTACAGAAACAGCCCTACGCCGTTTTGCCCGATAGATTAGCAATCATGCCATCACCCTGCAACAGCGTTGCCGAGTATCAGTCGTATTTGTTTATAAACATTGTTTAATTCTTATGTAATAATAATAAAACCCTATATCTTTCATAATTTTGGCCCAAACAAGCACACATTATGTAAAAAAACTTATTCATTCAGAGTAACTTTCTCGCTTGGATTTTCTTCTAATATTAAGTTTCCAATAAACTTTTGCCTGTCAAAGATTGATAAATGTAAATTTTGGACATTTATAATTTCTTTTATAGTATAACCTCCCGACACATTGATTCATGGCAGTATGCATGTTCCAGCACTGTGAATGCGAAGCATCTCGACACTGTGATTTTTTGGAGCCGGCTTTATGTATGTATGGGGCCCCGCGTCCCAACTTTGTAGAAAAAGTTTTATGAAAAGTTTTAAACTAAAAAAATGTAATAGAAAAAGTTTCATTCAAAGTTGAAGTCAATAAATTTTAATAAAAAAGTTTTAAATAATGTTTAATCTGAAAAAATATAATAGAAAAGTTTATAAAAAGTAATTATATAATTTTATATAGATTATTATTATATACAATATTATTATTATACAATATTTTTTTAATAAAACTGCATGAAAGTTAATTGTACTGAGAATATTTGCTTAAAGGGAAGGTATGGGAAAAAGTTATTATTATGACCTAGATGTGATCGTGGTGCTCGACGTTGATTGGACTGGCGAAACCTCACACACACATACACACACACACACACACACACACACATGCATACACATACACACACATACACCCATGCAACCACACACACGCACACACATACATCCATACAGAATTTTCTAAAAATAGTGTAGTTTGAGTCCTAATGTCTCAAAACATGTTTCTAATATGTTTTTAGCAAAACTTTTTTTTTACCATCACAAAGCTTCCTCTATGAGGAAGAAAAAAGACATACTTTTTTCCATTGTCTTGAATGTTGACAAATTTTTCCGGTTTTGCACATTAGCAGTTAAAATATATACTATTTCTTGTAATAAATAATATTTATCATAATAAAATATTTTTTTATATAATAAAAGTATACGTTCTTATAAAACATTAAGTCTTTGTAACCAAAGTGTAATTGTGCATTCGAATTACTGAAATTCAACAGTTTTCTTCAATGGTATAGTTGACATTTTACATATCCGTACCCACTCATTTTCGTTCAGTAGTTTCCGAGATACAGCTCAATACAGCTACCCGGTTCATTTTGAAGTAGGAGCTTCAGATTTCTATGCCACGGTAAAAGAGAGCGCGACGCAGCGTTGGACCTCGAGAGATTCAGAAAGTCCAAACGCTACGTTCAGGTCGTTGACTATACTATTTCTCTAATAGTATAGTGAACGACCTGAATGTAGCGTTTGGACTTTCTGAATCTGTCGAGATCCAACACTGGCGCGACGGCAGCGTGGTCATGCGTCGAGTGCCCGCTGGTCCGTGCCGCGCTAACTTTCGCTATTATTATGTTGCTCACCAGGTTGCACAAGAACAATTTTTTCAGACGATTTTTTACTCAAACCTTTAACCTTTCTCAAGGTATCCTAAAAGTTTAACATTGAAATATGCTATTGTTTATTGATAATATTTAAATAAAAGCTAACTTCGACCCTCATCATCGCAATTTAAAATTTTGGGGCTCAAAATTTGCACACAAATTTATAGCGTTTGTTTATTAACTTTATTTGATATTTGTTTTGAAATCCACCGTAGGACGCCTTAATTTAAAATATTTGTGTTTTTTTATGGATGCATATGATTTGCTAACTTAAAAAGTTAGTATGATTTCTTTGATAACTTTTTTGAAGACCATCAAATGGAAATTTTTCACTAAACATGAAGCTAGTCGTTCTGTAAGGGGTGATGCAAGAGAATTCTCAATCCTGCTAATGCGTACCGAAACTGGATTCAGATCTTTCCAAGTATCAGGTGCGCAACTGTGGAGCTCTCTCTCTTCCAAAACTCGAACTTTACCATCGCTTAATGCATTCAAGGTGGCAGTTAAAAGGTACTTTGCCGACCTCGACTGAGTGCACAATCTCTCTCTCTCTCTCTCTCTCTCTCTCTCTCTCGTCCTATCTCTCTCGCTTTCTCTCTCTCTCTCTCGCTTTCTCTCTCTCTCTCTCTCTCTCTCTCTCTCTCTCTCTCTCTCTCTCAGGTTTGAGGTTAGCTACACTACAATCCTGTTGCCTCACCTTGAGCGCTAAATTCTTGCGCATATCCGAGTCTCAACATCGACAGGTACGTGCGGATTATATTATCACGGCGTGTCTGTGAGAGTGTGCGCGTGTGCATCACGGCATGGAGGCCAGCATTAAAAGTTGTGTTGAATGTGGTCAGCCTCCTAGCAGGCAAATTAACACTATAAATATTGGCATACTCAGAAATTAAAAAACTCATCATACTAGCTTAAGTTATAATAATAATGACGGGAACAATGGCGAAAGTACAATAACTGCGAATATTGCCGATGTTCAAAACGATCATGTTATTAACATTATAAATTGTGCGGCCTCTCCGTCAGAGGCAACTACCACGAACAAAAAGCGGAAAAAAGCAACTTGTCCGACACGTAGTAAGCGGGTTTCCTTATCAAATGAGAAAGTGTCCAATATAATTAAAAATGACAAAATAATAATTTCTAGTGTATTTGAGGAAGACTTGAGCAAACATAATGCCATTGCACATGCAATATTAATTAAGGTACTACCATCGTTAAAACAAGATGATATAGTAGGCACCCGCTTACTCAGGTCAGAGAACATGCAACCCACTACACCGGCAGTAGACAAAAGCGCACATAGACGGTCACCGTGTGTTGTTACCCTCTCTCGAGCCGACTTGGTGGGCAGAATAATGCGTGTTAAGTGCTCTATAACTAGTTTTTACATGGGGGATATTGACGTCACTTATCTTGACCAGGAGATTAAGGACCAACTATTAACGGGAAAATATTCATTAATGAAATGTTACAGCTCCACCTTTCTTAGCTTGTTATAAGTGAGAGTTGTGGGGTAAGGAGAAGGGGGGAGGAGAGGGGAGATGCTCCGCTCAATCCGTCCGTACGTTCGACTTCCCCGTGCTTTTGACGCGCGTTCATCAAGAGCCGTGATTAACGGAGAGATACTGCCTTCTTAATAAGACTTCCGTGGGAGCTAAGCCCACCAGAACGTCTGTTAGGAAAGTGTGGCGTTTACCGAGCACCACAGGCTGACTACCTCAGGGAGATTACTCTCAACCGAGGAGGTCCGGCCGGTGTGGTGCGTCGTGGCCGACTGATAGAGAGGCGTGCGCTCTCTAGGAGCCTGTCCCTGCGTAGCCACAACTGAACTTCCAGGAGTTAAATTAATAACTCCCGGCTCCAGGTTGTGGGATACGAGGAAAAAACGCTGCTAGAAGACGCTATCGGCTCTCGTTAGAGAACGACGTCTTTAAGCAGCTCTCCTATCAGAGACTGCGTTCAACTGCCCCCGATCTCTTGACGCGGGTTCGTCAAGAGCCGTGATTAACGGAGGGATACTGCCTCCCTAATAAGGCTTCCTTGGAGGCTAAGCCCGCCAGAAAGCCCTTTCGGCGCGACAATACCCGTGTTAACCACCACGGGGCGAGTAAGGCACTTACCGTGCACCGCACGCTAGCTACTTCGGGAGATTACTCTCAACCGAGGAGGTCCGGCCGGTGCGGTGATTCAGGAGGCGCGCGCCCCCTTACTTATAGTTGGCACGAGAGCTGCTCCGACCGCTCTGTAGTGAGCGCGGCGGCTCGGCGCTGGCAGCGGTTAGGCAGCTGCGGCGTGCGCGCGCAGCGTATTGCTTTACTCGCGCTCCCGTCTCTCTTTCTCTCTCTCTCCTCTCCTGCTGCGCCCTTTGAAATACGTATACAGGTTTAGGAAATGATAAGGGTGTCGGTAACTTTTGGAAGTTGTTTTTATTCTCTTGTCCGGTGCCGGGGTCGAGGACTTGTCTCTGGCCTGGTCGGCCGAGAAGTCAGAAGTTAGGGCGGAGTCTCGAAACTCGATTTCTTATATACTACCCGGCTGCGCCGTGATTGGCTGCAGTTCGGGTAGAAGGGGAATATTACCGTGCGTAAGGCGCTATAGATATACTAAATGTATAACAATTCCCCCCGGCTTTGAAGAGCCTTGCGTACGGTTATCTTTCCCCTTTGTTTTTATTTTTTCTGGACCCCGGAGATACATAACTTTTTCACAATTTATTAACTTAAAATTAGAAATATCAATAAAATTAAATAATTCACGATAATAAATAATAATAATAAAAAAGGATTCGAATTTAAGAAAATTCTTAAATCTATGTTTCTTAAAGCTACGTGCACGTTATAGAAAATTATATATATATATATATATATATTATTCAGTGTCTTTTATCACTTTTTTCACTTTCTTCTTGGCCGCAGATTATATCTGGGCTCTTCTTGTGCGATGGCCAGGCCTTCGCTAGACTCCAAAATGGCGGCCTCCGGGCTACCGGACTCCTTGTTTAGGTTCTCGACGGAGACATTCTCTGCTTTGTTGTCTTCTGGGGCTGTTTGCTCGACGGCGGCTACACGTCCGGCGTCGTGAGGTAGGGTTGGTTCCTCGACGGCGGCTGCGCGTCCGTCGTCGTGAGGAGAAATAGCAGCTGCGCGTCTGCTATTGTTACGTGTTTGGTCAGGTTTCAGTTGTTTGCTGTGGTATTTGACTGTTTCCCCGTGTCGGTCCACGAGGTAGATTTCGTTGCTGATTGCCTTAACTACGTCGTAAGGCCCATCCCATTTCTGAGAAAAACCTGCATGGAATTTGTTGGCGGCGTTTGATAAGTAATGCGTTTTTACATAAACTTTATCGCTGGATTTGAAGCGAGTTTCCTGTGCTCGCTCGGCAGCATATTTCCCTATATATTGCTGCTGGTTGTTTTTGGCTTTTGGAACCCTCTGCTACCACACGGGGGAGGGAGGTTCTGGCATTTCCAATTTACATTCACCAGGTCGTTTAAGGTCTCGACCCATTAAAATGCGCCCAGGAGTGCTTCCGGTGGCAGCATTTCGTCGACTTCTCAATTGGAACAATATTTGTGGTAGAAATAAGTCCTAATCTTTATGTTTCCGACCTTGTAAGTGGAGTTGGAGTCCCTTCTTTATTTCTTGATTTCGTAATTCATTAAGGTTCGCTCGGGGGAGATAAATGGCCGTAGTCCAGGGCTCAGCTTGCCACCAGTCATATGACTCTCTCCAAGCTCGACTCGAAAATTGAGGTCCATTATCGGAGAGTATGGCTCTCGGATAACCCCATCGCGAGAAAACCTCGTTTTCTAATGTCTTGGTGATAACAGGTGTTTCTGCAGTATGTAAACTAAAAGCTTCCACCCATCTTGGGAATAAATCGGTGACGATCACGATGTATTGCTTACGTCTGGCAGTAATAGGGTACGGACCCATGAGATCATAAATGGTATAAATGGCACATCTGCACATATTCTCTTACTTCTCGCTGCATTCCAGGCCATCTATGGTGCTGCTGTATGGTCCGCAATGTTTCGTCCATACCCGGGTGACCGGCGTACTCGGAATCGTGGTATTCGTAGAGCACACGATCCCGGGCGTTCGATGGAACGATTATTCTCCAGGGTTCGTTGACCTTGTCTCGTTGCCATAAAGCCCCGTCTAGCACGAGATTCTTATCAAGGAAATCCTTTTCGCCTGGATTAAGATCGTTTTTTAGAACAAGGGTTAGGTAGCGTTTAGCCAGTATGCAGATTCCTTCGTCGCTTTGTTGTGCGACTCGAATCTCGCTGGCTAGACAACGGTCTCCGACTAAGTAAAGCGTAGGAGTAGTTTCTTCCGTGCGACATTCTGGTAAGTCAGGAGGTAGAAGTCTCTCTTGGTCATCGAGTTCTTCCACCTGTTCCTGGCCGGGTTGCCGGGATAAGGCATCCAGCAACTCGTTGTCTTTTACGGAACAATGCTCAATCGTGAAAGAGAACTCTTGTAGGAGAAGAGCCCATCGCATGAGCTTTTCCCTGGTGTTCTTGAATCGCTCAAGCCAAGTTAGAGTCTTACTATCCGTCCGTAAGGTAAACGACCAATCCTCTAGGTAGGGACTGGAAGCCTTAATGGCCCAAATAATGGCCAAGCATTCTTGTTTGTTGCAGTGGTTTTTCTTTTCGCTGGCCGAAATTTGGCGCTGGCGTAACATATTATGTTACGACCTTGGTCCGGCCTTTCTTGATAGAGCACGGCTCCCATCGTCCGGGCGCTCGCATCCGTTTGCAGGACAATGCGTCTCTCCGGGTCTGGTCCAGCCAGCTTCAGTGGTTTGATGAAAGCGGCCTTGGCTTCCATGAATGCTGCTTGTGCCGTTGTGTGCCAGGATGACGGCCAGATTAGGAATGTACTCTCGGAGCCAGTTGCACGTCCCTATAAAGCCCTGTAGCTGCTTTTTGGAAGTGGGGGAGGGATTTCTAAGAGGGCGCTTAAGTAGTCCTCCTTGGCCTCGTTCCCATTGGATGTGACTCTAAAACCTAAATATTCCAAGTCGGTCATTCCAAATTTGCATTTTTCGGGAGCTGCTGTTAAGCCATGAATGGCTAGTCTCTCCAAAACTTTCGCTACGTGAACTAAATGTTCCTCGTAAGTTTTGGAATATATAATTACATCGTCGAGCTATACTTTTCAGAATTTATCAATGTAGCTAGTGAGCACTTCCTGAGAGATCAATCTCTGGAACGTTCCGGGTGCCCCCTTTAGGCCAAAAGGCATAACTTTGAACTGATAGGTCTCACCAGAAGGTGTAGAAAATGCTGTGTATTTCTTTGCTTCAAAATCCAAAGGGATTGGCCAATATCCACTTTTTAGATCAATCGTAGAAAATACACAGGCGTCCCCGATATCCTTTAAAGTATCTTGGATTCGCGGAATTGGTTGAGCTGTGTCCTTGCTGACGGCGTTTAGTTTTCGATAATCTATGCAGAAACGCAAACGACCATCACGTTTTTTCGCCATGACTATAGGCGAACTGTACGGAGATATACACGGTTCAATAATACCAGCCGAGAGCATATCCTGAGCCTGCTGATTTATCTCTCGCTGTTTCTCTTCGGAGTAACGATAGAGAGGTAATCGAAAAGTCTACCCCGAGGTCAATTAGGTTTTTACCCCGCCTATAGGTGTAAAAACCTTAGCGTGCGTTCGACTGATGCGGTATTGTTTCAGATGACACGTCTGCTCCGCTCGGTGGTTGGTTAATGAAATGAGCTGTGACTCGTTCAGTGTGTACTATATATAGCACGTTCCGGGCTAAGTCTAAGATTCCCCCCTCTTTTCTCAACCAGGGTAACCCCCGGAGAAGGGAGTCTCGTAGCTTACGTGCCAACAGAACAGTTGCTTTGAATTTTTTATTCTTGTATGAGAAACTCGACTTCTGCCTGACCGGTAATGTCCATGGACGTTCCCAGGGCTGCGAGTTTTGTTGAGAGCATAATTTTACTTAAAAGAAACCTATTATTCTTAATAACTTCAATATTATTAGATAAAAATTTTTTAAAATGTATGCATCAATTGATAATATCATTATAAGCATATCATGTAAATATTATTTTGTTAGCCTTAAAGCTACAGATGCTTTATATTTCACCGGACAGCCTCCTAAAAAAGCTATAACTTTTTAAATTTTAATTTTTTTGAAAAATTCAAACGAATTTGAAAGTCGGCTCAGGGTCTCTATCCATATCACAGACACCGATAAGGAAAAAAATTTGATGCACATTTCCTATTTTCGAAATATCGGTTATCGATTGTCGAAAAATGTGTGATCAAAAAATCTTAATACGCGGATGGTAAAGGTTTGTATCTATCGTCAAAGAAGTGTAATCTGGCGAATTGATTGTTCGATAAATTTGTCTCCGTCATCGATTAGCACCATATGGGGGGGGGGGGGGGGGCACAAATATGGCGACGTTAAAAAAGAAAAAATTGTATCTAATGTTAACCAACATTGTAATGTAAAAATGATGCTAAAGTAAGTGAAAATAAGAATATAACTCAAAAACATCGCAAAAATATTGTTAAATAAAGTATAAGTAAAAAAACAACAGATAGTTTGAATTTCTAACTCGGATGAGGCAAGATATTTTTATAATATGTTACATCTTATAACAGGAAAAAAGGTGAATGGAATAAATTGCAAATAATTTTATATTAATTTTAGCAAACTAACTATACTTATACTGGCGTGCAAATGAAGAAAGTGAGTATCTGAATTTCGCAGAAAGATTCAAATCACATAAATAATTTCGCATAAAAATGATTTGAAACATTATTTTTTTTTACAGAAACGACTAGATATAGTTCATGTTTTAAGGAAAATGATAGATATCTTTCCAATAAAAATCTTACGCAAATAAATTCAAATAAAAATGAATTTTATCAAGTGTCTGGGATTCACTTCAAATGCAGATACCCAATCTTCAAGACTTTCTTCATTTGTACCCCAGTATACGTTTCATTAAGGTAGTACTGTCGGTACTGAACTAGTCAAAATGTATACACTTTTTTGTAGTTTCAATTTCTTATTTATTAATGAGGTAAACTTTGTTTAAATTATCGCATAAATACTCGTAATTTAACACCAAATTACGACTATACATTGAAATCAATCAAATGTATTCATCTTATTTATTTAAAAAGAATTAATATAGACCCTGCAGAAAATCATCATGTGCTAAAACACGTATAGAGGCACGTGCAAAATCATGTGCAGAATCACGTATAAAAGCATGGGTCAAATCACGTATCGGAGTACATATAAAAGCATGGGCCAAATCATGTACAGAAGCATGTAAAAAAGCACGTGATAAAATGAACCTATATAATCACGTGTTTCGCACGTGCTCCAGCATGTGCTCCAGCATGTGCTTCAGAACGAGAGAAAACGAATATAAAATGTAAAAAAAAGTTGCCCTGACCGAGGCTCTAACCAGCGATCATACAGTTAGTAGACGCTTACTTTGACCCTCTGCTAATCAGACTCTTGAATTTGGTTAACGTATAAGCAACATATAAGCCATATAGAAAGAATATATCGTTGTTATGCGGTATAAGAAAAATTTATTTTGATAAGACAACAACCACAAACCACATTTATTATTTAGCAAACAATGGGATATGAAATACCAACCCGATTTCTACCTTACGGGCTTGTTACTTTTTTTATCTAATCTTTGTGTTCGTATACGTAACTTTAAAATAGTTGTACTGTACAACAAACAAATATTTCCATTATTACCATTCTAGAACCACTCTTTATACGACTTTCAAAAAAATAATTTGTTTATTTGATAAAATATATTTAAATTTATTTAAATAAAAAAAGAAAACAAAAACATCAAGTAACATACAACGTAGAATTTATTTTTACCTAAAAATATATAACCATTGGTTTTTAATTTTTTGGTGGCTTAGGTGCGCTTAAGATTTTTCAGTGTATTTTTCAGGGGAATATGAAAGGCAAGAGAAGATATATATGTTATCGATTCAATTTTTAATTTTTTAAAATATTTTTTTAAAAATTTAATGGACAAGTCGATACATCCGGATTTTTCTTTAACAATGAAGAATATCCGAAACTTTTTCAAGCAATTCCATTTATTTAATATCTACGTGGTTTACGTTCCAGATATCAAGTACGGTTGTTTATAACGAGGAACTTAAAGTTCATAGTGATAAAATGAATAGAATAACTTGAAAAAATTATCTTCTCGGTGATTGGATTTGATTTTCCCTAAATGCGAAAATCAAGGCTACGTCTGCGGCAATTTCAATCGCTAATTGCCATTGGTCCGCTCCGCGATTGCCGCCCTGCCCACGAAGCGCGGGCAATATGAATCGCTAAATATACACGCGCGGCAACCCGGCGTGTATATCTATATCGGGCGCTTTCGGTTTTGTCGCCGCAGGACCATCACAGTTGGCAGCGGCGACGTGCGCGCGCCGGCCTACGCTATGGTAGACCGGCAGCTTTAGGTGGCTCGCGGCGCGACGGCTGCTAGCTCTCCCCATGCTGTCGACAGCCGCGTCGGTATCTCTCTCTCTCTCTCTCTCTCTCGCTCTCTCTCTCTCACTCTCTCTCTCTCTCTCTCGCTCTCTCTCTCACTCTCTCTCTCTCTCTCTCTCTCTCTCTCTCGTGGCTGCAGCCGTAATGGTGTGCCTCGAGGAAGCCGCCACTGCTGCTGTGAATCCTCTCTCCTACCGCGTTTGCGTGCATTGAGAGAGAGGGCGGTCGCGCGCGCGTGTGTGTGTGCGCGCAGGCAGTAACTCATCATCCTCGAGAGGCGAGGGAGAAAGAGCAAGCGATAGAGAGAGGGTCGCGCGTACAGAGTGCGATCGTATTGGTGCCGTGCGTGTGTGTGTGTATCGGGCTTGACGCGGTGCTCGCTCCGACCAGTCTTCTCTGCAGCACGATCAGCTGGTGCCGCTGGTATGGATGTGTGCATGTGTGTGCCGGTCTATGGCTTTCCTCAGTCGCGACTCTCCTTATCCTCATTCCCTCGACAAAATAAAATAACAATTCCCCCCATTAGTAACAATAACATTTAATAAAAGATGCTCAACTCTGGTGATGGGTGATTTGGTCGCTATTGACTGTCCGTGTTTTAATATATTGTGACGCGAAATACACGTCACAGGGTTCATTTCATCACGTACTTTTTTACATGCTCCTTCAATGATTTGGTACGTGCTTTTATATGTGCTACGATACATGATTTGACACATACTTTTATACGTGATTCTGCACATGATTTTGCACGTGCCTCTATACGTGTTTTAGCACATGGCGATTTTCAGCAGGGGGTATATGCTGATTTGACTTTGATTTTGAGGTTAAATGCACTTTTTTGTGTTTAATTAATTTATTTTTAAACTTATCAGTATTTAATCATACTTTTCGAAAGTAATAAATGTCCGTCAAACATTTATCTCTGACTACCAAAATTTTCTACAAAAACTGAACGTTCACTGCCGTAAATGCGTAAATTTTTGTTTTTTCCCACAAGACTCCGTATTAAATGCGTGATAATGGAAATGCTAATAACTTTTCTCTAACGTACTCTGGCTTCATAAAAATTGATCAGAGTCACATTTAGACTAATATGTACCAGCATGTTGAGTTTTATCAAAATCTAAACCGTAATTCTATAACCGAAAGTACTACCTTAAACACATATTACAATTTTGAGGTTGAAATGGAAACAGGCTCGATTACTTGAGATTAATATATTATAAAGGGTTGTCCGATTATAATAAATATTGGGAAAAAGATTTTCTAACAACTCAAAAAATGAAAGGATTTTTTACATTATCTTGAGTTTGCTAACGCTGTAGAAAACAACAACGTAATTATTATTTCTACACACATTATGATGCTTAACGGGGCAGGCTTGGGTTAAACCCAAAAAAAGATTTATTTTTTCGAGTCCAGAAAACATTTTATGTTTAAAATCAATCATTCTGAAAAATTGTATACTATCAATACTTAATAATATCTTAAATTTTACCGTTGTAAAACCTCAAAGTCTTGATCCTACACGTCACAATAGATCACTATTTCAATACCATATATAAATATTCAATACCATATATAAATAATTATTAAAGGAACTTTGATACTCACGATTCGACGTTACATGATAAACGAAATATTTTGTTCGACGGTTATTCAAATCCTATCGATATATATTACAAAAAGAGCAGAGCACTTTTGCGTTTAATTTTTTTTATTATGTTTTTTCGGAGATCCAATCGATTGTTTTAATAATTTTTTTTAATATGTTTTAAAAAATTGATTGGATCTACAAAAAAGAACAATAATAAATTTTTTATCGAAAAAGTGCTCTACTCATTTTGTATCACAGTTTAAATGAAGACGAATAACCGCGGAAAAAAATGTTTTCATTCATCATGTCACCTAGAATTGTGTAAGGAACAGGGTTCCTTTAATAAATATGGTATTGAAAATAGTGATTTATTGTCATGTGTAGGATTAAGATTTTGAGGTTTTACTGCGGTTAAATCTAAGATATTATTGTGTTTTGATAGCATACAAATTTTGAAAATGATTGCTTTTAAACATAAAAAGTTTTTTTCGTGTAGGCATACTCGATAAATGTAAGAGATGGGATAAGAAACAAAAGTTGATGTCTGAAGTTAATCGTCCTGAAGTTGTGAGTCGGTACAACAAGTATATGGGCGGCGTTGATCAGTTCGATTGGTTCTTGTCACTGTATAGAACGTATGTAAGGTCGAAAAAATGGACATTGAGGATGATCAACCATGCTTTTGACGTAGCAGTTACAAATTCCTGGTTAGAATACCGTCGAGAAGCGTCCCAAAATCAATTTCCAAAAAAAGATATCTTGAGTTTGATGGATTTTAGAACGCAGGTGGCGGAGAATCTGATCAAAGAAGAGCGGACAGCTTCTAAAAGAGGACGACCTTCATCTAATAAATATACATTTGAAGATGAAAATTCACCCCCAATCAAAAAGGCAGCATATCAGAAAAAGCCGTTGGAGTTTTTTGTGAAAGATACCGTTGGTCATATGCCCGTCAGAAAGCCAACACGCTATGCGATGTAAACGAAAAGGATGTCGATGTAAAACTTTTTTTATGTGTGAAAAATGTCGAGTGAGCTTATGTATTAGTCGTCACAATAATTATCACAAAAGATTTTCATGTAGAACTGCAGGAATAATACCCCGATTCCATATATTTCGTCAAAATAAATTAAGTTGTTGAAAGACCCCCCATGACTGTATTTGTCCACTATGGTCGACAATTTTTTCCGCATTCCCTGGCATTGTCAAATAAAAGTAATCGTTCAGGAAGTCTTAGAATCACCTCTATTACTCATTTTTAAGCCAAAACCAATTTTTATTTAACCGGAAGTACCTTCGGCAGTGAACGGGTTAATGAATTTCACACAATTAAATTATTACTTTTTAAGAAACAAATTAATTAGTGCAACTTGCATATTCTGTGATAATTATTTCCTTATACAAGGCAAAACATTTTCAAATTCTCACTTTTTATGGTTAAAACTGCTTTTACTGACTTACTTTACTTATAAATGATAATAGTTTTAATAGTTATAAATGAAAACTTGCATGTTTAACTTCTTTATAACAGTACTTAAAATAAAAATTACATACGTTGAACAATATAAATATATATTGCACATGTGAGTATTATTTATTATTAAGGGACCAATAGAATGTAACACTGCAAAAGAAATATAAATGTAAGTAAATCAAGTTTAGTTTTATGTATCTTTAATAAAAATGTAATAAATTTTTAAATGAACAATAGGTATATTGCTATGAAAATTTGTGAGGACTAGAATGTATTGCTGAGTTAAATAAAATGCGAAGTTAAATATTTCGGTTAATATAGAATAATATTATTATCTATAAAAAATACCTTTCCAAAAAGTAAAATTTTGGCAAGTATAAGTTTGATTATTACCCACAATATAAATTAAAAGAAATATTTTATTACCAAAATAAGTCGTTCCATTATGAATTTCATGAATAAGCTCGAATTTAAATGGTAAAATAAAACTAAACTATTTAAAAAACATTATAGTTTAAAATATTTTTAGTTTTTACTAATTCCGATAATCTCAAATGAACGCTAATGAAATTAATGAAATCGATTAATAAATTGTCAAGTATTGTATTTTTATTTGTAAATCATTTTCTTTATTTTATTAATTAGTATTAAGTATACAAATCAATAATACCGTTCAAATTTAATATTGTCAGATATTAAATTTGACATAAATAAATGTTTTATAAAAAATACGTCATACAGTCGAACCTCGATCGAACACTGGTAATTCATTTCTCTTGTAGGTAAGCTAACTGATACTTTTTGCAATTTGGCCAATATAATATTAGGGACACACAGTTTATACCTTATTTTCGGCTCTGATATCCTGCCGTTCTTAACTGCTACGAAGCTTAGGTTACTCGAGCAGTGTTCGAGGTTATTGTTTCCGAGCTCGAGTAGTGTTCGAGGTTTAACTGTAGTTCAGCATAAAATATAGTTCATTGCAGTCTCTTTAATTTCGGCGTATAACTATAAACATACTTGACAGACTTATTTTTTGTATAATAGAGCATTACATATTTTTGTATCCTTTAAAAAAATAAAATAATCTCCAAAATTACAGCGCTGTTTGTGTTTTGTGACATAATAAACAATTTACGATTTGTTGCATATAATATTTTTTTTATCTATTATCTCAAGCCTGTCTGCATGGGTTCCTCATCAATATTAATATTACCTTATTTATTAAATACATAACATATATCATATTGCATACAAAAATTGTATACATATATGCTTCCATAATCTATGATTATATAGACTTGTATTACTTAGAAATATTACCTTCTATTCTACAAACACCGTAAACTTCGAGAAGACGGGTGAGTCAAGTATGTTCTACATAATTACTGATTCGTTTATTTCTTTGTCAGCATATGTCCGTTTCAATTAATATAGTAAGTTTACGCTTGTGCAAAAGTGCATCAAAACTAGTTATTTTCGCAATTACTTTTGAGATAATTTTGTTTATCATTTATTAGAAAGCTAACTTTAAATATTTGATTTCGTATAATATTGCACAAGTAATTACATCTATAAACTAAACAATATTATAGATATTAAAATACTATTTGGTAGGTCACTAGTACGTCACGAAATATTAGAATTAAAATCACAGTTTATTAATACAGTACAAAATCAATTACTATTAGAATCATGTCTAATTCAGCCTAATTTCCTACTTACTTGCATAAGTACTGATTTGTTTGTATCTTTGTCAGCATAAGTCCCTGTCAATTAATAAAGTAAGTATATTTTCGCTTCCGCAAAAGTGCATCAGTACTAGTTATTTTCGCAATTACTTTAGTGCTGATTTTTTTTATCATTTGTTAGAAAGCTAACTGTAAATATTTCATTTTGTATAATATTGCACATGTAATTACATCTGTAAACTAAATAATATTATTGAAATTGAAAGACAATTTGGTAGATCACTAGTACGTCACGAAATTTCAGAATTAGATCAATAGTTTAAAAGTACATCATAAAATCAATGACTATTAGATTCATGTCTGAGACAGCACAATTCCTACTTGTCTGTATAAGTACTGTTCTTTTTGTATTTTTGTCATCATAAGTATCTATCAATTAATAAAGTAAGTATATTGTCGCTTGTGCAAAATCGTACTAAAAGTAGTTCTTTTTAACAGTTTATTAGTATTTAATTCCAACTTGTTAAACGTATTACTACTGATTGCATTTTGTGAGCGTAAAGTAACATTTGTAATAAAATAATACTTGATTATTATTATTATTTTATTATATTGGCCAGCGAATAATAGTAGTAGTAAGAGTGCTTGATTGATCGCGAAAATATTGTGTTGTCAACTTTTCAGAAAGTTATTAGAAACATGTGTAAGCCCTACTAATCGTTGAAATGATTGCTTTATACATATAGATAACATATTTAAATTTACCAAATTATTACTTATCTAATAATCTAACAATTTTTTTAATTAATAATTTAAAGTTCCTTCTCTCCTCCACTCCCTAACCAGCATATATACACCGGAGTATTACGCGTGCGTAAGAGGTGGCACATCGCCGCGCTAAATTTGTTTTCGCGAAACGTATCAAAGTTGAGTGACCCCGCTAGCGCGGCTACATATCCTCGCATGTATGGGCATATACAGGCAAACCATCTTACATGTGTGTACCTTCGCACCCAAGAGTCTCACCTGTACCGCTTCTTCGCAGTATATTCGCTACAGTGCATATACAGTCTACTTTCCGAATTCGAAGTCCCCCTCCATAATCCATCTCCCATCTCCTACGTATACAATTTGCACAGCTGAGGAGTCGCCCTGCCCGAGCAGTTTGTTTCTGGAATTTCCGATGGCAGGTCGCGATTTTTCATCATTTTTCGCGACAACTCGGCCTCCAGAGACCAAGTGCATATTTGGATGGCTTACACTTGGTGTTATATCTTTTGCGCAATCAACAAGATTATCCTTTAAAATCTACGAATACAGTTAGAATATTTTCTGCAAATTTTAAATCTACAATTCTTGTAATTCATTGTTTTAGCCCTTGACAAGGGATGTATTGAAGATATCCGGAACGTTCGAATACTAAAGATTAATGACTCGTAGCGATCAATAAAGTATTTATTTATTTAATAATTTAATGTGTTATATGTTTATTTTAAACATTATTTTAAATTTTCTTTTACTGAATTATGTTGATATTTTTGCACATATTATTTTTCTAGCTTCGTCCAGCAATAAAATTTTATTTAAAAAATACATACTTAAATATTTTGTAATACCACATTTTGTGTGTGTTACACAAACTTCCAGTCTATCGAACGAGCTGCTCAGTGCAAATCCGATGCTCGACAAAACTGGCCTATACACTACCTAATGGCACACTACTATCTCACTACACTCACTATACACATACACACACACTATTCTCTTCGATGACACAGAGCAAGCGAGCTCTCCAACACCCTGAAGCAGCTGAAGATGACGCACAGCTGCCATCCCACAAAGCCTCGCATAGGCTGGAGCTGGGTGGTCTCGCCTGGGGTGAGCTGAGCGTGTCCTGGTGTCTCTTCTCCTTGTTCCCTTTCTCTCGAACCAACCTAAGAACACATACGTAGAGATTAAAATTTGAGAAAATAAGCAAAATGGTACTAGAATAATACCCACCTAGTTTTATGCCTTGAAAGGCATGAATGGGTCCACCTTCGGAGGAGCGGCTGCTTCTCTAGGTACTTTGGAGGCCTGCAGCATACACCCTAGAAAATATAAAGCTGAGTTAGCCTACAGCAGATACGCACGTCAAACTGGAACTCTCTTATCTGGTTTGGAGGGTTTGTAGAGGCAGTGTGGTCTCTAAAATGCAGTAACGTAGCTCAGCTCATGGCCCGCTCCTCCATAACACGAGAAGCAGCAATCTCCGAAATACTCGCCAGTCACCTTGAAGCAACCTAGCATTAGCAAGAGGAGATTACAGTGGTATACAAAACACTAATCTCACCTGATAGCAGTGGCAGTTGAAGAATGCAGTGTAGTATGCTGCAAGTAAATATAACCTCTTCGAGGTTAACCGTGTCCACTGCTCCTGCTGCAAGTACACAGTTCTAGGCCTTGCAGCTCTCGTCTTCGTGCCCCTTCGTCGGCACAGATGTCCAGATGTACCTCCTGCTGCATCCCTCGTCGTACTTTCTCGTCCGGGCAATTCGTCCTTCCTCGTCCTTTTTACTTCTCTCTCTTCCTCGTCAGGCGCATGCGCTGCGCCCTCAACCGGGCTCGCTCAGCACTACCGAAATCCGAGTGTAGCGCCGCGGGGACGAAGCGACTGCCTCGCTCAAATCGTACTGAGCTGCGCTTGTAAACACTTCGTGTTTTCTGCCTGCTCCGTTGCGAAAACATCCGAATTAACATGTTCCGATTCGCGAATCTGTAACCGCTTTCCGTACCTGAACATTATCGGCGATCTCGTACCGTGCTTAACAAGTGTATATATATATATATATATATTTTTTTTTTTTGTAAATCTAGCACCGCGTGCGTGTTGAGCATCACGTCGTGCGCCGTTTTTATATTCTGTAGAATTCGCGTCCCTGAATATTAACTTCTTCCTCTCTCGATTATATACCGTTTCCCACTTTACCGCCGTGCTCACCGTAGTTAGTTTAGACTCGTAAATAATTCTATGAGACGATAGAACACTTGCAAAATCGTGCTGCGAGTTCGCGCAGCTGGCGCTCAACACTTTGTATTATAGAATTGAATAAACCTCAAGTGTTCATACTTTTATCCTAAATTCCTGTGTAATTTATTTAAAGTCTCGTATAAGTATAATGTTAAAGCCTGCATGTGCGGCACAATAATTTTGGCTAATATAGCTAAAATTGTTGTCATAAAATTGACGTAGCAACGTGGGGCCCACAAAAATTCCGGTGAAATTTGAATTAAATTAAAATTAAAGTTAAAATTAACATTAAATTACAAAATTAAATTAAAATTTAATTAAAATCAATTTGTGATTAAAAATTTGTAGAATACGACAGTGCAGGTGAACTTAAACATAAAGTGGTACCTGTAAGATATAGTCGGAATTTTCGCGAGTGATATACACGCGACCGCGGCGAGACGCTCGACAACGTCGCGACGGCTTGTAGCTGGCCATTTTTGCATGTGCGCCGCGAGGTAGTCTCGCAGGCAGCCATCTTTTTTTTTCTTTTGCATCAGGTGGTATGCCACGCTAGCATTATTTGGCATGAATGATTTATGCTGATTATTTTGCATTTTGCAAATTAGCACAAATACAATAAAATATATCCCCAAATTTATACATATGTCCTAAATAATTAGGATTGTAAAAATACAAATCTAGTGTAATAAACAGTAAGTGAGTGCGAGGTGAAGTTTAAAATTTTTTTTTGGAGTATTAATTTTGAAAATTATTTAAATAAAATTCGTGATAACTATCAACAGTTTCGAAAATTTTTGTGTCATATCAAAACGATAATTTTAGAAAGTAGTTGAAAAATAATTTTTTGGCAACATGTGTTCATTAGATACAGTATAGACTCTACAATCTACTTCAACATTTTTTTTTTAAATCAGTTTAATTAAAATATTTTTTGACTCAATTGTTATTCTATTTGTTTAACGATTTTAGATAATAGTATAACAAATAAAATTTTGTTTTGATTAAAAATATTTCCAGAAAGTAGTAAATGTAATTAGCAATGGTACATAACTGGAGCAATTATATTCAGATTTAAATACATTTTTCTTATAAACACACGCAGTGGAAATTATTTCCAATTAAATAGACGTTGAATACATACCTTTATTTTTCTTTTTCTTTTAAATTAGAATATTCACAACATAAATTTAGTAAATTAATATTATTCATCATTACTATAATAATAGTATATTCGTATAATAATAGTATATTCATATAATAATAGTATGTTCGTATAATAATAGTGTATTCGTATAATAATAGTATATTCGTATAATAATAGTGTATTCGTATAATAATAGTATATTCGTAAATTGTCACGACTTTTCGAAAAATTTTCTGGAACTTGAATAAAAGCATAAAGTTTGGAAACCTCACTCACTCGAAAATAAAAGGTAACATTTTTATTACTATTATATGTTCATAATTTTATATTTTACGCACATTTACCCTATATTTTATGTATGTTATGCACAATTCTTCGTCTATCGCTACTATATATTCCCACCTTCCGATAAATAAAATTTTACACCTATTCCCCATGAATCCAATAATCACTATAGTGATGTAATCGTTGCAAAGTGGATTTATCAAAAATAAGTAAATAACATTTTCTCCCGAGTAGTGAATAGTTCTTCCCTTCGATAAATTTTGTTCGTTTTTTATACGAATAGATAACACCTAATCTACTTTCGTACACTTTGTATAAAGTTTCATATAAAACTTTTTTAATATTCAGTTCAAAAATTAGAGTGGAATTAGAGTGTAAAGCACAAGACCTACTGAACTCAACAGTGAGAGATAGTGCAGCTGATCTTGAAATCATGCAAAAAGAAAATGAACTATTAAAACAACTTAACAGAGAACTTTTTGAAAAAAATGATCTACTGAAAGAAATTATAGGAAAACAAAAAAGTTACCAAAGAAGCAATAAATCTTTTTCTGAAATAACAAGTGCTGTGAAACCTCTACAAAAACGAGTTCCAAAACTTATAGTTAAAACCTTAAATAATGCAAGACAAACAGATGTCAAAAAAAGTATAGTAAAATGTTTAATGGATGAGAAAAGCATTCAAACAAAAGAAATATACAGCAAAAATAAAGATGAGATTGTTATTAAATGTATGAATAATGACTGTGTTGAAAATGCTGAAAGTTTATTAAAGAACTGCCTAGATGGAGATTGTGAAGAGAAAATAGAACAATTAAATAATCCAAAAATTAAAATAGTTGGAATTGATAACAATATGAACATGGATGAGAATCAAATTGAAGAAGATATAAACATAAGGAATTTCGCAAATTTTAATACTAAAGCTCAGGTGTTACACTTGTATACAAACAAGACGACAAAACTCAGTAGCGTTTTAGTGTAAGTGACAGCTGAAATTTATAAAAACATCAGAGATAACAAGAACAGAATCTTTATTGGATGTCAAAGCTGTAGAGTTTTTGACCTGATAAATATAAAACCATGTTTCAACTGTGGTAGGTTGGGACACAATGGTACAAAGTGCAATAATAAAATAACATGCCTAAAGTGTGCAAAAAATCACAAAACTATTGAATGTGATAATGAAGTATTAGTATGTATAAACTGCAGTTACAGCAATAATTAATTTAATACAGTTTTTAATACGTGTCATAATGCAGCAGATATAAATTTATGCGAAATAATAAAAAACAAGATTAAAAAATTAATTGGAAACACTGATTATCCTGTGATACCTACATTACCAACAGTGTATACAATACCGAAGCATTATCAACTGAATATAACTAACCAACAAAAAGAAAATGCAAACAATATGCAAAGTGAGAAATTTTCTCAACAACAGCAACAACAGCAGCAAGAACAACAGCGAGAACAGCAACAAAACCAACAACGGCAGCAACAACAGCAGCAAGAACAGCAACAAGAACAACAACAAAATGTTCAACAGCAGCAAAAACAACAAATAGTAACAAGAAATAGCACAAAAAAAAATTCAAAGACTTAAGTTTTAAATAATTAAATATGGATTTTGAATTTCTTGATAAAATACAAAAAGACTCTATTCAAAAGGAAAAAATATGTGACAATATCAATTGTCTAAATAAAATCATTAACAATAAAAATGATATTATAATGCATGTAAATATAAGAAGTATGTCTGCAAATTTTGATAAGTTAAAAATTCTATTACAAAGTCTAACTAGTAGACCATGTATTGTTATATGCACTGAAACTTTTGTACAAGTAAATTATAAAATACACGATTTAGAGGGATATAATAGGTATTATAATGAAAGTAACTTAAATCAGAATGATGGTGTCATGGTTTTTGTTGATAAGAATATTGTACACAAAACTAAAATTATTAAGTATGGAAAGATTAAAATAATAAATACTCATATCACATTAAATGATAACAGTAGTATGGAATTTTCCGCTATATACAGATCTCATCACATACCTAAAGCAGAATTCATTCTAGATTTAAACAAGTTCTTGAATAATAAGAGAAATACTAAAAATCATTTAGTTATAGGTGATTTTAATATTGATTTACTAGAATCTGATAATATTAGTCAAGAATTCCTCTGTAACTTCTTACAAAATGGATATTTTCCTGGTTTCGTGGGAATTACAAGGCCACCTATAGGAAACTGTAAAGGATCTTGTATTGATAATATCTTCATTAAAACTAATAGCCTAAGTACAGTTACATATAAATTAAAACATTCTTTAACAGACCATTACCCTATTTTTATTGCTATAAACAAGATGAAGACTAAAAGTAAAGTACCCACTAAAATAATAGACTATAAAAAATTAAGAAACGTTGCCAAGACAATAAATTGGAATGGAACTATGTCAATACATGATCCTAATATTGCTACTGATACACTGTTAAGCGAAATAAAAAAATGCATTGAATTAGCAAAAATAAAATTTAGGAAAGATAATAAGAAACAAAGGAAGAACTGGATTACAGATGCTATAATAAAATCGTGTGATACTAAAGAATTTTTGTATAATTTATGGCAGATGGATCGTGAGAATGATCAACTTAAAGTACAGTACAAAAGATATGCCAAAATATTAGATAAGGTAATTACAGATGCAAAAGTCAAATACGATAAAAGTCTGATCCAAAATAATACAAATAATCCCAAAAAACTGTGGGAAATTATAAACATAAAAATAGGGAAAAAAATTAAATCTAATGATACTATTAATTATATTAAAATTGATAGTGAGAAAATAACAGATAAACGTTTAATAGCTAATAATATGAACAAGTATTTTTGTGAAATAGGTAAAAAATTGAGTGAGAAAATTGATAAATATTCGGATGCTGATTTAAAATTACCAGATATGAATTCAAGCTCCATCTTCTTAAAACCAATTTAATTAATTCTTGTATTGAAAACGCTGTATGGCCTGATGCACTAAAAAAAGCGGAAATTGTTCCTATATACAAGTCTGGAGAGAAGCATAATATATCAAATTATAGACCTATTTCATTAATATCAAATGTAGCTAAAATTCTTGAAAGAATTTTATATAACAGAATTTATGATTTTATTAAAAAAAGTAATATAATATCTGAACACCAATTTGGTTTTATGAAAAAAATAGGTACAAAGAATGCTCTCAATTACATAACAAATACATTATACAATAACTTGGATCAAAGTAAACCGATACTTATAACGTTTCTAGACTTAGCAAAAGCTTTTGATACTGTAGATCATAAAATATTATTAGATAAACTTTATTGTTTAGGAATAAGAGGAAAGGCGTTGGATCTACTTTCAAGTTATCTTAATGATAGATATCAAGTAGTTAAAATAAATGTTAATGAAAGTGATAGCATGTTAATAAATACGGGTGTTCCACAAGGCACAATATTAGGACCTCTACTTTTTATACTATACATTAATGATATCCTGAAAGTGATCCCGCTAGAGACAATATTGTCATATGCTGATGACACTGCAATAATAGCAAATGGTAATACTTGGAGTGAAGCGCAAACAACTATGAATAAGTATTTAATAAAAATTGATAAGTGGTTAGGAGTAAACAAATTATCTTTAAATGTTGAGAAAACTGTTGTTATGACCTATGGTAACTACATGGATAGTGTTCCAACTCAAATAGATATTAAGATTAAGGATAGAAATATAACTAGAGTAGAAAAGTGCAAATATTTGGGAATAGTATTTGACTACAATCTGAAGTGGGATAAACACGTTCAATATATAATACAAAAAACGAAATATCTAGTCTATATTTTCTATACAATTGCCAAATCAATGCCAACAGAAATATTAAGAATGATATATTATGCATTTTTTCATAGTATAATAAGTTATGAAATATTAGCTTGGGATGGAGCTTATAGAAATAATAGAGATTTATTGCAAAAATTACAGAATAAAACTTTGAAAGTTATTAATAAGAACAATTTTGTTGATGATAATCCTATGAACTTGGAACAACTATTTACTTTTGAGGCGTTAAAATATCATTATACAGACCTAAAAAGCCAATATCTTGCATCAACTAGTATAACTAGGAGAAAAAACTTAACTATACATAAAAATAGCAAAAGGGTTAGCGACAAAAATAGTTTTAAAAAAACAATTACAACTTTTAACAATTTACAAAATGAGTTTAAAACTTTAAATATAACTAAAAATTCTCATAAAAAGTTGCTAAAAGATTGGATAAGATCTAATTAATAAGCGCTGTGATACAAAATTACTGTTTTGTATATAATTTATCGCTTTATATAAAAATACGAAAATTGTTAAGAAACGAAAATTTTATATGCTTAGTTTTTAAGTCACTTTTAGTATTAAGTTAGTATTAAGTATATATATATATATTTTTTTTTTATTTAATATTTTGTATAATTTTTTTTTTGTTTTTTATGTCTTAATACCAGATCTGCGTATAGGTAACTAAGTTTACCTCTGCAGGGTTTTGCAGTTTGTATATAAACTGTATCTCTTTCTGGTTTTCAATAAATAAATAAATAAAACCTTGGAAATAGAAACTTGTATAGTATATTATTTGTAGTAAATATTTGTATTAAAATTTGATATAAATAAGGAATTGTAAAATTTTCTGGTTTCATGGTAATTAACTGTAAATTTAAATTACAACTTTGATCATTTTAAAATTTTTTTTTGTCATTACCTATAAAATTTTATTTTTTATTATTTTTTATTAGTTAGCAATCCTTGATTACATTTGCAAAATTCTTTAATTTTGCAATCCAATTTTATTTTTTTTGTTAACAACGCTAGCTTACAATAATCCACCTTCGTTAAAATAAGTTGTACGATATTATTTTGAATTAGTAATATTCCACCTGTTGAACACACATCCCTCAGTAGTTGAGTTTTACCTTGTGTATCCCTACCGCATGCATGCAAAAATACTTGTATGGAATTTCCGTTTAGTGACCTTGCTTTTGCTTGTTAATTATATTATATTTTTTTTTGTTTGGTCGCATCTTCAAACTCACTTAACAAAATTTCCCAGTGTTCTTAAATAATGGTAATTTGAGAAGTTGTACGAACAAAGAGATTATCATCGTGTTTGTGTTAAATATCTTAAATTAATAAAGTTCATCTACATTTATTTTTGTCTATTTAAAGAAAAAATGTTTTTATTTATGTCAAAATCATAAGAAAGTAAAAATTTTATTTTTCCCTCGTAAAAATTTTTTTTTAAGGAAAACATTTCTAATTTTTTTCTTAGTAGTAGCTTTTTTAATGATCCCCTCCACCCAATATCATACTCGATCGGAACCCACCATCTACCTTTTTACCCAATACATCCCTGCTGGTGTACATCATACCCGCTTACGCTTAGACAATCGTAATACTTCGCTACAACTTTTGTTTGCTGTACACACTGCTTATTAAAAATTTATTTTTCCTATTGTGGCTTACTTTCGATTGATATTAAAACCTTTTTTTCTCATTCTATTTGCTTGAGTTTTTGTTGTATTTTTTTCTGCTCTGTTCCTCTATTCGTTCTTTTTGTTTTTTTACCTGTTATAAACAGCATTAAGCTGTGAAATTAGAAAAAATTAATTTTTATAATAATAAAATAATCAACATCTGAGAAATTCGGTAGACAAGCAAACAAAAGTGAGCTAACTCGTAACAACACGAAAGGTACCTCTCTGCCCTGTACAGCTTAATTACATAAAATGGACCCGTTAAATATTAAACAAATCAATTTAGAGATGACTCGTATAACAGATCTGTTTAATACTTATTCGGATGAATTGGTAGCAAATAGTCTACGATGATCAAGGCTTAATACAGAGGGCACACGAGCACAACGTCTTAACCGATTAGTTCAATTTGACCTGCGAAGGCTATTCGGTAACCAAGGGACTACGTGGGATCCAAAAGTAGATAATGCCACTGAATGAGTGAAAGAGTCCCCATCGTTGGATACGGAAGATATTCTCGAAGAAATAGAGAAAACCTCAGATAGGACGAAAGATAATAGTAAGGGTACCTTCATTGAAACAGCCCTGAATGAGGGCCACGAGGGGTTACCATTAAATACGGGGTCGAATCTCGTTCATAGTACCCGGAATACTGGGACATATCCTGCCGGGACCCCAACTATCAGGAACAGATGTAGAACCTGTAGGGAGTCAAGGACCCCATCAACAAACTACTCTCAGTTTCCAAGAATTGTCCGCTATTGTCGAATCAGGTGAACCCAAAAACAATACAGCTGGTGGTGATACTACACCGACCGCATCATCAAATCTGGTGGGCGCAACGGGGGGCGGCACTATGCAAGAACAGCAACTAGGAGGCAGAGATCCATTAAGGGACACCCAAAATCATCCGATAGTCGGTAACAATGTGGATCCGGCCTCGACAAACTACAACCTGCAGCATTCGCAGGCACACCTAAGTCATCCGATAGTTGGTAACAATGTGGATTCGGCCTCGACAAACAACAACCTGCAGTATTCGCAGGCAAATCTAAATTATCCGATAGACGGTAACAATGTGGATCCAGCTTCGACAAACTACAACTTGCAATATTCGCAGGCAAACCTAAATCTCGGGGGGACTCAATTTCCACCTTTACAGGGAGCTGGCATGTAAAAACATACCAGAGGGGCAATAGGAAACACTTCGCCGAATTCCCCGCCCATAGCTGCATCACGAAGCAACTCTACGCTATACACCCATAACCCACCAATGAACCTAACACAAGATACATATCCAACCGTACAAATCCCCCAACTTTCACAAATAGTGAACAACCCTACCGTACAAACCCTTCAATATCCACAATTACCGACCTACCCTACCATTTAAACCTTTCAACATACACAAATAACGTATTACCCTGCTACCCACGTCCCTCAAACCCCAAAAATACCGACCTACCCTACCGTCAAAACCCCACAACCTCTACAAATACCGACCAACCCTATCGTCCACACCTCACAACCTACACAAATAACGAATTACCCTACCAACCAAACATCCCAACCCTCACAAATACCTACCTACCAAACCCCCCAACCGCCACAGATACCATCATACCCTACCATCCAAACCTCCCAACCCTCACAAATACCTACCTACCACACCGCCCATACCTCCCAACCCCCCCAAATACCATCATATCCTACCATCCAAGGTCCCCAATCTCCACAAATACCGAACTACCCTACCGTCCAAACCCTCCAACCTACACAGATACCAAACAACCCTACCGTCCAAACCCCCAAACCTTCACAAGTACCGATCTACTCTACCGCCCAACCCCTCCCACTTGCACAAACGCTAATATATCCCACTTTCTATACACACCAACCTGCACAAACAAATACTATCCCTACCATACAAACATCCCAACTTACACCAACGTACCCACCCCATTCCAATCAAACATCCTAACTTAGACCAATTTACCCACCTCATACTAATCAAACCTCTCATCCTCTATACCAACAGACTCAGGCTGCCGCCCAAATTTACCAACAATCGCATACACCCATGAACCAGTCAGCACAAAACTCGCAACCATAAACGTTAATGTACCGTACCCCGCAATTTAAACAACCAGTACAAATAGCACCACGCTCTATCGACCAATTTAACCATCACCAACAAGTAGTGAACCATATATCCACCCATCAAACCATACCGCCAAATTACTCATAAATTTCATCTGATTCAAACTCGCAAAATTTTAATTTATCGCAACCAAGTACTGCCCCCATCCCGCAGATACGGGACCCCTCACTTCCCTGCCAAAATGTCCACAATAACGGCTCGGACATGTCCCAAACACTGCCAAGTAGTACAATATACCCCGATAATTCGTCGTACACAGCAAATGCAGTAAATTCTACAAATAACCCACATTTACCATCTAATCTCGTAGGCTATCCATTAATGAACCCTAACACTCAAGTCCCAATACCTAGTAATCCATCTTGGTATTACTGCTTCGCACAGTTTCCCCTTATGTATGGTATTCCCCAAGGAGAATACCCTCACAATACGTCGACCACCTTGCCATACTGTCAAATGCTTCTTGACAATCGCGAGCGAGTACATCCTCAGATCTCGAATAATGATTCCTCATTCCAGCGCTAAACTAGAGTAGCCAGTCTCATACAAAAGTATAATGTAAGCTTTAATGGAGAACCAAAAGCAGATCTAGGGGAATTCCTCTCCCGAATAGAGCATTGCCGGAGAAGTTGTAACATGTCTGACCGGGACATCTTGAAAATGATCCCCATTATTTTAAAAGACCGAGCTTTGTATTGGGCACGCCCGTTGCTACAAAACTGGTGAACATTAGAGGAATTCAAAAATGCCATAAGACAACAATACGGCAGACTGGATTTCCAATTACAATTAGAAGATGATATTAGGGCAAGATCGCAAGGACCCGAAGAATCAATTGCTACGTTCATCGCAAATATCCGAGCATTGATGCACCAATGTGTCCCCCCAATGACCCTCATAGCTCAACTGGATAGAATTTATCGCAACCTACATGAAGATTACTTCAACAAAATAAATAGATTATTTTAAAGAGAATCTAATGGACTCTACGAGCTATAAACCCTTATACTACTCAAACGGACTTTTGTCATTCCGCTTTCTCCAATTCGGATAGGTGACTATATTATAACAGTCTTTTACCCTCCGAAAGAGACTTAATGCGAAAATAACATCCGAAAGAGAGGAGAGTTTGACAAAAAATGAATATATATTTTGAATGTAAATAAAAGTTAAGAATACGTTTTTATTAAGAAATAAATATAAAATTATATAATAGTGTTTCGGCTCCAGTACTTTGCCAGTGAGCCATCGCCAGTGCAATGCTGGCAAGTACCTATTACAGACGCTAAGTGATACTCTAGATCTTGCCGCTATCGAAACGGCACAACAATACAGCGACTCAACGGACGTAGAAGATACTAACGAAGTTGCAGCTGTCGACAACATCGTAATAACAAAAACAGGCCAACTAGTCGAATTCACACGGAAACAAGATTTCGGAAACACATCAGGCATATCCGAACAAAAAAACTGGAATAATGTCAATAATAACCAAACCCCCCTACCGCCTTCCCGAAAACCCCAAAACACGAAACCTACCCACTAACAAGCCCACCCAACCCCAAAAATTAAATAAGGAAATTAAGGAAGGATATACCCATGTTTGGTTTGTAAAGACACAGGCCATTGGGCAGCAGACTGTCCCAAAAAGACAGGAAAAATCTGCTATAAATGTGGTATTCGTGACGTAACGATACGTACGTGCCTGAGATGTAGACCAAATACGGGAAACGATCAAAGAGGGAAACAGTAAGGCCCAGGATAACCTCTAAATACGGGCAGGCCCAAATACTCACGCCAAAAACAAAACATCGAAAGCTTCAAGTCTAGTCACCTCAGGTTATGGAGAGAACATACCGATGCTTATTGAACCAGTCGGAAGCTATGATAATCTTCTGCACCTTAATATAAAAATAGCAGGAACAGTCTTCCCTGCACTCGTAGATAGTGGAGCAGTTGCTTCCTTCATAGGGGTAGATGCGGCGACACAGATAGGGATCGAAATAATACCCCAGACCAGATACATGATGATACCAAATAGCGAATTAGAAAAAATCAAAGGTACCACAAAAATTACATTTCACCTTGAAGGTAAATAAATACCCATGGACATCAGAGTATCAAGAACAATGACCTACGACATCATACTGGACATGGATCTATAGTCATTGCTGAAGATCACAATAGACCACGAACATCGAACTTGGCATACGGACAAAGGAGTAGTGAGAAAATTTCATCCAAAAAATCAGAATCCGGGAACAATCACGGCAACGGTAGCAATCGGAGGGACCTCCGACTTATTGGGAGAACAACAAAGACTAGATAGACTCGTATTCGATCTCACCATTCAACCACAAGACGCAACCACTGGAGTAGCTAAGATAAAACCTCATGAAATAATTGTAGAAGGTTGTAGTCCGATAAAACAACGTATTCGTAGGATCTCCTCAAAACTTTTAGCCGATGCCCACGCTGAAGTTGATCGTCTCCTAGCAGAAGGAATTATCGAACCCTCAGAAAGCGCTTGGAGTAGTTGTCTCGTAATTATACCGAAATCGGACTGTAAAATAAGGTTTTGTATCGACTACCGAGCACTAAATGGCGTTACAAGAAAAAACGCTTACCCCTTACCCCACATGGATATGTTACTAGACAATCTAAGAAACACCAAATTCCTCTTAAAAATAGATGCTCTTGCAGCAAATAGTAAAGAGTACACAGCATTTGGATTACCTTACAAATGGCTATTCCAGTTCACAAGACTTCCGTATGGCGTCTCGAACGCCACCGCAAATTTTCAAACCGTCATGGACGCCCTCTTTGGTCTAGAATGCCGACTCCATGTTTTCCTATACATGGATGATATAATCATAGCCACGAACACGTTCGAAGAGCATCTATATTGGCTGGAAAAAGTGTTGAAAAAACTGCGAGATGTCAATTTATAAATAAACCAAGAAAAGTCAGAATTCTGCTGCTCGGAATTTAAATACCTGGGTTACGTCGTCAACAGGGAAGGACTCCAAACAGATTCAGACAAGATTGCCCCTATTCTAAACTGTGCTCCATTTCCACCTCGAAACCTAAAGTAACTTCGCCGATTCCTCGGTATGGTAGCAAGGTATGCTCGATTTATTAAAAACCTTGCTGAAATAAGAATCCCCTTATCGAACTGTTGACGAAAAATGTTCCTTGGACGAGAAGAGAAGATCAACAACAAGCCTTCGAAAAATTGCTGATACTTCTGACCGAAACTCCAGTTTTAGCCCGACCAGATCCCACCAAACCGTTCTGCCTACAAACAGATAGCAGCAGCTACACTTTAGAGGCAGTGCTCGCCCAAATAATCCCGGGGGAAGAGCACCCCATTGCATACACCAGTAGGACCTTAGAAAAAGCGGAACATAACTACACAGTGACAGAACAAGAATGTCTGGCTGTAATATGGGCAGTAGACAAATTTCGAGGATATCTCATTGGCGAAAAATTTACTGTCATTACCGACCACAGTAGCCTCACTTGGCTGCAGAATTTAAAAAACCCAGCTGGCAGGTTAGCCAGATGGGCCACAGCTCTTCAAGGTTACAATATCGAAATCATATATCGTAAGGAAGCACTCCATAAAGTACCTGATGCGCTGTCTCGTTCGTTTAATGAGGTTTGCTGCTTAGCAGCAACGGGACTGCTAGACGTGGTTGACTGGCATACCAATCGCATAAAAATGGTAAATAACAATTCAGAAAAATATCTAGATTGGGATTTGTAAATAATTGCCTATACAAGCATCGCCCCAACTCTCTTATCGACCCAATCGTAGCCGACTTAGACAGTTGGAAACTCGTAGTTCCAGAACTCGACAGAGAGAGAGAGCTATGTTCGAATGTCATAACACCCCCCAATCAGGTCATTTGGGAGTCGATAAAACTTATCATCGACTGCTACAATCTTATTTCTGTCCGAAAATGAAAAGGTATGTTATTCGTTATATAAAACAGTGCCCTGACTGCAAGATGTATAAAGTCCCAAAACAGGCTTTAATGGGACTTATGACCCAAAGGAAAATAGATGGACCTTGGGAAATTATAACAGCTGACGTCCTGGGCCCATTGCCAACTAGTAAAGGGCAATGTCGTTATGTCGTGGTATTTCAAGACCTATTCACAAAATACGTCAAAATCAGACCTCTTAGGAAAGCTAACGCTAGGTGCATATTAAAAGCTTTTGAGGAACTGATAGTATTTCGTTGGGGATGTCCTAAATACCTTGTAACCGATAATGGAACGGAATTCTCTAACAAACTTATGACGTCAAAGTTGGATGAACTAGGTATTCTCCAAACGACGATAGCCCCATACCACGCTCAAGCAAATCAAGTCGAGCATAGTAATCGTACAATTAAACAGATGATCTCTATCCTTGTAAAACAAGATCATCGTAACTGGGACATCCAATTAAATGAATTCGCATTCGCCGTAAATACTTCAGTCCATGCGTCAACGTTGTTGACTCCAGCATTCCTGAACTTTGGTAGGAACCCACGGCAACCTAAAAGCTTTAAACAATTCCTCGAAAATCCTGAAACTCCTAGTCCTCCAAATTCGGTAGCATGGGCAGAGAGAGAGAGAGAGAGAGTAAAACGCCTTGCAGCAATACATGACTTAGTTCGCAATCACTTGGTTATCCAAAAATGTAGAAGACTTGGTTACATAAGGCAAGTGAACGACAAGTTCGGTATTACGAGGGTAGTTCAATAAGTCTTTAGAATAAAGTATAAAAACAATTTTTTTTGGGTAAATTTTTTTTTTATTTTTCAACATAATCTCTTTGGAGCTCTATACACTTGGTCAATCGCTTTTTAAGTTTTTTAATCCTTCAGAAAAGTGCGTTTTCGGAAGTTCCTCAAAATAAGCACTTACAGAGGCAATGACGTCTTCGTTGTCCGTAAATCTCTGTCCACCGAGCCATTTTTTCAAGTTTGGAAATAAGAAAAAGTCACTGGGGGCTAAATCTGGTGAATACGGTGGGTGTTCGACCAATTCGAATTTTAGTTCTTCAATTTTAGCCATTGAAACGAAGCATGTGTGAACTCGGGGGTTGTCGTGATGAAAGAGAATTTTTTTCTCGCCAAATGTGGTCGTTTTTTTTAATTTCTTCTTTCAGCTGCTCTAATAATGATGCATAATACTCACCAGTAATTGTTTTACCCTTTTCCAAGTAGTCAATAAGTATAATTCCACGTGCATCCCAAAAAACTGTAGCCATAACCTTACCAGCTGACTTTACGGTCTTTGCCTTCTTTGGAGCTGGTTCGCCTGTGGAAATCCACTGTTTGGATTGTTCCTTTGTCTCAGGAGTGTAGTGGTGTATCCATGTTTCATCCACAGTCACAAATCGACGAAAAAATTCCTCAGGATTCCGACTTATGCGCGCCAAAAGAGCCTCAGAGGCGACCACTCTATTGCGTTTATTCTCAGCTGAGAGCAAACGCGGCACCCATCTTGCCGATAGCTTTTTCATGCCTAATTTTTCATGTAGAATTGAAACAACTGCACCTATAGATATCCTTGTGGCCTCAGCTAACTCGCGCACTTTTAATCTTCTATCCTTCAACACCATATCGTAGATTTTATTGATGATTTCGGGAGTAGTTGCTTCTACGGGCCTTCCTGAACGTGGTTCGTCACTTATTGATGTACGACCACGCTTAAATTCATTTACCCAGTTATAAACCGTTGCTAAGGCAGGGGCAGATGTGCCATGAACTGAGTCCAATTCATTTTTTATCTCATATGGAGTTAAACCCTTTAAATGAAAATGTTTAATTACCGCTCTGAACTCGTTTTTTTCCATTTTTCTTAACAAGCAATTTTTTTTTTCAAATGGTTATAAAAACACGTAAACTCAGAAGATGTGGACTGTGACTGCACCATATATCTAGTCGGGAGTGGTGCTGACTGAAAACAGATGATTTAGAGCGATTCGCGCGCCATCTGTTGGTCATTCTAAAGACTTATTGAACTACCCTCGTATAATAAAAATCGTAGAAACATCACTTTTAACATGAGAGACCTCGTACTCCGTCGAAACAAGCCCCAAAGTCCGTGGGTCCGTTAAAAGTAGAAAAAGTCTTGTCGCCTGTCGTGTATCAGCTACAGGACGTAAATAGTAAAACAAAATCGAAAGTGCATATTTCAGACCAGAAACCTTACTCTGTCCCCTCTAAACAACCTATTTCTTCAACAGGTAATAATGCCAGTGCCCAAAATGCAAGGAATGGGAAAGGGTCGAGGATACAAGATGCCACACCAGGTCATCGGCCGCCCGGGGACAATACCGGATGAAAAAGTAGGCGTCTGCGCTACAATCTGCGCCGCCGACCGTCGAGCCATGAGACAGGTGTTACAACCAGGAATGCAGGCCAAACCAACAGTGGTGCGGGAACATCCGGGAATCGGAAGAGGAGCTAGCCACCCGCGGAGCCGTCTGCCCGGCGGGGCCACGACCGGCCGCGAAAACTTCAGGTCGCAGATCTCCTCTCGACCGCCGGGTCACGGTTTCGTTCCGGGGGGGCGGGGGAATCCCCCCATTATATAATGTACGGTTAGGTAGTAGAATTACCTATCTTTTGCAGAGGTAAAAGTCACCTATTTCGATATAAATTATTTTATTTACTATTTTGTGGTAGCATGAAGAAACTGTAAAAAAACTGCGTAATATAGAAAACCATTTTCAATTTATTAACAAATTTTTATAGTATTATGAGCCCGAAATTTTTTACCCAACCGTAAATATGTATACGTATGTAACTAGAACGATTTAGAAAGATCAGTATTTTGTGTCACAGTTGCGCAAAAACGCGGTTTTTTCATGCCCATAAAGCAGGACTGAAGAAACCGTCTTCCGACCGTCGGATAAAAATAAAGGTCAGTGAGAAAAAATTTACTTGGTGCCCGTCTCCGAATCAATGGAAAGAATAGTATATTATGTGCCAAGGGCGAGAAGTAGGCCGTTTTTGACCGAGTGGGAGTACTGCAAATACATGAAGTCGGAAAGACCCTCTCTCCCGCGGCGCACACTATATCTTTGTACCGCATGTATTGATTTTCATAAACCAAGTTTATGAAGTGAGTACTGTGTGCTATACTGTCCTTCTATATATTTTATATTATGCACCATGTGATATCACCCTTATAACTATATGCATACTAGTTGTTGAATGATGTATTACTCACTTTACATATGCTACAAAAGTTTGATTTTGCATATTCATTACCCTCATTCGGCTATTCGGAGTCATGGTTGATGACCGTTCATGGTCTACCGTGTACCAGAATTTTTTATCAAAACTTATCCTGTCCTCTATCTTGTCAATTGGAAAATGGACTACGTTTTAATAAAGAGAACGGATTTACAATTTCATCAAGCTATTTGCTCAAAATTTCTGAACGTAAACGAAAGCAGGTCTTCGTTCCATTTTAAAGGATCATAAGAATGCATAGAATTCATTATTATTGCTTATAACGGTAATCCATTTTTTTCTTTTACATATTCTTTCATATAGAGTTAAAAAAAAATTTTATCAGATAAAAATTTAATGATCTTTATAAAATATATCATATGGGGAATTATAACCCAACTAGAAAGTATCACGTGATATTCACGAGATTTTATGAAACAAAAAACATCATAAAATCAAAAAGGATTAATTTCAAATGAATGTCTTCTACATTTTTACGTAATATTTATGTAATATTTCTCATGAAATCTTAAATGGATACAGAAGTAAATTTTCTGCAGTCTAAATACGTGATTTTTTGTTTCGTTACATCATATGATAAATTAAATGATCATCTTCAGTAGGGAATACACGGGTAAAAATAAATTTCAGGTAGGTTCGGGAACCATCATGAATTGTCTGAATGCTGGTACATGAGCTTCTGATAAGGCACACCGTCGTACGAGTATTCATATACTGTATATTTAAATTTTCTTTCAATTTGTAACTTTTAGGCACTTTCTTAAGTAGTATCTAACATCGACATAGTAATGTTCTGTTATATTTCAGAAAATCCTTTTCGAGACTACTTCTCAGCTGTCTTTCTGGATATCGCTCCAGTAGAACCTTCTTATCTGCAAGGTTGTCAATAAAGCTTTTGGCTCATCTGACAGCCAGAAGATACAGTCATCATAAGCACCTGAAGCATCGCGGAGACTCTTCAGCTACTATTCGAGTGTTTTAAGGTTTGCAAAATTGTAAACTAGAGCTATGGAAATTCATCTAAAAGTGTTTGGAGCTCAATTTTGTCCCTGCTAGTTGGTATATAGTCAGCTTTAAACCTGTAGTCAAGGGCGTTCACCTGACACCTGACAATCTCTCTATCAAGCAAAACCAAGCTCCAGAATTGTACATAACATATTTTATCAGGACTGTGTATTCCAGCGTGATTAGTGTCACAGTTAAAGGACAGTTACTGTGTTCAAAAGTGCTTAAAATAATAGGATAATACTAAAGATCAACAGATTTATATATTAAGTAAATTTATGATTAAGTGAACTGAATTATTTTTTAAATGATTAATAATACAAGTAGCTATGTTAGGCGGGTATAGGGCTAGGTGGCCCCGTACCCGTCTAGCATAGCTGGACGAGACCATCCTTTCTTATCCTTCGAAAGAGAAGTATAGCCTGCACTACTATGGTTCGACTTATCTTAAATTTCTTTCAATTATTAGGCTGTATAAATCAATCTGAAGTACCATAGGTATATAGAAATTCAATATTCAAAGTATTTAGACTCGATAGGAGAAAATTTTAATGAAAATCTCTAAAACTATTTTTTTCTTCCTTCTTTATACATTTTAGAACTGCAAACCAAATTTCACATGTCTAGCACCTTTAGTTTTCAAGGTCTGAGTACATTTAGACCGAATGGACAATTCAGCGGAAAGTGGGATTTTTCAGCTACAATGAATTCTACAAGTTTTAATAAGTGTATTGAGGTATACAATGTTATAACTGAGTAAAACAATCAATTTCTTTCAAGTATTAAATTGTATAAATCACTCTGAAGCTCTAACTATATACATAAACGAACTTGTCCTGCCTGGCTGATTCAATAAACGCCCAGCCAAAATCACTGGACCGATCACTTTGAAAATTTGTGGGTACGTTCCACCCGCATAGTAGGTGCTCACTAAGGAACGATTTCTTAAAATTTCACCCCCAGGGGGTGGAAAGGGTTAAAATATCATTTATAGTTTTTTTACTACATTTATTCAGCGAAAATAGATTTTGAGACGGTTTTTGCGGCATAACATACAGAATGAGATTATATCGAGAACGATTTCTGAGTTTTATGAAATTCCACCTCCGGGGGTGGAAAGGATTAAGATGTGTTTTTTTCCTTCTTTTAGTATGTTCTCCAATCAAATTAGATACATACATGTCTCACATTCATAGTAAAGTATATAGTACCGATAATGTGCCACTAGATGGCGACGCTGAGCCTTACCCGTAAGTGAAACAATCGAGTCTAGAGTATATATAAAGGCAATAGAACCTTAAAAAGGCATTAGGAGTCTGAGAGCCCTAGCCAATCGTGAGTAATATCACTGTTTTCCTGCATTATTTTCGATAATTTGCGTTGGTCTTTTGAGTATTTTACGATGAGTGTCGAAATAACTGCTATATATACATATAAGAACATGACTTAACTGACTGATTGACTGACTGATTCATCAACGCGCAGCCAAAATCACTGGACCGATCAACTTGAAAATCTGTGGGAATTTTCCCACTAAATGATAGGTGCTCGCTAAGAAAGGGTGTTTTGAAATCCCACCCCTAAGGGGTGAAAAGGGATGAAATGTATTTTTATGTTCTTTTACTGTATTTCTGCAAGGAAATAAGATTTTAAATTGATTCTTGCGGCAAAATATCAGAAATACGATGATGTACCAACCAGTTTCTGGGTTTGCCGAAATTCCAGTCCTAACGGGTGAAAAAGGGTGAAATGTGTTCTAATATTTTTGTACTATATTTCTTTAATTTATCCAACGAAACAAGATTTTATTGAAGACAAAACATTAAGTTCATTCATGCGCGAATTTTTTGAAAAAGTATAAATTTCTTCAGGTAAATTTTCAACTAAATATAATTAAGAAGCAAAATAAATATATATAAATCGATCTATATCTATAAAAGAAGATATCCGTTACACATACTCACTGGCTCACTCACTCATTCACTCACTCACTCACTCACTCACTCATCAAAGTGCAGACCAAACCACTGGAGTTATAGACTTGAGATTTTTGTGGTATATATGTCTTATGGTGTAGGGGTGAGATAAGGACGGATTTTACCCCCATCTACCTCTAAGGGGGTGAAAAGGAGGTAAACGTGTTTTTACGTTTTTATCGATATCTTCGGAATATCGAAAGTTATGAATTCGATTTTTTATCCCCAAAGGTTGCCTATGAAACTACCTAAATATCATTTTATGGATTTATGTTTACCCAAAAGAGGTAAATTCCTTTCTTATCTAAACCATAACACATATATATTTTATTATATTATAAAATTTCAAGTCTTCAAGTCAAATAATAGATATTATTTACTTGTGAGTTCCACGCACTATTATATAGGTATATAAAAATTCAATATTCAAGTAATTAGACTCGATAGGAGAAAATTTTAATGAAAGACATTAAAACTATTTTTTTTTCTTACTTCTTTATATACTATAGAGCTACACACCAAATTTCAGATGTCTACCTCTTTTAGTTTTCAAGATCTGAGTTTTTCGTAGATTTAAACCGAATGGCCAATTCAGCGGATAGTGCGATTTTTCAGTTATAATGAATTCTACAAGTTTTAATAAGTGTGTTGAGGTATACAATGTTATAACTGAGTAAAACAATAAATTGTTTTCAATTAGTATGTACTTAAAACATCTAAAATAAGCCTTGATTATTTAATAGCACTAATAAAAACTGTAAAAACTTGTTCAACCAAATAAAAATTATGACACTCCTTGATTACCTCAGTCGCAGTAATTCCATCAAAAAGTCATATCTAGCAAGCTAAAAGACATAGATACTCAAAATGTTGTGTCATACTTTATTGGGCTCAAAGTAGAAGGAGAAAAATATTCCCAAGGCCTTAGATAATCTTTTTTCAAATTCGTCAAAAAAAATTTTATATACAAAATTGCATATATGTATACCTATGTATGTTAAATGGTTCAATCAGCTCTCAGCTTTAAAGAGAGTGCATTTCGATTGAAACATTTAATTTTAAACTTTAAACTCTACTAAAACATGATTTTTGATTGGGAACTGTTGTTTGCGATAGCAACTCATTTTACATATTTGCTCATTTCTCTTGCTGTATGGTAGATAGAGACTTGAAACTTTGATGGTAAGTAGTTGCAACCTATATATTGAATATAAAATTATTAGAAACTAACCAAGGCACTGAGATAGTTCATCGGTAACCTAAAACATGATTTTTGATTGAGAACTGGTGTTTGCGATAGCAATTCTTTTACATATTTGCTCATTTCTCTTTCCGTATGATAGATAGAGACTTGAAGCTTTGAAGGTAAGTAGTTACAACCAATAGATTGAATATAAAATTATTAGAAACGAACCATGACACTTGGATAGTTCAACGAGCTACTAAAACATAATTTTTGATTGAGAACTGTTGTTTACGACAGCAACTCATTTTACATATTGGCTCATTTCTCCTTCTGTATGATATACAGAGACTTGAGATTTTTTTATCAAGCATATAAAATTTTTTTTGACAAAATTGAAAAAAGATTATCTAAGGCCTTGGGAATATTTTTCTCCTTCTACTTTGTGCCCAATAAACTATGACACAACATTTTGAGTATCTAGGTCTTTTAGTTTTCTAGATATGACTCTGTTTTTTAGTTTTATAGATATGATGGAATTACTCCGACTGAGGTAATCAACGAGTGTCATAATTTTTATTTGGTTGAACAAGTTTTTACAGTTTTTATTAGTGCTATTAAATAAGCAAGACTTATTTTAGATGTTTTAAGTACGTACTAATTGAAAAGAATTGATTGTTTTACTCAATTATAACATTGTATATCTCAACACACTTATTAAAACTTGTAGAATTCATTATAACTGAAAAATCGCACTTTCCGCTGAATTGGCCATTTGGTTTAAATCTACGAAAAACTCAGATGTTTAAAACTAAAAGAGGTAGACATCTGAAATTTGGTGTGTAGCTCTAAAGTATATAAAAAAGTAAGAAAAAAAAATAGTTTTAATGTCTTTCATTAAAATTTTCTCCTATCAAGTCTAATTACTTGAATATTGAATTTTTATATCTCGTACCTCTATAATAGTGCGTGGAACTCACAAGTGAATAATATCTATTATTTGACTTGAAGACTTGAAATTTTATAATATAATAAAATATATATGTGTTATGGTTTAGATAAGAAAGGAATTTACCTCTTTTGAGTAAACATAAATCCATAAACTGATATTTAGGTAGTTTCATAGGCAACCTTTGGGGATAAAAAATCGAATTCATAACTTTCGATATTCCGAAGATATCGATAAAAACGTAAAAACACGTTTACCTCTTTTTCACCCCCTTAGAGGTAGATGGGGGTAAAATCCGTCCTTATCTCACCCCTACACCATAAGACATATATGCCACAGAAATACAGTAAAAGAACATAAAAATACATTTCATTCCTTTTCACCCCTTAGGGGTGGGATTTCAAAACACCCTTTCTTAGTGAGCAGCTATCTATAAAGTATACTGAAAATGCAAGTTTTTTAAATCGCATCGATGTTCGAGTCGTGCTATTACAAAAGGTATTGAACTCATCAGTTGTACTTTACATAATCATGCAACTTCTATACAGCTTATACAAGTTAAAAGTCAAGAGCTCGAGTTTGTATCACCAGATACTGCGTTCGATTTTCAACAACAGGAACATGTTTATAACAAAAACCTCAATTTAATAGAAGCGATTAAACAAAAATGTAAGCTGTTGGTTCAAACTCAGGAATAACCAACACTGTTAATTACTACAACTCGTATTTCTGTTGATTCACAAGAAAATCTACTGACGAATACAAGAATAAACATTGAGACTTCAAAAGCTAAAATTCGGAAATCCAATCAAAATTCTAGGTCTGATCTTCCCGATCATTCTGAGAAATTTGAAGAATTTCTAGGTAAAGCTTCTCTAAAAGACTCTGGCAGCAGTGTAGATAATCTTTTTTATCCAGAAATGGCAACAATTATATCATTGCTTCATTACTAAAATCACAGCCAATATATGGTTCTCGTTGCAATAGAAAATCTAATAAGAAAGAACTATTTGAAAATTGGAGTAAAGATCAGAATTATGGATTTAATCATATGATGTTGGATTCTATGTCAAACGAGTCAATAATAACTCCTGGGAATTTAAAAGCTAAAGCTTACATTTTTAATAAAACTTGTAAGACTTCCTACATGACTAGTGAGGAGGATGAAAAATCTCTGGCTAGTGAGGAATACGAAGAATCTCTGACTAGCTATTCTCCAGGAGCCACTGATAGTAGTATAAATGAATCTATTCCACCCACTTATGATAGTAATCATATGATTGCTACTAGTTCACCAAAATTACAATCAAATTTTGGTTCTAATGGACAATCAAATATGGAACATTCATATGAAAAATGGATAAGAAGAAGAAATCATAATTATGGATTTGACGACTGGAATGATCCTAATATATTAGTCGATCGTCTTCCAGTAATCATGGCTACGAATCCATTAGGGATACACAATAATAAGATTCGCTTCATACTTAAGAAGAGTCCGTATCTTCTGTCCTTGTCTATTCACGTTTTCGCTATTTATTCAAATTGTAGTTTGTTAATTGATAAACTAAAAGTTGGCCCCAATTGGTATTAAAATAAGGAATATTTTGAGACCTTAAAAAGTATCTAAGATTATTTTTTTTTCAAGAAAACTTCGGAACAAAAAAGTTAACTTCAATTTTCGCGTTCCGAAGTTTTCTTGAAAGGGAAATAATGTTAGATTCTTTTTAAGGTCTCAAAATATTCCTTATTATAATACCAATTGGGGCCAACTTTTAGTTTTTCAATTAACAAACTACAAGTTGAATAAATAGCAAAAACATGATTAGACAAGGACAGTAGATACGGACTTCTTTTAACGAGTTACGCAAAGCAAGTTACATATACTGATGTATTTAGATTACGTTAACGATATTCAATATGCAGTTACGATCGATTTGACGTCGCCAACACTTACCGATACTTATGCAGGAAATTTATTGCATTTCTGGATTGAAGTTCTAATTTATACACTAAGAGGAAAAGAAAGTGTATACAAGTAGTGTGTTCTTTTGTACCAGGAAATCCAATAACGGATATTAGCTTCCTGTGATTAGACGCAGCGATAGAGCACATACAAAAATTAGTGTCTGAAATTGATATAAAAATTCGAACTTCCCGCTATATTACCTCTCTTTCTTCTTTAAATTTCCCGCCTCTGGGTGTTCAAGTTAAATCACAAACATATTGACGCGAGCGAGTCGAGAGCAGGGACAAGTCCATCAGGTACCAAGATATCCACTACGAGATACTCAAATATAAAGGACCAGATACCCGCAATCAGATACCAGCGATAAGATACCCAGGTAGCAGCGACCAGATACCCCAGGTATCAGCGACAAGATTCCCAGCTACCTATGACCAGCGATCCAAAGCCAGAATTTCGCGCGATTGAGACCACTGTCGTTCAAAGATCGAATACATGCAAAAAAAACTGCACACACACTATTGTGTGCTCTATTAGGTCAGTAATATGAGAAACTTATCGGAGCCACGGTAGCTTAGAGGATTATGACTCAGCCTTCTACACAGAAGGCCCTGGTTCGAATCCTAGTAGTAAAGTACCGTGATTCTAATGGCTCGGACTCCATCTAAAACTGTAGGGATAGTTGTGCATCTTAAAATAGGGTGGGGGAGAGGGAAGGAAGGAGGGCTGGGTTAGATGCATCATAACTATAGCGACAGTAATATTCTTTCTACATAGCTTTGAATAGTTGTAGATATAATATATTTCTGTTGAATTGTAAATAAGAGATTAAAGCTTCTCAATTATTGTTTGCTTTCTCAAAACGGAAGCTTTTTTTGTTTCTGTTCCCTATTGTAATTTTCAAACTGTGAAAATCTATGAAAAACTGTGACAAATGTGTGAAAAAGTGTGTAAAACCACGAAATTTCGTGAAAAAATATGAAATTAGGCTTACATTTGGAACAGGATTTTAAAAAAATATTATAGAATAGTTCATAAATTTTGTCACAGTTTCTACATAGTTGTTAACAGTTTTTAAATTTCTCACATTTTATTACAATTGCTCACAGTTGTAATTTCCTTTATATAAGAGAACGCAACGAAAAAAAAGGTAAGAAATGATAATATGTCATTGTAAGCCTCTACTCTATAAATCAAAGAAAGTGTGCCTGTCGAAGGCTTACAAACTGTTTCTTCCTTTCCTAAGATAAATGAAACTTTCACAATAAAATTTTAGGACTCCAGCTCGTTTAGTTTTTGAGCTGTGAGATTTGGTTACGTATAGGCCAAAACATACAATTTTGAAGGGGTTGTTGGTTTTATACATTTTTTGGAATAAGTTATGTATAAAACGGAAAGAACCTCACAGATAAGAGCGAGGAGGGGCTCGTGTTATGTTAAAAGTGAAAAAAAAATTCATGCTTCAATATTAAACAGTTCTTTTGAACTGACAAAAAATATTTAACGTACGATAAAATGTTATTCAAATTGAATAGAAGAATAAGTATTGTCAGTAAAACTCAAGCAAATTGAATATAATTTTTTTTGTCATAGCTCTTTTACTTTAAATGAAAATTATCATTTAGTGAAAATCGTCCCTTAGCGTTCATTTGCATATGAAATTTACAGTTTTTACGCTTGCTGGAAGCATGAAAGTATTTCAATACATTCAAATAAATTTTTCTATTTTATTTATGTATAACAATGCTTGATAAAAAATCTAAAGTCTCTGTCTATCATACAAAAAGAGAAAAGAGCAACTATGTAAAATGAGTTGCTATCGCAAACAACAGTTATCAATCAAAAATCATGTTTTAGTAGCTCGTTGAACTATCTAAGTGTCTTGGTTAGTTACTAATAATTTTATATTCAATATATAGGTTGCACTACTTACCTCCAAAGCTTCAAGTCTCTAGCTATCATACAGAAAGAGAAATGAGCAAATACGTAAAATGAGTTGCTGTCACAAAAGTAGTATATGCTACACAATCGGTAGACGGAACAATCTCCCACTCCTCCACCTATCCCCTCCAACAGACTTGTGGAGGAATAGGTAGAATAGTGTACATATGGTGGAGGTTAGATATTGTCACACTGATTGGGTAGCGGTGACTTGCTTATAGTGTCATGTTCTCCCCTTTTATATCTCCCTCCCTATCTCTCTCCCTTTCTCTCTTTCTCTCCCTTTCTCTCTCCCTATCTCTCTTTCCCTCTCTCTCCTCCTCTCTCTATTTCTCTCTCTCCACTCACGCGTGCGTGCACATACACGTACACACACATATACTCACATACACAAGATATGTAAGAGAGAGAGAGAGAGAGAGAGAGAGAGAGAGAGAGAGAGAGAGAGAGAGATACACTTGTGGACATGCATATATATATATATACATGTGGTGCGGTATAAGAGAGCACTCACACACAAGCACACACACTTTGCCCCAACCATGTCCCATATTGCATATAGTGGAACCATATTATCCCAATCACTGTTAAATAGCGTTATATCAATGAATTTATTAATTTCAATCATGGTCCGTTTTGCTCCATCATGTTTCATATTACCAAGAGTGTTCAATATCATATCAATCACTATAAAATAACGTTACATAAAGAAATCTGATGATTTCAACTATGACCCGTTTTGCCACATCACATCTTATCATATCCCTTACCGCCCGCCCCCCCCCCCCCCCGCACATCACTGTAAAATAACACTATATAATCTTATTTATCGGTTTTTAAAATGGTCCATTTTACCCAGCCCACCCCAACACAACCCAACCTAACCCAACCTAACCCAACCCAATCCTCATGACGCTTTGATTGCTCCCATTAAGTAACATTTAAAGAACACACGAACAATCCCAAGCACATGGTACACACATGCGCTCATCGATCACGACGAACAATGTGCGAGCGACCAGATTGTATTGACGGTATATTAGTCATATCAGTCATCACTTACAGTCGGCCAAAGTCTTTCCCACTAAAAAGCCTTTCCAAAAAATTTAACGTGGCATTGTTTATTCACCACGTAATATTCGCGCAGCTGCATCTTCTTCTCTTATATCTCTGTGAGGAACCCTACAAAATCATATCTTATTACAATGCACATACGGTATGAGTGCTGGTGTTTTGGACATGATATAAAGCTTTATCAATCATGTATTAAAATTTTGCCCATCGCTTTTTTTTAACAATCGATAATCAATAACCCGAATATTTATAATTTGATCAGCTCGCGGGAGTACACTTCTTTGTAGATAGATATAAGCCTTTGTTAACCGTGTATTCAGATTTTGCCCATCACTTTCTTTAACAAACGGTAATTGATATCTCGAAACGTTATAGTTTGACCAGCTCGCGAGATTACACGTTTTTGTAGCTACATATAAACCTTTATCAATCACGTATTAAGATTTTGCCCACCACTTTTGTTTTGAGAATCGATAATCATATCTCGAAAATCTATAATTTGAGCAGCTTCCGGGATTACACTTTTTTCGCTTTCTTGTAGCTATAAACTTCCTGTGTACACAGGTTCGTGTGTGGTCGTGTGCGTCGTCAACGTCGTCTCTCTCTCTCTCATACTCTCGCCATTTCCTACTTTTTTACTCGTGCGCATGCGCGAACGGGAAGCCATTTAGATTTTTCACTCCGCCAATGTCTGCAGTTTATTTTGCATGGCAACAGAGTCACACCAGTCCATGAACGATGTCAGTTCATTTTCTTGTTGCGAATTATGTCTGGAATTTCTTTCAAATATATAGTGGTGTGTTCATTATGGTGATGTTCTAGAAAAATCACACTGTAGAAACTACCGTTGAAGAAGATTTAACTAATACCGAGAAATATTTTTCTCGACACGGTGAAAGTGATAGTGTAACACGCATAATACAAAATGCTCCAAGAAAAATACAGCCTTTCAAAAATCAAGATTTTAAAAATTTTTAATTTTGCAACCGGGTTCGGTAGTGCGCTTGTAAATAAGTATACACCGAAAACAGTTCAGTGCATCGGCAGCGCTAACAAACGGATATCTGTGACGCAGCAGTTTGGAGCATTTGGTGCTCTTTCTTGGCGTAGATTGTATCCGCTTGCAGGCAGCAGCGCTCCTCGCTGGGATTTGAGGTTATGTTTGTGTGAGCGGCGGGAGCACTATGAACGAATGCTGCACTAAAAAGGGGCATCAGACGCTCCAAACGAAAGGAGACGAGTTGCACCTTAAAAAGAGCAGCTGATAGCTACTAGAGGGCAGCCGGGGTGCTAAGCTCTTTTCAATGTATAGTCCAAGAAATCTACCAAATAACTTGAACACTGGTATTTAAAAAAAATGAAAAAAGTATAAATCCGCTCGACGATTATTAAAAAAAGTGATGGGTAAAATCTGAATACATGATTAACAAAGACTTATATCTAGCTACAAAAAAGTGTAATCCTGCGAGCTGATCAAACTATACATTTTTTAAATATCAATTATCGTTTGTTAAAAAATAGCGATGGGCAAAATCTGAATACACGGTTAACAATGTCTCATATGTAGCTACAAGAAAGCGTTACCCCGCGAGCTGATCAAACTATAAATTTGTGAGATATCAATTATCGTTTGTTAAAAAAATGCGATAAGCAAAAGCTGAATACACGGTTAACAATGGCTTATATGTAGCTACAAAAAAGCGTAATCTCGCGAGCTAATCAAACTATAAATTTTTCAGATATCGATTATCAATTTTTAAAAAAAGTGATGGGTAAAATCTGAATACACGATTGACATAGACTTATATGTAGTTACAAAAAGTGTAATCCTTCGAGCTGATCAAACTATAACTTTTCGAGATATCGATTACCGTTTGTCAAAAAAAAGTAATGGGGCAAAATCTTAATACGTGATTGATAAAGGTTTATAAGTAGCTATAAAAAAGAGTAATCTCGCGAGCTGATTAAACTATAACTTTTCGAGATATCAATTACCGTTTGTTAAAGAAAGTTATGGTGCAAAATCTGAAAACACGGATATATATATATATATATATATATATATATATATATATATATATATATATATATATATATATATATATATATATATACATGTGGTGCGGTATAAGAGAGCACTCATACACAAGCACACACACTTTGCCCCAACCATGTCCCATATTTCATATAGTGGAACCATATTATCCCAATCACTGTTAAATAGCGTTATATCAATGAATTATATATATATATATATATATATATATATATATATATATATATATATATATACATGTGGTGCGGTATAAGAGAGCACTAACACGCAAACTACAAAAAAGTGTTATCACGCGAGCTGATAAAATTCTAACTTTTCGAGACATCGATTACCGTTTTTCAAAAAAAAGCGATGGGTGAAAACTTCATACATGATTGATAAAGGTTTATATCATGTCCAAAACAGCAGCACTCATACCGTAAAACGATTCGGCTCCCACGATAAAATTATTAATAAATGCGCGCTAGGTCTTATTTTTCGTACGCGCCATCGTCGGCACGAGTCGGCTTCACTATACGAACTTCAGAAGCGTGGCCTTATCACTACATGTGCATTGTAATAAGATATGATTTTGTAGGGTTCCTCACAGCCATATAAGAGAAGAAGATGCAGCTACGTGAATATTACGTGGTGAATAAACAATGCCACGTTAAATTTTTTACAAAGTCTTTTTAGTGGGCAAGACTTTGGCCGGCTGTAAGTGATGACTGATATGACTAATATACCGTCAATACAATCTGGTCGCTCGCACATTGTTCGTCGTGATCGATGAGCGCATGTGTGTACCATGTGCTTGGGATTGTTCGTGTGTTCTTTAAATGTTACTTAATGGGAGCAATCAACGCGGCCCCGCACGTGTCACGGATGAGCTTCTGGCTTTCCGTGGCATTTCCTTATCGCAGAGCGGATGCGCGCAAGACACGCAGTCAGCTCTGCCCGACGCTGCTCCAGTGTTCCTACGCGCAAAAGTGCAGTACTTGCACCTTTTGCGCGCGGGACCGTTGGCGAGTCGCGATGCGACCGCGAGCGGGCAGCAGATAGCCGGCGGTACTCACGACGAGAGGTGCTCGGACCTAATAAAGCCACGATTACCCAAAAGCCCTGTCTCCTCAATTCCTGCGCGCCTTTCTCTGGCGGTACAGGAGGACCCCTCCAACCATCCGTCACAATATATATATATATATATATATATATATATATATATATATATATATATATATACACATATGCAACACTACAAGCGAGTGGTGCAGAGATACCACTCTTCTTTTTTATCTATAATTATAATTATAAAAAACTAACCTTTTTTTATCCGCTGTACCTGAAAAAAGCGGAGATCGGTAATCGAACTGGGTATGCCAGAGTGACAGTCCAGCACCCAAACTCATTCCAGTTATAATTTACAGCGATAATGTCGGTAAGAGAGAAACCTGATATACACTGGCTCGCGTCAATATCACCGCCATTATAATATATATATACAAATTTGTTGATTTAAGTCATGGTCCACTTTGGCCCCACCGTGTCCCATATTGCCAAAATTGTCCATATCATTCCAAACATAGTAAAATAACGTTAAATACACAAATTTATTGATTTAAGACATGGCTCATTTTGTCCCACCATGTCCCATATTGCCAATAGTGTCCCACATAATTCTAAACATTATAAAATAACGTTATATACACAAATTTATGGAATTCAGCCATGGTCCGCTTTGCCTCAACCATGTCCCATATTTCATATAGTGGAACCATATTACCCCAAACACTGTTAAATAGCGTTATATCAATAAATTTATGAATTTCAATCATGGTCCGTTTTGCCCCACTATGTTTCATTTTACCAAGAGTGACCAATATTATATCAATCATTATAAAAAAACGTTACATAAAGAAATCTGTTGATTTCAACTATGTCTCGTTTTGCCCCATCACATCTTATCATATCCCTTACCCCCCCCCCTCCCCAATCACTGTAAAATAACATTATATGATCACATTTATCGATATTTAAAATGGTCCATTTTACCCAGCCCACCCCAACACAACCCAACCTAACCCAACCTAACCCAACCCAATCCTCATGACGCTTTGATTGCTCCCATTAAGTAACATTTAAAGAACACACGAACAATCCCAAGCACATGGTACACACATGCGCTCATCGATCACGACGAACAATGTGCGAGCGACCAGATTGTATTGACGGTATATTAGTCATATCAGTCATCACTTACAGCCGGCCAAAGTCTTGCCCACTAAAAAGACTTTGTAAAAAATTTAACGTGGCATTGTTTATTCACCACGTAATATTCACGTAGCTGCATCTTCTTCTCTTATATGGCTGTGAGGAACCCTACAAAATCATATCTTATTACAATGCACATGTAGTGATAAGGCCACGCTTCTGAAGTTCGTATAGTGAAGCCGACTCGTGCCGACGATGGCGCGTACGAAAAATAAGACCTAGCGCGCATTTATTAATAATTTTATCGTGGGAGCCGAATCGTTTTACGGTATGAGTGCTGCTGTTTTGGACATGATATAAACCTTTATCAATCATGTATGAAGTTTTCACCCATCGCCACATGTATATATATATATATATATATATATATATATATATATATATATATATATACATGTGGTGCGGTATAAGAGAGCACTAACACGCAAACTACAAAAAAGTGTTATCACGCGAGCTGATAAAATTCTAACTTTTCGAGACATCGATTACCGTTTTTCAAAAAAAAGCGATGGGTGAAAACTTCATACATGATTGATAAAGGTTTATATCATGTCCAAAACAGCAGCACTCATACCGTAAAACGATTCGGCTCCCACGATAAAATTATTAATAAATGCGCGCTAGGTCTTATTTTTCGTACGCGCCATCGTCGGCACGAGTCGGCTTCACTATACGAACTTCAGAAGCGTGGCCTTATCACTACATGTGCATTGTAATAAGATATGATTTTGTAGGGTTCCTCACAGCCATATAAGAGAAGAAGATGCAGCTACGTGAATATTACGTGGTGAATAAACAATGCCACGTTAAATTTTTTACAAAGTCTTTTTAGTGGGCAAGACTTTGGCCGGCTGTAAGTGATGACTGATATGACTAATATACCGTCAATACAATCTGGTCGCTCGCACATTGTTCGTCGTGATCGATGAGCGCATGTGTGTACCATGTGCTTGGGATTGTTCGTGTGTTCTTTAAATGTTACTTAATGGGAGCAATCAAAGCGTCATGAGGATTGGGTTGGGTTAGGTTGGGTTAGGTTGGGTTGTGTTGGGGTGGGCTGGGTAAAATGGACCATTTTAAATATCGATAAATGTGATCATATAATGTTATTTTACAGTGATTGGGGAGGGGGGGGGGGGTAAGGGATATGATAAGATGTGATGGGGCAAAACGAGACATAGTTGAAATCAACAGATTTCTTTATGTAACGTTTTTTTATAATGATTGATATAATATTGGTCACTCTTGGTAAAATGAAACATAGTGGGGCAAAACGGACCATGATTGAAATTCATAAATTTATTGATATAACGCTATTTAACAGTGTTTGGGGTAATATGGTTCCACTATATGAAATATGGGACATGGTTGAGGCAAAGCGGACCATGGCTGAATTCCATAAATTTGTGTATATAACGTTATTTTATAATGTTTAGAATTATGTGGGACACTATTGGCAATATGGGACATGGTGGGACAAAATGAGCCATGTCTTAAATCAATAAATTTGTGTATTTAACGTTATTTTACTATGTTTGGAATGATATGGACAATTTTGGCAATATGGGACACGGTGGGGCCAAAGTGGACCATGACTTAAATCAACAAATTTGTATATATATATTATAATGGCGGTGATATTGACGCGAGCCAGTGTATATCAGGTTTCTCTCTTACCGACATTATCGCTGTAAATTATAACTGGAATGAGTTTGGGTGCTGGACTGTCACTCTGGCATACCCAGTTCGATTACCGATCTCCGCTTTTTTCAGGTACAGCGGATAAAAAAAGGTTAGTTTTTTATAATTATAATTATAGATAAAAAAGAAGAGTGGTATCTCTGCACCACTCGCTTGTAGTGTTGCATATGTGTATATATATATATATATATATATATATATATATATATATATATATATATATATTGTGACGGATGGTTGGAGGGGTCCTCCTGTACCGCCAGAGAAAGGCGCGCAGGAATTGAGGAGACAGGGCTTTTGGGTAATCGTGGCTTTATTAGGTCCGAGCACCTCTCGTCGTGAGTACCGCCGGCTATCTGCTGCCCGCTCGCGGTCGCATCGCGACTCGCCAACGGTCCCGCGCGCAAAAGGTGCAAGTACTGCACTTTTGCGCGTAGGAACACTGGAGCAGCGTCGGGCAGAGCTGACTGCGTGTCTTGCGCGCATCCGCTCTGCGATAAGGAAATGCCACGGAAAGCCAGAAGCTCATCCGTGACACGTGCGGGGCCGCGTTGGGCGACGTCCGCGTTGCTCGAAAAAAAAACAATTAAAACGTACGACCGACGTACTGCTCTAGCGTGCATGTTCTGAATAGCCAAGTTTGTGTGTGTAAGTGAGAGCGCGCAAAAGCGCGCTAGCACTTGTACTTGTAAAATTTATTTCAAATGATATTAATTAACTTATGTCCCTTCGGCTTTTTATAGCGTCCACTTTCTAAAAATGTATTACAGATAAGCAGCCGCTGCTGCTTTACAAGATATCATTTGAGAGGTGCTCTACATTATATACTTATTTCTATATCTTATTATCTACTTCGTTTTACAAATTTCTTAAACCTTGCTTATATTTAAATTTTTCCCTTTTTATTTATCAACTTTAAAATTCTCTACTCTTCAAATTCTTCAAATTTTTCAAATTTTCAAATTTTTCAAATTTTCAAATTTTTCAAATTTTCAAATTTTTCAAATTTTTCAAATTTTCAAATTCTTAAATTTGTATATCTTAGCATTTATTTGAGCTCTTATGTACTTTAAAATATAAAATATGTAATTGGACATTTGCGCTTAGGGTCGCTTTTCGTCCTATAAGCGCGCAGCTTTATTTTCTCGTTTACTTCAATTGGAACACGCTCGCGTTTGACCCTGATTTTTATTGCCTTTTTATTCAACCTTAATATTTTTATTCGATTCGCGTCGTCGCGTGCCCTAAAAAAAAACAGAAGTTTCTGTTAGCTGCCGAACATGGAACTTTAACAATCGCGCGCAGCTTAGCTAGTTCTCCTACAATTCTGTACGATTAATCGCTTCATCTTGTTTTTCTTCCGGGGCGCGGCTCGTCCGGGGCCGCGTAAAAAAAAACAATAAAAAAAAACGACTGTTCTACGCTAGTTTATCAGACTGTCTAGCTAACTCGCCGGGCCTTTCGAGTTTGTTAACGTGGGCGGTTTTAGACACGTCAGCGTTTTGTACCGTGACGTTGTTCGTCTTGCGGTTTATTTTTATTATTTCGAAAGGGCCCGTATACTCCTTTGCGAATTTTCCTTTCTTTGGTTCTTTCAGGACGTAGACTTGTTCTCCTTCTCGGAAGTGTTTAATGTTTAAATTCCTGTCGTAATAATACTTCGTGCGATATTTCGCTTGCACTAAGTTCATGGCTGCTGTCGTCTGTAGGACTGTAAGATGGGATAGCATACCCACTATATAACTGTTATAGGACAGCGCTAACTCTTTCGTTGTGAAGCTTGATGGTGTTCTCGGTTTAAAACCGAACACAAGCTCATGCGGTGTATAGCCCGTGCTTTCGTGTTCTGTGCAGTTGTAAGCGTGCTGGCATATTGCTGTCCAATTATCCCAGTCAGTTACGTCTCTTATATATTTTCGGAGATATTCCGTCAGTGTATGATGCATCCTTTCTATTGAGCCGTTCGATTGGGGGTGGTAGGCTGTAGTGCAAAATTTTTCGATTCCGAATATCTTAGCAAATTCTTCCAATAAACGGTTTTGAAAATGGGTCTCCTGGTCCGTAAGGATCGCTGCTGGTGGTCCAAATATGCAGATTATTTTTTCTGTCAAAGCTCTTGCTACCTCCTTTGCTGTTGCGTATTTTGTTGGTGTTAAAATTGTATATTTTGTGACTGCGTCTTGCGCTGACAAAATATACTTGTAACCCTTCTTGGTTTTTTCCAGCGGGCCGTAGAAGTCAAGGGCGAGCTGCTCGAAAGGGGCTGCTGGTGTATTACTAATTAACATCGGCAGATGGGTTTTTACTCGAACTAGTTTATTGCTCTGGCAAACAGTGCATCTCGCGACAAATTGGCGCACATCTGGGTGCATATTTCGCCAGTAAAAGTCGCCAGCAATTTTGCTGTACGTCTTATTCATACCTCTATGGCCGCCTATGGCTGCCTCGTGGTACTCTTTAATTAGCTTGTACCTTTCCATGACATTAGGTACGGGCAGGTTATTTTTTAATAGGACTGCGCTTATCTTGGCGTTTGTAAAAATTCTATCGAATTGATCGATGAAGTTTGTCCATTCTGCTAGGGACAAAATTGCTAAGTCGCGGGTAATAGCCAAGCTCGTTATTTCTTTGGCTATTACTACGTTTTTCAGTACTCAGTTTTTAAGTCCGTAGGCATTTTCCAATATCAGCACGCATCGGTCGGTCGTCTATATACTTCTTTACATAAACACCTATGAGTTTGATGCCTTGAAACTCGGAGATATTTATCTCGCTGACCTTGAACTCTCTGCTTGTCAGTTCGTCCGGATTTAGGTATCCTCTTTCTATTAAGGCTTCTTGTATCTCTGTTGTTATGAAGTTGTCCGCTGATATTAAATATACTAAGTTTTCACGAAAACGGAATGGATGTTCGTTCAGAGATTGTAAGTGAACGAACGGAGGTGGCAACTGGCCGTCCGGAGCTGCCCATGGTGGCTTTTCGCGAGGTGGCCGTGCGTTGGAAACGACGTAACCCTTCAGGTTACCGTCGCTTGCTGCAGCCGTTACGCGGCTAACGACGCCGTCGGGCCTATCGCTGTCGCTGGCGGGACCGTTCGCTTGCGGGGCTCCTGCAAGATTTTCAGCGGGAGGGTCGCCCTGTCCCGCCGCAGAATCCTTGCTGTCGGAGCTGCTTTCTGGAGGCGAGCCTGGCGGTGCTTCACCCATGGGCCAAACGTCGGCCCCTGCGCTTGCAGGCCCCGGGTCGCTTCTTTCGGGTACGGCCAGTATCGGCTGTTGCTCCCATTCGTCGTTGCATGGACTATCTCTGAGCGTGTCGTCGGGGTTGACGTCTCTTTGATCAGCTGGCGCTGAGGGAGCCGCCATTTTGCGCTTCCTGCGTGTTTTCCTGCCCAATTCCGGTGACTTTGGCTGAATTTGCTCGTCGTCATCCGATGGGCTAACCCCGGATGCCTTATAAGAGGTTGCGATGCGCAGATATGGCGTAAAATGGTGGCCGGTTAGATTCAGATGCATACATACCTCAGCCGTGTTGGCTATTAAATGGCAATATATGCGCTTGTCGCTGCTTATGTCATAATGGATACAGATATTTCTTTTGTATTCCTGGGCGAACAGGTAGGCGCAATCTACTGTGCCGTACTCTGTGTCAGACTCTAGTATCCTCAGCGTCTCTGTTGGCTCGCCGCAGTGCGTCAGCTGGGGAGACGCGCGAAGTCGGCTTCTGAGCTCGAGGGCTGTGATATCTAGATTTGCCAACTTAATTAACGAATCAAATAAGCAGTTACCTGGAGGCGACTGAGGAATATCGTCTGAGCGGATTAGGTTGACTAACGGCTCTGCGCATCGCTTTTTGCGAATGTAGGCATGTGTCAGAATATTGCCTGAGCTGACTGACGAATTCTCATCCGAGGAATCGACTCTGCGGTCGTACTTCCGCGGGATATCGGCGAAGTCCTCGAACGGGCCATCGCCACTCGTGACTGACCATCCTGATGGAGAAATAGGACGAAGGGGAGCCTCGGATAAAGGCTTGTCCGCAGGTTTACCGGGTCTAGCCGGAGCTGGGTTTTCGTTGATTTGCGGCGACCTGTTTCGGTCGGCGCCCGAATCGGCGACCGGATTTTTACTATTCGCCTTGCCTGTACTCGGTTTCGCGGTCTGTCCGCCTGCGAGGCCAGTGAGACTGTTTTCCGAGGAACCTACCGACGATTTTGCTTCCCAGATGTTTATCTGAAAGCCGTCTCTTCCTTCTATTTCTTTTTCCTGTATATCTACTGTCAGTTTAGTGTTGAGCCTGGTGTCTATTCGAGGCAATACTGCATTTAGTGGCGATTTAATAATATTGGTCGAAGTGTTCGGATCGACGTGACGCAGCTGCTCCTCAGTGGAAGGCGAGCTACCTGACTGATCGGCGATCGGGTATGCTGCGCATACCTGAGCTCTGTGACCGACTGGACTATCGTTTCTTCCCGACTTTGGTTTACTGGGAATTACGATAGTTTCCAGCGGCTCGATGCTCGTCAGCGTTTACGTTTTGAGCCGTGGCTGGGAAGTAATGGAGTCGCTACTCGAGTCGCTGGGCTCGAATAGATTGGGTTCCGTGCGACTCTTACTTTTTTGACTCGATCTTGTGGCGTAGCCTTGTGTTGTTCTCGATGCAGAAATAGACTTATGAGAAGGCTCTGACATGTCAGTTTCTGTCTCGGAAGAGCTCGATGAGCTTGAAACTGTATTGGCTGCCATTGGCTCGTCCAGGCCAGTCGCTACTGCTGGCGGCGCCTTCTGCTCTTGGCTGGCGCTGAACTCGATCGATGCTCGTAAGATTTCTATGATTCGTTCGCGCTCTTTCTTACTCAGTATGTATTTCTTTTTCTCCGTCCTTTTTAACTCAGTTGTAGTCATAATACATGCTAATTTTATTGTACTGCGATAATCTAAGGAGAATGTGTTTTTGCGGTTGCTCTCTTGCGTGAACCACTGTATATGGGCGTCCTCGTCTTCCCAATATATGTCTTTCCTTGCGCGACATAAATAAAAATCGTCGTGATCATTTCTTACGGCCAGTATTTCGCCTTTTTTATATAAGATGCCTTTTTCCTTACGGTTTCTTTTTGGGGCTTCTTGCCTTTCGGAATCTTCCGAGCTAGTCTTGTAGTTCTTAGTCTTTTTATCGCGGTCGATTCCTTTTTTCTTGATTGCTCGCGTTCTAAAAATTCTTCCAGGTGGTGCATCTACTTCCTCATCGGGCTCGGCTGCATTCTGCTCGTTTGCGAGCTTGTAGAGTTCTACGCGCGGAAGTTCTGGATTCACTTCCCCTTCTTTGATGACTGGGTTCCGCGAAAGGGCATCAGCGTTGGCGTTTTTCTCGCCTGGCCGATAAACTATTACGAAGTCGTAGCCAATGAGAGCCGCCTTGAGTCTGTTAAAACGCAAGTCGGGCTTCTTGGTTGTGTGGAAGTGTTTTAACGGTTCGTGGTCTGTTACGATCGTGAATTTTCGACCAAACAGATAATAGCGAAACTGTTCTTTGGCAAAAACTATTGCCAGTAATTCTTTATCGTAAATGGGATAGCGGAGCTCGCTGCCTTTAAGGCAGCGCGACGCGTAGGCGCAAACCTGGTCCTTGCCCAACTCGCCCTGCGAGAGTATCGCTCCAAGGGCCCAATCGCTACTATCGGTCGTTACTATGAATGGTTTCGTTAAATCCGGTGTTCTCAGCACTGGTTCGCTGCACATCGTGGCCCTAAGTGTATCGAACGCCTTTTGCTGTTCTGGTCCCCACTCAAACTCCACTCCTTTCTGTAGCAGTTTAAACATAGGTCGGGCTATTTTCGAAAAATTTTTAATAAAGCGCCTATAGTAGCTGAAGATACCAAGCGCTTGCTTTACTTTCTTCGCGTCAGTTGGTACCGGGTATTGATCCATAGCGGCTATTTTATTGGGATCTGTTTTTATCAGCCCGCCGCCCACTATATGATCCAGCACGAGTGCTTCTTTCTTTAAAAACTGGCACTTTCTCGGCTCAACTGTCAAATTGGCCTCCAGTAATCTTTTCAGCACACGGCGCAATCTTGTGTTATGCTGTTCTAGCGTCTCGCCAAAAATCATTAAATCGACGAGGTATATCTCGACCTCATCTCCTTGCAGGCCTGCCATGGCTAACGACATGGCCTTGACAAAGGTCAAGGTGGCCTCCTTGAGTCCCATCGCCATCCTTCTATACTCGAGCATCTGTTGACCGTGCTCGCCGTCAGGGGCGTGGAAAGCCATAAGATGAGCTGAATCGGGATGCATCTCGATCTGGTGATAGCCCTGTTTCAGGTCCATTACTGTAATATAATTGGCTGAGGCTAAGTGTTCTAATATGTCGCTTGTGAATGGTAAAGGGTGGCAGCTGCCCTCTGTTTCTTCGTTCAGGGCTCTGAAATCCGTGACCAGTCTATACTTCTTATTGCCTTGCGCATCTGGCTTTTTTGGCACGATCCAGAGCGCTGAAGAATAGTTTGACCTTGATGGTACCATTATATTTTGCTCCCGCAATTTGTTTAACTCCCTAGTCATATTTTCCCTTAGAACTGGTGGAAACCGGAACCTATTTGATCGAATTACCTTGTTCGATTTAAGTTCGATTTTATGTTGTATCAAGTGTGTCGCAGGAAGGGGCTCTCCCTCGAGGCCAAACACTCCTGCGTACTCGTCAATGATTTCCGTGATGTAATTTACCTCTTCTTCATTACATCCTTCTAAATCTGCCAGCTCTAGGATTTTCTGCACCCTCTCTTTGCGTAAATCAGTGTTGTGCATCAGTTTTGCGTTTAGGTCCCTTATTTCTTTGTATTTTTCTCTCTGTTTATCCGCCTCGTACATGCGCCTCAAGCATGCTGAAAAATCAACTGCCTTATCAGCTGAGCCGTCCCCGTCGGCTTGATAGAGCGGGTTTGGGATATCCACCTCGTACATGCGCCTCAAGCATGCTGAAAAATCAACTGCCTTATCAGCTGAGCCGTCCCCGTCGGCTTGGTAGAGCGGGTTTGGGTTTTCCACGCTCGTTTCGCATTCTTTCAAATTAACTATCGGGGCGTCAATCGAGATCTCCTGCCGTTCCTAACTTCGGCAATAAAATTTCCAAATAGTAAATGTTTATGCAGATTCATTATTGGAACCCAGCCTATTTTTACGTCGTTGTTTGCAACCCTGGCACTGATTATCATCTTAACTTTTGGAGGCACGGTTAGTCTCTCATTCGTCTCAAACTGTATGGACGAACTGCCGAGTCTAAGGCTCTTTGTGGCTGCATCTACACAACCTTCGTAGCGGTCTATTATATCCCATCCGATTATTCCCGCATTCTCTATGGGGAAATCGTTGGATACCACGTGCACTGTGCACTTATGACCTTGTATTGCTACTTCGGCCTGACCCGAGGTGTAAGAGGCTCCCGGAGTGACTCCTTTTATTTCTATAATTGTTTGCCTATCTATTGGGTTGCTGGGTTCTAAATACCCGATCTTCACGACGGAAATGTCGGCTCCTGAATCAGCATAGAATTTGCCCTGTCTCTGCTTCAATTGGGGGCAATCGATGTTTACTATTGGCGGTTGACGACCCGCAGACAAAAATTTGATTTTTATCGACTCTTTTACTAACTTGCTTTTTGGTTTTGGATTTTCTTCACGCTCGGCGTTCGAGGATCGCGTCGAGCGTGCGGCTAGTTTAAATGCTGCTTGCTAAGCTGCTTGTTTTGCTCGCTGCTATCGTTGGGTATCGACTCGGCGCTCGGCGGCTCCTTATTACCGCTGCTGTCGCCGGCACTAACAGAGTCGACCTTCACGTCATTACGCTGAGTGTTGCTAGCATAGTTTCTATAATTGCCTCTATTGTTGTTGGTGCTACTATAGTTATTCCGGTTTCTTGAATTGCTAAAATTCCTATTTTCGTTGGCTCGATTATTGACCAGCCAAGGATTTTTTATTACCTTATTCTTGGCATCTTTTTGTAGCTTCCAACATTCGCTAATGTCATGCGTTGATTGCTCGCAATAGTCGCAATATGGATTAGCAAGCGGACGAGTTGCTTGCGTGCGCAAGTTATTTGATGCGCTTGTCCTTGGCGCTGGATTGCAGCTGCAAGTGTTATCAGCTATTGCTCGGCGCACTTGCACTGGGTCGGCGGCTGCCTGCCTGCTACTTGGCTGCAAATCGTCGCGAGAAGGGGGGGGGGGCGGCAGCGCTGTGCCTCCTGACAGCTGGCCTAATGCTGATCGGCGCGCGCTTTGTTTTCCTTCGAACTCTAGCGCGAATCTTATCGCCTCATTCAGTGACCTTGGCCCTTGAATGCGCACTTGGTGGTCGAGCGGTGCCTTTAGCCCGAACATAAATTGCTGCAGGGCGTCCTCGCCGGCGTAACGCTTTCGGGTTCCCTTGTCGCGCTTCGACAGGTCCGGCGCGGATTCGACTATCGTCAGCAAGCGATTATAGAGTTTCTGCATTCTTAAGCCATAATCGCCGACTGGCTCCCTGTGTTCCTGCTGCAACATCTTTATTTTGGCCTGCACCTCATCGGCAATTCCTATATTGCCGTACTGCATTGTGAGGTCAGCCAAAAGCTGCCTCACCGACTTATGGCTGGTAAGCCTGGCTTGATATCCGTCAGCTGCTTTCCCCGTTAATTTATTGGCCAATGCTATTATTAATAATTTCTCTAATTCGGGGCCAAACGAGTCGCGCAGCTGTCGGACCGACTTGCAAAATAGATTTAGTTTGTCCGGGTTGCCGTCGAACGTTGGCAATAAATTTACAGCTTGAGTAAATGAGACTTTCCCGCCGAATCCTTGTCGCCGGCGGTGCCTATCATTACTACGGTCGCTAGGCGCTGAATCACTCTCGTCGTCGTTGTCTGAGCCGACATAATACGCGTATGGTTTTTGGTCGGATTCGCGCCGTCGCCTGCTACGCTCGTGATCCCGATGGCTGCTACGGTCGCTCCCGCTGTCATCCGACGGGTTGCGACTGGAGCGGTATCGCTCGCTCTCGCGCCAATCACACCGATCGCTTCTAGTGTGCTCGCTTCGCTTGTAAGGACGTACGCCACGCTGCCGCTCTCGCGGCTCTGGTCGCGCCTAGCGCCTGCATACGTTTAGCGCGCTGCTGGAATCGCGCGCTGCGCCGCTGCATGCTCTTATCGCGCCACTCTCGAAGCGCGCTGTACGGCTATGCGGGTTTATCATGCGCTCCTCGTTGCGCCCCGTATTCGCGCACGCATCTCCCGTGAATCGGTGTAATTCGGTGGCCCGTGCGCTCCTTGATGCTTCTCGATTTTCAAACGATTTCCGAGTACGAACCGAGGCGCGATTGTCCTCGCTATCCGAACCGTTGCGTACGTACATGCTTTTATTTATTTGGGACGGCAAAATTAGACGCCGCTTATTTCTTATTTTTGCGCGATCTTCCTGGAATATTTCGCGCCTCTCGGCGAGTGATTCAGGCTCGCTGCCGTTTCCGGAACCGTCGCTACTATATTTTTGTCGGTTCGTGTGGCAATTTTGACGGCTTTCCATCGCTTGCTTGATCGCCGCCTGGACAGACGCGAGCAATGCGGCACTTACTTGCTCCTGCTCGCTGGAAATTTTCGAGCCCTTTGTTTTTCTGGGCCACTCTGCATTTTTACCGCTGCGTGCACCGCTTGCGCTCCGTGCGCTCTGCACGCTCCACTCTCTTGGACTAAGCTCGCGTTGCCTGCGTTGATTTTTGCGTAAATTATTCGGGTTTTCGCCAACGTTTACGTTTGTCGCCCGGGTCCTGCTGTGTTCGATTCTGCCGCGTTCGCTGCTCGCATCGCGATTCTTCCTAGATTTTATTTTTGCGGAATTTGCGCGAGTTAATTCGGGATCTCCGTTTTTCCAAACTATATTTTTAATTCCGAGTAAATTCATTGCATTTATCATTTATGGCCCAACGCTCTGGGACCTCTAAATCGCCGACTACCGAATTTTCGGCGTCGCTGCCGAGCTCGCTGTCGGCCGATCTGGAGTCGGCGGAGCCGCTTTCTGACGGAGATCTCGCTGCGTCACGGAGCCGCTCCAGCCTTTCCTCTAGTTGGCGACCGATTTCAGACGGTGCTTTTTCGGCACTCGTTCCGATGGCACCTGCTGCATTGCAACCTATCAATGCGTCGCCTACTAGAGGATGCTGATCTACCGTCGCCGCTTCCTTCGCGGTTTGATCACGGTCGTCGACGATGCGTTCACCTCCGCTTTCGTGCGATTTTGTACGCGCACGCTCACCTTGGCTTGAGCTGCCCGAGCCACGAGATGCAAGCTCGATCTCGCTGCGCCATAGCGCTCTGCGTGCCTCGGGGCTGAGCTTGCTTAAATGTACCAGCACTTTTTCGGCGCGCTGAAATATTTTTTTATTGCTCGCCGGGTCTCCCGATGTATGCGACGCGCGCGACCATTTGCCCTGAATTAGCAGGCTCCGCGTTGCAAGGTCGAATTTACCTAGGCGTTTTAAAATTTTTTCTATTAAATGATCTTCGCGCGCGATGATTTCGGAGTCGCGTTGAGCCCGGATCACTGCTCTTCTCTCGGATTTCGCGTCCGGGTCCGTCTCGTCGGACAACACATCGGATAAGTCGGAGGGCATTTTAAAATTGTTCGCTCGAATCAACTATTAATTTAAAAAAGGAAAAAAAATTCCCGAAGCTGCGCGCTAGGACAAAAAGACGACTTACAGAATTGCAGCGAAGAATACGATGTGGCTGCACATCGTCGGTATTACTGGTGATGGCGTGCGAAGGCGGCTGCTCTCTGCTGCTGCGGCTGCTCCTGGGCTGCGGCTGTCTCGCGCGCGTCGGCGGCTGGTCCGCGCCGACGATTGAATTGCGCGTGGAGGCTGCTGGACTGGCCTCGTTGGCCCAGCCGTGCTTAGGTGGCCCCGATGGGCTTCGTTGGCCCCGATGGGCTTTGTTGGCCCCGACGGGCTTCGTTGGCCTAGTGTAGGCTTGCGGCTTATCGCCAGTGGGCCGCTCTGATCGATGCTTGCTCTCGTGGCTCGGCGGCCGGTGCTCTGCAAAACCACTGCGCTCTCGATTACGGGTGGCGGCTTCTTTTCTTTTTTTTTTATGCTCTGCGACGGCTGCTTGCGCGACGTATTGGCGTCTGCTGAAGAGTACTATCACACTTCGATGTCCTGCTCGCGCGCTCGCCCGTATATATATTTTGTGTTTTTAATTAAACGTTGGAGAGAGAAATCCTCGATTCCACACAGGCCTACGAGGGATGCCAAATATATATATATATATATATATATATATATATATATATATATATATATATATATATATAATATATATATATATATATATATATATATCTATGTGTGTGTGTGTGTGTGTGTGTGTGTATGCAGATGCCCAAGTGTATATCTCTCTCTCTCTCTCTCTCTCTTAGATATCTTGTGTATGTGAGTATATGTGTGCCTACGTGTGTGCACGCACACGTGTGTGGAGAGAGGTTCAGAGAGAGAGAGAGAGGTTCAGAGAGAGGGAAAGAGAGATAGGGAGAGACAGAAAGGGAGATAGAGAGAGAAAGGGCGAGATAGGGAGAGAGAGAGAAAAGGGGGAGAGCATGACGCTATAAGCAAGCCACCGCTTTGAGCCTAATAAACTATGACACACAATTTGGAGCGTCTAGGTCTTATAGTTTTCTAGATATGACTTTTTGGTGGAATTACTCCGACTGAGGTAATCAACGAGTGTCATAATGTTTTTTGATTGAACAAGTTTTTACAGTTTTCATTAGTGCTATTAAGTAAGCAAGGCTCACTTTAGATGTTTGAAGTACATAAAAATTGAAAAGAATTGATTGTTTTACTCAGTTACAGCATTTTATACCTCAATACACTTATTAAAACTTGTAGAATTCATTATAACAGAAAAAGCGCACTTTCCGCTGAATTGGCCATTCGGTTTAAATCTACAAAAAAACTCAGATCTTGAAAACTAAAAGAGCTAGACATCTAAAATTTGATGTGTAGGTCTAAAGTATATAAAGAAGTAAGAAAAAAATAGTTTTAAAGTCTTTCATTAAAATTTTCTCCTATCGAATCTAATTACTTGAATATCGAATTTTTATATACCTACTAGCATCCCCCGTTATGGCTTCGTCCGTGCTAATAGTGCGTGGAACTCACAAGTAAATAATATCTATTGTCTATTGACTTGAAGACTTGAAATTTTATAACAGAATAAAATATATATGTGTTATGGTTTAGATAAGAAAGGATTTTACCTCTTTTGGGTAAACATAAATCCATAAACTGATATTTAGGTAGTTTCATAGGCAACCTTTGGGGATAAAAAATCGAATTCATAACTTTCGATATTCCGAAGATATCGATAAAGACGTAAAAACACGTTAACCTCCTTTTCACCCTCTTAGAGGTGGATGCGGGTAAAATCCGTCCTTATCTCACCCCTATACCATAAGACATACATACCACAAAAATGTCACAAAGACTTTCATTAAAATTTTCTCCGATCAAGTCTTGGCGTGGACTTGGCGTGCCTTCGTGAACCCTTCTCCTGCGTAGGTTCGGATGAACAGCGCCGGTAGGTGGGTGGACTGAAAATGGTCCCCTAAGTCGCTGGTCATTTCCATAATGGTGCTGCTGCCATCCATCCTGGCCCAGCGCATGTTCTCGCTCTGCTCCGCGAATCTCTGTAAATATTGCAGGAGCATCCCGTTGTGCAGGAAGTGGCCTATTTGCTCCTCCATTTTAGATCGGTAGGGCCGGTCCACTCGGGCACGTATGCCTCAGCGTGGATTCTCCGATATCACGAGGGTAAACGGCTCGTGTGCCGCCCAATGAATTATTATATGATCATTTTTCTGGTGGTGATTTGATATGTCGGTGATGGTTGTCTGCGGTAGGTTGGTCGGCTGGAGTAGAGTGGTGCAGCGGCGAGTGAGGCGTGATTATGGACGTTGGTGGTAGGTACAAGTTGAGTGAAGGGCAGAAGCTGTCGTCAGTCGCACGAGGTAGAATGACTCTTCCGATGCCCCAATTTTCGTCCTTGCTGCTTGGGTTTAGTGACCCCGCCCCTTGACTCGGCGAGAATTCTCTGTAGAGATGAATGAGGGTACTGGAGAGGGAAAGAAGGGATGGTGCGGTACATTGCATCGGTGAGGGAGAGAGGGAAATTGTTTGTTAATGTGTATGTGTGAGAGGTGAGAATCGCTATGTGGGTTTGGTTGTGTTTGGTGTTTCTATAATGTACAGGCAGTGGCATAATGCCATTTTTTGTTGTTTTTTTTTGGAGGCTGTACGCTGTTACGTGCGCTTATCCTCATCTATTTTTCAGGCGTTTACAAGTATATTCGCTAATATAGTATATTTATTTCCTACTTAATTATACCTCGGTGTAAATTTCTATACTCGGTTCGTGGTATTTTGCAATTGTGTCACAAAGTTACCGGGACTCAGTGTTCTACATCTCGTTTTATTCTATATATATTTTTTTTATTGTTTATGGACTAATCATCCCTTAATTAAATGTCGGTACATGGTGGAACATTTGCATACATATTGGAATAGCATCGCATTTTATCGCTACATGTGAGTTAATTAGTATATATATATATATATATATATGGGTCAATCCATGCCAAAACGCACACGGTTTGAGTTACGACATACCATGAGATTAAGACAATCGGTATAGTTTTTTAATGGGAATTCCGATTTAGCCATCAGGTCAGATAAATTGTTTGCACCGAGCAAAAGCTTGATATTCTCATGAATCACACATACGCAAACAATATGAGTACCATTACTTCCGGGTAAAACACAATTTTGAGGTCGTAATTGGCAAAACTTTGAAAGATCTATAGTAGTATCTGGATGCTCTCCATAGAATTTGAAATATAATTCTTTTAAGCTAAACAATGTCAGTCTATTCTGTTTGAGGACTTTCTCTCCAGAAATCTTAACAGATTTATTATTTCTATATCCTGGGAGAATTCAACTGTTAAAATCACATTCATAGAATTGTTTCACTCTATTAACCGTAGTTTGTGGCAGTGATTTACCTATTTTTGGGGGTGGTCTAGAAAAAGAGCCATTCGTGGCTTTTAATTCTTTAACTTTTCTAATGGAGTAAGTCGTAGTATTGAATAGAGAAGAAATCTTCTCTATTGACCATTTTGATGGCAGTATGGTTAGAATAGCTATCCTGTCGGGATCGTGCTCTGACAATGATGAAAATTTTTCTCTTAAACCTTCGATGATTTCATGGAGGTTTTCCTCAGCATTTGAAGAAGTCGAACTGTCAAGATCTAATTGCACATTCTTCTCTAGGCTATCTTCATTTGCACTGTTAGATACAGAAGTATTGTTCAAATTGTCATTCACGTTTTCATCATGAGTATCATCATTGTTGGAATTGTGGTTCACGTCTTCATTATGAGTATCATTACTAGTATATGATATTTTCCTACATCCACTGCAAATCATATTCTCTGCAGAAGCAAGCCCTAAATGTCTGCAAAGCCTAGCTGGTAGTGGTCGTAATGATTTGCCTATGTGAGCTACCAATTTGAACGGATTGCAACAGCGATCTGTTCGAAAAGACTTCTTTCTTTTTGAAGTCATGATCATGGAAAGCTAGCTCAAAGTCAATACAAATACTGTGTTTATATGCGTGTGAGAACTATACGTCTATATGTACGAGTGCGTATTTATAGCCTTCAAAATAATCTCTGGTAAAATTTTACGATCATCAATGCTATATTGATTATATTTATCTGTTAGCCCGCCACTCAAACGTGATCTCTAACACGGAAAATATGACAACCCAACTTGCAAGCAAACCACGAAGCAGTAAATAACGCTACCAGTCGCTTCCTTTGAAAGATTCCTTGACAATTTACCAATTATCACTGCTTCACTGATTATATTTTTACGTGAACCCACTCAAACGTGATTTCTGTCTGTCGTATACTGTCCATCTGACAATAGGACAACCATGATTACATCGAACACAACTACTAAAAATTTTATTTAACATCTTGCTCATCGGTTAAAATCATTAAAACCTCAAGGTTATATTAACGAACAACAATTAGAATATTTCAAGCAATTCAAGGTAAGCTTAAAGCTTAGAGGAATATTTGTGCCACCAGATTATTCAGAAAATGTTGTCCTTGTGACTCACCGCTGATGAGTCATAAGTATTGACAGACAGAAATCACGTTTGAGTATAGTGGGTTAACGAAAAAATATAATCAGTGAAGCAGCGATAATTGGTAAATTGTCAAGGAATCTTTCAAAGGAAGCGGATGGAGCAAAACAACATTTTAAAAATCGATTTAATATCCAAAATTTATGTAATCATGAAAATGATTTTGGTATCAAAGCAGAATGGCATTTTTGCGCGACGGCTGACGGAAAAGGCCCACATGATGGCCTTGGTGCAACTCTTAAAATAGGAGCTACGAACGCTAGCCTCCAAGCATCAGCAATCAACAGCATTTTAACAGCTAAGCAGCTTTATGAGTGGGCATGCCATTCAATAAAAAATATAAAGTTCTTTTATTATTCAAAAGTAACACATGGCAATACTCAAAGAAGATTAAAAAGATGATTTGACGAGGCTCTTTTTGTCCCACAAATTTCAGGCAATCACTGTTTTATTCCACTACGAAACAAGAGTATTATTATCAGAAAATTTTCAAGTGATAAAAAGGAAGTTGTTGTAGAGATTTAAAGTATAACCGTCCATTTCTGACCATGAACCTGCCCATTTGAGCGATTGTCAGGTATTTTTTTAGGTTAAAACCAAATTTTTAGCTGATGGAACTAAACGGACTTCGGATTTGAAATCAGTGACCCCAAAAACGTATAAATATATGGTGACGATTCTTCATCTGGCCGTCATCATACCCGCTGAGCATTTTTTAAGTACTTTTTGAGGTTAGCGACAAATTTTGGGCTTGTCGGGCTAAACGGACCTTAGTCTTAAAATCAGCGATCTTGAAAACGTATAAATTTATGGTCACGATCCTTAATCTGGCCGTAATCATGCCTATTTGAGCGTTTTTGAAAAATATTTTGAGGCTAGGGGCAAATTTTGGACTGAACGAGCTGAACGGACCTTGGATTTGAAATACACGACCCTTGAAACGAACAAATGCATCGTCACGAACCTTTATCTAGCCATAATCATGCCTGTTTGAGCGTTTTTCAGGTATTTTTTGAGGTTAGAGCAAATCCTGGAGTGATAAGGTTAAACGGTCAGCGGATTCGGATTCCACGTACCCGAAAACATATAAAATGACCTTTACTCACAATTTTCGTCTTTTATCTATATTTTTATGAACAATTAATCGGAAAATTTTCGGAAAACTTGTCCAAAAATCGGGTTTTTGGGACCGCCATGTCGAAAATTTTGAAAAGCGCCACATAGCTATTGATTCTACATAAAAAACCCTAAATTTTGACCCTATACAAGTTTTTCTAAGTCTTTACCATTTGTGGGCAGAGCCGTGTGCGTTTTGGCATGGATTGACCATATATATATATATATATATATATATATATATATATATATATATATACTAGGGGGGCTGCGCCCTCTGCTCGCTCCACTCACCAACCCCCACATCTGACAACAATAGTTAACATTATTTGTTTGTTTAACATTATTAATTCTTATAAGGAAATAATATACTTATTGTTTCTATTTTTTCCACACCACCTATGAGGTAAATAGAAAGGTGTGTTGATTTTTTTGTTTTGTTTAATTTACTAATAATCATATTTAATAATGTACTGATAAATAAATGTGATTTATTGACATGATAAACTCACATATATTCTTCATGATTATCATTTAATTATTAGTAACTTAAACCGTGGTAATCATCGCCAGTAGCCATACACAACCATGTGGAGACAAAATCCCTTTCCCACCTCTATCGAAAAAGATTAACTTAAAAATCATTACGATAACCTATATAATAATTAACGTAGATAATTCTATATTATATTTATCATTCAAGTATTTGTTATAATTTTTAATTTATTCATTTGCAATAGAGATTACCCATCTGTCTCCTTCCTATCTCCGGTGTGTATACCCAATAAAATAAAATTTTATAGAATACTATTTAACTTGTAAAATACATCTATATATACCACTTGTGTATATTTAGATCTATTTATCAATTTAAAATTAATATGTTCTACTTAATTTTTTTCTAATGGGTATAAAAAAGTAATCATATAAATATACTCTTAAAAGGAAAAAAACTTGTTGACTTGAAAAATATTACAATTACAAAAACATATAATAAAAATTTTTAATAAAATAAAATGAAATGCTTTCTTACCTAATAAGGTTGTGCTTATAAAATATTACTACACCATGTCTTGAAATAATATTAAACAATCACGTTATTAATTATATGATTACTTTTATGATTGGCTAATGTGCTTTGAATGTTTTATTAATTTTTCTTTATTTTAATAATTAGTTAGAATATGTGAATGTATGAAACATTAAAAATTTGAAGTGGAAATATGGCGTATTCGAAATAAATAAATGATTAACCAAATTTAATAACCCATACAATACACGCAATATTTGTAACGTATTTATAATACTTTTCCAAACTTTCTGAAAGATAATAATTTAAAATTCGATCATTGTTTTCTACCTTTAACATTAAAATTTCAGAGACCTGCAACCGTATATAACATGGTACGTTTTCCCAATTTTTGAAAATTTCTAAATCACCATCTTTTGCAACAAAATTATCTATTTCATTATTTAATTTAGTGTAATATAAATTTTTATCTACAGAATGTAAATAATTTTCATATTCTTCTTCCTGTTCTAAATAGTCATCAAATTGTTCGTTTAAATCTTGTAAATTTTGCAAATTTTCGGCATTTTGTAAATCCTCTAACTCAACGTAACAATTTTGAATTGGATTCCACTCCATACAATCGTCAATTTATTCATCTAAAGTCTCTAAAGATTCTAAGTTTCGTAAATTTTCCATTCCTTCGTTATGATCTTGATTTAATTTCCGTTCCATGTTGTCCATTTTTATAATTTTCGAATATATATTGAAAATTTAATGAGAACTGTTTTTCAAATAGTTTATTTTATTTTTATTATATATATATATATATATATATATATATATATATATATATATATATATATATATTTTTTTTTTTAATTATATTTTAAAAGATGATGTTAATTTTAAAAAATACCTTACCATACTACATTAGCAATTTCTGTTAAATTTTCAGACTCATTTTGAATACATACTTTTTCTGGGTCTTTACATCTAGATAAAAGAACATATAATTGGCCATGAGGACACCTTGGGATTTATTTATCGTCATTGCGAATGCTAATACAATAGGAAATTGTTTTCTATAAAGAATAAACGGTAATGATGATGATTCTCCAGTATTTAAGGTTATTCGTGGAATGAATACCCTATCTCGAATTTCCTTTCCTGTTATTATTTCTGCTTCAATATTATATTTAAATAATTTTATTATTTTTAATCTTGTACCGTTACATAAACTATCAGTAATACTTAAATTTCTAATCAATACATTAAATTGAACAAAACAAAAAAATCAACGCACACATCTATTTACCTCCTGGGTTGTGTGGAAAAAATACAAGAAACTTTTATTTAAAAGTTATTTTATAAAAAAATTGGAATTATAATTGAAAACTTTATCAATAAAAAATTGTCTTGGAAACCTAAAACAATTTAACTGAATTTAATTTAAATTTTTAAATGTTTTTCAAATAATATAACCACTCCATATAACACAAAAAAACGCAGCTATCTATTTATCAATTTCTCTATTTACCTGAAAGATTGTGATGGGATGGTCGTATTCATGCCATCACATGTATGCGTTGAATAGTATGTGTGTAGTAGAAGTTAAATGGCCAGCGGGCCAGCGATTAAGTGTACATAATTTTAGATAGTGAGTGCGAGAGAGAGAGTATGAGTTTTGGCGCGTTCGGCTAGTTCGCGAAGCGAGCCGCTCTACGGCAGCGAGCCGTCGCTGGGCAACGCTTGCCCCTCACCGCGCGCGCGCCGCGCCTATACTTGAGGTATACGTGCTATACCGGAGCGGCCGGGGATTCCCCCACTGCGCCGTCGCCGCTCCTACGTCAGCAATAAGTATAGATATACAGACTGTCGGCGCTCGAGCTGCTTATAAGCAGGCTTCCAAGCGTATTTCGACAGTCTGCCCTGGGCGGTAAACCGAGCTAGTTCCGGGGAACCTACGCACGGCCATCTCCTCATGTACTCTCGGGCGCACCCGTGATTACGCGATGAGACACGAGCCAGGTTAGCCGTGCAACTAGGGTTTTCGACTCGCTGGAGGTGCTCGCTCGGGCGCATCCGTGCTAGCATCGACAGTTTTCCGATGCACCTTCACTTCTCGGGCGCTCCCGTGAACTGAAGAAGTGTAAAGATTTACCGAAAATGCACTATAATGCATCGGGCACTCCCGTTGCATTATAGATGATTCACCGTTTGTCCGTACTTGCGTTATTCAGTTTTGCGTAGAAATTAAGTTTGTATTGTTTAATAGAAATTAAGTAACTTGTATAAGCGTTTAATAACTTTAGTTTGTTTATTTATAATTTTGTTACAGCCGACAGACACGTTTGCAGAGCACTTCTTCGGCTAGTCGCGAAGTTTGTTCTTGTTGCGACGGCGAAAACCGAATCCCGGATAATATTAAAAGATATTATTATTAATTTTGTTAATATTTTTATATACTTTTATATTTACTTTAAAGTTTAAATAAAATTGTTAATGTTATAATGTAAATGAAAGAAATGTCAAAAACCAGTATTTTTTTCATCTCCGTCCTTACCTTTCCCGAGAACCCTGGCTTAAACCGACTAGCTAGGGGGAGGTTTCAAACCCGTAAACTTAAGGTTCGCGGTTAAGAAAAGTCCGTTTTGTTACAAGATCGTTTCTATCTATTTATAAGTCTGGATATTTTCCTTTTAATCATTATGAGAGATTTTTTAAAAACATTATATAAAACTAAATACAATGAGGGGGGCGGAGGGGGAGCATGAGAAGGGGAAAGAGGGGGGAGGAGGAGGGGGTAAGGGGATCAAATGAGGGGGAGATGAGGGGGAGATGAGGGGAGGTCCATGTGGAAGTGTACAAAAGTGAAAAATAACGTAAAAAAGTAAAATTTAACGCTATTTTGAGGAGATATCTTAAGAGGAGGGACTGAGGGGGGGTTTATGAGGGTCGAGGGGGAGAGGGGGGATGAGGGGGGCTGGATGGTAGAGTTAGCGAATTAACTATATATAGGTAGATATATATATATATATATATATATATATATATATATATATATATATATATGTTTTCTTGTATTAATACATCGTTCCTGCTTATAGTTTGTGGCACACTCTTATAAAATTATTTGTCCTGACACGCATCTTAGGTTAATTTACCGATTTTTGCTTAATAATTTTGCCATACCGCTTATAATCATTTTGTTACACACATTTTACATTTCCTTTATAATTTGCTACACACATCTCATAATAAATTTTGTTTAATAAATTTGACATATATTATATAATAAATTTCGTTACATACATTTTACTTTTGTCTTATAATTTGCTACATACATCTCATAATAAATTTTGTTTAATAATTTGAATGCACATCTTACGAGTATAATAAATTTCGTTACATACATTTTATATTTATCGCTGTATAATTAGTTACACACATCTTATACTAAATTTCGTTTTAATATTTGAAATACATATTAGGATTGTTACATTACGTTACACTGGGAATTAATTAATCTAGTATTACATTAATGGTGACGTATTTTCTGCTTAGTTTGAACAGGAACAAAAGAATTGCTAATATAATATTCCCTTTATAACCCAAATTTAAATTGTTTTTTCTTTGTATTAATGGTATCGCATAAGTTAATGTTTGAGCTTAGTCCTATCCCAGATAAAGGTACTTATATGGTTATTAATTGTAAAGAAGTATTTTCATACGCAGACCGGCGACGGGGGTGGTGGTGGTGGTGGTAGATCGCCGAGTGTTGGGTGGCTCGCGCGTGTCAGGGAAATTCGCACTCGCTGCGGTGGTTCGCGCGGATTTGCATATATGCGCTCTGTCGCTATATAATTCCACATGATGCGTGGGTTCAATGACCGCATTGGTACATAGGTTGGCTCTGGTGTACATGTCGGCGCGGTTCTTCGTGCGTGATTTATTACCCAATACATAAGCGAACATGTTATGCAAATTAGAATTCCTGCAAGTAACCCGTACCAATACGCCGAGATGTTGTGATGGATTTTTACAATGTTCGTCGACCCATTCGCCTGGAGTTGCATGCAAACCGTACTAATCACGCTAAGATGAACTTTTGGTAGGAAATATTTAGTTATTTCGCCAGGCGAAGCTGTCGCTCCATAATAGAGTTTATTATTAATTATTATGTGACAGTTCGCGGGTAATTTCAGTTCACCAACGCCCTCGAAGGTGGTTCGTACCTTTTCGCCGTTGCAATACGCGGTCGCGTTCATAGTATCGTATGTTGTATAAATCCAGCATGATGGATTCGAAGTCTTTACCATATAGAAATTAGCTCCAGCAATTATTTCCATTTTACATGCGTAGAGCGCGCTGAATGCGATAAGGGAAACTTGTGCTTTACATAATCTCACGTTCCGAAGTTTTTTGCACTCGTTTCTTTCGTTGGCGCTTAAAAAAAGTGTGAATTCGAACCCGGTTGGATGGCTATAAACTCGCCTGAAAGGTAATGATGAGTAATGCTTTATTGCTTGGTAATTCAGTATACAGTAAAATTAGTTTGGTCGAGTAACGGCATTTGAACTTGTATTATTAAATGTTCCTGTACTAACAAAAGCTTTACTGTAGCAAACTCCATTAAGACGGCCGTTGATATACTCGATGTGTATTGGTGCCTGCTTTCCCGTGTATTTTTCTATACTAGCTAGTGCATTGCAAAGAGTTCGAGTTGGAAGCATGTATCGTTTGGTTTGCATTATCTGAACGAGTTTATTGATAATTTCGATATTATCATTAATTAAAAATAATTCCGCGTTCATGGTAGGGTCCATTTTGGACTCGGCTGTGTTTAATACCGGCTCTTCTAGAGTAATATTTTTTAAATTTATAAAACTATTTGTTTACCGAGCTCGAACTCTTTTATACTCAGATAGATATCGTTCTCGATAATCGCTCGTCGGTCGTCGGGTAACAATTTATTTTCGGTTGTTTCCTTACTAATTTTCATTAAATAAATTAATACATCAAAGGCTTCCATGCGCGTCAGTGGGTTCTTCGCCTCCCCCCTTTGTTTCCGTATTATCTCCCGATGTATACGTTGATGCGAGGATGTCGAAGTCCAGCTTAATTTCCTTCAGCTGCACAATCTTGGTCTGCAGAAAATATAGTTGCCCGATGGCGACGGCGTTCGTGAGTTGTAAAAAAACCGCGGAGTTGGTGATGTTGTCTAGGGCATCGTTAAAAAATGCCTGGGTCTCGAATATGGTGTCAATTGCGGTAGCGATGCGCCAAGTCTCCGCAGTGAGTCAAATGTTCTCGACTTTATTGTAGATGATCCCCGGATTCTCCATCAAGGTGATTTCTATGATGTCCTCAGCGCGGGTGCTGAGGAGCAGCGCTACCATCAGAGTGAAGCTCATTTTCTACTAAAATGAAAGGTTTTTACAATATGGCCTCGCAATCCGCCTCGCACACCCTTCCCTCTAAAAATATCTTAGTGCTTTTTTGTTCACAAAATATTTGCGTTATCAGGCAAGCTTTGAAGTTTACGCGTGTCCTACATGTGATGCACGTGACAGCTGGGACCATCAGTGATAGATCTTGCGTGGTCCTCATTACTGATAACGATACATAATTTTGCGCTTGTGTCGGCGCATTTTCGAAACAGCCCGTGCAAAGGGTTCCCGCTGCGCTACAGTAGTGAGCACGTTCGTAATTCCTAACTACCTTCCTCCTGGTTGGTCGTATCCCCGAGGTCTGCCCCGACTTCGAGGTGTGAGATATTGTTGCCGAAGCCATGTTTATGCGCGCGTTATAGACAGTGACCAAGGATACAGTCGGCTGCGGGTCTTCTAGTAAGAGTAAGGTGCCGCAAATTTTACAGTTTGAAGGTAGTTTGATTTTTGATAGGACGTGAATGTAATCCTTTTTTAAGTATAATTGCGCTGGATCTACCACAAATTCGTGATAACACCCTTCGCAAAAAATATCCACAAAGATTCTCGTGTAGAATTTGGGTAATGCGCCACTTCGCGCGTACGAATGCTTCCCGGCTAATTCGACTGTCACTTGGTTAGTGTCCATGGGCTATATATATATATATATATATATATATATATATATATATATATATATATATATAGGGTACGCAAAGTAGCTAATTGTATTCGATTTCTTATACTAGTCTCGTGTTGCTTTATTTTCATCATACTCTGTTGTATGTTTTTAATGTCATCCAAACGTGCTTGGATTTTCTTAGCGAGATTTTTAGCGTGTTCAAGACCCGAGTAAATTTTTGCCTTGTACATGTATCTTTTTACTTCTGGTCGTAATCCCGTTACGAAGGTATATTTCGTTAACTGTTCGCGTTTTAGGGTTGTCTTTGTTTGTATTTATATTAACCGACGCTTCATACTCTTTCAGTGTTATAGTTACGTAGACCGTTACTACCGCGTCGTCGAAAACGCCGTAAGGGTCCGAGCAAGTGCCTGCGTTACTGCAATCCCCCGATTGATCGATTTTCCCCCACAAAAGTCATTGGGTGTACAGTGGTCAAGTTTATTTTTAAATTTATAAATAAATATGCTGAGCAAGAACCAGTTGAAAGTTATGTTTCATCTGTAAATATTAATATTTGATGTTATTTTAATAATAAAGAAAAATCGTTTGTCCATTTAATTGTACGACAAAAATGAATAGCAAGAGTGTAAAGTAAAGAATAGGTAGTTTGTGGAATTATGCTGTATATATATATATATATATATATATATATATATATATACGATTCTTGCTGTGAACGGATATTGCATAACAGAAAAGGAAATTGTATATGTCTTGCATTTTTGCCGCTGTTAAAAGGAGGTTTCGAGCATTATGATTAATTGATTAAATACTACTGCGTGCGTCATTTAATCAATCGGGTTTTCGTCGGGGTTGATATAAGACATGCGTAAGCGACTAGCGTGCATTTTATTTTTTTTTATTAGAAAGTGCCGGGGTGTTTAATACCTCAGGGACACTTAGTTTTCACCATTGTATCCCTATCCCCCTGGGTTGAACTTAAGGTGGCTCCACGAAACCTACAGCTTTGCAGTAAGCAAGCAGTTTGCTCGTGTTTACCTCCTTGAAAGTCTCGGGATCTAAGATCCCGTTCCTAAGCCATCTCTGTCGATGTCCGGTTAGATTGGGACATTTGCAGAGGAAGTGGCTGGGGGTTTCCTCTTCTTCGTTGCACCATCTACACAGGTTGCTTGTTCCCTGTGTTTTGTATAAGTAGCACCGTAGGTCACATTGTCCAGTTAATAGACCCAGTACGATGCGTGCCCTGCGTTTATTCAAGCTAATGATTCCTTTTCCCCACTCCGTGATATGTTCCCCCAGTAGTTCCTTGGACCATCTATATCTTGTGGAGATTTTCTATAGACTCCATCTTTCTTTTACTAATTTTTTCCTAACCGCGTCACAGCCTTCCTGGGATGGTATTACTAGCTCCCTTTCTGGCTGTCCGCTTTTATTTGCTGCCTGCCTTGCAAGCTGATCTGCTCTTTTATTCCCTTTTATTCCCCGGGAATCCAGGTGTTGCAGATCTTGTTTACTCTGGTCAGTTCGTTTAGGATGTTTTTCGTGTCCCTGACCAAGGCTGACGTGGTGCTAGGTTTACCAAGAGCTAGGATAGGTGCTTAGCTATCGGTGCAGATTTGGATGTCTCTGCTTTCGACCCTTTTTTGCACTAAGTTCCTCGCACAGATCTCTATGGCGGTTAGTTCCACCTATAGTATCGTGTTGTGTCTTCCCAGGATGTGGGCTGCGTCCCCCCGTCGCTTGGGACCACAGATTCCAATTCTCGTACCATTGTCCGTTTTAGATTCATCTGTGAACCAGATGCCTCCATGTCCAAAGTTTTGGTTGTTCCATTCCTCTCGATTCGGTATTTTCGTTTTGTAACGTTGCCCGAATTGGAAGATTTTATTAATTCTATCGTGGGGCTTTCCAAAGATTGGTTCACCCAGCATTTTCCTCCGGATTGTGGTATGTCCGTTTCCTTTCTCTGACCACCATCCGTCGCACATCAGTCTGTATGCCGACCTGGCGGCAACCTCCTTAATATTTAAGTCAAGGCCCTCCATGTCCAGCAACATCCTGACGGTGGCTGTGGGGGTACTTCTTCGCACTCCGAAAATTCCCCTAAATATGACGGCCTGTACATGGTACAGTCTTGCTTTTGTGCATAATACCCTGTGAAGTATGCGTAGGAGTTCATCCGCTACGAATGTCCACAAGAGCGGTAATATGACCCCCCCCTTGCGGGCATCTCTCGTTGACCTGCCTAAAAGCTCCTTCTATGTCCACAAAGGCACCAATTACCGTTTCCTTGGCGCTTTTTGCCTTTTCAATATATTCTACAATAGAGTGTAAAGCCGTTTCCGTGGATTTGCCCACCGAATGTGCATGTTGTTCCTGGTGTAGTGGAGAACTTCCCTGGATCGTTTCCCTTATGTACATATCCACCAACCTCTCCAGCGTTTTTAGCATGAAGGAGATAAGGCTAATACGTCTAAAATCCTTCACAGACGTGTAACTCTTCTTTTCAGGTTTCGGTATGAACGAAGTCCGTGTGCGTTTCCAGTTTCCCGGAATATGTCCAATGGCGATACTCCCTCTGAAAATCTCTGTGACCAGTCTCAGTACGGCATCACCCTTCCTGGAATAGTTTGGGGAAAATGCCGTCCGGTTCCGGTGTTTTATACGGTTCGAAGGTGTTGATCGCCCATTTAACTTTTTATGGTGTGACGATCTGTGCCGCCAGCGCCCAGTCCAAATTCCCTCGTGCCCTGGTTCTCCCAGAGATATGTATATGTCCCTTCCCGTTCTCATTTTTGGTGAAGTCCGGGAAGTTTCCTCTCATAAGTAGTTCCATTGTTTCCTCTTCTGTTTCTGCGAAGTATCCTGACCTGTCTTTAAGGCTTTGTAAGCGGATACTATTATCGTTGGTTAGAAGTCTGGCTAGTTTAGCCGTTTCTGTTAGACCTTCTGTATTTGAACAGAAATTCTGCCATTTCTCTCTTTTGACTTTGTCTAGTTCCCTATTGAAGTCATTTAGCGTGTCCTTGTACGCTTTCCATCCTTCTGGGTTCTTAGTTTTCTTTGCTCTATTAAAGGCCTTTCGGGCCTTCTTTCTCATCGCCTCTGGGCGTTTGTTCCACCAGGGGGCACCGTTTAGTTGTCCGTTCGGCTTTAACGGACAGTTGTTCTCATATGCTCTGTTAATGGCTGTCTGAACCTGTTCTAGTGTCCATTCCAGTCCATATTCCGTTTCATATGTTCATTTAAGGTGCATTAAACGTTCGCTTAGTTCTTCCTTATAATTTTCCCAGGCTGTGTCCTTGGGATTTCTCTTAGGCTAACTTCATATTTTCTGGATTTTCATTCAGGAGGAGATGGTCCTATGATCTGACATAGATGGTTCATCTTCCACTCTCCATCACTCTATATTATTTCTAATATTCATGCTGGCCAGGGTGAGGTCGGATCATCACCCTGATTCATTATGTCCATTTGTGTAATAGTAATATATTCCAGCAGAGTTTCACTCCTCTCGTTGATATCTGTACTGCCCCATACTTCATGATGAGCATTAGCGTGGCAGCCGATAATCAGGTCGAGTTTTTTATCTCTGCAGTATTCTATTACTTTCTTCATACCCATTGTTGGTATTTCCACGACATGAGGAAGGTACCTTGCAGTGATCACGATTGTTCTCCCTCGGCCTTCCTCATCCTTGATGTTCACTCTGACAGTTGTGCAGTCCCAGGAGTTTAGTTCCTGTAACAAATAAGCGTTAATACCCTTGATGCAAATCCACGCGCGTGCATTTCCATCATTAGTTCCTAGAAATAGATCTCCGCTTGTATTTAGCCCTCTACCGCGTCCCTCCCATACCCAAGGTTCCTGTATTAATGTTATTAAGGCTGTGTTTGTATGCACCTTAGCCATGCTCCTTGCTAAAACTGCAGAGGCGCTTTTGCTATGGTGCAAACTAATCTGAGAGAAGCGTATCTTGGTGGCAGCCATTTTATTTCGGTGCTACCTGAGGCTGCGCTTCCACTTGAGCCGTCGATACTTTCCCCACGGCGGTATTCTAGCGGTTCAGTGTCTTGAAAGTCACCGAACCGACACCCGCCGTGAGTCTGTAATTCCGACTCTTCAGTGTAGCGGCTAGGTTCGTCTAGGCCCAGAATCAGATAGCCTTCCAGCGTCTGATTTAGGACCGCTCACCTGGACGTGTCCATTCCCCCATTCTGTCTCCGGAGCAGCTTCAGGAAATCCGGTGCAGTTTTAATCCCCTCGGGGAGCCGAGTCATCACCTTGGTGATTTTCAGCTCTTCCGCACTTACCACTCTGGCCTTCAGGTTGGAGTCCCCTAGGTCCAGTTTCTCTGCTTCTCCTTCTATCCACGTCGCTGTTTTCTTGTCTTCGCAAACGAAGACAAGGATGCCCTTCCTCGGAAAAGTTTCTTTGAATCGGGGTACAAAGTCCCCCTCTTCCATCTTCAGGACTTGGTTCACGACCGCCTCCTTGAATTTTCCTATCACGTCAGCAGGCATCTCCTTTCCGAGATAATCCCCACAAGTGACGATGACCCTCGGCAGGTTTGATGCCGCCGCCGCGAAACTCCCACTATCCTTAGGGTCCTAAAGCAGGCTCGAAGCCTGCTCCGGCACCTCCAGACTAGAAGATGCCATTCTCTTTCCCCCCGAGGCCCCAATCACAGGAGTTGAAGTTTGAGCGAGTGCGTTGGCCCTCCTCTCTTCCCTCTTCCTCTGCCGCCTGTTTGCCCCGAAAACGGGCACGGGTCGACCCTCCTCTATAGCCTGTTGCTTCAGGAGTTTCCTCCTTTGTGCCCCACTCAGATGTCGATTCAAGCTCGTCTCGTCCTGGGGTATCTCCCCAGCGATCTCCGTTGCCGGAGGTTCCTGGAGGTCTTTCTCCGAGTTGTCGGCGATCGGTTCTTGATCCCGATCTGCCGCCGTCTCGTTTGTTGATTTTTATTTAATAAATCCTCCATGTTAATCCCACAAGCAGTTCGGAAGTATTTGGTCCGCCCGACAGAAGCCGCACTGCTGGGTAAGGCTTTGTATACGACGGGATTTCAGCCTGATATCCCGAAGGAACCGTTTGCGACAAAGCTCCCCCTGTGCTATGCATCCCTCAGCACGGTTCTCACACCTTAGATTGGGGGTACTTTACCCATTGTGGTCTACCAAACCACAATGGAGAGTTGTTTCTTTGTCGCTAAAGCGAGTCGTTACCCTCACCCTCCCATCAAGGACAGGCAGGTAAATGTCCGGGGATCCAGCAATACCCGCTAGGCTCCTTTACCCTTCATTTTCACCCCATTCGTATATCTTTCGTGGAGAGCCCGTTTATAGGTAGCTCTCCTCATTCACTCTAAGTTCCCAGTCGGGCATACGATTGTGCTACCGTCTACCCGGCTGGAAACTTAATTCCCATTCAGACGGTCATTTACCCTTTAAGGCCTGACTTACTTAAGCTTAAGCCTCCTCACCCACATCACAGTCTCACAACTCCCCGAGGATGTAGCGTGCATTACTTTAGATTTATTTTTGCTAAGCAGAATTTTTACGTTCTCATTTTTCTCGATGTCGAGCACCGTGGGCGGTCCCGTATAGTCGTCATCGAATTTATGGGGTTTCGGTCCCTTTTCTAACCATACTGAGTCTCCTATTTTTAATGTTTTCTTATTTACTTTGCGATCGTAATATGGTTTTGAACGCTCCTTTGCCGTAATCATGTTTACTTGTGAGGCCATTTGAATACTCTTTAAACGCATTACTAGCTCGGTCATATAACCCTCGACGATCGGCAATAAATCGTCCGCTTCTAAGTCCTCGCTCATTGGCATGCGCGCTATTCTTCCGACCACTATCTCATACGGAGTGTGGAGCCTAATTTTGGATACGGAAGTGTTGAAATTAAACGTTGCTAGATCAATATAATCGTCCCAATCCGTTTTATTACTTTGTACAAAAAACTTTATATACCCCATAAGGCTTGCATGCGATCGCTCAAGAGAGCCGTCCGATTGTAGATGAAAGGCTGTTGTCTTTACCTGCTTAATGCGAAATCGCCTGGCTACCCTTTTCATTAGTTTACTAAGAAAATTTGTGCCTTGATCTGTCAGTATGACTCACGGCACCCTAAAGACGCATATTACCTTCTTAATTAGCACATTTGCTACTGATATTGCGGATGTAGTTACTAGCGGTTCGGCAATCGCGAGTTTTGATAGTAAGTCTTGAAAAGTTAATACATACTCATTTCCGCGCGATGTTACTGGTAATGGGCCAACGATATCCGTTGCTAATTTGTCCATGCAAATTACTGGCGAATCGGTAATTACCATCGGCAATCGCGTTCTTACCCTAACTAATTTCTGTAGTTGACAATCTAAACATACGCGGATAAAGCTTTGCACGTCCGCCTTAAGATTTTCCCAGTAAAATGGTGCTTAATGCGTTCATAGCTTTTTGTCATCCCTCTATGACCTCCGATTATGGAACAATGCGCTTCCTGAATTACTTTATTCCGGTCCTCCTATAAGGGGTATTTAATTAAACGTAAACAGATTATTAATTTTATTTTATTTCTTACACAAACACCCCGCAGCTTATTGATAATTAATTGCCATTCTAAATTTTCGATTCTGTCTGTTTTGGCTACACTTACTGACTGTATATGTATATCGGGTAAAAGATCGTTCAAATTACTACATAAAACATCAATGTTTTGGCTTATTATAGTTTGCCCGTCGATTTCCTCATCGCGCAATGGCATAGCTGTATGTAGTTTTGTGTTAACTTTTACTGTATTGGGTACCCATATTTCTATGTCTTTGAATCGCGGAAGTTTCCCCTGCATATCTAACTGCCTTGCTCCTTCGTCGCATGGTCCGTCTTGAGTTGTAGTAAAATACAGAAAGTTTCCTTCCTCATAAATAACCTTTCCCTACAAGTTATTTCGTAAAAAGGAGTGCTCGCAGGAGGTTCTAAATCGTCGATAGTGAAAAAACATTCCTCGCTGTCTTCGTGCTGTGCGTCGCTTCGCAGTTGTCCTGGCGTGGCGGTGTGTTCTTGTTGGTCGGCATAGTAGGGTGCGTGTTTAACGGCAGATGGCATCAGTGCGAGTGGTAACACTGTACTACTGTGTACGGTAATATGTAATATTGTGGCGTGCTGCACGTTTGTTCAGGACGGCAGGATGCAACAATACCTATAATGCTTCAGATTGATTTATAGAATCTAATAATTGAAAGAAATTAAATATGAGTTAAAACCAGAGTAGTGCAGGCTATACTTTTCTTTCCAAGGATAAGAAGCAAGCAGAATAAAAAATAATGTATCTACTTCACAGTGGAAAGAATATACTCAAAAATATTCTACTAATACACATTCATTACCCGATTGAAACGGATACAAAAGATTTTCCTAAGTTATAGATTATATCAAAAGTAAAAATAGTAGTAACTACTCGTAACTATCATGCTATCCAGTAGGGCACGAAGACGCTGCGAGACGGGATAAGGTGAGCTTGAATAGTCTCATCCATCTATGCTAGGCGGGTACGGGGCCACCTGGCCCTATACCCGCCTAGCATAGCTACTTGTCTCATTTATCATTAAAAAAAACAGTTCAGTTCACTTAATCATAAATTTGCTTTATATATAAATCTGTTGATCTTTAGTATTATCTTATTATTTTAAGCACTTTTGAACACAGTAACTGTCCTCTAACTGTGACACTAATCACGCTAGAATACGCAGTCCTAAAAAATGTGTCTGCAATACTGGAGCTGGGTTTTGCTTGATAAAGAGATTATCATGTGTCAGCTGAACGCCCTTGACTACAGGTTTGAAGCTGACTATATACCACCTAGCAGGGACAAAATTGATATCCAAAGACTTCTAGATGAATTTCCAAAGCTCAAGTTTACAATTTTGCAAACCTTAAAACACTCGAACAGTAGCTGAAGAGACTTAGACGGTTACTCTAAATCCTTATTTAACTTAAACTCAATCATTTTATTTATAGACCTTAACTTCCTACTAAGAGCATTTCCTTTATAGTTGTCCGACTAATAAATATTATAACTCTATAATATTAAATCCTTCCATTTAAATTTAGCGCTCACCAAACCACGCCATCACTCGGGAACCGACGGACCGGGATATTACAGCCGTAAGCAGACGATCACGTAGGTTAGTGTGCGCTAATGCAGGTGCGTACGTTCGTTTTACGTTCGCGGGCACATTTCGCGCACTGGTAGCAGTGCCAGAGCCGGCCCGCGAGGTGGCCGCTCATTCGGTAATGGGCAGCTCGCCCGCGAGCCGGCCGTTCCTTAGCGAAGGTAGCTGCTCGTTCGCGAACGTAGACGCTGGCGCGCGAGGGCAGCACCGAGCCGCGTCAGCGCGCGAGACCTGAATCGAGCCGCGCCTGCGCGCGAGGCTGGAACCGAGCCACGCCAGTGCGCGAGGCCTGAACCAAGCCGTTTGCTATAGTGCAAGAGAACATCGCTGAACGTCCGCCCGTGCGTGCAAGTACAGGTAGGCGTACTCCAGTTTCAAAGGATGCAAGAAGCGGAACGAATTGTATGTCAACGAACGTGATCAATTCAAACGTAACCTCGTATGCGAGGCTATCATTTAACATTTAGAGCTAATTTACCTGAGAGCACGAGATGAGATCGAGTGTACGGTAGGAAAGTAGGTATGCGTTAGTGTTAAAGAGCGTTTCTTAGATTGGGTTATGGAGTAGTTGAGCTGTTGTATGGAGTAAATGAGCTGCACCTCAATTCCAATGGCCGCTTAACGCACACAGGAGCTCAAGGAAAGAAGCGGGTTCACGTACGAGTACGCCCCTGTAATTATAAGGTATACCGTAGCACCACGTGTGCAGCACGTGTCTTTTTCTGCTCCAGACCACGAACTCGGTGTGACCGAGCATGGCTCATGTCTCACAGGCAAAACAACACCCGCTATTAGTTTGTCGTAACTCGAGGGTATCCTCGACCATTTTTATCTTTTTTTCGTGTTTAGCTCAGAGTTTAAAATTTTCTAGCGCAGTCGCTACTATGAAAGCGCTATGAAAAATATGCGCGAGCAAATAAGTTTAAGATCGAGCTTATTGTATAAGAAGTACAAAGTTAAGCATAAGGGTGTGTCCCTTTTACAAGTGAAACGTCAAATAAGAAACTGGTACCTACGTGCTTGCGGCTCAAAGTTCGAATGCAGAAGGCTTTTTGCTGAAAGCAAAAGTGTGAGGCCAAATGGCGAGGACCCATGGGGGGCTATGCCTTTTATAATCTCGCGGGGGTCGCATGCTTAGCCTAAACTAGGAATTAATTATGCATACTCAAGGAGGGGGGGACAAAGGTATAGAGTCGCGGAAGGAAATTCGGGAAATATTGGAGTGGATGAGTGTGTCATCGTGGAGTATGAGGTAGAGAAGGTAGGATACTCGTTATATAGCGTAGGTCGATAAGTAGTATTCAGTATGGTAAGATACATATAGCTTGACGACGAGAAGGTGTATGCTAGGTGATGATCTAGACATAACACTTCTAAGAGAGACTTATTTATCCTATGCATTACGACTAGAAAACGTGTATCTGGCTCGGTACGATTAGCAAAGACTTATCTTATGCGTTGCGATTAGAAACGTCGTATCTAATAATTTTGAGGTATTTTTGCACTTACTTTGAGGTGATGTAATTATTATAAGATAATTTCAATTATAACTTTTATTGACTTATTAATAAGATTGGTCTAAGAACATCACCCTGGGTATGGGTATATATATATTTATTTATTTATTTATTCATTCGAGTATAAGTCTATTATCCAATTATCTGATGGGTATACCTACACATAAGATACTTTTTTGGGTACTTAAAACTTAATAATTATTTATCATTTATAATAATTATAAATCCGTCCTAACATAACAAAAATGGCTACTAACTGCCTTAGCAGAATGTTTTCTCAGAGAGGTCCTGATTAATCGATTTAAGGAATCTTATAATAAAAAATCGCAATTAATAAATTAATTCTATAAGTAATTCATTACACACGAGCGCTTAGGTATTGTCAATAAAATAATTTAAAGTATTAAAAGACAAATTTTTTTTTGATTAAAACAAATTTTTTAAAACTAATATTGTGTTATTATTTTATAAAAATAACTTTAAAATTATTATAGCATATATCAATCGAAGGAAAATTATGCCAATTTTATGAAAACGTACGTATTTTTGACAAATTCAAGGTATAAAAAAATATTTTTTCGAATTTACAAATTTTTTAAACTACAATTTTGTTATTATTTTACAAAATTAACTTAAACTTACTGTTACATACATTAATCGAAAGAAAATGACGTCTACTTTATGAAAACGTACATATTTTTTAAAAGTTCAACGTATAAATAAAATAAAAAATCTATTTTCACATATTTTAAAAAATTAATGTTTTAGCTAAAAAATGAGTTTAATATTATCCATTCAGTTCTAAAATCTAATCAGATCTAAGTTCAAACATATGTAATATACCTGCAAAATTTCAGAGTGTGATCTGCTTCCCTTGAAGAGTTACACACACACACACACACACACACACACACACACACACACACACACACACACACCCACCCACCCACCCAACCATTTTATTTTTTTATAAATTGTAGTATGAATTAATTGTAAATGATAAAGAAACATTATATTACCATTTTGTTTTTGTGAATTATTTTTAGTATGAAATGCAGTTTTTTCATGGTTTTGATATTGATAGTTGCTATTATTTTGACTATATTTTGCATTTTTTTATCTACAAAATAGAATACTTATAACGAGGTCATAGATATTTTAAATAATAATTATGTTCATATTAAAATATACTTACTATAATATTGATTTTTTATTTTTAAATTGTCAAAAGTTTTTCTTTTATTAGCACGTGTATTGTGCCGGAAAACAATCTATGATACACGGTCCTTGTGGAAGTCAAAATATGAATTCGCCTTGCATGGATAAAAGTACAGGAAAATGTACGAAAAACTTTCCAAAAAATTATAACGATACAACGAATTTTCAAACTAACGGATATTCAATCTATAAACGAAAAAATGATGGTAGAAAAACAAATTATAAAAGTCAGCATCATAATAAAGTAGCTGATAACCAATTTGTTGTTACGTATAATCCGTATTTGTTGTTAAAATTCAATTGTCATATTAACGTAGAAATATGTTCAACTGTACAATGTATTAAATACTTGTTTAAATATTGTTATAAAGGACATGATTGTGCATATATTGAAATACGTAATACTAATATGTATTCTAAAGATGACGACTGCACAGAAATTAATGAAAATAACAATGAATACGAATATGATGAACTTAGGCAATATAATAATACAAGATATTTATATCCTCCAAAAGCAATGTATAGATTGTTAGAATATGTGTTAAATGAAATATCACATGCTATAATATGATTAGCTGTATATGAAGAAGATGCACAAGACGTATATTTTTAAAAAGGAACAGAAGAAACAATAAAGAACAAAAATGTAGAAAGTACATTAACAGCATATTTTAAATTAAACCAAACAGATTCTGAACCATTAAATTATCTATATTCTAAAATACCAATGTTCTACACTTTTGATGATAAATATAAAATGTGGAATAACAGAAAAAAATTAATAAGCCCATATTGAGCAGAATGTACTTAATTAACCCGAAAGAACGAGAACGGTATTTTATAAGATTATTACTTTTACATGTCAAAGGCTCAACTTCATTTAACGATTTACGTACCTCCGATAGTGTATTGTATAATACATTTTTGAAGCTGCTATAGCTAAACAGTTGATCAGTGAAGATGAAGAATGGGATAGATGTTTAGAAGAAGCAACGTAAATTCAATTTCCGACTACACTTTGCAAATTATTTGCTTTTATATGCATTTATCACAAACCTATTAATGCAAGAGATTTGTATGAAAAATACGAAGAATTTTTCTATCACCCTAAATATGAGAAAAGTATAGGTGAAAATATTGCATTGAATATTATTGAAAAAATTTACAAATAAATGGATTTTCCTTAAAGGATTTTCATTTGCCTGATGTGAACTCATATATGGAAGAATATGATGGTATATCAACATTTTATGATAAAAACAACGTGGAACAAGTTATTCACTTAACATTTTAATAGACTACTTAAAATTTTCAAATATACCATTTTTGTGTGTAGCTTGGACAGGCATTGCAGCAAATTTATTGACTAATGGGAAAATAGTACATACCACATTTAAATTGCCACTTAATATTAATAACAATTCAACATGTAATGTGACACATAACTCTAGTGATGGTTAAAAATTAAATACCAATGACATCTAAATTTGCTTTTGAAGCAATTATACAAAGCCGATCGTCTTCTTCAAGACATATTTAACGTAAAAAATATATTTGGTAGTAAAACTACACTGGTTTCAGGTGACTTTAGGCAAACATTACCAGTTGTCCGACATGGTAGTCGAATACGAATTATTGAAAATTCATTGAAACAAAGTTATTTATGACCGAATTTCATACGCATGACGCTAAATGAAAATTTGAGAGTATCCGATGATGATAATAATTTCAAACAATGGCTATTAAATGTAGGTGGAGGAAAACATTCCAGTTCATATGAGCAAGAACATGAATTACTCGAAACTCCTAATGATATATTAACCAAAACGGAAAATATCATTACAGATATATTTGGAAATTATGTAAAAATAAATGATAAACAATTGAAGGATAAAGTTATTTTAGTTCCGAAAAATAGTGATGTTATTAACATTAACAATGACATTCTAAAGATAATGGATGGAGAAATATTTGAATATTGAAGTATAGACACAGTAGAAGACGATAATGCAGAAAATCTGGATGTAATGTTACCAACAGAATTTTTAAACTCGTTAACTCCCAATGGTCTTCCACCGCATAAATTATATTTAAAAATTGGTACAATAATAATACTTTTAAGAAATTTAAATATCAATGAAGGGCTCTGCAATGGGACAAGATTATCAATAAACAAGTTATTAAAATATTCAATTCAAGATGAAATTATGCGTGGAAAAATTACTAGAAAATTAGTTTTAATTCCAAGAATAACTTTATCACCATGTAAAGAAGAAATACCTTTTAAAAAGCGTCGAAAACAATTTCCCATTAGATTAAGTTTTGCAATGCCAATTAATAAATCTCAAGGGCAATCGTATGATCAAGTTGGTGTTTACCTGCCATCACCTGTTTTTAGTCACGTTCAATTATATGTTGATTTTTCAAGAAAAAGAAATAGAAAAAATTTAAAAATTTTAATATTAAACAATGCTAAAATAAAAGGAGATAAATTGAAACAAGAAAAAAAAACCCACACTAAAATATAGTTTTTAAAGAAGTATTATAAATTTACGCAATTACTTAAATCAAACCGTATGGTATCGGCAGCAGCATTGTTACAATGTAGCGCTGTAATAAAGGAAAATCGGCAGCAGGATTTTTAAAATGTATTGCTGATATAACGATAATCAGCTGCAGCATTTTTACAATGCATGGCTGTAATAAAGGACAAACGGAAGCAGCATTTTTACAATGCAACGATGTAACAAAGAAAAATCGGGGTAATATTTTTTAAATGCTGCGTTGTAATAAAGGTAATCGACAGTAGCATTTGTACAATGTAGCGCTGTAATAAAGGTTATCAGTAGCAGCATTTTTAGAATGCAGGATTTAAATAAAGATAATTAGCACCAGCAATTTTACAATGCAGCGATGTAATAAAGAAAAATCGAAAAACGGTAAAAAATGATATAATTCTCAAAAACCTTCTTTACCAACATGTCCACGTCGTGAGAGCCGGGAAACAACGCAAATCCGTTGGCTAACGCTGGAAGGACAAGTAACTTCTTTGTTTCAGAATAAACATGAAATTTAATAGCTGCACTACTTATAAGGTAAATATCCAAATACATTTATATTTGAATTTTATTGTATCTATTTTTTAATTATGTTGTATTTTTTTTTTTAAATGAGATAAGAATTACAAAAGCGGTCACTCTAAAATTAATATAAATAGCCAGAAGAGCGGTTTTTTTGCTCTGTCTGTCTTCGCACTTCGAAGCGGCAAGGTCGGTCAATTTGAAAATTCAAAACAACATCTATACATTCGCGAAAATTAATATAAATAGCCAGAAGAGCGGTATTGTTGTTCAGTCTATCTTTGCAATTCAAAGCGGAAAGGTCGGTGAATTTGAAAATTAAAAACAAAATCTAAGCATTCGCGAAAAACAATATAAATAGCCAGAAGAGCAGTTTTGTTGCTCAGTCTGTTATCGTACATCGATCGGAAAGGTCGGCGGAATTTGAAAATCGAAAACAAAATCTACGCATGCTCGAAAATTAATATAAATAGCCAGAAGAGCGGATTTGTTGTTCAGTCTGTCTTTACCGTTCGAAACGGAAAGGTCGGTCAATTTGAAAAATGAAAACAAAATCTACGCATGCTCGAAAATTAATATAAATAGCCAGAAGAGCGGATTTGTTGTTCAGTCTGTCTTTACCGATCGAAACGGAAAGGTCGGTCAATTTGAAAAATGAAAACAAACTCTAAGCATTCGCGAAAAATAATATAAATAGCCAGAAGAGCAGTTTTGTTGCTCAGTCTGTCATCGTACTTCCAAGGGGAAAGGTCGGTGAATTTGAAAATTGAAAACAAACTCTAAGCATTCGCGAAAAATAATATAAATAGCCAGAAGAGCAGTTTTGTTGCTCAGTCTGTCATCGTACTTCGAAACGGAAAGGTCGGCGGAATTTGAAAATCGAAAACAAAATCTACGCATGCTCGAAAATTAATATAAATAGCCAGAAGATGGGTTTCGTTGCTTAGTATCTCTTTGCAAGTCAAAGCGGAAAGGTCGGTGAATTTTAAAATTGAAAACAAAATCAACGCATGTGCGAAAATTCATATAAATAGCCAGAAGAGCGGTTTTGTTATTCAGTCTGCCTTCGCACTTTGAAGTGGAAAGCTCGATCAATTTGAAAATTCAAAACAAAATCTACACATCGTGAAAATTAATATAAATCCCAGAAGTGCGGTATCGATGCTTAGTCTATCTTTGCTGTTCAAAGCGGAAATGTCGTTGAATTTGAAAATGCAAAACAAATTCTACGCAAGCGAGAAACGTAATATAAATAGCCCGAAGAGCAGTTTCATTTCTCAGTATGTTTTAGCTTTTCATAGCTGAATGGTCGGTGAATTGGAAAATTTAAAATCAAATCTACGCATGCAAGAAAATTAATATAAATAAGCAGAACAGTGGTTTTGTTGCTCAGTCTGTCTTCGCACTTCGAAGCGGAAAGGTCGTTGAATTTGAAAATCGAAAACAAAATCTACGCATACGAGAAAATTAATATAATTTGCCGGAAGATCGGTTTTGTTGCTCAGTCTGTCTTCGCTCTTCGAAGCGGAAAGGTCGATGAATTTGAAAATTCAAAACAAAATCTACGCATGCGTGAAAATTAATATAAATAGCCAGAAGAGCGGTTTAGTTGCTCAGTCTGTCTTCACACATCGAAGCGGAAAGGTCGTTGAATTTGAAAATCGAAAACAAAATCTATGCATGCGCGAAAATTAATATAAATAGCCAGAAGATCGGTTTTATTTCTTAGTCTGTCTTTGCAGTTCCAAACTCAAAAATTTCGTTAAATTTAATTGTTTTACATTTGAGGTTTTTGTGTTACAAACTTGTTGTTTCTTTGTCAACTTGTTACCCTTAAGTCAATATTGTTACGCAAGTTAATATACTGTAAAAGAGGTTCAAATGAGATAAGAGTTTCAAAGAGGTCACTCTAATTCTAATAAAATTAGGAAATATAAAAAGTGTGACTTCAGAAGACCGGAGAACCGGAGAGCCGGAGAAAAAATGGAAGCATTTTAATATAATATAAGATTGGGTTATCGTGATATATGGATAATTGGGGATTATGGATTATTATGGTTTATCGGTTATTGGAGATTAAAAGTCATTGGGGTTTATGGGTCAATGGGTTTATTGGTTATTGGGGTTTATATGTTATTGGGATTTATGGGATATTGCAATACATATGTTATTAACGTTTATGGGATATTATATTGTATCTATCTATCAATTGTATCTATGGTATACACACACACACACACATACATATATACATTTTTTTAAATTTATTGTAAACCTATTTTTATGACTCAAGAACCTCGAAAACATCCAGATTCATCAAATCTCTAAAGAAAAATGTTATCATCGTTACAAAACTTTCTCTTTGAGAAAGCAGAAAGTCAATGCATTAAAATGAAATTTGTAAGATAGACGTAATATATTGTAAAACATATTTTGCATACTAGCGATGTACAAATACCTTTAGAAAGACGATTTCTGTTAATAAAAAGAAAAGTTCACACAACGATTAAAATAACTTTGATTTTGGTGGTATATATCAATACATGTTACCTGGGATTATGCTATTCCCACTGGGGTATATTTACTAATATCTAACCTCTCTGGATCCCAGTTAACACAAAGTAAAATGCCCCGCCATATTCAAAGTTATTTTACCGCTGAGTCTACATTACTTTACGTAAGGTCTTACGTCTATTCTTACGTGAGTCTTACGCAGGGTACCTACAGTCCGGAGAAACCGGGAATTCTCCTAGAATTCCATTTTGCATCCGGAAATCACGGAAAACTCCTGGAATTATTGCTCAGATCATGGAAAACTTGAGGTTCCTTATTTAGGTAGCAGTGCATAAATATATATTTTTCATAAAATACTTTCTTCGCAAATTAAACAAATTTTTGCTAACTTCTCAAAGAGAAAGCTTTTTTGTTTTCTTTTCCACGTTGTGGGAACAAAAATACGCGTTTTCGTTTTTTCAACAGTTTTTTTTTTAGTTTTATTGTTTTGGGTATTTTCGTATGGTAGGAATAATGTCATTGATTCAACTCCAAACGAAGTGCGTCTCCTGCTCCTTCGTTTGGGGCAAATGCTGCCGCCTTTCAGGCATATACTGACTCCTCTTGGGCAGCACAAGCGTATGTACAGTGTACGCGCTACTCGGAGTGCGAGGTATTCGGGGGTCCAAGCAAAGTAGTCCCCACCTGGTGGTTGTATTTAGAACTACTGAAAGTTATAAGAAAACAGAGGTCTCATAACCCCAAATAAACGTTATTAGAAAACTATTTTAAAGTTAAAGAGTTTTAGCTGATAAAATGGAATTATAATCAATTCAAATACTTCCAAAATGATATCAGACCATTTATAACTGACTAGGTAACAAAATATAATTAATTTATTCTTCGTGTTTAAAGTTGCCTTCATGAATGTCGTGACTTATTATAACTTTTAGCAGTGATTACAACATGCTCTGACGGGAGTTGGACCCCCGAATAGTAGTTTCTTTCACTCTCCGAGAAGCGCGTGCTCCACACGTGCGTCTATGCTACCCGAAAGGGGGCACATGACCCAAATTAAATAACAGGAGTCGCAGTTCGTTTGGAGCAGCTGGTACGCCAAACTGTTTTCAGTATTAAGTAAAAATGTATTTGAAAGAGAATAAAATTACCTATTTTTTACCATCCGAAATTTTGGATAAGGCCTTTCCTTTCTTTTGTTATACACGGAAACGCCATTTTTTGTTGAAACGATGATTTCTCTAAAATACACGATGGAAAATTTTTGAAAAAAAATGAAGTGATTAGTACAATACAAAAGATTATTTTGTAAAAATTTTGTGTCATTTAATTTTTCTATACTTCAGAATACAATAATTTTGTAAGAAATACGTTTTTCTAGGGCGAACGATAACTAGAGTAAATCAGCAGCATTTTATCTGAAACTTTTCCAAAATATAGCTTTTCACTATCTCTTGGCTGAGTTATTTGCCCAGATCATAATAACCTTTATATTACAAGATATTGGAGGTTATGTATTTTTTTAAACATTTTTTGATCGTATATATCTCAAAACGACTAGGCCATTCTACCAAATATCCAAAAAAGAAACAGGGTTCATGTTTATCAGTTTTCAATGCCGACTCAAAATTGAAAAGAAATTTCAAGATTCATCTACTCTTATTTCTTTTATAAAACAATTGTTTTACAACAACTACATATAGCATCAGTGTGAATACATTTGAAAGAGCATAACTTTCTCTATCTTTTTCGATACAAAAATTTTTATAAGCTATCTCCCGTCATTGGCTATACACCAAAACGTCATTTTTTATTTAAACGACGATATCTTTGAAACATATGATGGAAAATCTTTAAAATAAATTAATCTGAATAAAGTAAGGTGGCTCTACACTATCTCTTGGTTCAGCTCTTTTATATTTTTCTTTTAGTGTGATTGCTAATCTCTCGAGAATGTTACGGTAATTGTTTATTGAAAAAACGAATTTTTAATTGTTATTGATGAAGATTCAAAATCAGAAAAAAGATTAGATTCATTGATTCATTTTTGTTTTATATCGCTTTTCTATTTTACTACATTTTGAAATAATAATGCAACTATGATCATAGGCATATAATTTTTGAAATTTATCTTTTGACAAACAATCACTGATAAAAGGACACATTTTTTTAGCTAATAATTAGAAAGAAATATAGCAGTGTAAAATTAATGTATTAGAATAAATAAATTCAAATCGAAAAAAATTATTTAGTTTGAGAAAGCTACAGCATATTTTTTTTATATGAATTAACTGAAAAATATATGCTTGAATTGCTTTCACGTTATCTGCATATTTTAAATAAACAGACCAAATTATATAAAACTCGCAAATAACTGATCATCTTGCATGAGATCTTAAGTAAGTTCTTATATTTTTACATTATATTTTCAGTAGGGATACCTATGAATCAATTTCAATCTACAAGGGACCGATTTAGTAATTAACTTGTTATGCATAATGCATTTTATTTACTATTAGCTTTGTTTTACTAACGAGTCTATCTTTGAAAAGTTATTATAACACCGGCTATTAATAATAATTTTAGGCAATTTTGACATATACCGTCAACTCTTTTTGTTTCATTGGGAATCTTATTCTTGACTAATTGTTTGATTGCGTAGTTTGCATACCACCGCTAGGTGGCAATGGGCTAAGCACATTAAGATTATCCCGGGGATAATACATAAAAGCTCGCGCCAGCAGTTACAATTGCAACAGTATTATTTGAATTGTATGTGATAGATTAGCCGATGACTATCATTTGAAAAAGATTGTTGCATTGTAAATTCTTTTTAAATACATTTTCTCTGAAACGAGTGCTTTCGATTACAAGTTATTAACTTTAAGTGGGATATACGATAGTGGGACACATATTTCGTTCCAGGTTTAACGAAATTGGACCCATTTCAATATTATTTATAAATTACATTCTTGAGCAAGATACTACCGTCACGGACCCAATTGTGGATCAGTGCCTCTATTGTGAATCTGTTTATGTTAAAACTATATTGTGAAAGTTTTGCGTAACTTTTATTATTATTTTGAAAGCACTTATTCTTATGTATCAAAATAATTAAAGAAGTAATGCAAAACTTTTATAATGTCTATTTAGAAGTAAATGATTCACAGTAGAGGTACTGATCCACAATAGGGTCTGTGACGGTATATGTCAATTTGTAATTCGGCCCTGAATTTGAGAACATTTTTATGAATTATTTCACACTTTTTAGTGCACTTTTTCATACTTTTTAGTGCATTTTTCGAAGTCGGTTCTTTTTTTTCAAAATTTTTTTTATTTTAGACTTTTTAGTTGTAAGGGCTGAGTTTCATTCAATTTATATTTTAATGTGGGTCGACCAACAATGGATGCTGCACGTAACAGAAAAGACCGTTTGCACGAAACGCAGGAGGCTAAATCTGACCGCCTTTCTCGAGCAAAGAAGAAAATGGCAGACATTCGTCGTGAGGAATCTCCTAGCAAATGCATTGTAAGACTGTTCCGGATACGAGAATATATGAGTTCAAAATTATCGAAAGAGACAGAATCCGAAAGAGAACACCGACTTTGCCGAGTACACTGAAGACTATTAAATGAAACAACAGAAGAACGAACACACCGTATATCCTTGATCAAAAAACGCCTTTCAAACGAAACTCCCAAAGAACGGGAACATCGTCTGTTATTGATTCACAATCGGCTTGCAAACGAGAGTTCCGAAGAAAGAGAACGTCGCTTGCAAATAACCTGTAACGCAAAGTGCAAGAAAAGAAGTTCATTTGATACATCGGATTTTAAGAAGGCGATCAATATATTTTGCGACGTGCCCTGTGCAATATGTAAAAAGACTCTATATCCACAACAACGGTGCAATCTGAATACAACTCAATTGTCATCTATCATACCTTCAGATCTAGTGGAATTGGGAACTGTTTTAGCCTGCTCTCGATGTACAACTAATATTAAGAATCGAAAAATTCCACCTCAAGCCTTTTGGAATAAAATGAAAACATCATCTGTGCCTGAGGAATTTATCAATTTATCGGATATTGAGCAAAGACTTCTCAGCCGAATTGTGCCTCATCTGGAAATCATCAAAGTTCACAATCGATTCAGTCAAGATTGGTACAGAGGGCAAGTTATTCTATTTGTCCAAGACGTCGTTGAATTGGCTGAGCAGCTTCCGCTACAATAAAGTCAAGCTGGAATTGTTATAGTCGCGGAAAGTCTGGAAAATCTACAGCGCATAAGACAACAAAAAGTTGATATTGATAAATTAAATGTAGCCTTGCAGTGGTTAATGAAGAACAATTCTCTGTATCATGATGTGATTCCATTCTTCCCCGATAATATTGACCTAGCACAACTAGCACAAGTTGTTGATGATCCTGTAATTAGGAATCCAGAAAATGATTTTCAAGGGGTACTACCCGATTTGAATAGTTGATATGTAATTTTGTCGGAGAATCTGTTAATTTTACGTGGTACATTCCATCAAGCCAGCTACAGATTTGATATCAGTTCTCGTGGAAAACAGTGTCCAGCAATGGCAGCAATTGCTTGCATTGCATTCTGTCTACTCGACCCGAATAATTGGTGTGCAAGTGATATCGATTATGTACTCCTGTTGGGAGATAGGTTCCTATCGAGAATGTGTAGCGAACCGAATCGCTCCTAATTCAGTGGAAGCAAATACAAAATATTTGAGGGTGACAGAACTGCAATCTCATACTACGTATAACAACCGCAATGTTGATATCCATGTTTGTGATGAACTTACTTCGAACGGCCATCTAATTAATGATGATACTGATGCTGGATTCAGAAACTTGGAAAATGCTCTAACCATTTTTTTCTCTAAACATACTTATGGAATACTTACAGCTAAATTAACATCAATTGCTTTATATCGTAATAATCAAGCTGATGTGACTTATTTCTGGATGTTTGATTCTCATTCGAGAGGACCCAAAGGCTACAAAGCACCAACAAGAGGAGTCTCTTGTTGTATGCGTTTTACAACTATTCGTAGTTTGTTTGAAACCTTACGTCGAAACTTGACCGTGAAAACTGCTAATGTACATACTTTAAATATTCAGGGTAGACCATTTTAATGTATTATGGAAAATATCTCAGAATTATGGTTGGATACAGAAAAATGTTTTAGACAAAAGTTGTAGAGGTCAAAGGGGGTCAACTTTTGGTAGACCATTTTTTTAATGTTTATTTGTAACTTTTGAAGTTCACATTAAATTGACCTTGATACGACCTTATCATGACCTTGATTAGCATTTTCAACGTGAATTCTCTTATTTTTCCCATATCATACGTCAAAAGCAGGGGTTCTCACTTGAAAAGTCACTTTGACCTTGACATAACCTTGAGAACCAAATTCAAGGTCAAGGTCATCGGAACCAGAATTTGATACTCTAGATCACTTTTGATAACTTAACTTCCACCCTTGATAACTTTTTTCGAAAACATTTTAATGTTTCCAATCGTTATTCCAAACTAACACCTATTATTTAACAATTTTTGCAAATTTGACCTTCATATGACCTTCCATGACCGTATTGAAAATATCATTTTGAATGTAACATTTTCTGCTCTTTTCAAATCCGGACTCAAAAGTAGGGCTCCTCATTTAAAAAAATGATCTTGACCTTGAAATGACCTTTAAAAACAAGTTCAAGGTCAAGGTCTTTGGTACCAAAAGTTGACCCCTTTTGACCTCTACAACTTTTGTCCGAAAGATTTTTCTGTATCCAACCATAATTCTAAGATATTTCCCGTAATAGATTAAAATGGTCCACCCTGTATATACCTTGACTCCGTTAGAGATATCACCAGAAAATATACAGATTCAACAATGTGAAGAAGATACCGCATTTGAAACCCGGTTGACGGAAGATGGAAATCATCCCTTAATCGAAACGGATGTTATTGAAGTAGATATTAGAGCAGCAGATTGTATTGGTGAAAACGCAGAAATCCGAGTTGTTTTCTATATAAATATTCTTCACTCGATAGATGATGGAATACCTAACGTCGAAAGTGTTATTGCTATCAATAATGGTAATTTAGACGATGACCAAGTGAGATTAGTCGATGTTCGAAGAAAAACAACACCGCCTTTAAATATTGAGAGAGAACGAAGCATGGAAGAATTGGGTTGGTATGTTCTTTTTCCTGGTGGTAAAAATGGGTTCGGAGAGCAGAGATAAATCACCATAACCCCTTTAGATTATTTCCAAGCACGCGTTATGGGTAGTGACAAACGATTCCAGCGGACAGACTACCTTTTCTTTGCTTTGTATATTGTCGAATACTTTCGTGCTAAAGCAAGTGTATCTGTATCATGTAGAATGCGACAAGGAGGTCACACACCTCAGGGTTTGATAGATACCATGCATCTCATTATGCGAAACATAAGAGGATCTGCATCGTATTGGAGACGGGTTTGCTCGGAATTAATTGCAATGGTCAGGAGCCTGGGAGCTCCTACATGGTTTGTAACCTTCTCTTGCAATGACTTGAATTGGTTGGATATGCTGGAAGCATTTCTTATTGTTGCTGGTCGTAATCCGAACGAAGCCAAAAGCCTGACATTCTCTGGAAGACTGTCTTTGGTTCAACGTTACCTAGTAATTGGCGCAAGACAATTTATGGTATGAGTGAATGCACTAATGCGATATTTGAAAAATAACCTTGACTGTTTAAGTGGCGCTATAACAGATTTCTGGTACAGAATAGAGTTTCAGAACAGAGGAAGCCCTCATTTGCATATGTTGGTCTGGTGTAAAAATGTTCCTGATTTTGCTACAAGATAGGTAATGGATGTGATTGACAAAGTTGTGTCTTGCTCTTTGGATTCTGACGATGCAGTATTACGACATATAGTGGAAAACGTATAAATGCACAAACACACCGCTACTTGTTACAAAGACCGCAACAACTGTACTTGCCGATTCGGATTTCTCGCACCAGTCAGTGATCAAACAGTGTGTCTGGGTCCTGATGAAACTCTTGCAAATAACGGGCGTTTTTGCATCTTACGCAGACCTGCGGATGAAGTCCTGGTAAATAATTATAATCCTGATCTTCTGACTCTCTGGGAAGGAAATATGGACATACAACCATGCGGTTCTGTCACTGCCGTTGGATATTACGTGGAGAAGTATGACAGTAAGTGTGAGCCGAATGACACTGGCGATGTCGTTAAAGAAGCGATACAAAAGGCTGAAAGACGAGGTGGAACTGTATGGAAGCAGTTATTTTCCGTATCAATGGCCATTCTTTCTTTGCGGTTAGTCAGTGCTCCAGAATGCGCTTATAGACTGTGTCACCTTCCACTGAAAATGTCTTCACGCAAGGCTGTGTTTGTAAATAGCTGCAAGCCCGATGAAAGATTTCGAATTTTACGATTGGAAGGTGATGAAGCTTCAACGTTTAATAACATTTTCGATCGCTACATCGAGAGACCAGATGAACTTGAAGGTAAAAGCTTGGCTGAATTTGCTGTCAGATAGGAATCGGTGTCGAATAAAGTTTGGACAGAAGATGATGGAGATATCGAACTGAATAAAAATATCGAGGAAGAAAATTTGAGGTATATAAGTCTGAGAAATTGTACATGCATACGAATAAGAAGCAAACTAGCTGTGCTGCACACTCGATATTATACACTGAACAGTGACAAAGAGGGTTATTACTACAGTTTAATTGTTTGTCATATACCGTTTCGAAATGAAAACGAACTTCTACTGGAGAACGAGTCTGCAGAAGCCTGCTTCATTAGACGACAACATGAACTGAGACCTTTACTTGGAAATTTAAATACAGAAGAGTTTGCTTACTTAGAACAGGTAATGCAGCAGGCTTTGGCCCAAGCCGTAGCCATTAACGTTGTACATGCAGCTGCAAATGAAGTAAACAATGACGAACCAGTGATTCATGCGGATTAACAAATAATATATGATCCGGATGATTTTTGTTTAGCCGAGGATGAAATTGTAGGAATACCTGATGATGTATTTGTTGCTGGTGTAAGCAGTTTAAACGTGCAACAAAAGAGCTTTTCGGTGAAGTTACTATAGCTATCGAAAAATATATAGGAGGTGATGCAATCCAGATGATGCAGCTCATAACGGGCGGTGCGGGCAGTGGCAAATCGTTTACTTTGAAACTGTTGGTTGAACACGTGAAACGTTGTTATGGCCCTACAGTCTATCGAAGCCACAGTTTATCGAAGTTGCTGCTTTAACTGGTGTCGCTGCTCGCCAGATATTTGAGAAAACTTCACACTCAGTCTTTTCTCTACCAATTGAAAACGGTAAGACCATGACGTATTGAAAAATGACAGGCCAACGACTCGAACAAGAAAGAAGGAAATGGCGCTACATCAAATGGCTGATAATAGATGAGATATCCATGGTTTCTTATGAGACTCTATGTATGATACATATAAGACTGCAAGAATTCAAATACAATGAAAAGTTATTTGGTGGGGTGAATATATTATTGTTCGGTGATATCATGCAGCTTCCGCCAGTAAAAGGTCACTGGTGTTTTGAACAACCATCGTGGTGTACAGCAGAAATCCACCTATGGCACCAGTTCTCTTTCTCCGAACTGACCATTAATATGAGACAGCAGGACGACGTGGAGTTCATAGATTTGTTGAACAACCTGCGATTCGGCGAACTAACTACCACCCAGTTAGAATTGTTGTGCGAGAGGAGAAGGGTCAAATTAACAGAAGATTTCGCGGATGGTGCAGCGGTTAGAATTTATCCAACGATTAAATTGGTCGATGAATACAATTTGAAAATGACCAGCATCATTGCCGAATCGTCTCATATTTATGTCATGAATCCAGTCGATGAATCTCGTGAACCTGCGACGTACGGAAGAAAACCATCAAGCAACGTAATTCCTGCGCACGTGAACAACTGCGGAGGGCTTCTGCATACGATAAAATTAGCCAAAGGTTCCCGTGTGATGCTTAGGCGCAATATTTCAATTTTAGATGGATTAGTCAATGGAGCAATGGGAGTAGTAGAGCAGTGCAAATGGCCAGCACTGCAAAAAGACCAATTAGAAGCTGGGGAATTAACAGAAACAGTGTTGATTAAGTTCGACGACGACACAATAGGATGTCGAACGAAACATTGTAATAATTTAGTCGCAGGCGCACCTGTAACTACAACATTCCAAGCAACCAAAGGATACGGAGATGTTGAGCGCAGAATAATCCTGAGTTGAGAACAGATAATCCTGAGTTGGGCTGTGACAGTCCACAAATTGCAGGGCGTCACACTGAATAAAGCTGTCATCGACCTTGGCAAAAAATTATTTGCCAAATGCCAAGCTTACGTAGCCCTCAGTAGAGTGAAAAATTTAGGTGGTATAGCGATATCTGATCTAGATATGAATAAATTATTGAAAAATTCCCACGATGCAAAAGCGCTGAAAGAAATGCAAAGATTGAGAAATCTTCCACGCAGAGATGGCATACATTTTTCGTAGTTCCTCTGCATGAAATATAAAAACAACATTTTATATTATTGTCATATCGTCATTCCTGTTCCTGCGTTTGGCTGGGTGGTCGGGTAGGAGCTGGGTGGAACTCAAATTGCAGCCACCTCCACGTGGTGAGTTCTGGGTTATTTTATTATCAATATAATTATATGTAATATAATTAATGATAAAGAAAATGAAATAAGCAAAGAGCTGCAAGTTTGAAATAATTATTTTCAACCGAATCAGTCAAGTATTTTTTGGAATAATCGCAGGACAAACAAATAAAAACGCCAGTACTGACATAGTACAGGCTTCATACTGGCCCAGTTATATAATGGAACCACCATGGGATAATTCTCTTTTATTCAAAAAATAGTTTATCCAAATTGGTTCAGTAGTTTCCGAATAATCGGCAGAAGAACATAACAAATCGCCAGTACTGGCGTAGTACTGGATCCATACTGGCCCAGTAATATAGTGGGACCAACATCAGATCATTCTCTTATAATAAAAAATATTATCAAAATCGGTTCACTAGTTTCCGAATAATCGGCAGAAGAACATAAAAAATGACCAGTACTGACGTAGTACTGGCTCAATTCTAGCCCAGTAATATAGTGGGACCACAATGGGATCATTCTCTGTCATTCAAAAAATATTATCAAAATTGGTTCAGTAGTTTCCGAATAATCGACGGAAAAACATAATAACTTACCAGTACTGACGTAGTACTAGCTCGATATTGGCCCAGTAATACAATGGGACCAACATGAGATCATTCTCTTTCATTAAAAAAAAATATTATCCAAATCGTTTCAATAGTTTCCGAATAATCGGCGGACAGATTCGGCAGAGACCGAAATGTACAGAAAAAATATTCATAAATAACTAAATTACTGGCGAGATACTGTACGAATAATCACAAAATTTTAATGGGACTACTGGAGGATAATACCTTTCATATAAAAAAAATTCATCCGAATCGGTCCAGTAATTTCGGAATAATCGCTGTAGAAACATAAACAAAAAGCCATGCCGAATTGAGAACCTCCTCCTTTTTCGAAGTCGGTTAAAAATAAGGTTTCAAATCATTTTTGTGCGAAATTATTTATATGGTTCGAATCTTATTGCGAAATGCAGATACTCACTTTCCTTATTTGTACGGCAGCATACATATAAATACACATCTAATGTAATCATAATGACTAAAGCATTTTATTTTGTACATATAGTCATCACAAATACCACTCTAAATATTAATTTAAGGTAATTTAAGAAATTAATCACTAAAATATAGTATTACAGATGAATTAAAAAAATCGTCAACTTGTATTAGATATGTCAATGCAAATCTAATATACACACGTGTATAAATATATTTATACAAATTATAAATAATATATATGCATCGGTTTTTATGCAGGCTTGTCAATATAATAACCGATAGATTTACATTTTGATTTATGTAGACAGTCAGCATACGCCTCACTCTAAATACTTATTTTAGGGAATAATTATGTTGATGTCTACATAAGTCCTGCAAATTTTCAGTACGAAAATTGTCAGCACAAGTCACGATTAAAATGTTAATTACAGAAAATAAAATTATAAATTAAAATGTTAATTACAGAAAATAAAATTATAAATTAAAATGTTAATTACGGAAAATAAAATTATAAATTAAAATGTTAATTACAGAAAATAAAATTATAAATTAAAATTTTAATTTTAATTGCAGAAAATAAAATAAAGTTTTTAATTTCAATTACAGAAAATAAAATTATAAATTAAAATTTTAATTTTAATTGCAGAAAATAAAATTAAAAATTATCGTTTTAATTTTTAATTGTTAATTGACTAATTAAAATGTATGCCAACCTTGTTTTTTAGTGATGACTAACGGTCGTGCAATATTTCTGTAAAAACTACTTTAAGGGGACGCCGGATATCTCTGTCCTTGTCTAATTAAATTTTCATTCATAATTTTAAGAAAAGTCATTTTTTATTAATAATAATTGTACCCGCTTTGTTTTATAGTAATCTAAATATACGTCCAAGCTGGGTTCATATAACTGTTTTGTTTTCGAGAAAACTTTGACACACTATGAGGGCTAACTACATGGAGATTAACCTTTACATACTAAATTTATCAAAGTTTTCTCGAAAGCAAAACAATCATGTGAAACCAACTTGGACATGTATTTAGATTACTATAAAATGAAGCGGGGCAATATCATTTTTCAGAAAAATTATTTTATCTTAAAAATATGAATGAAAACTTAATTAGATAAGGACAGAGATATCCGGCGTCCTCTTAAGGCAAAATCTTATATCTTATCCGCGATTACGGCTTTTTAACTTAACTTACGCTAAGTTCATGAAAAACACAATTTGAAATCTGAAAAAATTAATAAACATAAGGAAGGTACGAGTATTACATTTTTTATATTAATATTTCTTTTTAAGTAAAAGTCAGTATTTTTACGATAAATCGAGTTGATTTTGATGCTTATTTCGAGGTTAGTATGAGCATTAAATTTCAATATTCGAATACTCCAAGTCCATGTAAATATAGATAATTTATTAAAATTAAATCTTTTGAGACTTATTAAGATACTTTTATGCATATATATGAATCTTTTTGTCTGCTTACAAATAAAAATGCTTTATAAAACAAACATTATTATTAAGTTTCCAAAAACACGACGTCGAATTTCATGTAGTTCTTTCTTCACTTGATTTCTTCAAAAGAAGAGAAAATTGGCATATGCGTCTTATAAATTATAAATATCAGAAAATTTAAGAAATTTTACACGTATTGATAACAAACCGTTTGTTTCAGATAATTTATGTTGAACCATCGTTTTATTATCGGCTGTTTTTTCTAAAAAAACTAACATAGCTCTATTATTTATATTATGCAATAACATCTAAATGAATTATATTTATTACTGTTAGAAAAAGTTGTTTAATAAAATTTTTTTACTTATTGCTTATGTATTCTTACCTGAAGTAACTTGCTTGTAAGGCCAGCCTGATGATTTTAAACTTTTCGCTTTTAAAGCAACTATTCTTAAATTTTATTACTATTAATACTTGATAATATCTGTAATTTTACTGTTACAGTACCTCCAAATTTTACTCATACGTGACACAAGATATATCCATTGTCAATACTATATTTATTGGGAAAACTTTGCGGCGTGCACGTTTATGAGTGACACGATCAACGAGAAAAAGGTTTTCGACGGCAATTTGACTGTTTTGGTTTATTCTAAGAAAGTTTTCTGGATTACTTTTTGGTTAAAATTTTTATTATTATTTTTCGGAGAACAAATCCATACAAATTAACTTTTTTTAGTAATTGTAAAAAATTGCTTTGTTTTATCAAAAATAATGTTGAAGACAATTTTTGACGAAAAAGTAATCCAGAAAAGTTTAAGACCACACCAAAAAGAGTCAAATTACGGTCGGATAAAATTGTTTGTGGATCGTGTAACGTAGAGACGTGCACACTGAAAAATTTTTCCAATAAATATAGTATTGATAAATGGTAATATGTTGTGCCACGCGCGTAGGAGCAAGTTTTTGAGGTTTTAAAAAAGTAAAATTACAGATACGATCAAGTATTTATAGTAAAAAAATTTCAGAATAGCTGCTTATAAAAGAAAAATTGAATCGTCTCATAAAAAAAACTCACAGTCAAAACCTACAAAAGTGGTGATCTAAAAAATTATGTTGACTGAAATTCAAAAACTGCTACTAATTGCTTTAACAGAATGCTATCTTAACCCATTTCTTCCCAAGCGGCCATTTTATAGACGATTGGTTTTTTGCATAAAAAATTGTCGAAAACCAATAATAATAACCAATAGCACTTTTCTGAAGTAAAATTGTCCGCTCTTTCCGATTCTGAAGTCAGAATTTTGACATTTCCGTTGGAAAATTTCAAAATGGCGGTTTTAGGCAAAAAACCAATCGACTACAAAATGGCCACTTGGGAAGAAATGGGTTAAAGAGAGATCCTAATAAATCGAGTTTGAAAATTTAATAATGGAAATTCGCATAAAATTCTAATAAAGTAAAGCTGAAATTAACTCGTTAGATACAACACTGCTGAAAATCTAACACGTGTTAAAACATGTACAGATGCACGTGCAAAAACATGTGCAGAATCACGTATAAAATCATGTGTCAAATCACTTATCGTAACACATATAAAATCCCGGGCCAAATCATGTGCAGGAACATGTAAAAAATGAACCCATTTAATCACGTGTTTCGCACGTGCTTTAGCATGTGGTTCAGAACGAGAGAAAATAAATACAAAATATAAAAAAAATTGCCCTGACCGAGGCTCGAACCAGCGATCTTACAGTTAGTAAGCGCTTACCTTGACCACTCTGCTAATTAGACTCTTAAATTTTCTTAACGTATAAGCAATATATAAGCTGTAATAGGAACAATATATTGTTGATATATGACATATGAAAAATAGATTTTGATGACACAACAACAATAAGCAACATGTTTTATTATTTATCAATCAAGAAGATATGAAATACCAACCCGATTACTACCTTACCGGCATTTTACTTCTGTAATCTCTACTTTGTGTTCGTACATTATGATTGTAACTTTAAAATAGTTGTAATGTTCAACAAACAAATATTCCCATTATTGCCATTCAAGAACCATCCTTTATGCGTCTTTTAAACAGATAATTTGTTTGTTTGATAAAATATATTTAAATTTATTAAGAAAGAAGAATACAAAAACAACAAGTAACATATGATGTAGAATTTATTTTTATATAGAGACAACTGAACTGTGAACCCGGAGACAAGAATTTGTTACTTAGAGAGTTACTGGCTATTGAAAAAAGTAAAGAGAATAAAGTCAACACAACACAGTCTTGTACGGAAATAGTAACGAGTACAAAACCTCCTTTCAAACGCATACCTAAAATGATTGTAAAAAAGAATAAGAAAAATGACATACATGCGAGAGGAATAATAATAAAAAATGAAACCGAAGTAATTATAAGCTGCGTTGATGAAAACCATGTCAATATTACTGAAGAAGTACTCAATGGAAATTTGTCCGAATACTACATGATTGAAGAAGAACAAATGATCAACACTAAAATTAAAGCGGTTGGCATCGAAAGTACTTTCAACATGAGTTTAACAGAAATCGAACAAGATGTTAATGAAAGAAATTTCAAAAACTACAACACATAATGTCAAGCAGTGCATATGTATACAAATAAAAAAACAAATTTAAATAGTGTTATTCTTGAAGTACCAGCTGTTATTCATAAGCAAATAATGGAAAGTAGCAAAAGTATTTTCGGAGGTTATCAAAAATTTAGAGTTTTTGACATTATGAACACCGAACCATGTGAAAAATGTACTGGTTTCGATCATAAAAGCAAAAAGTGTAGGAATAAAACTACCTGCATAATATGTGCTGGTACGCATGACACAGTGCAATGTGATAGTGTAGATAACCTCAAATGTGCAAACTGTGTACTCAGTAATTTTAAATACAAAACAAAATACAATTGTAACCATACGGCAACAGATGGTGAAAACTGTGATATTTTTAAAAATAAAATAAAAAAATATATAGCAAGTGTTGCTTATTTAATAAAACCAAAAATTGATACATATATAATTAGAACCGATAACAAGAATCACAATAATCATCAGAAGATAATTGATGTACACAAGAATCGATAACGAAGCTCACAATGATCATCAAAAGATAATTGATGATAACATGCACCAGCAACACATGGTAAAATGTCAGTCTAACCTGTCGACCAATTCTACGAAAACAGTAAACACAAGAACTGCAACTACACCAACATACACGCCTCAACAAGTCAACTCCAAAGCAAATGCGTATATAGTAAAAAATCCGAACAAATCTAAAAGTAAATAATGGCTTGTCATTTTAATTTTTTAGAAACAATAGATAAAGATACAATTAAGCCTGAAAAAACTTTCACAAGTATTGAAACTCTCAACAAAACTAGAAGTAATAAAGAAGATTTAATACTTTTGGTGAATATTAGAAGTCTGAACAAAAATTTGGATAAATTACAAATAATAATACAAAGTGTAACGACTAAACCATCTATAATAATTTGTACTGAAACTTTTAATCAAGTAAATTATAAAGAGTATGATCCATACGGCTATGAAAGCTACGATAATGAGAGGACAATAAACAGAAATGATGGGGTAATTGTTTTTGTAAATAAAAATAGTAGGATTGAAATAATAAATACACAAGTTACATTAAACAATGGAAATAGATTAGATATATCTTCGATATATAGAACACACGGAATACAGCAGACTGAATTCATTTTAGATTTAAATAAATTCCTAAACAAAAATTAAATATTTAAAGCCATTTAGTGTTAGGAGATTTCAATGTAGAGCTACTTGAACTAGATTTTCTGAGTCAGGAATTTTTGTATAATCTCTTAGATAAAGGATATGACCCAGGTTTTTCAAGCATTACAAGGATTCCGATTGGCAATTGCAAAAGTTCTTGTATTGACAATGTCTTTATTAAAACTAACGATTTAAAAAGAGAAACCTACAAACTAAAAAATTCGTTAACAGATCACCATCCATTGTTTATTGCCATGAAACTATGTCAATACAAGATCCAAATGTAGTAACAGACCAATTAATAAATAAAATAAAACAGTGTATAGAAATGGCCAAAACAGAAAAAAAAAAAGATAAGAATAAAGGTAGAAAAAGCTGGATTACTAAGGCTATTATGAAATCATTTGAGACGAAAGAATTTTTATATAATCTATGGCAAATGGATCGTGATAATGTACATTTAAAAAATGAGTACAAAAATTATGCGAAAATCTTAGACAAGGTAATTTTAATTGCAAAAGTTAAATACCAACAAAATCTAGCCCAAAATGACTTAAGCAATCCAAAAAATTATGGGAAATTATAAACTCAAAAGTAGGAAAAAAAGTAAAAACTAATGATACCATAGATTATATAAAGGTTGATAATGTTAAGATTCGAAATAAAGTGGATATAGCTAATACTATGAATAAATATTTTTGTGAAATTGGTCAAAAACTTGTTAAAAGGTAGACAAACCAATAGAAACAGAATTAATACTACCAAAGATGAACGAAAATTCAATGTTTATAAATCTAACAACTACATATAAGGTGACAAGTATAATAAATTCTCTAAAATTGAAAAGCGAAGGTGTTGATAAAATAAATGCTAAAACACTCAAAGTAATTTAATACTTGGCCAAATGCACTGAAAATAGCCGAAATAGTACCTGTATACAAATCCGGTGATAAACTATGACAATAATTTTAGCTAATCTAGCCAAGATTATTGCGCCGTACATGCAGGCTTTAACATTAGTTTTATTCAAGACTTTAAATAAATCATACACGGGAATTTGGGGTAATTATGAACACTGGTGGTTTATTCAATCTAGATACAAGTATTGAGCGCCAGCTGCGCGAATTCGCAGCACGATTTTACAAGTATTCTACCGACACATAGAATTACTTATACAATTAACTAACTATGGTGAGCACGCGGTACGGTGGAAAACAGTAAATGATCGGGGGGAAGAAGCTAATTCTCAGGGACGCGAATTCAACTAATACACGGCGACGAAATACACGCGGGAAGGCGGCGACGCGATGCTCGACACGCACGCGGCGCAAGCTTTACAAAAATTTACCTATATAAATGTATATATATATGGATATGCACTAAGCACAATAATAATCTGTGCAACTTACTCTTTTATTCGAATCTGGTGTGGCCTCCTTCGACGATACAAGTTGGTCGGCACTCACGGTAAACGGTTTACATATATAGCTATATTCGCGAGAGGAAGGAGCGGTTTGGTATTCGCACGAAGCTGATACAAGAAAACGAAGCGTCTATGTACGTGGCTCAGTACGAAGTGGACTCGTTGTCCCTTCATTCTCGCGGCGCTACACTCGGGTTTCGGTAGTGCGGACCGAGACCGCCTGAAGGCGCAGCGCATGCTTTGGCGAGAGAGATAGATAGATAGATAGATAGATATACTTTTTATTCATCAGAAGACAAAATCTTACAATTTCATGTACATGTAGTTGTATTTATAATTAAAAAATAACAGTCGGTTTAATATAATTGTTATCTTACTTTCTCTTATTGCATATTTCTTGTTAAAATAATAATTCACTTTATCAGTTCGTCAGTTTATAAAATCTAAATGCAATGAACACAGTCAAATATCACATAAAACGCTTCGTCAAAAAAAATAATAATACATAGAATAAATATAAATACAATAAAGATAACATATAAATAAGAATACATACATATACTTTGCTAACTCTTTGCGTACACTATCACGTCCAAACTTAAAACACACTCATTCATAACACTTTAACAATCACGCTAATAAATACATTCACACTTAATTAACACTAAAAATATTTAATAAATAAATAAATAAATTAATAAATAAATACGTCGAATACATAAATAGACAAGATAAATAATTAAATTAAATAAATAAATAAATAAATTTAAATAAATAAATAAGTTAAATAAATAAATAAATAAGTTTTAATAAATAAATAAATTAAATAAATAAGTTTTAATAAATAAATAAATTAAATAAATAAGTTTAATAAATAAATAAATTAAATAAATAAATAATTTAAATAAATAAATAGCCTAAATAAATACTCGACTCATCTTTTATTCTGAACGTACTCCTCACCATGTAATTGCTTAAGGTGCCTGTTTAATGCCGTTTTAAATTTACAAAAAGATGGCAGGCACCTCACACTGCTCGGGAGCGAATTCCAGAGGTGCGCACCTTGAACTCTGAATGAAAAAAGGCCCTTATCGGTGCGCGACCCCGGAACCGAGAGCTCTTTCATACCACCCCTACTTGAAGTCCTGGCCTGGTTTTTTTCAAAGAGGGCAGTAAGATACGGTGGCTGCCGCATGACAACCGCAGAGAAAGAGAAGTGAGAAGGAGGAAAGGGGATCGTCTGCTCGCGGTGACGTCACGCTATGTGGCATGCAGTCGACGGCTTGCAGACGGTGTTGGAGAGGACGAGGAGGGACGAGTGGCCAAGATGAGGAAGTGCGACGAGGGAGGCATCAGGAGGGGTATCTGAGCAACGGTGCCGACGAAGGGGCACGAAGACGAGAGCTGCAAGGCCCAGGACGGCGTACTTGCAGCAGGAGCAGTGGGAACGGTTAACCTCGAAGAGGTTATGTTTACATACAGCTTCCTACTGCAATCATCCACTGCCACTATTATCAGGTTAGATTAGTGTTTAGTTTATCACTGTAAGCTCCCCTTACTAATGCTATGTTGTTTCTAGGTGTCTGGCGAGTGCTTCGGAGGCTGTTGGTGCTGTTGTTATAGGGGAGCGGGCTACGAGTTGAGCTACGTTGCTGTACCTGAGAGACTACCCTGCCTCTGCCAACCCTCCAAACCAGGTAAGAGAGTTCCAACTTCATGTGCATGTCTGCTGTGGACTAACTCATCTTTATGTTTTCTAGGGTGTATGCTGCAGGTCTCCTTCATATCTAGAGAAGCATCCGCTCCGTCCAAGGTAGATCTATTCATGCCTTTCAAGGCATAAAATCAGGTGGGTATCATTCTAATACCATTTTACTTATATTCTTGATTTCTAATCTCTTGTGTGTTTCCTTAGATTGGTTCGAAGGGACAGGACTAAGGAGACGCCAGGACATATTTAGCGCACCCCAGCCGAGACCAGCCAGCTCCCACCTATGCGAGGCTTTATGGGATGGCAGCTGTGCGTCCTCTTCAGCTGCTTCAGGGCATTGGAGGAAGCGATAACGCATGCAAAATGTGGTGTTACAAAACGTAATGCCACTAGCTACAAACCGATTTATTTAATATCTAATATAGCAAAAGTTTTTGAGAGAATAATTTATAACAGAATATACGAATTTATAAAAGAACACAATATAATTACAGACCAACAATTTGGTTTTATGAAAAAAATAGGTACTAAAGACGCATTAAATTATGTAACTGTTTTATATAATAATCTAGACAGTAAACCTACTATAATAACTGTTTTGGATTTAGCGAAAGCATTTGATACTATTGATCGTGAAATATTATTAGATAAACTGTATTGTAGAGGAATTAGAGGTCAGGTGTTGGATTTACTGGCAAGTTATCTTAATGATAGATATCAAAGAATCAAAATTAATGATAATGAATGTAATTACATGAAAATAAACCCTGGTGTTCCACAAGGAACTATCTTAGGACCATTACTTTTTATTATCTACATTAATGATCTCTTGATACAAATCCCTTCTAATGCAATATAGGCTTATGCAGATGACACTGCAATTGTAACTAGTGATGATACCTGGGAAAAAGCTAAGGGCAGTATGAATAGATATTTATATATAATCGATAAGTACCTAGCTAAGAACAAATTATCTTTAAATGTTGAAAATACGGTATATATAACTTTTGACAACTATAGTGATAGTGTTCCAAATCCAATAGATATCAAGATCAAAGATAAAAAAATAAACAGAGTTGAGAGTTGTAAATACCTAGGAATCATATTTGATTACAACCACAGATGGGATAAGGATATAGGATTGACATTGACTTGGAAATTCTATAAAAAATATACGAGTATATCAAATATCTAGTTTTCTTGATGATATATTGTATACAATATGATAATAAAACTAGATATTTGATATATATTTTTTATAAAATTTCCAAGACAATGTCAACCGAAACATTGAGAATGATATATTATGCTTATTTCCACAGTATCATAAGTTATGATATAATAGAATCTTACAAAAAAGAATTTTAAGAATTGTTCATTAAAATAATTTTATAAGTCAGGATAATCCCATAAACCTAGAACAGTTATTTACTTATGAAGCACTGAGATATCATTACACAAATCTCAAAAATCAATTTATTAAATCTAGCAGTATTACAAGAAAAAAACATTTAATAATACCTAAACATACGAAAATAATTATCACTAAAAGCCTTAGCAACATACAACAAGCTACCGAGTGATAAAAAACATTAGATATGAATAAATATTCACATAAGTATAAGCTAAAAAATTAGATAAAAACAGATATTTAATATCAATTGTTATAATATGAATAAGTCTGTTAAATATTGATATAAGGACTGTTAAAAAGTATAAAAAAATTTATTACGGTAATAATTTTTAGTATTTCGTTAGTGTATATTTTTTCGTTAACTTCAGTATTTTAGTATTTAAGTTTTATTTTAAAATTTTATTTTGTATATGCCGGATCGCGTACAGATGCCTAGTGCATCTCTGCGACATACAGAATGTAATTTATACATTACTGTATTTTTTTAATTACTACTTTTACTATTATTTTATTGTAAATTTATGTAATGTAAACTGGTTTTGAATAAATAAATAAATCTCAAAATAAAACAAAGCTTCCTCTTTGAGGAAGCAAAATTATTTCCAAACTTACTAATGTTACTGATTTTCGATAAATATGTATTCAAAATTCAATTCTATTTCTTCTACTCAAATAGCGTTCAGGTAATTGCTAGATATATAAATTGGAAGGAAATTACGTGTACTTTATGATTTATTTTATTTCTTCTTTCGGTTCTTTAAACCTTTCTTGACCCAAAAACGCCTCGCATTTTCGATTTTCATCAAATTTTCAGTTTGAAAATATCATTTTAAAGTACAATTATATATTAAGGCAAATTTACTTTTTTAAACAAAAACAGCATTTTCTGCAGTTTTTGTCTTTCTTCATTCAAAACATTCCAGGTGCAGTAGCTTTTGTAAAAACTTTTCGAAATTAATTTGGCATATTCCTTTTCGCATTATGAAGAAACTTGTGCACTTGCCAAGTTACTGTGTATTGATCTAGATCAAATGAAAAATAAATATTTCATGAACAAAAAGCTAAAATTTACGTAAAAATGCTGTTTTTTTATTTAAATAAAATAAACTAATTATTAATTATGGTTACTTATATTCAATTTTGATGAGAATGCATAAATAGTTTAAAAATGGTATAACAAGTTCTAAGTTGAACAATACCTCATATGACAGCTCATCACATGCTTCCCTTAAAGAGTTATCGTTCCACAATTCTATTGTCACAAACACACATACATACATACGTATGTACGTATGTATGTATGTACGTATGTATGTATGTATGTACGTATGTATGTATGTATGTATGTATGTATGTACATATGTATGTCAACCACACCATCCACAGATCCTCGACAACAATTAGCGCAACCTAGCGCACAAAGTGACCGTCAGGAGGAGCAACTAACTTCACAGGCTTCTCCTGCTCCAACGAATTCCAATAACCATGAACGCACACCGCCCGTGCAAGTACCATCACCATCTATGCAGGCGGATCTGGGTTTCGCCTGCTCGGATTTCGATCGCTCCTTTCCCACCAAGAAAGGGTTAGGAGTACACCGACGTAGCGCCCATCTGGATAGAGTCAACGAAGAGGTCAACGTGGATAGAACAAAGGCGCGCTGGTCTGATGAAGACCTGAGAACAATGGCAAGGGAGGAAGCGATAACGGTAGTGAATGGAGGAGTGCACAAGATCAACGTGCACCTCGTGAGGTTCATGGGAGGAAGTAGGACGCTATCGGCATATCAGAATATACGCACAAGACCAGCTGCAGCATATAAGGAGCTGGTCAAGGCAGCACTTGATGATTTGAAAGCCGTTCCAGAGGCGGCTCAGGCTGTCTCAGCATCACCAAGTCGTGTATATGAGGACGGTAGCGACATCCCTGCTTCTTCTCCAGTAGGAAGAGTTATCGCTAAGCCAGAAGTTCCAGAATGTGCAACTCCACCTGCGCAATTTCAGTCTTCCCCAGGATCCAGTGAGTCAAGTTCTCCGCGGTGGAGTGACATGTATGGCAGTATTCCCTCAGCAATCGATCGCCTTCGGGTGGTTGTTGAGAAGGTAGACGGATGGCATGTTGATCGTTTGCTGGCAATATCCGCGGATATGCTGGTGGGGAGAGATGTGTCGTCCGCCTGCAGTGAGTGACTTAGGACTGTTTTCCCGCCACCTCCTCCACCAAGGCCGCGGAAACCACGAAGGGACATACCAGTTGGGCGGCACGTGCCATGAAGGCAGCAACGTCGCCGCGAGTTTGCCAGAGTACAGCAACACTTTAAAAAGAATATGTCAAGAGCTGCCAAGGAAATACTCGATGGAAAACACGAGTCCACTCCCTCCGATATGCAGGCTATAGCAGAGTATTGGGGGCCGGTGTTGACACAGGAGTCGACCGCTGTTCGTCGGGAATCGAGACCTGAGTATCGAGTTGACCTTCAGTACGTATGGCATGCGGTGACGTGCAAAGAAACGCAAGCTGTTAAGTTACCATCCGGCGTTGGCTACATTGTTGGATAACGCAAGGCGCAACTTGAGGGAGATTCACATTTCTTCCATCGATTTTGCCCGGGCATTCGACAGTGTAAGTCATGAGGCCATCGTCTCCGTATTGGAGGAAGCTGCCCTGCCACCTGGTGTCATCACGTATGTGGAGTTAAAGATTTTTAATAATAGTATTATATAAAAAATAACTATAAGAAATTTTTGTGTAGAGATATGACGAAAATTATTTTAATTAAGTTTTAAGATTATCTCCGAGGTAAAATTCTGCTAAAGCAATCAGCAGCGGTTTTTGAATTTCAGTCAATATAATTTTCTAGATAAAAAATACAGATTCTCTGTGGGTTTTGTCTGTAAAACCACCTTCAATGCGTGTACATTTACTGAAATTCACAGATATTTTTATGCTATATAAGTCTCGTATGTAAACTTTTTTCCTGTTTTCTATTAACTTTGGTATAACAGAATGCAGGTATTGCAGCATAATTTGGGTGAATAGCGTGTATTCCTGACTTTCAGACATTTATTATTTTATACTTATATAATTTGTAAGCAATCATCATGAAATTTTGCAAACACGTTCTGCATCACACCAAGGGTACACAAATTAGAGTTTCTAGCAATCGATCAAGTAATACTTAAGTTATTTTAATAGTAAACTTTCAGATTCTTTTTTATCGTCTTAAACATGGTTTCACGTCATGAACTTGTATTTATATTTTTGTAAAAGTTAGTACTTTTCATCTAAATATACTCAAGACAATCTATTCAATCCATATGCATCCAGTGTATTTATGTACATCCAATACATCCAAGTGCATCCGGTACATTTCAGTGCATCCGGTGCATTCAACTGCAGCCAGTGCATCCGATGCATTCAACTGCAGCCAGTACATCCAAGTGTATTCGGTGTATCCAAATGCATAACGGGCTAAAAATGGATTTAAAGCAAGTTCATGAATTCTCATGAATTATCATGAATTATCAGGAACGTTCAATACATTCATCCTTGATCATACCAGTTCACGCTGAGAACTTTTTTAATTTTGACATGTTTTTGCAGGATCATACATTATTATGCCCGAAATTTGAACATGGATATATACACATGATCATAGACGTTTATGCTTTTTTATGTTTCATGAATCAGAAATTTTTAAATTTTATAGTATCGCATGCGCGTAAATGACAATGCTGCGTCATATGTGTCTACGCGTATTTAGGCACTTTCATACATTTTTATATATTTACATAGGACTTCAATAATTCATTAAAAAATAGTTTGATATCTCTTTCAACACGGTTTCTCGCATTAACATCCATGTAAATATACGTCCCTGCAAGTACATTTTGGTATAAGCATGTGCAGGCACATTAATGTATGTGCATGCACGTTCATGCTTATTTAAAATGTAGCGCAATACGGGGGAATGTAATTATAACGACTTAGGAACACGCAGACATTATATTTATTCGATTTGAATTTTTACTTCTCTGTTTAGTACTTGCATGCATTTAGAATTTAAATATACAACAAGAAATGGCTCACTCAGCTAAAACATTAAGCTGAGATGCAGGAAGTTCGGGTTCAATTCTACTCACGGGCAAAATTTTTTAAGTGAAACTTCTATAGGCGCAGAAGACGTTCGGAATTCTGCTTGATGGTAATACTGTGCGCGACAACTCGCGGTATTCTAAACCATGGGTCTCCTCTCCAACTTTATCAAATATCTCATATAAGAATACCGGTTCATTTATAGTCATCAATTGTCACATTAACAATACTAGGAAATAATTACGCCTAATTGGTGGTGTGAGCCAATTTAATTTTCTACGGTATGCCTCAATGTTTACATCACGTTTTAATTTGACTATAAAGTGAATTACTGAGAATCTACTGGAGTTTGGTATTTAGGTAGCCATTGGCATCATTATACGCAAGGTATAAATAGTCGGAGTGTGATAATATGAGAGATGCTACTAATAGTGTCAGTATATCACGATACAAAAAGTGACCTCTAAAACGAAGCTTGTGCAAAGTGCCATGTACATTACAGGAAATGTGTGATATGGGTATGGAAGCTCATCGTTCCACATTAAGTCTTCATTTATGAATACTCCCAGATTTTTAACAGTTTCTTTAAGGCCAGGCTACTCCAAAAAACGTGATTTTTTTCAATAAATTTTATTCATAGTACAAAACATGTTGAGTAATCAATTTTTTTACATATAAAAGCACATATATTAAATTACTTAAAAAAAATTTTTTTTTTGTTCAAAATGGCGGTTTTGAAAATGCCTGCTGAAACTCGTCTGATTAGTAGATGGATGACATCATTTGGAAACGAATTATCTGAAAGCAAAAAACAAAACGGTTTCATGTTCTGTATCGAATTGGCTATAGCCTCAAGCAGAATGAAAAATTTTCAATGAAAAAAAACAATTTTTTGTTTATAACTTTTTTAAATAATAATGAATATTTCTGGTTCTGCTTGAGGATATAGCCAGACATCTAAAGAGTAAAATGCCGTTTGGTTCATGTCGATAAGTGCAATAGTTTTGAAATGAGAGTGCCATCCATGCGAAAAAACGTGGTTCGGAGAAAAATCAGTTTAAAGTTTTTATTCGTGCTACCGAAGGCGTTCGAGCGGCCGGATTTACCGCTTGGCGCGCACTGCTCCCCACTCTTTTATACCTTCTTCTCGGTCTTGCTGACCTTCGGGACTAATTCTATACTATTTCTACGAGTATACAGTAGCAATTTATGAAAAAAAAAAAATTTCGATTTTTTCAAAATTGTTTGGAGTAAGCTGGCCTTAAGGGGTTTCACTGTATCGTTGACAATAATGGGATCAAAAGTATGTTTATTAATTCGCATGAGATTTTGGACCGATTTAAGTAAGATTGCCTTAGTCTTACGAACATTTAGCGTTAAACCCAATTTTCTATTTCCATGGCGTCACAGTTTAACAAATAGATTGCTTGATTTAAATCCTTTGGTTTGCGGCGTATAAATATTTAAGGATCATCGGCAAATATCATTCCTATTGTATATCGTAAGCATCTTAATATAGAGTTGATAAGAATTAATAATATGATAGGACCCGGTATGAATCCTTGAGGTACTCCTGAAGTACTTGGAAAAAACTCACAAAAGTTTCCATCGAAATGGAGAACAGTTTGAGATCGATCAGACATATATGAATGGATCCATTTTATGGCATGTTTTGAAAAATTTAAATCCTTTAGCATTTGCAGCAAAATTTCGTGTACCAATGAATCAAAAGCCGATTTAAAGTTAAATAATGATAGTAACATTACAAACCCTTCCTTAATATTTTCACGTACATCCTCAATCCGTTTAAGTAATGCGGTTTAAGAACTATAATTTTTCCGGAAACCAGATTGAAAGGGATATAAGAGTGAATTTGATTTGAAATATGTCGTTAGCTGCTCGGTTATCAATATATCGAAAACTTTACTGAGGTGAAGTAGATTAGCTATACACGTAGCCTCTGCTGGAATTGAGAAATTCTGCACTTTACTTAACGGAATGATGAGTGACTTTTTCCACGTAGCTGGGTAAGTACAAGTTTTTATTGATACACTTAACTGATTTTTAAGTAATGGAACAATAGTAATTAGAATGTTCTTGAAGTGTAGTAGTGAAAGGTTGTCTGAGCTGCGACCTTTGGCTTTCGGCAAGCAAGTAAGTAAGGTATTATGTTCTTCAGTGTCATTTACTTCTCTAAAGGAACTACTAGGCTCTTGCCTAGTAGCCCTATGGGTCCCGTCTGAGAGGCCATGTGCTTCTGGCATTCGAGACAAGCCTGGACGAAGTGGCGCACGTCGTAAGACATGCCTTGCCAGTAGTATTCGCGGGCCACTCGGTCATAGGTCTTCTCAAGTCCAAGGTATCCGACGGACGTGATGGAGTGGCTCTCAGTCATCACTCTCTCACAGTACTCTACTAGGACGACAAGTCTCCACCCTTCTTCTCGAGATGTCACTGGGTCTAATAGGGGTCGCTACGAAATTTGTACAACACGCCATCTTCGATTCGCCAGTCTGGGAATCGGTGTGGGTGTCTTTGTACTTCTTCCATCCTAGCTACGTATTGCTCATCCTGTATCTCTTCAAATCCAGATATTTCCCTTCCATCTTCATACATCCTGGACAACGCATCAGGCACTTTCAGCAGAGTGCCCTTTCGATGGATTACTTCGAAGTCCCACTGCTGCATTTCAAGTGCCCAACGGGCTAGTCATCCAGTAGGGTCCTTTAGATTACGAAGCCATTGGAGGGCGCTATGACCGGTGATGGCCTTGAATTCGTACCCTTACAGGTATGGTCGCAACTTCTTAATGGACCATAATAACGCCAAGCATTCTCTTTCGGACGTGGTATAGTTTCGTTCAGCCGCCGTGAGTACTCTACTCACATATTCGATGGGGTGCTCTCCATCATCCCCTTCCTGTGTAAAAACCGCCCCAATCGCCACTCCGCTTGCATCACTCTGGACCGTGAAGGTTTTGCCAAAAGCTGGTCTAGCCATGACCGGAGCTACCGTTAGCGCCTTCTTCAGACCTTCAAAGGCCTCTTGTTGGTCGCTATCCCATTTCCATTCTTGTCCCTTTCTTAGTAACTTCACTAACGGAATTTCCATCTCTGAGTCGTTCTCAATGAATCGCGAGTACCATCCTACCATACCCAGAAATCGTCTCAGCTGCTTAACGGTCTTCGGCGCTGGATATTCTGTCACTGGCGATACCTTTTCTCGGTCTGGTTGCAGTCCATCTTTATCAAGCAAGAAACTTAAGGTATGTCACTCTAGAGCAGCAGAATTCGCACTTTTTCCGCTTGACTACCAATCCTGCTTCGACCAGCTTCTTAAGAACCAGCTCCAACCATTGGAGATGTTCCTGAAAAGTCTCGGTCGCTATAATGATGTCGTCCAAGTATCCAAACACATATGGTTCATACTGGACGCCAAACAGAGCATCGATCAGGCGTTGCACTGTCATGGGCGCATTCGTTAATCCGAAGGGCATTTTTACGAATTGCCAAAGCCCTGACCCCGGAACTGCAAATGCTGTAAATTTCTTGCAACTTTGCTCCATCGGTACTAGAAAATAGGCCTGCTTGAGGTCAATTTTGGTCAAATTTTTGGCTTTACGCAATTTTCCCAATATGGAATTCATGCTCCTGATAGGATATGTATCCTTCCGGGTCACTTTGTTGAGGTCGCGATAATCTATACAAGATCTATAACTCCCATCTGGCTTCTTGATGATTACCGGGGCGCTACTCCATTCACTTGCCGATCGCTCTATTACTCCATTCCTGAACATCTTCTCTATCTCTTCGTGTACTACTTGCAGAAGTTTGGGTGACATTCTCCTTGGCTGATGTTTGATGGCGGCTGCGGAGAGGACATCTATGTGATGTTCGGTCAGTGTGGTCGTTCCTAAATTTTCCGATGGCGGTGGTAATATCCTGGTCACTAGGTCTTCTATGGCTTTCCGCTGCTCGTCGTCTGCCTCAGTAATTCCAGCGCATTCGGCGTATGCTGGGGTCGCTTCGATTTCCTCGTCGTCCCAAGATTGCTTTCATGGGCCCTCGTAAGTCCTCCACATCCGTCTGCCGTATCTTACATCAACGTCCCATGGGGTGGTAAAGTCCTGTCCAAGTAAAATGTCGTGGTCGCAAGGATCTACGGCTCTTACCGTTAGCTTCTTGGATCTGCCATCCAATTCCATGTTGATGTCTAGATATCTCAATACTTTCTTTGTTCCACCTTACACATTTCTTATAACAGAGTTCGTTGGTCGCAATCGGTCCTTGAACTTAGCCGCTATCGCTGGTCCTACTAGGGAGACCATGGCTCCTCCATCAATTAGGGCTCTGTATGGCCTACCACCTAGTATTACCTTCGTGAAGATGCGGTTATGTGCGCTCATACCTGCGACTTCGTCTTCGCCTGGCTCCGGAACCTCCAGTTGTTCGGCCTCCAGCGTACATAGTACGCTGCTCTCCCCCCCTAGACTAGATGTGGGCACCCCAACATCTAAGTCTGTAACAGAGGTGGAGCGGCCCTCCAACGAGGGAGTGGACACCTGTGACCCTTCCAGAAGGTCGACCGCCTCTCGTACGAGGGCTAGGTGCTCGAAATCCTTCTGCTCGTCAGCTGTTGGATTGAGCTCCGTTACGTCGAACCATTCGAGAGTCGGTAAGGTTATCACTCTTTCGGTCACCTGGCGCAGGAGTTACTGGTTGCTCTATTGAGAGTAGTTTTGACCGCTTGCTCCGATATCGCCACTCTGCTCTCTCATGGTCGCTAAGTTGCTCTCGTCTCTTTCCACCTTTTCTCTGTTTTCCCTCACGTTCGGACGCAAAATACACGTCACAATATATATATTTAAAATAAGTGTGAGGAAAAGTAGAATAGTACAAAGTGGAATAGCTCGTTATGGAGTAACGCTACCTTGGACGTTTCAAAAAATCTTTTTTCTTTGCTTACTTCAATAGTTGTTAGACACAGAAATATGATGCTAAAAGTTTTAAATAGAAATTCAAATCATTTCATAGTTTTTAGAGACTTCTAAGCAAAGCTTTAACCTGTGCACTTATGAGTCATGAAAACTTTAAACGCGTTTTTCTCAAAACATACTTTAAAAAAACAAATTAATAAATTAACAAGCGCTACAACGTAACAAACTTTTACTTTTAAACTCTTGAATAAAATTTTAAAACTGTTTAAAATTCTTGAAACGGTTACATTTGATAAAGCCGAAAACTCTGCAATAATAGCCACACTTACCCTATGTGTTTATAAATATTATATTCAAGTAAAACTATTTTGTATCGCTATTATAGTGTCTAAAGTTTTCACTGTATCATTTAGCTAAAATAGTGCAAAACCCCATGTAAAATTTCTAAAAAAAATCTAAAAAAATCATAAGTTTAAAAATAAAAGTTTGTTGGACTGTAAATGTGTAAATACCCCGATGCTCTATTTTGTTAATTTTTATATTTTGCACAAAAATTGTTAGCTCTTTATTCGAGATTAAACCGAATAATGTTAGTTTTTTTAAAGTTCTTAAAAACGCATAACACGCGTAAATAAATAAAAAAAAACGGGTGTGTCGTGGGACACGCGGCAGATGTGAATAACATGTGTCGCATTCCTATTAAGACTTTCGCGCGGGCTATTTGCTTTTTTAATTAGTTGCCTATTTGTAAGAATTTCATCAGCTGATTGATAATAAACTATGGGATAGGCGCAAGGAAAATTGTTATAAAATATTGTTGCATGTAATTATTTTTTATTAAGGCTATATACAATCATATTTACAGATTCCCTGCATTTTCACAAATTTACAAATATTCTCTCGAGCAGTGAAATATGCTCATAAATATTCTATATTATGTAATTGTTGTATTTTTTATTGGTTGATACTTGTGTTACAGTGTTGATCGTTATTGTTACTATTTATTAGAGTAACTATTGGTTTGTGGTAGCTGAAATATGATATGTAAATGTGGGAATGAATATTTCCTAAGAATCGAGAGAATGTTGCATCAATGGTAGTATTTCTAATGGTATATATATATATATATATATATATATATATATATATATATAAGTGCGCTGTGAATGTTACTAGCAATACAGGTTTAGGAAGAGATAGGGATACGGAAAAGAAAAGAGAGCGAGCAAGAGATCGAGAAAGAGCGAGAGAGACAGAGAGAGAGAGAAAGAACGAGAGGAAGACGGAGAGCGAACGAGAGAAAGGAGAGAGAGAGAGAGAGAGAGAGAAAGAGAGAGAGAGAAATAGAGAGAGAGAGAGAGAGAGAGCGAGAACCATGATCATCTCAAGAAATTCGGCAACGTTTCATTGTATATATTACGTGAGTGTATATGTATATTAATCTTACCTTCGTCTAATTGTAATGAGTTTTGAGTAGAATCTTGTGATCCTTCATTTTGTTCTTCCATTGTTAGTACTGCATTTAACTATAACACGGTATAATCCAATTCTTTTTTAAAACACCAAAACACACAGTTAAAATTGTTTTCAAACGCACGCTGTAAGAAAATGCTATAGAAATGCCGGCAACTGTTGGACCGTTATATTTCTGCTACGACTGCACGCGCCGTTGGCGGCTACGAACGCACAGTGTATAGACTGTATAGTATACGTATATACGTGTATGTATATGTGTGTGTCGCACTGACAATTTTTGAACAAGGGAAGCAGGAGAGAGCATCGTTGCAGCTGCGACTCTGTGTGCGCGCGCACATGAGTACGTATATACGTGTATGTGTATGCATGTATCGCACTGACTATTTTCGAACAAGAGAAGCGGGAGAGGGCATCGTTGCAGCTGCGACTCTGTGTGCGCGCGTACATGAGTAGCAGAGCAGGCAAACTGTCGGTTGGTGTCGATGGTGGGGGACGCGGCGGCCGCCCTCCGCTGATCTTTTTTCCACCCCTCTTCTAGTCCCGGTTACAACAGCTGATGAATCCTGTACAAAGACCCCATACTGCGCGCGCTCTCGAACGTCCCAAGACATGTTATTCACATCAATAATACGCCGATAGACATAAATGTATATACGTATATATCTGATGGAATAATCCCAGTGGAACGGGGTATTGTGAATTAATAAATAGCAGACGTCGAAGTAAGGTAGAAAGGAGACTTGCTGTACAGGGTCGTAGTGGTGGTGTGCAAGCCTAAGATGGAGGAGAGGGCGCAGGACGTTATTTCTAACACTCCATCCCGTCGAAGTCACTTCTCAATCCTTCTTACTCTCACTTCCTTGTATACAATCTATCTTATCTATCTATTAATTTGTACAAAAATCTATAATCTATTAAGTATTAAATTATTAATTAATTAATGCATCATATTTATCTTGATTCCCTTCTTTGGTTTTGCCTGTAACAGAATCAAAAACAAATATAAGTATACATTAAATATTAATATTTATCTTATCTACCTCATGTACTTTTTCTTCTCTATTCTTATCAAGAGGTTTATTGAATATGTCTGCTATATGCATTTTAGATGGAACCCAATTTATCTCAACTAATTTTCTTTTCACGCACTCTTCTACGTAGTATTCTTTAGCATCAGTCACGTGTCTCAATTTGTTTCCCCATTTGTTTTCGCATTAGTCTCAGCTGATCTATTATCACATCCCAATTTCATTGGTGCAAATGATCTATTCAAAACTATCCCCAAAGAATTATCTATCGAAATTAATTCCTGACAAGCTTCACTCATCGAAACATACTCTGCCTGACAGGTGTACAGCGCTACATAAGTCTGTTTATGAGTCCTCCAACCTACTGAATCATCAAACAATTTGATTACATATCCTGATGTAGTGAGTAATCCTTAGCAATCTGCAAAGCTAGCATCAGAATATCCTTCCAGGCCATCTCATATACCCAAGTTCGTTAAACTTAAGTCAACCGTTCCTTTTACATATCTAAATATTCTTTTAGCCATGCTTAAGTCATCTTCTGTTGGGTTAATTTGGTGTTTGATTAACACATTGGCCGTATGCAGAATAGCAGGTCTCGTCACATTTGCCAAATATAAAAGACTACCTACTACTTCTCTGTATGGTGCACTGCACCTTGCTAATGTCTTTTACAATTCTGCTTGATCATCACTTTCTCGTCTCTCTTTTCTTTTTCTATTTGTCATCTGATTTGTAGCAATTGGTGTGCTCTGAGGTTTCATTTCGCTAAATCCAAATCTCTTTAGAACCTTTTCTATATAGTTACTTTGATTTATTGTTAAAATTTTCTTTTCTCTGTCTCTTCTAATTTTAAATCCTAGAAACTCTTTTGGTTCACCTAGATCTGTCATTTCAAACTCATTCATTATTTTTTCTTTTAATTTCACTAATCTATTATTATTATTGCTTGCCATCAGCATATCATCAAAGTATAAAGGCAAAATTATCAAATCATTCTTATCGTGCCAGGGGAATAGGCATGGTTCCATGTCACTTGCCTTCAAACCAATTTTCTCAGCTACTTCTGCAAATTTCTCATACCATCTTTTTGGACTTATTTTCAGCCCGTATAATGCCTTTTCTAGTCTACAAACTTTTTCTTTTCTAAATTTCTCATTGTATTCTGTACCCTCTTGTATTTCCAGATATATCTCTTCAAATATAGTTTCATTCAAAAAGGCGGTTATAACGACAATTATCTTATCTCAAGATTGAGTTTATTAGCTATAGCTAACACTGCTTTCACCAAAGGCTAGTGTGAGACCGGAGCATACGTTTCCAACAAATCGTAGTCATTCTCACCCATATATCCTCTTACAACTAGTCTAGCTTTGTATTTAACATTTCCACCCTCATTTATCTTTTTCTTTAATACCCATCTCGAATCTATTATGTTCGATCTTCTCTCATTATTTTTATCTTCTAGTTTATCAACAATTTTCCAAACATTATTTTTATGCATTGCATTTAACTCATCTCTAACCGCACTTTGCTATTATTCTATGTCATGGGATGAAATAGCTTCCTTATAAGAAGGTAGATCTGAATTAATTTTTTCTATCAACGCATGACTTATTTCTGTGCTGCATTATCCTGATCTATATCTATCCCGTTCTGATTAATCTGTTCTAAACTTTGATGTGAAACATGCAAGTCTGCGAAGCTAGAATCATCTATTAATTTACTTGTTTTATTTTTCTCTTTTTCTAGATTCTTTACATCCAAAGTCATCTTTTATATTTTTCTAGGACGGCCTCTCTTCTTCTTGTTCACTACCTCCATTTCCAATGTCTTTTCTAGATGTTTCTCAGTCTCTTTTTCAAAATTTAACATTGGAACATTTTGGTCTGTCTCATCAAAAATATTCTCCCAGTTCTGTATGCTATCCTTTCTATACTTATCTCTGTAAAATAAGTTTTCATTAACCCGTTGTGGTCACTCGGGGTCCAGCTGACCCCAGGCAAAGTTTGAGATCAAATATCTAAAAGGTGTCTGTTCAAAATCAAGCTTGTGGTGCCATCTGTTGTTGGTACAAGGTACCTCTATAACTTCCCATACATGGCAAAGGCCGGCGTGGCTTCAATCGTGCTGTAGCATTCGATTAGTGCGGGTGTCTTTGTTGTGGGGTCCCACTGACCCCCTGTGACCAGTGAGATCGAAAGTCGCAACGAATTTTGAAAATAAATTCAATCAAATTCTGTTTTAAAGTGATCTTTGGCAACGTAAGTATTAGTGTACATGATTTTTTTTGTTCTGTGCTAAAATCGATTTTTTAACGCTTATTCAGATGCCGTATAATCTTCGTAATCGAGCAGTCCTCGATTCGCTCACTCAAAACAACGACGAGGAAGAACGTTTTGATGGCGAAGGCTCTGAAACTGAAGATCACGTTTCAGAAGAATCGGAGCATTCCGATTACGAAAATGATACAGAAAAAAATGATGCTGATTCGGATGATGAAATGGCGAATGGTCTCGAGAACGCGTCGTTACAAGAGCGTCTTGTTCACTCTTCAGCACGAGGTCGTCCCGTGACTAAGCTGAGGGGGAAAAATGGTTTTGTTTGGAGCACAAAAGTTCCGGAGCGTCAGTCAGGTATGAGTGCGTCTATATATTGTACACAGAAAGAAACGCGAGCTTGCCTATATAGTTTGAATACAGTGTGAATAAGACGATACAGTATGATTTCTCTTATTCGATGATTTATTTTATATTTCGATAAAATAAAGTTTCATAATTGTTTTTAAATAGTTAAAATATTTTAAACAATTTTTAATCTAAATAATTTATTATTCAATAATAATAAATAAATAATTTTGTATAATTTATTTTTTATGCTTTTTTTCAATAGATCGAATAAGTGATGTTGATCCGGTGTATGCCGCAGGACCAGCTGGCCCAGCTGCAGAATTACAAACAGTGGAAGAATTCTGGAACGCTCTATTTACGCCCGATATTATAAAGATTATAGTTGAACATACGAACAGCCAAATAGAAGAACATTGCGCGAAAATGATCGAACAGAATAAAGATCTTCAAACATATCATCATCACACTGATGAAGAAGAAATCCGAGCATACATAGGCATTCTGTATTTCAGTGGTGCTTGGAAATCGTCCAGCATGAATACGCATGACTTATGGAGTCCAGAAATCGGAATAAGTTATTATCGATGCGTAATGCCTAGAGCTCGTTACATGTTTTTGTCCGTGTCTTTGAGATTTGACAATAAAAGTACGAGAAACGAAAACGACAGATTTGCACTAATTCGTGAAATCTGGGAAATGTTTTTTCCAATTGTACAAATTGTTACCAGCCAAGCGGCGATTGTACAGTGGACGAAATCCTTCTTGGGTTCCGTGGACGATGCAAATTTAGGATGTATATCAAATCGAAACCAGATAAGTACGGCTTAAAATTAATTTCATTGACGGATCCGTCTACTTCGTACTTGATATTTGCGATTCCGTATTTGAGTAAAATACAGATACCCGATCTACTGCAAGGAGAACAGTTGTCGGAGTATTATTTTAGAAAGGTAACTGTACCAATTCATGGTACCAAACGCGGCGTTATCTGCGACAACTGGTTCACTGCTGTACATTTCTTACAACGTATGAAAGAAGCACCTTACGATTTAAAAATTACAGGTACAATTCGCAAGAATAAAAAAGAAATTCCTGCCGAGATGAAGATAGCCTCCAAAAACCCTCCAGACTCAAAATTTTGCCACGCAAATAATATGACTTTAGTATCATTCACGCCAAAAAAGAATAAAATTGTATTAGTTATTACTACTGATAAGTTATCTACTGGAATTGAAAATAACAAATCTGTTATTGTTTTACACTACAATTACACAAAAGGTGGAACAGATTGCTTTGATTGGCTTTGTCATTCGCACACTGTCAGTAGAAAATCAAATCGTTGGCCAATGCGAATATTTTTGGGAATGCTAGACCAAGCTGGCGTAAATGCACGCATTTTGTTTACATGCAAAATGATAAATGAAGGTAACCAGTCACGAGTTACGGCGAAGCAATGCCTCGACAAAATTTCTAAACACCTTGTCACGCCACACTTACAAAATCGTTACGCTAACAACATGCTTCAATCGCATTTACGTTCAGGCATCGCTTCCATTCTGAAAAACAATGTAGGAGAACCATCTGCGGAACAAAGATTGGAATTTTCAAAAAGGAAGAGGTGTTCTTTATGCAAACGCAACAAAGATGTGAACACTAAGTGGCAATGCCCATTATGTCACCGACCAATGTGCGAAGACCATCGTGCATACATATGTGTTGAATGCGTTGGTGAAGAATAAAATTTTTTTACAAATTTTTAGTGATTTTTATATAATTTTCTATTGTTTGTATTGATAAAGTAAATAAATTTTCTATAAAAAAAATTTTTTTAGTGTTACATTTTATGTTAACGCTTACCTCTTTAATTTTACAAATTTTACTAAAACTGCTCACTTCAATCTTCAAAATAAATATACTTTTTCCGGCAGATCATTATAAATTATTTTTTTCTTAAAAGTATATAGATGATAGATTTAAAATTTCACTGTCTAAAAATTCGACTCATGGTATCTCATCACGATTTTATAGTTTTCTATCCAATATTGACTTGTCGAATTTCGGAAAATACAAATTGTTTTTCTTTCTTATATTTTCACTCGCGCCTTGTGACTTTTCAACTTCCTCTTCATTCTCATCTACATCTGATTCATCTCCCACTTCTATTTTCTCAGTCTTATCTTTATTTATCATTTGCTCATCATATTCAACTTCATTATCTATCTTTTCTAAGAGTTCATCATTTTTCAAATTTTCTTTTTCTTTATTATTTTGCCCTTTTCCACTACGTGCCGCGATACTTCTTATAATATATCCCAGTATCACATTGTTTGAATCTGTAGTTAAGTATGCAATTATTTTATTTTCTTATCTAAAATTATTTTTATTTATATTATTCTTATTCTCATCAACCTTGAATTCTCTTATCCAGTAAGGTTTTTCGTAAATTCCGGATATGAAAGTTTCCTCATAAATCATAAGTGTTTATAATTTTATTGTCTAAATAAATACGCAAAACACTATCCGCAAACTTTCTCAAATACGATAAGCTTTCCGCTAAGGATTTTGCATAAATAAAGTTATCTAGAATCAAACTTTCATTATTAGTCGTTAAACCTTTCACTTCCACTGATCATTCTGTTACAAAATCTGATTTTGTATCTTTGTTTGCGCATCTAATAGTTTCAAGTTTATCTTTGTCAAAATTTCGAAAAATCAATTTTAAATTAGTCGATTGTTCAGTTGCTCCCGAATCTACCAGAAATTTAGCCAATAATTTCGAATCATATCCATCGAAATTTGATTTCTCGTCTAATATGTTATCACTATTCCTTATATCAAAAGCAAATTTACTAGTTTTTAAAGCTATTATCTTACCTTTATCCTTTCCTTGCTCTTCCTGTTTTGGATGATTTTTCTGATTATGCTTGACCTTGTTTCCTGTATTCTTGTACCCCGATCTGCCTTGTCCTCGTCTATTATAACCTCCTCTACCCGGATTGCTATTATAGTTATTTGATTTAATTTTTTTTGCATTGTTATTATTTTCTGTATCGTCCGATTTTCTTGTCTCCTTTATTCCCAGGATAACTGTTCCTACTATTGCCACGATAATTTGTATAACCCTGTCTATTACTATTGTTAGTATTATTTACATACCTCGTCTCTCTTGCTCCTCCGTGACCATCGCATCTAGGTTCAGAGTAGGGGTAATTCGCAGCTACATGGTTTTCGAACCTTCCGCATCTATAAACCTTCCTTACTCCAACCGGATGAGGAGCATCTTGGGCAATATGCCCATTGTCATCGCAGTTGCAGCACCGAAGTATGCGCTTCGTTTCTATCCCAGCTGAAACGGCAGCCGCCTGATTAGAACGGCTTGCAGCTCGTTTTGCTTCGGACTGTAGAATATATGATTTTAATTCATCATGGTTCATGTCTTTATTGTGCTGACTTTTATACAAAAAATTCACGTCCTGTATCTGAGGTACACTGTTCACAATAGCGTTATAAAGTGCATCTCTTTTTTCCTATCCCAGAATTCTGCCGCTTTTTCTTTGTTTGCAAAATGTTTTATACTGAACAATTGTTTTCTCAAAGATACTGTGTCGGTCCGATTAAGATCGTAAAATTAAATTCAAATTTTACAAACAAATTGTTTATAACAATTATTATTTATTGTAATTAATGACAAAACAATATAATTAGTAATGTAATTGGATAAAAGGGGTATAAAGGATTAAAATCATTGTTTATAACTATATGCCTGATTTGATAAACAAATAATTAATGAACAATAAGTCTCGTAACTAACTGACTAATAGGTTTTGGTATGCCGCTAGCAGGAGTCAATAATTAATAGTCAAAATAGACATTTAGCGATAATCGGCATATCGTTGCATTTAAAAAGGCCCACACGGTGCGGGGAAACGTACCGACGCATGGTAATATACCGGCGGCGACACGTCCATTAGATGCAAGAGCTGCGAGTTGAATCGAGCTATATCGGCGGCGCAGAGAGGGGATTCCGCAGTGAGAGCGTCGGCGGTGACACGCCCGCGGGTATAAATAGGGCGGCGCAGCATCGCTCGAGACTCAGTCGTGACTGACTTTCCCGCGTGGGTGGACTTACTTGGTAGCCTACGTATGAGGACTAGCATAGCTTAAATCTCTAGAGGAGCCACAAGCCTTAGCTTTAGCGGTCAAATATCCCGCCCACCTCTCACTAGCGTTTTGGAACTCTCCTTTTATTGTTCCCTATGTAATAATTAATTTGAATAAAACCCCAAATTTTAATAAATAATCATTTTAATTCGTTATTGCAAAACTCCTGTTCCCAATCTTTATGCACAGTCAGGACGCACCGCGGACCTTCCGGCATCGCTCTGGGAGGTACTAACGGGCAACGTCAGAATTTCACCAGGGAGCCTCTCTCGCCAACAGCCAGCGCCCTGTACGAGGGTACGCTCTTAGGATTTTATCCTTCGACACGCTTACATTGCGCACGCGTAGAGTGCGTGCGTTTAGAGGGATTTTCCTGCTTGCCGAGCACGAATGCTGACGCGCACTCGTGTCTGATCGAGCTGGTAAAAAATTTTCCACACTGCATTTCAGGGCAGCTGATCGTGGAGGCCCTATAAACGCAGGGTTTAGCATCGCGAGGGGGTTTTATTGAGAAAATCTGTCTAATGTTACCTTCAGGTCCAGCACGCAAACCGCGTTTCCAAATCAATTCATATTGAAATTACGTTTCGCAGAAAAAATTAATATCGAAAGTCTTGGAAACCTATCTGGACAGTTACAATACTGACGTTAAATTTACTTCGCATTTCTTCAGGTCATGAATCCTGCTTAACATTTCGACTGTATCTTTTATGTTTACCACTTTATAGTGGCAGCTAGAATCGATTCCGTTAATTAGGATGTCACGCACTGTGAATGTATGTTTTTCTCGCGTCTCGTTATCATATCTACAATTTGTATCTATATTAGGTTCTATTAGGTATAATAAATCTTTTTACCTCAATTCTGAAGTCAAATAGTTCATAAAATGTTCAAGTTTAACTTGGTTTGTCTGAATATAGTTACGCCTACAGCCCAAATCTTTACTTGATACTTCAACTTTTATCATTTCTTTTTATTTTTCAACATTTGTATTTTCCATTTTTTCTAGTATCTTATCTACACTTAATCTTTTTAATTCTGAAGCAACTGAATTAGATACCTCATCTCTTTTTTGTGCTACCTCAGATACTACATTTACATGTTTAGTTTTATTTGAGGAATAAAATTTATCTAATAGTTTAATATTTCTATCTATCAAATCTGCCTGTTCGTCAATTTTCTTTGAATTTTCTAGTCTATGATCAATTTTACTGAAATCACCTAACAATTTATCATTCAGTTGTTTTTCCCTTCTATCCTGCAAATCTTTCATTTTTCTATTCTCTTCTCTATCCTTCGCTATTCTCTCTCCTCTTTTAGCCAGTTTTCTCTCTCTTTGATTCAGCTGCTCTTCCCTGTCTCTATTCTGATCATTTCTCTGTCCTTCTTCCTCATCTCATCTCATATTCTCCTCGGAAAGCGAGCCTCTATTCTGCTCAATGTTAAGCAGCGACGTTCTAAAGTGGCCCAGTATTCCACAGTGTCGCGTGAAGAGATTTTCGTATCCCTCCGCCATTTCATTATGTGTCATCTGATGTGCCTGGCACATCAGATTCATTACATTCAGCGCACTTTTAAACGTCTCTGCTACAGCTTGGAATATCAGTACCACAGACTTTCTGGTCTTAGCACTGTCATCCTTCAATTCCTGTAGAGGTGTCTCCTGCTCGACTCTGTATTCTAAGGAATCAAAATTTTGTTTGTTAGTATACTCAGTGTCTTTTATATCTAAGTATTTAGATCAAAGTCCTTTCAACTTCTCATCTAGATTTTAAATAATTTCAATACTTTTACTATCTATTTTAGGAGCTTTATTATTTTTCAAATCTAAATAATAACGATCGTTTGTTCTATCAAAATCTAAATTACAAGTACTGACTTACTTGATACGTGGCAATATTTTACCCTGTGTTCTATCCAATCTCTACGGAGTCTCTTCTATCCCTGTCTCTCTAGTCTCGCTCATCTCTATCTCTACTATTCCATTGTTGTCCTTTGGCTCTTCGTCAGTCGCGTCTTCCGTATCTTCTTGTCTCTGTTCCACCTGCTTTCTCTTCACTTTGAGACGACTCCAATGTCTCTTGATCTTGCTGGTAGACCGGCCCGGTCAGCAGCAACTTCCCGCCATTGTTTTCAATACGGTCGACCGCTTCAGTGACCACTCGCAGCTCTTCCGATTCCAGGTTGTTCCTTTCTGTAAAAAAACAACTCAGACGACCACTCAAATTTTCTCTTCTATATTTCAAATTTTATTTACTTAAATCTTTTACTCATAGGACTCAAGAATATACAGTTACAAAAATTCAAGACTTCAATTGTTATGCCACTTTACTTATTATTTGTTTCATTTTTATAGTCGCAACTAATAAGTATTTTTAAATTAATCTTACTACTGATTTCAAAATTCTAGGCATATGTCTCATCTATAATTTAACTGATATTCTACATAATCAATAAATAGTATAAATGATGTCAATATAAATTGAAAATTATAAAATTCGCATACACATGTGTCATGTAAAGATTGATACTTTACCCGTCTTGTATTCAGCACGCAACTTAGAGACAAAGTATACATATGTCTCATCGTGTCTGTCCACCAAATTATCATCTCTGTGGGCCTCGTCAGTATTGTGTAGTGCCACTTGCGTTCGCAGTAACAGCAGCAGTACTGTCTCCTCTATGGAAAAAAAAATATTTTTATTTGAAATTCTCATAGAAAAATGTATATTTAATTTAAGAAACTTTTCTCAAGAATTCAATACTTTATCTACAAATTTATTTACTATTTCACAGTTTTAATTGTCAAAATTAAAACTATGATTTAAATAATTAAATCTAGAAATTTTTTATCAAATCACTAGATAATAATTTATAAATCAATGTTTAATTTAAGCACCATCAACGATGCAAGCATGCTTATATCTACATATTTTGACGCGCGATTTTAATTCGTACGATATGTAGATATAAGCATGCTTGCATCGTTGATGGTGCTTAAATTAAACATTGATTTATAAATTATTATCTAGTGATTTGATAAAAAATTTCTAGATTTAATTATTTAAGTCATAGTTTTAATTTTGACAATTAAAACTGTGAAATAGTAAATAAATTTTTAGATAAAGCATTGAATCCTTCAGAAAAGTTTCTTAAATTAAATATACATTTTTCTATGAGAATTTCAACTAAAAATATTTTTTTTCCATAGAGGAGACAGTAGGACATATATATATATATATATATATATATATATATATATATATATATATATATATTAGCGTATGTATAATCGTATACATATCGAACACGCAGCGCGCCTCTGTAGAAGCACATATATACGTATATTTCTGTACATTGACTATAGGTATAGCAGAGACCGAGAGAGTCAGAGAGTGCAAGGATAAAGGCTGTCAGGTTGATTATCACCTTATCTGCATGGTCTCTTCTTCTCGAGAGAGGCAAAGAGCGAGCGCACTGTTATCGACCAAAATAAATCAGCACCATAACCGCCATTTATTTTATCTAAAGAAAAAGAATTGAAGTTTGTTTTTTATTTTTCAGTAAAATCTTATGTTTTATTTTTTATTGGTACGATTAAATACGTTATTTTTTGTTTATTAATATTTCTGCGGTAAACTAGAAAATGTACATAGTTTATGGTATATAAAAAATTTAATTTTCGTATGGTTATAAAAATAAACGTACCGAAGCTAAACGCCAAAGCATTCTGAGCATAAAATAAAATATTTTCATTTCGAGTATCATATCCATTACCAGTATCCCGGACCTACCATTAGTACCTATTAATAAATTATTTAAATTAAAAATTTCATAAAATATAACTAGTGTGATTTTATTTTATTAAAATGAGTTCTTACAAAACTCTTACTTACTTTTATATTAATTCAATGCATGTCGTTAAACAAAATTAAAATTTATTTTAATTATTTAGAGAAACTAATTAACGGGACAACAAAAAGTAAATAGAGGTAAGAAACCATTACAATGGCGATCCTGCCAGGATAGTGGGCTCGTAAAATGGATTATGAACAATAAAAAATTATTTTAATCTTTTTTCTTTTCAATAATTTATGATACGCAATATATTACGTGCTCATAAAAATATAGATTTGCAATAAATTTATGGAATCTAAAAAAATCAAAATATACCCCTTTTTATTTATTTATATAATATGGACTATATTAATCAGTCATAAAAATGTAGATTAACTTTTATACATAAATATAAGATCAATTTAATATCGGCGTAAAACACGTGTAAATTAACACGTCGGTGAAAAGGCAACAATACACTGCGATAAATAAAAAGGTCAGAATAAATAAAATGTCTAGCGCGTAAGAGACTTTATTTTTTAGATCAAACTCTCAAGATCAAAGAATAAAAGATCTAGAATTTTAACTCGCCATGCTAAATAATAAATGCAATTATCTGACCAACAAGAATTTGACATTGAAAGAAAAGTCAGGGAACTCGAGGAATACACAGTAGAGAGCCATGTGATTACCACAAATAATATGGGATTTTTTAAAGACAATTTGAAATTTCACTTGGACATTATAAATATACTCAACGACACGAATGAAACATATGATAAGGTTTTTTTGATGATTGCTGATGATTTAATTAAAAAAAAAAATTTTATTTATAAATAAACTAGTTATAAATAAATAAACATTTACAGAAGCTGCTATCATTAGGAATCTATTATAAAATAAAATTTAAATAGTAAAGTAAAATGCGATTAAATACATATAAATAGATAGATATAATTTGATCAAATTAAATTAACATATTTTCAAAAAATTCAACGTTTTCTACTATTATCAAAATGTCTCCGCGTGCGCGTAGAAATGTATATGTTTGACCGAACTGTAAGTCCACAAATTTGAAAGAACAGTTGCATAAAACACTCAATGGGGTTCTATCAACCGAGGACGGGAGTTAATTAATAATTGACAAAAACGCGAAATGAACGCAAGAAGTGCATGATTCAATGTCATATTTACTTGAAAAATCTGAGCGTATCGCCGCGTTAGAATAAAAAATCAATGAATTTGGTGGTCGAATGTTTAAAGCAGTGTCGAAAGAAATATCAATGTAATATTTAAAATAAATACACCAATATATTGAGGTAATGAATCTCGATTTTCCGAAATGCTGTATGCAATTTGCCAGACGTGGGGGGTTCAGCTTCTGCGTGGTATGATATCATTCAAAATTCAGGGCATAACGACCCAAAGCAAACTCTTTGAACTATTATCATTTAAAGATGACGATCAAGAGCAAATAAATAAAAAACAATCAAATCAAGGGCAAAAATTCGGCACGAATACGGAAATCTTTTCAAGTAACGCGGGTCATTACCAAAATACGCAGAAACAACTGTACAAGCCATATAACCAACAAATGAACTATCAGAAACGACCGGCGAAAAACGTGCAAAATCTAAATGCGATTCAAGCCGACACAGTAAACAAACCAGAAACTCTGAAAAACACAAAAGGCTCGAAACCTAAAGAAACGTTCTCGTTCGAAAATGATTTAAATGAGTGTTTAGCCGGCACATGGGAACTTCCAAAAAACCCATCGAAATTGCATCTTATGTCTCGAATAAACAATCATTTAATGAAAATATGTTAACAATAAATGAGCAGGATGCAACTGATTTGACCTCTCTAATTTGCACAAATTTCAACGATCCGCAAGAGGAGTTTTTTTGTGAGTCCGAAGTTGAAGACGGACAAAATAAAATTTGTGCATGCCCCGAGATTGTCATCGAGGGTATTGAAGCGAAAACATTAATCGATACTGGAAGCCAAATCACGTGTATCTCTGAAAGCTTTTACAGTATGAACATCGATAAATCTAAAAATTGTCCGGCGTTACCTATAGTCGGAACGATAATACGAAGCGCAACGAGTATAAAATCAACGCGCTTGAGTACATACATTTATGCGTCTATTCAACTCGGCATGTTTATAAAGGATTTGATTTTCCTGATTATTCCAAAATTAATAAGAAATTGTATTCTCGAAATAGATTCTCATAAAGAGCTTAGTTTCCTCATAGATACTCTGAAAGATGTAATCACGATTAGATTAAATAATAAAATTCAAATTATACCTTATCATAGCCAATGTTTATTTATATCCGAATTGGATCATCGTTTCATAGAAACAATCGAGGAAGATCAAGCTTATGAAGCTGAGCTACACTCACAAACATGGCCGGATCTATATTTAGACAGATGCCAAAATAACAAAAATGAATTGAAATTTCGTCAAAATGACGACAGTTCATTAAATCCAAACATCGATCCGTATGACATCACAAATTCGGAAATTGATGAAAAATTTATCAAATTGTTCGATAGTGCAGGGTTCAGAAATAAATAAAGAACTCGGTGAACTTCGAGACGTATATTATAAAGTATTATAGATACACTGCTCTGATTGTAGAGCGTTTTGGAGCAGCGTAGGCGTCGGCGGTGCGAGCTATACTAACTGGAGCGGCAGGGAAAAAGCGCCGTACTCTCGTCACTGGAGCTTCTTTTTTATTACAGACGCAGCTCCTGATTGGCTCCTTAGCCTTATATAAAATAATAAAAAGCCCGGACGATTAAATTCGTTCGAGTATAAATTAAAATTGAAAAATGAGGAACGATTCTTTATAAAATCATATCCAATTGCACTAAACTGCCGGGATAAAGTTAGCACAGAAATTCAGAAAATTGAAAAAAGAAAATCATAAGGAGGTCAAATAGTCAGTACATATACATGCTCGTAGTTGTAATTAAAAAAACCGATGTATACGTTTGTGCATAGATGCACGCAAATTAAATGAAAAACTTTTAGACGACCACGAATCACCACAAAGCATCGACGAGATTTTACAGCAGTGTTTCGGGGTTACGGTTATATCAAACCTAGACATAACATCTAGCTTTTGGCAGATTCCTCTCAGCGAGGAAAGTAATCAGTACACGGCATTTATATTTGAAGGAAAAATAAATGAGTTTGAGGTAGTGCCGTTCGGTTTAAAAATCAGTAGTGTCGTTCTAATTTATGGATTCTTTATCATGGTAAAGGGCCTCGAAATAGTCTTGGTTAATTTCGTTGACGATATGCTATGTATCTCAAAAAACAATGCCGAACACTGATATCATTTAAAGTCTTTTTTATTCAATTAATAAAACGGAACATCACTTTTAATTTAAAAAAATGTGAGTTTTTTAAAAAAGAAGCAGAATTCTTGGGTTTCATTCTCTCAACTCAGGGAATAAAACCACAAGAAAATAAAGTTGATGTAATTAAGAAATATCCGAAGCGATGAAAAATTAAGCAATTAAGAGCGTTTCTAGGCGTTATAAACTTCTACGCGAAATTCGCAAACAATTATTCGCATGAGTTAATTCCGCTACTCGAATTACTTAAGAAAGAAAAATTTAAAGATTAGGAGTGGGGGAACAGGCACCAAAAAGCTTTCAATAAAACAAAGGAACTTTTTGAAACGAAGGTATGCCTAGCCTATCCCGACCCATCCCAACCATATATTCTGCGCGCGGATTCGAGTTACATCGCTACCGAAAAGGATTTCGTAGCGTTCGTGTGGTCTCTGCAGAAATTAAACACACTGGATGTCCCGACTAGTGGCACCCCCAAGGATCGATTGTTGCATTATTGCATAATTTATACTATTTGCTAAACGAAAATATATATTTTTCTATTTATTTATCATTATCTATTACATGTAGATATTAAATACACTGTAAAAATTACATGTGCTTTGTTTACAAACACACCGCAGACCCCCGTCGTCGATTAGCACCACATGGAAGCACAAACATGGCGACGATAAAAAAAAAAAAAAAAAAAAATACGAGGTTGCAATTTCAATAAAGATTATATTTAATTATAAATTCATGAAATTAATAATAATATTCTCATGAGCTATTACTGACACCCGGAAATATGCCGGACCCAACTACTAACACTCCGACTATTGACACCCATTTACTTTCATACCCAGACGATAATAGTTGATTTTATATCTATTAATTAAATAACATTCATAAAGTATACTTTGGACTTAAGCTGTTACGTATAGGTATCTAAATGATTAGCTTAAATGTACTGTCACAAATATTTGAAATCCTTCTCCAGCAAGCGTTAAACATTGTTTAAAATGAACGTCACTTCTGAAGCCAAGGACGCTAGATTGTACTCAGTAACTCGCGCGGCAGTGTCAGTAATTCGGCAAATGCGCCGTTTTCTTGCCGAACTACTGACATGACAATAATATGAAAATGTTTGAAACGCTTGTACCTAACGTTGCCATCCAATAATTAAATAAAATGCCTTTGATAAGTCTTCTTTTTTATCTAGTAGATATATCTGGTATATAAATATTACCTATTAAACTATTTTTTATTGCATATATCGCTCTAATATATAAATAATAGTATTCTATATTTCGCAATATTTTCATGTTCACTCTGAACACAGACATAATTTTAAACGTTCTCGTAGCCTCGAATTTTATTATTATTTTTTAAAAGTTTCTGAAATTAAAGGATGTCACTTTTGTTTATTCATTATACTAATAACAGTTACGGATTGCTTATATATTTTTTCAGATATTATTTGATAGAGTTTATATTTTATTTATACTAAAATAGATTTGGGTGAAAGTAGTTGGGTGGGGTGTCAGTAGTACGGACATCCACCTTATCTAAGAGCCCCAAAAGTGTATGTTAAAGCAGCTCACGATTCCATCACATTTTTATTTAAGTCCAATCTTATAGGGAATTGCGTACGATGCTTGGTATTCAGGATTACTATCTACACATCAAGCATATAATAGGCAAAGAAAATGTCCTAGCCGATTTGTTGAGTCAACATCCTGAGTATGACCCAGATGGAAAATTAATGTCAGGAGAAATAACTATTGTATTAATAAAAAAGCAAAATTTCTCGAGAGAGTTAGCCTCACAGTTAAAAAACTTATCAAAATAACAAACAGAGGAAGATTATTTATTAAAAATAATGGAAAATTGTAAGTATAAGCATAAAAAAGATCATTTAAAACACTATAAAATCATGATTCCTCGGATTATAACGAATCAACTCATCACTTAAACACATGAGACATATGGCCATCTTGGAGTCAAAATCTCGGGTGAGTGTTCAGTGAGGATTTCTATAGAAAAAATATTCGATACAGAGCGCAACAAGCCACTGCCTTTTGCGACTCTTTGTAACGTAATAAAGTGTCAATAAGACCGTGCATCGATGGGAAATATTATCCCAGAGGCGCCGAACGATCTTTTATCTATAGATTTTTACGAACCTCTGCCGACGTCGCTTGCGGCAATGAACAATATCCTCGTTACGATCGACGCATTTTCCAAATTTGGCGTTTTATATCCCTTAAGGTGACAAACTACGGCAACCTTAATCCGTAAAATCTTTAATGATTACATTCTGAGATTCGGGAAACAGAAACACATTTCTTGCGATCGCAGCTCTTAATTTACTGCTAATGCGTAAATAAAGAAGCTTGAGGAAGAAAACATCGACTTCATTTTCTCATCAATACATCACCAGCATAGCAATATTGTAGAGCATGTAAATAAAGAGCTAGGGAGATTTTTTATAGGGGAGGGGGGGGGGGGGGGTACGAATATATCTTGGTGTTTCAAGATCTGTTCACAAGATGAATCGAGTGTATCCCCGTTCGGAAAGCGAATGCTCCAACCGTCATCAAAGAGTTTCACGAGAGGACCGTGATACGGTTTGGAACACAAGAGACGTTGCATTCCAACAACGGCACAGAGTTAAGAAACTAGACCGTCAATGAATACCTAATACAGCAAGGCATCTATTACACCATCATAATGTTCGAGAGCAAACCCCGAGAATAGGGAGAATAGATCCCTGAAGACAACGATCGCTTCCTATGTAACAGAAAATCACAAAACTTGGGACGAAAATCTGCCAGAACTTGTGTTCGCGATGAACACAATCAAGTGCAGTTCCACCTATTTTAGCCCAGCGATGCTGCATTACGACATGCAACCAACGCCCCCTGGCACCGTAAGACGAGAACAAGAGAGTTCCACTTCAGATTCCATACAGCAAGATATGCTACAGGCCTGGAATGATCGCATGATAAGATAGCCTTAGGCATAATAACAATCTGCTCCGCTTTCCAAGGCCGAACGGGTCAGGCAGGTATGATTACGATACCGGGTACCGAGAGGCAGCATTTCCGCTAGGAGATATCGTCTGGCAAAAAAACAGGGTCGTATCCTCGGCAGCTTAAGACATCAGAGCGAAACTGGCACCAAAGTATGCAGGATCGGTCGTTGTAATAGCTGTGCACGGGTTGAAATCATACATGATCTTCGGTTCCACGGAACGAGTAGAAGAACTATTCCAGGCCGAAGAGTTGAAAGCATTCCTACCCAGTGATAGAGAAGATGTGGAAGCGTCTCGACCACCGAGGGTGACTAAGGAGATGAGCGACCCTCCCATATCCGACGAAAGAGCGCATATCGTGACCCCAGCGGGGTAATATCATCCGAAGTCGCCACGCGAGGCCCGCCGAAAGCGAAACGAGGACGACACGCGTCGTCATACAGCATACGTCGTCAATAATGTAGGATCAGACACGCCGCCGCATGGCCCACAAAAGAGGGTAGAAACTTCAGACAAACATACACGCGGTCGACCTAAAGGATGCAGACTCCTGTCAATTGAATGTCCTCGTTCAATTCTCGATATCGTTGACGTGGTAGACAGCAGTTATTTACCTGGACAAGCATCGTCTGCGAGGGGGATATAACGAGTCGCAAATCACTCGTGAATAATGCAGCGCGGAGAATAGGCCAAATGTCGACATCTTACAGCCGCGCGCTTGAAAAGGTAGGCAAGATAGAGCAGCTGGTAGGACGCCGCCGAAGCCAAGGAGAAAGGCCATTGTACCTGTCGCTCTCGCGCTGCGCACTACGCCGAGCGTTGAATCGCCGCCATCTTGAAACTGAAATTGCTCCGCGTCTGCACGTGTTCGCGCCCGCTCTACTACCGATTTCTCCGCTGTATTTGGATCGTATGTGAGTGACGAGAATCTGGTGGAGGCAATAGTCCCCCACGATCACCAGCTGAAAGGGAAGAGAAATGTGCAACAAGTGCCATTGTAATAACCGACTCTAATAGAACAATTTACAGTTTAATAAACACCGCCAATATATTTCTGTTTATAGTTTTTATAGTTTACACACGTATAATATCCGACAGATTTCGGTGTCATCGGCGTAAATCATATAGTTGGAGAATTTCAAAACTAGTGAAAGGTCGTTGATGAAGATGGCAAATAGCAGGGGTCCAAGAACAAATCTGTCAGCAAGATAGGTAATGAATCACTGTAATGCATGATCACTCAGTTTAAGAGAGCGAAGCTAGTGAATGATTATGTGATGAGAAATTCGTTCAAACACCTTAGAAAAATCAAAAAGTACTAAAATACTGAACTTAGATTTATTCATTCCAGCTCTGATATCGTGAAGAACTCTGAGCAATGTCGTCTGAGTGCTATAATCAGTTTTGAATACTGCTTGTCGAGGATTTAGAAGATTATGCATTTTAAAATAATTTGTAAGTTGCTTGGACAGATGATACGTGCAAGTATTTTAGAATACTCAGACAACCTCGCTAAGTGTCGAAGATCTGAAACGACAGAAGGGATGTTGATTTTTAGAAGCGGAGTTATAAGAGTTTGTTTCCACGATGTCGAATAGGAGGATCTGCTGATTGATCTGTTAATGATATAGGCGAGAGGTGCGAGTATTACGGAATATGAGATATTATTTCTAGATACTCACATACCCGCTGGGAGAGGCCACCGTTTGCATACGTGCGACTGATACCGTGCATCGAAGCCTAGGGAAAGAGAGAGATAGATAGATAGATATAATATTTATTTGTAAATATTTACACAAATTTTTACATACAATTTTACATTTTAATGTTACACGTTATCAGTTTCTTAAAATTACATTTCTCATCGTTACTTAACTAAAATAAATTACACATATGTGAAGTCAGGTACATAAAGTATTGCACTTTGTTGTCAGTTATAAAATTTATGTTTTCTAAATCGTACTTATTGTACCTATCAGTCGCTTGAATAAAATTACATATATACATTAACAATCGTTTCCATTCATACTAATAAATACATGCATCCTTTCTTAAAATTGTTTTGTCAAATTAATAATTAAAAGAAAACATAAATAAAATACACAAATACGTCAATAAATTAGAATTTTAACGATACAAAATAAATGAACACAAAAGAATTAAACAAATGAAAAGAAGGGAAAAGAAAATGAACATCAACAAAACAATTAATCTAAGCATGCGAGGTATTTATTGACTGCCACCTTAAAGGTCATTAATGATGGTAACGTACGAATGGCAAGAGGGAGTGCATTTCACAAATGCGCACCTTGTACTTGGAAAAATCTTCGTCCTATTTCAGTGCGCATGTCTGCTACTGAGAGTTCTTTTGCATCACCCCTGACAGGACACTTCGATTTGTTCATCATAAAAAGCGACTCGAAATAGACTGGCTCTTTAACCCGTAGGATTTTATACATTGTTATAGCCATGAAAACGGCTTTTCGAGAGTCCACCCGAGTTCATTCTAATTGTTCCCTGTAGGGGGTGATGTGTTCGTCCCTCCCAGCACCTAAAACGTATCGCACACGTGAGTTTTGCAGTCTTTGCAGCCGGCTACGAAGTTCAAGTAATGCATCCAGATACATCAGAGAGCAGTAGTCGAGATGCGGGAAAACAAAGGCCATTGCTAAGTGCTTACGCAGGTCCTGAGTGGTATACCTTATAAAAAATCTCAAGTTATACAACACTCTGTTGACCTTTTTAGCAACCATGTCAACGTGTGTTGTCCAAGTCAGTTTAGAATCAAGTATAACACCCAGGCTTGTAACGGTCGCCGATAATGGGACAAATACGCTATCACCCAAACTGATCTTCGGCATACCTTGTGACTCAAGACTGTTTATATATTTACAGGAGCAGAAAATAATAGCTTTAGTCTTGGTCTTATTCCGTCTGAGTGATGCGCCATTCGCTCACACGGCAACTGCTTGCGCAGCACGACCCAGGATCTTCACTCCCTCGTTCACGCTATCAGGGTGTATCTGGCTGTAGATCTGAAGGTGGTCTGCATATAGTATATGTTTAACACGTCGCGGGTCGTCCTTTTTGAATTTTTTATTAAGCTCAAGAAACAATTCTTTTATGTCGTTGATGTAAAGACAGAAAAGCAAGGGCCCTAACACGGAAACCTGGGGCACTCCAAGGTTTGTTGACAACCAAGGTGACTTGATGTAAGAGCGTTCAATTACAGCTTGCTTTCTACCCAAAATGTATGATTTAATCCCAATTAATGCATGCCTGGAGAACCCCAGAGCTCGCAGCTTTGCTAAGAGCTTAGCTGGCGAGATCGTGTCAAAAGCCTTGCTGTAGTCAAACAGTAACAGTAAAGTCACAAGTCTCTTGTCAATTCCTGTCCTCACATCTTCCGTCAGTTTTAGTAAAGCAGTCTGCGTCGAGTTGTTCTTCTTGTAGCCGGACTGCGTAGGGTCAAGTTGTTTGGTTTCAGTCATGTGCTTTAGAAACTGGTCATGAGCAATTTTTTCTAGCACCTTAGAAAGAAAGCACAGTAGTGCAATAGGACGAAAGTCCGACGTCGACGATGGTGTAGTATACTCGCCTAACCGGCAGAGAGAGAGAGAGAGAGAGAGAGAGAGAGAGAGAGAGAGAGAGAGAGAGTCAAATCACTCAAATATATGCATGTGTGTGCGTACGTGTATACGCATGTAGATGCATGTATATATATATATGTATATATATAAATGCATCTACATACATGCATATACATATATATATATATATATATATATATATATATATATATATATATATATATATATATATATATATATATATACATACATATACATACATATATACTCTTGATCCTTCGGTATCATGTACCGGTCCACCCTCAAGTAGAGTTGAGGTAGGATAGAAAAAACAATGTTTCCAGTTTGTCCTCCTGAAGCATCCACCCTCGTCGGGTCATCGCATTCTTTGGCCGCTGTTGCCTGCCACACCCTGTCCAATCTACTCTGCAGTATGGAGTCAGGTTCTGTAATAAGAGAGTATTATTAGTATTTATTTAGAGGAGATTATTGAGAGATATAAATATAAAGACTAAATTAGTCTATCTCTCAATGAGTTTCATTTTAGAATTCTACTTTATATTACTCTGCTTTCACTCCGTGGAATCCCAGAAAGTCTTTTTATTTCACTCATGACACTCTATGTTATTTACTCACTCACTCTTATACGCATGAGACTCTATGTCATTCACAGACTTTCTGATATACTCTTTTGAATGCATTCACTCTTATTTACTCTTATGCTCTCTTTTTCTACATTCGAATGTTTTATTGTATTACTCTATAACTCTCTCTCTATATATATATATATATATATATATATATATATATATATATATATATATATATATATATATATATATATATATATATATATATATATATATATATATATATATATATATATATATATATATATATATATATATATATATATATATGGGTCATTCTTGTAGAATTGCATCACTGATGGTCGGGGGGGGGGGGGGGGGGTCAGCCGTTTTGGCCGCCGATTTTTTATGAAAGTACATTCCAAAAGAGCCCCAAAAAATTATTTTCAGCCGTCTGGGTGCACCCTAGCCCTAGGGGTGATCCTCTTAATTTCGGAAAATACCCAAGAAAGGCCGATTTTTAAAAAAATGTACATGGCTCTCTATTTGACAAATTTAAACCTTTCAGAAAGGAGAATTTTCGAATTTTCCGCCGACTATTAGGAAAAAATATAAGGATATTAAATAATGCAATGGGCTACTTACACAAAGCAAACCATGAACCCACATTTTTACGGTTTTTAGGTTATCTTTGAACCTCTATTGTTTACCGAGTTTTAAAATAATGAGGTCTGGCTAGGCTCATTTTGTTCCTCTTGACCAGACATTGAGCTCAAATTTAATGGAAATGTAATTCACTTGGTTTGGTTTCGTATTTTGCACTCACTGCGCGACTACGATTTTTAGAAGTATTTTGAGCATTTTTATGCCGTAAAGACGTATAACGCTGATCATCACGTTCTTCTTGTGATTAGAGCCCTGCATATCTATATGTGGAAAACGAACCTTACAATCATACATACATCTCTGTAGGAAATAAACTTTTTTTTAAAAATTATACAATGTGATGCTCAAAGTAAATAAATAAGGAATACAAACTCATTATTTATACTCTTTTAATGTTAAAACATTCAATTTTGTTGGATTGGATTCTAATAGTCGTATGTTTTTTGTCATAGCACAAAATTGTGTAAGTTTTTTTAGTAGTACATAAAAGAACAGTATAATAAAATTAATTGCTATTGTATTTTAACTGTTTGTGATTCATTGTCGAATGATGTAAGTTTAACCTCAATTGATAATTCATCAAGAGGTGTAAACGAGTGATATTTTCGTGTGTTTGGTATAGTTTTAGAAATCTCAAATCTAGTCTTTAATTTTTTTGCTCGTTTTTCAATATCTGATGCAGACACCCAAATAAACCTAAAATACAACAAGAATATTAATAATTTTCTCAAATAGTTTAAAACGTTTCAAGGTGTATCTCAAATATTTCTATTATTTTTAGTAAATATCTTTCTATTTTTTATTATAATTTTTATTAACATATTAGGAATAAAAGAATAATATTTTATAAAAAATATGTATTTGAGACACATAAATACTCTTTATTTAATTCATTTGTCGATTGAAACTTACTATTTGGAAATAAAGCGATCGTAGTATATACTAATTTTAGTATAGTTTGGCTCTCAATAATTAAAAAAAAATTTGAAGTAAAAATTAATTGGACACTTTTTTTAGAAATAATTTTTCTGCATGACTTTAAGTTTTTTAAAGATCTAATTAAGGAAATTTAAAAGATAATTAAGTACTTTGACGAAAACTAACAGAAAAATGACTAAATCATATAGTTGGAGATAAGATTTTTAGTTTTTGCAAGAGAGCCACTTTAAAATACAGAGTAATAATAGATGTTTACTTTATTCCCTTCACATTAGCATCTAAGTAATCAAACATTTGTCTTGGAGTCAATATTTGTTGATTAGCATCCCGCTGTAATGTTGCTTTTCTTACTGAGCGTTTCGCTAATGCACCAATATCATCGCATGCGCTTTTTCCATGACTAGTACCGAAAAAATTGTAAGAAGTAATTTTTAGCTTTAATTCAGTTTCATGAAAACATAAATTAATAAAGTTGTTTCTAAAAAAAAGATTTATATTGATGATTCGTATTATACTAACAATAAGTTACTTATTTTGTTTCGCTGCATAATTATTTTTGCAATGTTCACAATGTTAATAAAATATTTACTTGCTTATTTTTATATAGTGTAGGAGCTGCATCAGAAACATAGATAATGTTTGTGATCCAGGGGCATTCCTCTTTAAATTTTTCCAAAACATTATCTTGAAAAATATTTAGAGTACATGCAGTATGTTTCAAGCTTTCGCTGATAACGCAGAAACTCATAACCTTCACAGCAGTGTCAGTAATAGTTCGGTAATAAATTGTAATTGGATATAAGCTTGAACACTACTGAAATAATATGCTTGAATAGACTCTTGACAGATAAATGTGTAGTTTTCTGCAAAATCCATAAGAGCAATGCAAGTACTTGTATCTAATGTTTTTTTTGCAATACGAGAGGAAATTTTTTTGAGCTTCAGCCACGAAATTATGCTTGGATAGGTTCCACATATCATCAACAAAGTTCTTAATAAATTCATCAATAGGTTCTTTAAAATTATCAAGCACTGCCCTACTGACTGAAGTTTCGGAATCATCTTTCTTTTGACTGACTGATGTCGAATTATTATAAGTAATAAAAGTATTTTTACCAAAAAGATTTCTAGATTGTAAATATTCAACAATAGCTTCTTTTCCAGGACACTTATCGCACTCATGTAACATACAGTTTTCATTGTCCATGGAGCAGACACGTTGCTTTAGCAAATCTCTGTATGATATTTTAGTAGTTAAAGCATCTAATTTTATTTTAACATTCTGATGCAGACTGCAGACGTATATCGTATGAGTCCCTGGTGCTCCTGCTATTACGTATTCTTTTGGTCTTAAACTGGCAAAACTAGGTATATTCTCTGAATTATAGTCTTTTTACTCAGTTTCTATAGAGATCATTCAGATCCTATAATAATAATCTTTATTGAAGTAATACTGATGTTTTGGACCCTTCGCTATTGACAGTTGAAACGCTTAAACCTTATTTCATACCGCTACATAATCTGGTGTTTGCATCATCTCTATAGTATTCTACAATACAATTTTTTATTTCCGATGAATGTATATAATGAATTTTTCTTGGGTAATCAGCTAAAATACCTAAAAAAGAACATATCAGGATATTCATGATAAACAAATAAAGTAGTGACCTCCTCGTTATGAGTTAGTGCATAATATTTATAAATATTTTTCTCTATTCTTATTCAAAATTTTATGACAATTTTTATAGAAAGGAATTAATCTTTTTTACAAATATTTATTCATTTCACCTTGAGTCATATATGGATCATGGCGGATCCAAACTATTAAATTAACTAACTAATTTTATTTTTGTCATTACGTATATTTTGTTATTTACCTTGTTTTTTCCTTAGTTCTTTGACTTTGTAAAACATATATTTCGTACAAAGAAAGTACTGACTAGTTTTCTGATAAGTCCAATCAACTGGTAATAGAGTAAGTAAACGAATTTGTTGTTTAATTTTTTTTTCTTTATTATATCTAAATGATTGATTGCTGATAAATTCTCTTAATGCATCACTATCATCTTGTAACTATTTTATATTTATCGGTGTCACTGAGCTATGTTCACATGTATTGTTTATGGCTGTAGTAACTTTTGTATCTATTTCAAGTGTTTTTTTATTTGACTTATTTTCCAATTTTTTATGATTAAGATTCATCGGTTTGAATGGTGGGATGTCAAACACATTCAATATTTTATTGACAATCTCATAATTTTGACTGTGAGACTGATAAATCAACATTTGACGAACTGGATTGAATAGTTGATTGACTTGCGCATGAGTCACTGTTTGATGCAGAAGTTTTAGGAGTATCGGCATGCCTTTGAGATTATTCTTCCTTTGCAGAATTAATACACGCTAGAATGATTGACAAACAAATACAGCAGGTCGTATCACCAGGAATTAACTTTTTCCCATTCACTTAAAAAATGATTCACAACTGTCCAAAGATAAGGTTCTTAAATTAAAGGTTATAGCCGTTTTATGTTTACTGAAAGGATTACAACACTTTCTGAATTTTTTTTCAAAATAATGCAAATATTTGCATTTGTGATGCTCACAAATAGAACCATCTGTAATCATTCCAAAATTATCTACTCTATATGAAAGAGTCAAGAGATCATTTTGATCAAGGCTTGATAGTTCATATAAACTTTTTTTGTTGTGTAACTTCCCTAATCACAGTTTTCATTTAGCAGATGACCAATTGAATAGAAGTATTTATCAAACTAACTCATGATTTTTTATAACCATGAGCAGAACACACAAAATGATAAACCAAACACAAAAGTGACAGTATATATAGCAGATATTATACAAAGGTATTGTAAGATTATAACCTTAGGGCCCCCGCACGCTAAAAACTTAAGTTGAGGGGAATAGGAAATAGGGAGGAATAAGACGGAATAAGATCCTTATTCCGCCGTATTCCCCATTGTTCCCGCTTATTTGCAAGCTCGACGTAACCTAACCTGCTTTGTAAATAGTAAAAAGTATCATTATTACGATATAAATTCTTTTTGCGTAACAAACTTTGATGAAATTTTTTCATTGCATTTTTAATAAATAAGTGTTATATTTACTTGTAATTGTTAGCTTTTTATATATGAACCATTGCCTCTACTAAATACAATAAAATTAAAGTCCAATCCATTCAACAGTTGTTATTATACACCTACGAGGGTAGTTCAATAAGTCTTTAGAATAAAGTATAAAAACAATTTTTTTTGGGTAAATTTTTTTTTATTTTTCAACATAATCTCCTTGGATCTCTATACACTTGGTCAATCGCTTTTTAAGTTTTTTTAATCCTTCAGAAAAGTGCGTTTTCGGAAGTTCCTCAAAATAAGCACTTACAGAGGCAATGACGTCTTCGTTGTCCGTAAATCTCTGTCCACCGAGCCATTTTTTCAAGTTTGGAAATAAGAAAAAGTCACTGGGGGCTAAATCTGGTGAAGACGGTGGGTGTTCGACCAATTCGAATTTTAGTTCTTCAATTTTAGCCATTGAAACGAAGCATGTGTGAACTCGGGCGTTGTCGTGATGAAAGAGAATTTTTTTTCTCGCCAAATGTGGTCGTTTTTTTTAATTTCTTCTTTCAGCTGCTCTAATAATGATGCATAATACTCACCAGTAATTGTTTTACCCTTTTCCAAGTAGCCAATAAGTATAATTCCACGTGCATCCCAAAAAACTGTAGCCATAACCTTACCAGCTGACTTTACGGTCTTTGCCTTCTTTGGAGCTGGTTCGCCTGTGGAAATCCACTGTTTGGATTGTTCCTTTGTCTCAGGAGTGTAGTGGTGTATCCATGTTTCATCCACAGTCACAAATCGACGAAAAAATTCCTCAGGATTCCGACTTATGTGCGCCAAAAGAGCCTCAGAGGCGACCACTCTATTGCGTTTATTATCAGCTGAGAGCAAACGCGGCACCCATCTTGCCGATAGCTTTTTCATGCCTAATTTTTCAGGTAGAATTGAAACAACTGCACCTATAGATATCCTTGTGGCCTCAGCTAACTCACGCACTTTTAATCTTCTATCCTTCAACACCATATCGTGGATTTTATTGATGATTTCGGGAGTAGTTGCTTCTACGGGCCTTCCTGAACGTAGTTCGTCACTTATTGATGTACGACCACGCTTAAATTCATTTACCCAGTTATAAACTGTTGCTAAGGCAGGGGCAGATGTGCCATGAACTGAGTCCAATTCATTTTTTATCTCATATGGAGTTAAACCCTTTAAATGAAAATGTTTAATTACCGCTCTGAACTCGTTTTTTTCCATTTTTCTTAACAAGCAATTTTTTTTTTCAATTGGTTATAAAAACACGTAAACTCAGAAGATGTGGACTGTGACTGCACCATATATCTAGTCGGGAGTGGTGCTGACTGAAAACAGATGATTTGGAGCGATTCGCGCGCCATCTGTTGGTCATTCTAAAGACTTATTGAACTACCCTCGTAATTACTTCTAACTGAATTTATTTTATACAAGATAAACTTCGATTTTCTTCATAATTTATTTACCTGCTAAGGTCCTTATTCCGCCTTATCCCTGTTTATTTCAAACTCCCCTGAAGTTGAGTTTTTAGCGTGCTAGGGCGGGGCGCGGGGGCTCTACTCCATGGTTATAACGGAGTGGAAGATTTATAAAGCTCGCGTGTCCAAACCTCGAGAAACGGTGCTACCGATGCATCTGAAAGTTATAATGAAGGCTCAGACAGAGCTCCGTGCACCGAGAGAAAAGTTTATGAGTTCAAATGTAATTTTCATTGAATTAATTAAATCTGCTTAATTGAAAAAAATTTAATTGATTTCACAAAATAAATCAGGGTTATTCCTTAATTAATTATTTATTTATATCAATACATTATCTAATTCTAATCATATATTTTGTGCCATCAATATATATTTTTCATTTTTGATTTAAAACATGCTGAGAAAATAAAATAAAATCTTAATTTAATCTTGGTTTGAATCAATTAAATATGTTTTTAGAAATACAAAATATTTGCTTAAATCTATTTTAAATTTTATGAAAAGGATTTTTGATGAAATATTTAATCAGTTCAACGAATTATTCAATCAGTTCAGTTAATAATTTTATGAAAAGAATTATTAAATTTGATTTAAAAATTCATTGAATTAATGAATAATATTTTATCATATCAATTAATTTTTTTTATCGTCTGTCTTTTATTGTAACATAATTTGACCAAATTCCAATTAATGTATTTTATTGAATTTAGCTAATATTTGTATAGAATCAATCATTTTATTTAATATGTGAAAATTTAATTAGAACTACCAAACTTTTCTCTCAGTGTGGGATACAAAGTACGAGATACAAGATACAAGCCATGCGTTAAGTATATCTATCTGTACTATAGACATATATACTAGTATATATAGATATACTAAATACATGGCTTAATCTTGTATCTTGTATTTTGTATCCCGTATCTTGGAGGTCTGTCAGAGCCTTAAGGTCACGTGGTATGTGGTGACAAGTTCAAACCAGTCTACTATTTAACTAGAAGACGTTTCATATAAGTAAGCAAAAACCAAAGCGACACTGGCTCTTCTTTATTTAAAGTCAAAATTACCATTTATGTTTTTTAAATTGAATTAACTAGTGCTACATTTACTTCTTGTTTATGTCTGGTATTAACTTTGAGTATCACATTGTATAATTATTAAGAAAAAGTTTATTTCCTACAGAGATGTATGTATGATTGTAAGGTTCGTTTTCCACATATAGATATGCAGGGCTCTAATCACAATAAGAACGTGATGATCAGTGTTATACGTCTTTACGGCGTAAAAATGCTCAAAATACTTCTGTTCTAAAAATCGTAGTCGCGCAGTGAGTGCAAAATACGAAACCAAACCAAGTGAATTACATTTCCATTAAATTTGAGCTCAATTGGTTTTGGTAGAAAAAAGTTAATTTTATGGGGTTCTTTTGGCATGTACTTTCATAAAAAATCGGCGGCCAAAACGGCTGACCCCCCCCAACCATCAGTGATGCAATTCTACAAGAACGACCCATATATATATATATATATATATATATATATATATATATATATATATATATATAGAGAGAGTTATAGAGTAATACAATAAAACATTCGAATGTAGAAAAAGAGAGCATAAGAGTAAATAAGAGTGAATGCATTCAAAAGATTATAACAGAAATTCTGTGAATGACATAGTGTCTCATGCGTATAAGAGTGATTCAGTAAATAACATAGAGTGTCATGAGTGAAATAAAAAGACTTTCTGGGATTCCACAGAGTGAAAGCAGAGTAATATAAAGTAGAATTCTAAAATGAAACTCACTGAGAGATAGACTAATTTAGTCTTTATATTTATATCTCTCACAAAATCTCCTCTAAATAAATACTAATAATACTCTCTTATTACAGAACCTGACTCCATACTGCAGAGTAGTTTGGACAGGGTGTGGCAGGCAACAGCGGCCAAAGAATGCGTTGACCCGACGAGGGTGTATGCTTCAGGAGGAGAAACTGGAAACATTGTTTTTTCTATCCTACCTCAACTCTACTTGAGGGTCGACCGGTACATGATACCGAAGGATCAAGAGACAGTTGCTTCTGTGTGGCACAAATCTTTACATACACTGCAGTATCATTCACCTGATAATCAGTCTACCGTCGCCCTGACCTCTGTAACCACAGAGACGGTCAGCAAGATGTTAAATAAAAATAATGACAAAATGTTTCGTAGACTGGAGGAGCTTCAAGACAAATTCCTGCTGAAACAGGCTCAACAAAATACCGAATTCGTGCATTAGTTGGTAAAGTGGTTGTCTGAGCGGAGAACCTGGACACTGGATGGGTGTACGGTGCAGGCTCCTGCAGCAGCGATCCAAGCACTAGGAGAAGCAGGTGCAGAAGCAAGCCAGGTTGCTTCGTCCACGATAGTAACCTCTAACTCACAGAGCGGTGAGAATTCGATAGTTGAGAGAAGATATGAGGGAAGCAACATGACTGAGGAGACACAGCAGTTGGTGACAGATGAGACAATGATGTCAGTGGATGATCTGGCCCCCAATAAACAACCTAAGGTAGTTAATTTTGAAATACCAAAAACAAAAATTGAAATAGTCAAGGTGACGGAAGGGAGCAGATAGCCTCTGTCCCGATCGGAGATACATGCACTTCTGATGAAGAAAATACCTGACATGTCCGGTCCCAGAGAGGGGCAGAGTAAAGAACCTGAAGTATCAGGTGACGTAAACAGCACGCAGAGGGAATAAGGCTCACCGCAGAGACAGACAGCGTCACTAGTGGAGGGTGAAATCCTGGAGTCGCCCAGCTCCAACAAAAATGTAGGAGTAATAGATCAGCCTGGTGTAAGTAGTCAATAATCAATAATAAATAATATTAATAATATTGAAAATAAGAAGCTCGAAAAAAATTTAGAAAATTATATCAATGAGAGATTAGAGGAGTTATTGATAAAGACAACAGAAAACCAAATGAATGAAAATAGTTTAAATAAATTAACAGAGAGAATTAAAATTGAGTTAAATAATGGAGGTTCAGGAGTGAACAGAAACTATAAATTAAACATGTCTATAAAATTTGAGATTATTGAAGACTTTTTGATTTCTAAGTTAAAACCAAAGAAATTAAATTATGTTCTAGCAACTGAAAAGAGTAATAACCTAAATTCAGATAAATTGATAGAAGATAAAGAAATAAATCACATTGATATTATTTACTATACCAAAATAGTAGAATTAAGAGAATACACTTAAATACTGATAAAACTAAAGGAACACAAGAGATTAGAGTCGAGAACAGACTCTATCTTGGCGAGAAAAGATGTATATAGCTTGAAATTTAATCCACCTGCAGAAACTGCTTCACAGTTTTGGGATAAATTTGAGGAAAATGTCAGAATATTTGACAGTATTCCTGAAGTTGGGAAACTAAAAGATAAGGAAAAAAGATATGTTTTCCTACAAGCTGTAGTAGATAAAGTACAATGGATTAACATTTCGGACTGTGTTGCCAGGCAAAATGGCAGCGAAATGACATATTTGCAACTAAAAGAATTTGTTTTACAGGTAGAGTCTACTTGGCCAAAAAGGGAGTTATCCAGAGCTGCTCTGCTTACTCGAGGAGGCAGAGAAGCGGGTGTAGGCGTGAGTGGCCAATGCACATCTCGAGCAACTAAGAGAAGACGCTTCTCCTGTGACGTGAGAGGCCACATTGCTAGCGACTGCCCGAATCCGGGTCAAATCGCTAAGGACTGTCCTAAAAGGAAAGTCAACTGGCCGGCAAACAAACAACCGGCCAAAAGATTTAAGCCCAACGATCAACAGAGGCCTAAAACAAAATCCTACAATGCCAGCGGGCCAGGGGGACCTCGGAGAGGCTTCGGGAGTCGAAGCAGAGGTGGCTATCATGGTGGAAGAGATGGCCGAGGCAGAGGCTCGCACAGAGGCTCCAACAGAGCTCGTAGTGGACGGCAACAGGCAGCAGCGCACTACAGCTCAGCTGATGGTTCGGCCATGGAGGCCAGAACTGACAATTACTCAGGTGAAGGAATAATATCTCCGTATAAAATTGAATATAATGATAATGTAGGTAAAGTAGAGAGTAATTTTTGTCATAAAGAGAATATAAATAAAATAATTAAATTCATAGCTGATTCTGGAGCAACAGAACACCTAAGTAAGGTCAAATTAATTTTTAGCAGAGTAAATGAGTCCAATAAACAATCGATTAAGTGTGCAAATTAATAAAAGCGCGTTAGGTACTAAAGAAGTAGGAATTATTAAAATGAAAACCAAAGACGATAATGAGTTAATTTTAAATGGTGTACTTACGCTAAGGATTTGTCAGAAAATTTGCTTTTTTTGTGACAATTTGTAGATAAAGGCTTAAAAATTTATCTAGATAATAAAGGAATTAACGTATATGATCCTGTTGCTAGGAAAAGTATAATAACAGGATCTTATTAATCACCTTTTTGTATAGTTAAATTAAAAATACGGAATGATAACAAAAATAATGAGAAAATAAATGAGTTAATTAACATTTTTAATAAAAATGCGTGTTATCATTCGTATATTACTAGAAGTTCTAAAAGAAATGTTGAAGAGCGGAGAAACAACAATACTGAGAATAGAGCAGACAGTAACAAGAAAGACAAAAGTGAGGTAGTAATAGTAAATTCACAAATCAAAGAAATTGAATCAGAAAAAGAAAGTAGTTTTGAAAAGGAATAATCTGATCAGCTCTATGGTTTACTAAATACTTTAGCAATTAGAAAATTACATAAATTAGAAGAAGATTCTGAAATTAAGGTAAACTTAGATGTTGAGTATAAAAATTATGTATTTGGTGAACCAATGAGATTTACTCAGGCAATGCTGTAGCATATGAGATTGGGTCATGCTTCTAGGGCTTATCTGCTAAATTTGGCAAGGCAATATTCAGAGTTATTAAAATCAAATGAAATAAGTAAAGATATGAGTATATCTGAAAGTGAGACATGTTTAGACATGTTTAATATCTGAAATTAATAAATTACAATTTTATCAGATGAGAAATACAGCAACTAAACCATTACGGATAGTTCATGCTGTCACGATGGGACCAATAAGTCTCACAGCACACCATAAAGAGTTTAGGTTTGTGCTAGTATTGATTGATGATCATTCGCGAATAGCATTAACTTATCAGTTACATCGAAAGAATGAGGCTCCTAAATGCATAGAAGAATTTGATCGTAGTTTGCGTAATTTCATAGGATCTAACGAGAAATTCTGCAATCTGAGTTGCGATAGAGGAACGGAGTTCATAGGATCTGCAAATGTAGAAGTACTGAATAGATTGGGTGCTGAATTGCTATTAGCCTGCCCAGATACTCCAGAGCTCAACGGAGTGGCAAAAAGGTGTATTAGAACATTAGAAACGAGAATAATATCTATGATGTTTGATTCAGGACTGCCACCGAGTATGTGAGATTTAGCTGTAAAGGCATCCACTTACACATATAATAGGGCACCCTATAAATCAGTTGAAATAAATACACCACTAAACAAGTTAAATTCCAATTATAGAGTTGATCTAAATCAAATGAAAAGATTTGGCTCAGTAGCCTTTGTAAGAATTCCGAGAAATACAGGTACTAAATTCGCAGCTCAGGATATCAGAGGTTTCATAGTGTGTTATCTGCACACTGGTTATATAATTTATGCCCCAGAACGAAATAAATTCTATGAGAGTAGATACTTTAGATTTGTTGAAGGTCTGATTTACAAAGAGATTTATAATAAGCAAACAGAGGTCGCGGGTCAACAGCTGAGTATTCAAACACTCATGGAGCAGTGTGATGAATTAGTCATTAATCAGAAAAAGTTATTAGATTCAGAGGGAGGTGTAGAGCCTCTAAATTTAAAGGAAACGGAGGGCAAACAGAGTAAAGAGAATGTAGAGTCAATACTTTACTTTGCTATTGGAGAAAAACCTGATAACTTTTTAATTGATGAGGACAATAGAGACGTAAATTTTCATGCACTATTAGCTAAGATACAAGGGGATCCGCAAACATATATAGAGGCTATACATTCAGCAGATGAGGAAAAATGGAAAGTAGCTATAGTAAATGAGCTAAAAGCTCTGAAAGATAAACAAATTTACAGAGTAGTAGAAGGGCCAAAATCTAATGACAAAAACTCAAAGCCTAATATAATTAGATCTAGGTGGATATTTAAAAGAAAGGTAGATTATTGTAGAAAATGAAAGGTTTAAAGGTATATTAGTCATTAGAAGGTTTCAGGATAGAAATAAGTATCAATTACGGGAGACGTATGCGCCCATTTCTAGACTTTCATTAGTCAGAGCATTTTTGGTAATAGCGAATAAATACGATTTAAATTTGAAATAACTAAACGTAGAAACGGCTTTTTTATATGGTGATTTAACTGAAGAGATATACACGGAAATTCTAGAAGGAATAGTCATTGATTCAGAAACAGGGAAAGACTTCGTGTGCAAGTCCGAGAAATCCTTATATGGATTAAATATTACTTTAAAGAAGTGGAATGATAAATTCACACAGAGTATGTCTAAATTAGGATTTACATCGAATGATTTTGATCCTTGTTTATTTGTCAAAAGAAGCAAAGATGAGTGTATTTTAGCATTATAGTACTTAGATGATATTTTTTTTTTTTTTTTTTTTTAACGTCGCCATGTTTGTGCTTCTATGTGGTGCTAATCGACGACGGGGGTCTGCGATGTGTTTGTAAACAAAGCACATGTAATTTTTACAGAGGTGCTTGTATCAATCGGCAGAGACTAGGATTCGAACCCGGGTCACCGGCGTGGGAATCCGACACTCTACCAACTGAGCCGCCGGAGGCCACTAGATGATATTTTAATGGCAGGTGGAGATAGCAAAAATCTGGAATCAATAAGAGAGTTTTTGAGTAAAGAATTCACAATTAAAGATTTACGAGAACCAAAGGAGTTCTTAGATATAAAAATAGAGAGAGACAGTGATGCTAGAACAATAAGTCTTAGTCAGGAAAAATTCATAGTCAGAATGTTGGGAAAATTCGGATTTGAGAAAACGAGACCTGTTTCAACCCCCATGCACACAAACCAAGTCACGAACCGAGAGAGAAAGAATAGAGAGAAAAATGAGTATTCTAAAGAAGTAACTCCAAATCGTCAATATCGTGAGGCAATTGCGTCATTATTATATCTAGCAAATGCTATTCGCCCCGATATTTCAGGCACCACAAATGCGCTCAGTAGAAACCAGCTAAATCCCTCTAATAACGAATGGGAAATGGTAATTAGAGTATTTAAATACCTGGCCAGTAATAAAAACTATAAATTAACATTTAAAGGAGAGGATGACAATTTAATAGCTTATTCTGACGCGAGTCTGTTAGGCTGCAAAAATTCGTTGTCTACATGTGGATATAGTAGTTAAATTATTCGGAGATTCAATAGAATAGAGGACTCATAAACAGAGTAGTGTAGCTCTGTCAACTTGTCAAGCTGAATATGTGGCAATGAGTGAGACAAGCCAAGAGTTAATGTTTATGCACAATGCGATACAATTTATTTCGGGAAAGGATCTGTAACCTATGACTCTGTATTGAGATAATTTAGTTGCAAAAGCGTGTGCAGTAACGAGTGAATTAAATAGATTGAGGCATATGGTAGAGAGAAAAGAACATTATGTAAAAGAATGTGTAGACAAAAATTATATTAAAATAGAATGGGTTAGTTCAAAAGAGCAATTAGCCGATATTTTCACTAACCTCTTCCTAGAGAATCACATGATAAACTAACCGTAAAAATATTAAACATGACCAATAACTAATATCATTTGTGTAATTACAGGAGAAAATGAGATTGAAGAGAGCTGAGAGTAAGATAATTAGCTAGACAGAAGCTGATAATGTCCATTGACTGTGATAATCTAACGGGAAACTCACCCAAGACAATCAAAGTCTACTCACAATAAGAGACTACCTCAAGTCTTCCAAAAATTAACATTAAGGGGCTAGTCTAGTTTCTCATTTTCAAAAAATCGATTTTTTTGCCTAATTCGATAGTATACTATTCGGAGAACAAGTTCCCAAAGTTTTATAATCGTATCATAAATATTTTCGAAATGGGAGGGGATTTAGTCGGAGCTGATCATTGTTGTGCTCCGAGGGCATCATAAATCGAGTCCCCATTGTACAGCGAGCCAGGCAACTATCTGGATGGCTTCCCAAACAAGTAATTTAAGCTAAACATTCGTTCGAAACAGAAGACGCAGGTAGAGAAATCATACGAACGCCGGCGCGCACGAAACGTCCGCTTCAGTTCAGTTTGAGCAGAGGTCTAGAGCGCATCGCAGCTAAGTAAAGTGAAAATGAGTGAGAAAAGTCCTTACGACAATCAAAAAGGCACGAAATAGGACCCAGCACGCAGATCTTCGAGTAGGAAGAGAACTTTCCATGGGAATCGGCACACACTGGAGCAATCAACGGCGAATACAGGTGCTACAGCTGTAAAATTGGCGCGTAACGATGACGATGAGATTATTATTGATAATACTCACGGCTATCGTATCATTGAATTTTTCTCCGTCTTTACTGCAATCAGCAACATAGAACTTTGCAAGAATTGCAAAACAAATGTAAAATTCGAAGAAGCGAGTCCGGCAGGATTAGGTTTTAAAATTGCTGTCTCGTGGCAGTGTGGCGTTTCTTACATCGAATCTGGTCCAAAGAGTGGAAAAGCCTATCATATTAATCGACGTGCAGTGCTTGTGATGCAGCTTTTAGGGATTGGAAGAGAAGGTCTGAGTCTTTTTTGTGGTTTGATGGATATAGCAAAATCATTTCATATTAATACCTTCGAAGGCGGCTTTAATAATATTTGGATAGCTGCAGAGGCGGTGTATTAATCTTGCACTAAAAATGCTGTGAAGGAAGAAAAAGAAAAAACGCTTGAAGAAGAAGGTTCCGATAGGAATTTAATAGTTTCCGGAGATGGTATGTGGAAAAACGGGGACATACTTCACGATATAAAAACAAGAGGAAGATCCAGAAGCATGTGAAGAATGGCTCTCAAGCGATCATAATTGCCTATCTAATCACGCCGGATCGGCTACGAAAATGGAAGTCGACGACATAAAAGAAATATTCGGCCGCTCGCTCGAAATGTATAATGTGAAGTATATACGCTACATCGGTGACGGAGACAGTGCTACTTTTAAAGGTATTGTAGATATGAATCCTTATGATACTCCTGTTGAAAAGCTAGAATGCTATCTTCTAAACAGATGCAAAGGGAGCAACACACAAAATAATAATGAAAGTTATAACGGCTTACTACGGCACTTTGCTCCGAAACATCTTCACAGCGGCCTAAAAATTATACAATTGGCCAATTTTTTTGCAACGGAGATCTTTAATGATGGCATGAAGTCCATATTAAGAATATTTCGCACTATGGGAATAACTGTCGGCCGCTACGCACCAGAATACGCCAACGAGCGTTTTTTTGTGAAAAATTGAATTTTTTTTTCAATACGCTGCCATATTTTAATTTTTAATATTTTAACGAACGAACGAACGAACGAACGAACGAACGAACGAACGAACGAACGAACGAACGAACGAACGAACGAACGAACGAACGAACGAACGAACGAACGAACGAACGAACGAACGAACGAACGAACGAACGAACGAACGAACGAACGAACGAACGAACGAACGAACGAACGAACGAACGAACGAACGAACGAACGAACGAACGAACGAACGAACGAACGAACGAACGAACGAACGAACGAACGAACGAACGAACGAACGAACGAACGAACGAACGAACGAACGAACGAACGAACGAACGAACGAACGAACGAACGAACGAACGAACGAACGAACGAACGAACGAACGAACGAACGAACGAACGAACGAACGAACGAACGAACGAACGAACGAACGAACGAACGAACGAACGAACGAACGAACGAACGAACGAACGAACGAACGAACGAACGAACGAACGAACGAACGAACGAACGAACGAACGAACGAACGAACGAACGAACGAACGAACGAACGAACGAACGAACGAACGAACGAACGAACGAACGAACGAACGAACGAACGAACGAACGAACGAACGAACGAACGAACGAACGAACGAACGAACGAACGAACGAACGAACGAACGAACGAACGAACGAACGAACGAACGAACGAACGAAGGAACGAACGAACGAACGAACGAACGAACGAACGAACGAACGAACGAACGAACGAACGAACGAACGAACGAACGAACGAATGAATGAATGAATGAATGAATGAATAAATAAATAAATAAATGGTCCAACGACTTTAAATAATTGTATTGCTGCCTCCACACTCCCTTGGTAATGTACATGGACTCGGTTCGGCTCTGGCCTATTCAGTTGGTGTAGTGTTATTTCGGTGAAAGGGTCTGCAATTGGCAGATGTAGAGAAATAGGTCCTTGTTTTTCTGAAGAGGTGTCCGTATCATCGGTTGAGGTATCGTCGCTCGCCGATGAGCTGTCTGATTGTTTGTCCTGGCTTTCTTGATAATTATATTTTAGTATAATTCCGTTGGCGTTATCTTGATCCATGTAATCTATATAGTTAATACTCCTATTTCTTTGTTTGGTCCTTCTCGTCGAACGTTTAAATGAATCTTGTTGCTGGTCCCGAATGTTTTGACGTATGCCGTAATGTGTTCCACGGCGTTGGTGGTTGGTACTCAACGATCACTACTTTGACTTGGTCCATCGATGATTTGACAGAGGTGATTCTTTACTTTTGGTCCATTCTGAAAGGAGGTAAGGTATGTTCGTTAGTTGGGTCCATTATGGTATGGAGCATGTTAAATAAAATAGGTATAGGGTTGAATGAAATGGAAAAGAGTAGAAAGTGGAAAAGAAAATTAGGTAATTTTAGTAAACGAGCTTGTTGTACATTGGTATTTTTGATTTCACGGGTCGCATGTTATTGTGTTTGATTTGGGTCATGTTTTATATTGCACGTGTGAGTGGTGTGATTGTTTTATTGATCTTATTTGAGTTTAATCTACATTCAAGTTTGGTTCATTTTTTTTTATCATTTTTTTTTTTTTTTATAGTGTCGCATATTTTGCTGTGGAGTGTTGGTTATCTTGGTTCATGTCTTCTTCGGAAATTGTATATCCTATTTTGGCTCTCTTGGTGCTTTCATCTAATGGTTCTTTAGGGCCTGTGTCCGTTTTCCTTCCTTTTTAGTCACGTTGTGCTATTTTGGTGTCCTTTGTTATTTTTCTGGTGTTATGGTCCGATGCGACTTGCTTTTTGCAAGTTTGCTCATGTAGGTGATAAAGCTGTACTGGTACTATTTCTTCGCAGAATTCATGAAATTTGGCAATGGGTCCCTGTACGTTATATTTGGAACTTTTCCTTGGTTCTGCATAGGTCGCCTTGTAGTCCGAGTTGCATCCATAAATTGCGTTTTCCGCGTCTCGGATATTGAAATATTGCACATATCCAAAAGACAATCTCTGTTTTGTGTCCCTTACAGTCTCATAATACATCATTGGTCCGAATTCCGCGAATTGCCTAAAAAAAGTTTCATCCTTTTCTCTGTCAGTGTCGGTCTATGGTAGAGTACAGAATAACCGTGTTTTGTCATTCCTTAAACTGTCTGACTTGTTCAGATAAACTTGTGATCTTATATTTCCGTTAGGGTGTCGTGGGTTCATGGTTATTAGGTTATTGTGATTTTAGGTCCTCGGGTACTCTAAAGTTCTTTGGTTACTTTTGAGTCGTTGCACTCTTTTTATTATTGATGTCATAGGTTAACCATTGAGTTTGGTCGCTTTTCCGGCTTCTTCTTCAGTTTTGAACCTGATTGTTATTTTGTTGGTGGTTGGATCCATGCTGTTGTGCTTGACTTCCACCGTTGTTGACGTTCCTACTTTTTCAAAGGTGGCAATGATGTCCGATAGTAGGATGCTTTTGTCAAAAAACACGGTGACAGCAATGGGTCTTGGGTTCATGATTTTTTGGTCCGTCCTAAAAATGATTTTGATATGTTGATTGTTACGTAATGTAGTATTTTGGTTAAATATGTTGTTTCTATGTACACAGTGTATAGTTAGTTAATACGGTGAAAGGGTATTTGAAACCGTGTATTATAGTTCGAATTCTTGTTCATTTGATTTCGTCCTTCTAGAAGCTAGGAATGGTATTGTTCGTTTCGGTGCTTTGGGTTTGGTGGGTGCGTTATTGATTACATTACTTGTATTAGGTTCTATTATTATGGCTCCGGGGTGTGGTTGAGGTTGTATGGTAGTCTGTAAGGGTAATGAGTATTCGTGCTGCCTCTTTTTGAAACATAAGACCCCCGCGTTGTTTTTGATGCATATGATAATTGTTGTTATTATGAGGATAAACGTGACTTGAAATGTTAGTCCCCCGTACATGAGGGTGTTAGTACGATTAGTCTCTCTTTTGTGTTTTGCTATTTTGTCCATTTGATCCATTATTTGGTGCAATGATTGCCCTTTGTCTTTCCAGAATGTTACTTCTTCTGATTTGGTGTTTATGGTGAAATTCAAAATTCCTTCTGTTTCTTCTAGTTTTGGGTTGATTTGATTTATTTCTAAGTTTATTTCAGGTTTGTACTGTTGCTTCGATCTCTTGTTTTCCTCATTGATTAATGCTACTTCTTTGGTTCTTCCTACACAGCCTGTAGCCAGTCTTAGAATTCCCACGCCGTTTATTTTTACTGTTTGGTCCGCTTCACCTGAACATGTTATTCTTAGAAGTTCTTCTTTTACCGTCGAGTACAGCCATGATCCATCTACACTTAAATAGTTCCATTGGGCTGCAGGGTTGTATTTGTACCGTACATCACATCTTTTCAGGCCTTCAATGCTTGGGTTTAACAGCATGGTGACTTCACAATCTTCTGGTGTTAATACCTCTCTGAGAGGTCCTCCTGATGAACATATATATGCGTAGTGGGTTTTAATGCATGCATTCAGAGTATTATAGTCAAGTTTCAAAAATTGTTTTTCATCAGCACTTAATGCTAAATATTCTTTTGATATTTGTATATATGCCAGACCGGCTGATTTGTTATTGTGTCTTTGTTGTACAGCAAGCGGGTGCAATTTGAATAAGTGATACGGTATCCTTTCTACTAAAGGTAGATGTAATATCGCAATGGTCCTTCCGTCATGGTGTATTACGTCAACTTTTGAAATTTTGACGATTTCTTCAGCTCGTATGTGCTCTGAGGGAATTGGGAAGTCTACGTCCGCTGTGAGTGTACCTTGCCTTCTTTTAATAATCTTAGAATAGCCAAAAGCTTTTCGTTGCTGCTGATCACGTGCTTTAGATTCGATTCTACGCTCCTGAGGTAGCTTGCTAGTTCTAAAATGTATCTTAATTCTTCACCTTCTTTTAATAGAGTAGTCATTTTCTCTGTAAATATTTTTTCTATGTTTTTTAACACGCGTTGATGCCCTCTAGTAATATTGTAGAGCTCTTCAAAACCGGCTGATATGTCGAGAGTTTTTTGGTCCATTAATTGAATCATTTTGTTCTGGTCCTGGTAGAGGTTATCTATGTTGTGATTGATGTTGTCTACGTCATCTTGTGTTATAAGTCCAAATAGACTTTTGCTAATGCTGCCAATTGCTCCTAGGGGTGTCACTCTTTTGGTCCAGATGCTACGCGGTATTCTTGTTCCTGCATATTCACTGTGTCCGAGATTTTGTATTGTATTATTTATTCAAGGGGTCCATGGGCTTCTAGAAATTCATTAACATTTATGTAAATGGCAATTTGCCAATCAGCCCTTTTTATTCTAATTGTTTGCATTCGCTCATAGTAGATGCCAGAGTTTGACTCTACTTTTTCTAAATCATAGTTACTGCGGCAAGATGCTACAGTGGCGAGGGTTAAGATCGTGAATCTTAAGTCCATTATGATGATGCCTGTAATTTAAATAAAGTTGTGAATCTGTCAAGTTATTTATTCTCATCCGGAGGTACCGCTTCTTTTAGATTGTTTATATGTTTTCTTATTCGCTTGCTATTAGACAATTCTAGAATTACATTGTTCCTGCCTAGAATTTCTACTATTTTTAAAGGTTTGTTGTAAAAGTACCCTTGCCTCGAATCTCCTGATTTTTTTAACATATTGTTGTTTGGATTTCTCTTTGGTTTTTATCTGATTTTGACCAGCCATGATTTTCATTTCATTTAAACGTAGGATTAGGTCGCGTAAGTAAATGTTGTAGGTTCGTAAAGTTTCGTCGGAGGGTATGCGTATTGGAAAGCGGGCTATACGGCCGTACACTAGTTCAAACGGGGTAAAATTGATCGAGCTGTTTACACTTGTGTTATATGAAAATGTGGCAAAAGGGGCCAAGTTATCCCAATCATCAAATTTTTCTGAGTAGGTTCTGATGAAATATATTAAGGGGGCATGACTCCGCTTAAGGGAGCCATTGGTTTGGGGCATGTATCCTGAAGTTGTTAGATGATCAATTTTAAATAACCCTTTAAAAAGCATGGTTCCTACGATTTATGACAAGAAATTAGTTCCTCGGTCTGAAAGTATTGCTCTCGGTGCACCAAATTTGCAGATTAGGTGTTTCGCTAGTGCATCTGCTATTGTGGTGGCTTTCAGGTTTTTAATTGGTATTGCGATTAGATATTTGGTCAGGTTACATTGTATGGTGAGTAGATGGCAATTTTCGCTTGGTGTCATTCTTAGTTTTCCTACTGTATCTATTGATACCTTGTCAAAGGCTTCTATGGGCGTATCTGTTATGATCATTTGCTCTCCAGTCTTGAAACGGTCTATCTTTCATTCTTGACTGCTGGGACATCTCCGTATGTAGTCCAGTACATCATTTCTCATCTTTGGCCAGTAGTATCTCTCTCTGATCTTTTGATATGTTTGATTCACTCCTTTATGCCCACCTGTCAGACTATCATGCAGTGCCGCGATGATGGCTGTACGGTCCTTTTTGTCTGGTAATTGCATTTTTCTGTAGTAGATTGTTACTTTTATTCGAGTGTTTTCAGAATACTTTGTGACTAATTCTGTTAACAATCCTCGCTCAAACTGGTCTGTTATCTCTCCTCTCCGAGATATTCTGAAACTGGTTATGTTTTGTTTTAAGAGACCTTATTTCAGGTTTGATAATGCATTGTTTAGATTGCCTATATTTTTGGGTTCAAAGTATCTGTCCTTCATTACTAAATAAAAAATACTATGACTTTTGTACGGGGTTATTAGGATTTGTCCCACTTTTGGTTTTTTGTTTTTCATATTTTGTAGGTTGATGGCTCCTATTTCTACTAAAAATCTTGTTATTGAGCTAGTGTTATCACAGTCTTTGGATATGAAATGCACCAAATTATCTCTTTTGTATGTAAGGCATTGGCGCACGGTTGTGACATTATTCCGTAACCCTAGTGAACCGGTGGTGCTTGTACTCATTGTGGAATTACTCAAAGTAGCTTTGTTCTTTTCCTTAGGATCTTGATACTGGTTCATAAGTCCATTTGGTCGTGTTGCGGGCAAGAATATTGGCACTATTATGTCCGGTGGTTTTGAATAATCGATAACTATTGGTGTGTTTTCTTCTTCCCCTATTTCCCTTAACTTTGGTATTCTTATTTCTTTTCTGGTTTCTCTGTTGATTCCTGACGTGCTTCTGCCAATGGGTTCCCTTTGCATTACTGTTGGTGTTTCAGACATTGTCCTTCGATTGAGGTTGAGTGATTATTTTGCTCATCTCAAGTTCTTCATTCTTACTTCTTGCTAAGCTTTCATCACTTGCTGAATTCCCGCTAGTGCAATGTATCTCTCCCCGCTGCGACGCGAGGGATGTGTGTGTTTGGCTTAATAATTTCGCGACTCACTGGATAGTATCTCGTCCATGTTGTCAGTCCCATAATTTCGGTCTAGTGTATGTAGGTGATACCGCATTTCGTCCTCTACTTCATCTCCATCAGAGAAATGGAATGGAATGAGTATTGGTTCTGATGTCACTTCCTGAGTTTTTTCCCTATGAATTCTTAGGCTGTCTTCTAGTCTCCTCTTTGATTCCTTTAACTCTTGTCTACTCAGAGTCGTTTTTATTGACAGATTTTTCACGGATTCATCTTCCGAGCTTGATTCTGTGTCTGTAGTTTGCATTAGTGTTACTCTGATATCAATATTGGTTCTATTAGTTGAGTTACTGGCTAATGATTCAATGTCACTGATCGCTTCGTCACTGGATTATACGCCCAGGTACTGCTCCGTCTCGTCTTGCCTTAAACCACTGTATCTGGGATCTGGTACCGGCGGTTTTTCTGACTTGGTTTCGCTGTCGTCTATTCCTGTGGAGGACTTCATCGATCGCCTCGAGGGTGAAAAGTGAGGTATCATGGACGAGTCTGAGTCTAGATCTGCTTGCTTTTCTGCGACTGTTGACTGCACTTCTTTTTGGCTAAGATTTTGGTCGTCCTCGCTGTCTCTTCTGTTCTTTATGCTAAGGTTGTCAGTATTTTTCTTGGCCGTGAATTTGGGTGTTGCTCCCTGCCTTATATAGTCACCAATCGGGCTGGATACTGCATTCTTGGCTCGAGTTCTCTGTGCTATCACGCTGTGTTCTAGTTTTTTTGTTTGTTCTCCCGTTCTTTTTATGTAGAAGCTGCACTTCTGGCTTTGTTTTGATTTTATTTTTCCTTCCTTTGCTCCTGCACCATGACCCTTAATATCGGTATTTGTTTGTTTATTTCTTCCTCTGAGGGTAGCTGTTCATGTGGGTTTCTTGATAGCGCATCTGCCTTTTTGTTGAGTTTGCCTGGCTTGTACCTGAATGTGTACTCACTTGTGCATCCAGTTTAAAGGTTCGTGGTCAGCTACTAGGATAAATTTTCGACACAATAGGTATGGTCTGAATTGGTGTAAGGCATATACTACTGCCAAACACTCTTTCTCCGTGGTACTGTAGTTTGTCTCAGCTTTGTTCAGTATTCTGGATACATATTGGACTGGGTGGTCAAAATTGTCTATTTGTTGACTGAGTACGGCTCCAATCGCAAAATTTGAAGCATCGGTGGTTAAGGTGAATACATATCCAAAATCGGGGAATTGCAGAATGGATGCTTCACATAGTGGTTTCTTGAGTGCGTCGAAACTTTGTTCATGGTCATCTTGCCATTCGAATTCTTTCTCTTTCTTTAGTAGTTCACTTAAGGGTTTCGCTACTTTTGCAAAGTCTTTGATGAACTTTCGGTAATAACTTGCCAGACCCAGGAATTCTCTTAAATTTTTAGCATTTTTGGGTCGTGGAAAGTTCTTCACTGCAGATACTTTTTCCGGGTCTGGTTCCAAGCCTTTTGCGCTTATTGCGTGTCCTAGGAACCCTACTTCCTTGCGAAAGAATTCTACCTTGTCTGGTTGCAACACTATGTTTGCATCTCTGAGTCTTTCCATTAATTTCATTATTCGGTCATAGTGTTGTTTTAAATCTCGTGAATACACAATTATATCATCTAGATACACTATCATTTCTACATTTTGAAGTCCCCTGAGTATGTTGTCCATTAATCTTTGAAATGTGGCGGTTGCCCCTTTTAAACCATCAGGCATTCTGGTGTATTCGAAATGTCCATTCCTCGTCGTGAAGGCTGTTTTGTAGCAATCTTCAGGTTTCATACGAATTTGTTGGAAACCATTTGCTAGATCAAAGACTGAGAAATACATTGCTCCGCCTAGCTGATCCATGATATCGGCTATGTTTGGTAACCGATAAGCATCTCCTATGGTTTTCTTGTTTAAACCTCTGAAATCTATCACCATGCGCCATCTTGGATTTCCTTTGCTATCGGGTTTCTTTGGGACTATCCATATTGGCGAGTTGTACGATGAGTTCGATGGTTGAATTATTTTGTCCTTTAACTTTTTCCCAACACTTTCCTTCGCTACTTCCATGTGTGCGGGTGGAATTCTGTATTGCTTCGCATTGATGAGTAAGTAATTTTCCATAGGTATTGCATGGTGTACCTTGTCTGTGCAAGGTAGCTTGTCTCCTTGTAATAAGAATCTATCATAGTACTCTTCAACTATCTTGTCCACTATGTCCGATTTTTCTTGATTCATGTGTTCCCTTTTTATAAGGCTCTTCACTTTTTCTAGCCTTTTCGTCTCATTGACAATAGTTTCACCATCAAATTCACTTTCCGTGTCTGTTAGAAATGCAGGATTGGCTTCGAATTCTAGTATTTCCTTTGGGTCCACTTCTATTGTCACATCATCATGGCTGGTGTTTATGGCCATCACCTTGCACGCATTATGTTTATTGCTTATTATTCCTTCTCCTAGAAATACGTTCTTATTTCCGACGTTTATCCTTGACAAATATCCTTCCTTTAGGTTGGTGCTCATCAGATTAATTTTTATTACCCGTATTGTCCACTTTGGTATAGTGTATTTGACCCTTTGTGTTTTTTCTTGTTGATTTTCCTTGTTAACTTGCAGTATTCTGTCCTCTATTTCAACAGTTGTGGGATCCTTTTGGAAATTATTTCTTTCTTCATGAACTTGCCTTGGCACGTAAACTTCTTGTTTCAGTTCTTCTGAAGTCAGGAATGGTATGGGGTTCATCACATCACCACTAATCATGAGTGTATTATTATAATATGAGGTAACGGCTTCTTCTTGCTTGAAAAAGTTCCTCCCTAGCATGCCACTACATGCTATCGGGAAATCATCTGGTACTACTTGAAATCTGTATGATTTCCCTCTACTCTTCATGTACACTAACCCTAAGGTTTCCATGGTGTCTGAGGTAATTCCTCCTAACAAGCATGTTTGGTCACTATCTACCTCTGTATATGGGTCCCGGGCGTCAATTTTTATTAGGTTGACCGTTGCTCCATTGTCCAGCATGAATGTTTGCCATGGTTTTCTTCCCCCTGGTACTTTTAGTCTAATAGCTGTTGGTTCATCATTTTCTTCATCTTCATTTTCATCTCTATGTCCCGTGCAAGGCGCAATCCTGTAGACCTTTCCTGGCTCTTCGATATCGTCATCACCTTGTTCACTTGCTCTGTGTTGCGGTTTTGGTGCTGTACCTTTTCGTTGTGTCATGCAGGTTGGTTGGTTCTGTTCGGTTCTTGATGCTGATCCTGTCTGGGTCTCTGGATTTGGTTTTCTCTTTCGTTGTACTGGTTGACCTGATTGTAATTTTGGCCTTGCCCTTGGTACTGTTGGGTCATTCTGTGCATGTCTTGATTTTGGTATAGATTCGTAGTCTGGCCCGCCATTCTCTGTTCCAGGCGAGCGATGGTATTGATGTGTGTGTAGTTCTGCGAGTGTCTGGACGTCCCCACGATTTGTATCGCCAGAAGTTTATGCTTCTGTCGCTATACCTCAGCGTCAAGAATGCACTCCTGCATCACCTGTCGCTGTCAGTTTGTGAGGTTATTTCTTATGCGGTGTAATGATTTAAATAAGTGTCTAAAAGTAGGCCCTATATATATATATATATATATATATATATATATATATATATATATATATACATATATATTATAAAATTTTAGTAATAATGTATAAAAATAAAGAAAAAATATATGATTAAATTGGTGTATGTAACTAGGGTTTCACTTTCAGAAGTTTTGTTATACATGATTCACTATGCGTGTTTTTGTGACGAATTTGCTTTAAAACGGAGTTCTAAGTTATATTTAAAATTGACTGTCGGTGTTAAAGGGCATTTAAAACAAAAGTTATTTTCAATTTATATTCAAATTATTTAAATGATCAATATTAAATAAAATAAAATGTGATAAACTATGATAAAGAATAAAATATGAATTGAACTTTGTCGTGTAAAAAGCAATGTAATTAAAATGATTTATTTTATTAATGGCTTGACATATTTATTTTTTTATATTTTATATTATTTATTATATATATACACGGGAATTTAGGATAATACTATGAACACTTGTGGTTTATTCAATTTTACGTACAAAAGTTGAGCGCTAGCTGCGCGAATTCGCAGCACGATTTTACAATTATTCTATCGATATAATAAATCTACTTATATAATAAATTAACTACAGTGAGCACGCGGTACGGTGGAAAACGGTAAATGTTCGGGATGGGAAGAAGCTACTTCTCAGGGACGCGAATTCAAATGATTTCCGGCGACGAAATACACGTGGAAAAGGCGGCGACGCGACGCTCGACACGCACGCGGCGCAAGCTTTACAAAATTATTATCCAAATATATATATATATATATATATATATATATATATATATATATATATATATATATATATATATATATATATATATATATATATATATATATATATATATATATATATATATATATATATATAAATATATATATATATAACTATGTTTCCGCACTAAGCAAAATAGTATTCTGTGCAACTTACTCTTTAATGAGAATCTGGTGTGGCCTCCTTCGATGACACAGGTTGGTCGGCACACACAATAAACGATTTATATAAATCTAAGTTATATCCACGAGGTGTTCTTTTTTGGTATTCGCACGGAGCTATTGTCGAAACGAAGCGTCGGTGTACGTAGTTCAGTACGAAGTGGACTCGTCGTCTCTTCGTCAGCGCGGCGCTCGAGTTTCGGTAGTGCGGACAGAGCCCGCCTGAGGGCGCACTGCATACTTTGGCGAGGGAGAAAGAGAAGTGCGAAGGAGGAAAGGGAAGCGTCTGCTCGCGGTGACGTCACGCTATGTGACATGCGGCCGACGGCCTGCGGACGGTGTTGTAGAGGGCGAGGAAGGACGAGTGGCCAGGACGAGGAAGTGCGATGAGGGATGCAGCAGGAGAGATATCTGGGCAATGGTGCCGACGAAGGGGCACGATGGCGAGAGTTGCAGGGCCCAGGATGGCGTACTTGCAGCAGGAGCAGTGGGCACGATTAACCTCGAAGAGTTATGTTTATATACAGCTTCCCACTGCATTCATCCACTGCCATTATTATCAAGTGAGATTAGTGTTTGGTTTATGACTGTAATCTCCCCTTACTAATGCTGTGTTGTTTCTAGGTGTCTGGCGAGTACTTCGGGGGCTGTTGCTGCTGCTGTTATGGGGAAGCGGGCCACGAGTTGAGCTACATTGCTGTATCTGCGGGACCACCCTGCCTCTGCAAACCCTCCAGACCAGGTAAGCGAGTTCCAATTTGATATGCATGTCTGCTGTAAACTAACTATTGTTTATATTTTCTAGGGTGTATGCTGCAGTCCTCCTTCACGTCTAGAGAAGCAGCCGCTCCGCCCAAGGTGGCTCTATCCATGCCTTTCAAGGCATAAAATCAGATGGGTATCATTCCAATACTATTTTACTTATCTTCCCAGTTTCTAATCTCTCGTGTGTTTTCTTAGGTTGGTTCGAGGGGACAGGAGTAAGGAGAGGAGACGCCAGGGCATGCTCAGCGCACGCCAGCCGAGATCAGCCAGCTTCCACCTATGCGAGGTTTAATGGGATGGCAGCTGCGCGCCTTCTTCAGCTGTTTCAGGGCATGAGAGCTCGCTTGCTCTGTGTCGTACAGTGGAATAGTGTATGTGTGTGTGTACGTGTATAGTGATTGAGATGGGTAAATAATGTGATATCGTTCACATTGTGTAACATACACAAAATGTGGTGTTACAATTTATATGTTGCGCTTTTTACAGAATAATAAGGAGGAAGACCCAAGTTTATCCTGGACAATATACCCGGCGCCTCCACCAATTCTTGTTAAGAAACGTCAAACGTTTTTTAACGGAATATTTTAATTACTTAAGCCGGGGGGGGGGGGGGAGAAAGTTCTAATGTTTTACAATTAAGTTACTATTGTTTATACGATTGTTACTATATTTACATTTGTTAATACTGATTGGTAAAAGTGTTTTCTATACTGGGGAGCACGGCAATTCGATGGTTTTCAATTTTATTTAATATTATCTTGTTGAATATTCTCTACGGTATTCTCGATTCTATTAATTGCAGTTATATTTATTGTTATATTAATATTTATTGTTAATGGTTTCTTGTGCTAGTATTTTTTCCATATTCTTTATTATTACTATGTTATCGCTTTCAATGCTATTAATGTTTCTGGTTATAGTTTTAAGTTCATTTGCAAATGTATTTTTTGTTAAATTTCCAATTATATTTTGCGTTTCTAAGTTATTCTGCTCTAAGTTTTCTATTTTGTCTAATAGCATATTATAGCCTGCCTCTACGTTATTCAACAAATTATTTGTTACGTCTTTACTGTCATGTGACAATTTATCTTTAATTTTCAAATTATCAAATTCTTGTCAAAGCACTTGCTTTTCTTTTTTCATCTCCTCCAGCTGGGAGTGTTGTTTTGACAGCTTTTTCTCAACTTTCTGCAGTTCGGTTTCAATTGAGAGTGCCAAAGTGTGTATTGCTGGTAACGAATTTAGCATATTAAAAATTGCTTCCAATCTACCTTCAAGAGAGGTACAATGACAGACAACGAGAGCAATGTCCCCCAGAGAAATTTCCTTAATAACGAAACCCTCCTCCGAGGATGAAGCTACGATGTCGTCGTTCTCACGATCGCATTCGATCTCAGAGACTGCCACCGTAACAAAGTGAGAGTTAAGCTCCTCCGGTGTAAAGTCGCGAAGATCATCCTTTGCAGTGGGCAGCAATCCGAGTGCACGCAGCTCTTTCCAAATATCTTTATTATTGTTTAAGGCTTAGAAAATTCTATTTTGAAGGGAGGATCTGCGTGCCTGCTCTGCTCTCTCCACTGCTTCTTTGGCAAGTTGAAGGTATTCTTGCCAGAGTTTATTATCTCTCGTCCTCTTACATCATCGTCGCACAGCGTCTCGTTTGTTATAAATGTGTATGAGATCGGCGTCTACCCATGGAGGTTTACCATTGTTTTTAGGCGTAGAACTTTTTGAAGGATCTAATTTATCTATTGCCTCCATGAGATTGGGTCCGACACATGCCTGTCCACTGTTCACGTCACCGTCTAAGCATTCGAGCGGCGACCAATCACAATTTTGGAGAACAGACAGCTAAATTTTTTCCGATAGGCCGGTCGTAGTAATGTATCTTGGCAGCGGATAGTGCTTTACTGTACAGAATGTATACGGGCTTTGGCCGATCAGGGTTAATATCAACTTCGCTATTGCTCCCTCCACCGAAGATGGTTTGGGCATATAAATTTTTTAGACCACTCACTATTTTTAGGACAGCATCGCGTATAGTCGGTGAAATAAACTTAAGTACAAAATTTGTTTCGCAAAAGGGGGCGCAGAGGTACCATCCTGAAGGTTGACCACGCTATCCTGTGCACAATCGGAGGGCTGCTCTAGAGGTACTTTGTTGGTCCATGGTCGCATCTCAAGTGAGTGAAACATGAGGTCAACAAACCCAAGAGCAGAGAGTACGCTTTCGGCCAGTTGAGGTGGCAGGGCATTGGCAACAAGAGGAATATCAGAAATACGTATTTCACACGGTTCTTCTAGGGATCATTTCTGCGAAACGACAGCGATCTCGGATCTTAGAAAGTTTAGTTCGTTAACGTGCCTATCGTCGGAGTCCGTTATTTTATTTTCTAAAGCAGAGACTCGAGTCGCAAGATTTTTGATTTCAACTGCATTGTTTTCGAACGCTTTTTCATTCTCGGCGTTCATTGACCTGAATTCATGTAAGAAGGTGCGAAAGTGCTCGTCAGCTTCGTATTTGCTCATATTAATGAGAGCAGTGAACGTTTGTGGTTGAATTAGGCAGCGCGGTGACGGCATATTCGTGGAAGCAGCTGGCATAATGAGTGTCCTAGTGCGATAATGTTTGCTAAAAGGTATGTTGTATAGTAACGGAAGCGGAATAGCAGTGCGATTGAGAGAGTCTGTATTAGAGGGAGGCGGGGAAATGGTCCCCGCAAGGGTGTAGAGAGAATAGCGGATCGGTCCGGTGTGCAACAAAAAATAATGTTGGAGTTGTGGACCACTCCAATATGCAACAGTCTTTGTGATACAGATTCTTACAAAAATTACACTGTACCGCTGTATCACGGCGATTTAACGAGGAGTTGCACTTGCAGCATACAGATTTTGCATGACCAGCTCATTGCAAGCAGAAACGGCGAACGCAGAACAGCAGCATAAGCATGCTCGCGGAATACAATTCGAAGGAGCTGTCCTGCGTCACACACGGTCGAGAATCGCAAGAAAAGGCGCAATATGTTCACGGAAGCATGAGGCGGAATGCTCGAATCACCGACTGGCACGAAAATGAACTACACAATGCGAATGCTAATGGCCGCCGGGCATGCGCACATCTAACGATTACACTACTACGCCCTACATTTACTGAATCTACAGATTTATGGCAATTTTATACAATTTCGCATGCACATTCGCTAATCGCTTGGGCAGCAGTTTTGCACTTAGTTTACGTGTGTTGATACTTGTGCAGTCATCAAGCACGTCACTTGTCGATGTAGTATGAGTATGATGTGCAGGTGCGTGTGGGGTTTGCCGCGGTGTAGCAATTGGCAATGGGGGGGGGGGGGGGGGCTGATCAGGTGACAACGGCTCGTTGATGACAGTCAGATCGATGTTCGGCAGTAGTATCGGTGACTTGATAGCAGGGCGGGCGAGGAAGCAGCGAAGACAGTGATTTAGGCGTGCGCCGTTTGTGATTAGGTAAGGCGAAAGCTAGCGTGATGTAGTTCACTCTTGAAAAAACTCGCCTTTCGCAAGACAGTTTGTCTCGTAAAACAAGCCGTAAAGTCGAAGCGTTGCATCTAATGAACTTACGAGCGCCAAGAGAGAGAGGGAGAGAGAGATAGATAGATAGATAGATATAGATAGATATACGATTTATTTGTCAATTTTGGCAAAAATACATTACATAAAAATTGTTATTTTGTCATTACATTAAGTCTTTGATCACTATCACAGTTCGTCAGTGTATAAATATAAAAATTGTTGCACAAATTTGTCATTATCTAATATCACAATTTGTTTATATCACAGTTCCATAACAATTTCTGAAGTCTACTCATTCTTGCATACACGTACATCCATCACGTCACAATTTAAAAACAATTACAATTCAGCCGATACATACACTCATCACACGCAGATATATTTACTCTTTATTAAAATGTACTCTCTATATTTTGTACATTACAACATTTTTCACGACTAAGAATACAGAACACGGGAGAACGGATAAATTCAAATAAAAAAAATAAAAACATACAATTAATAAATAAATAATTAAATTAATAAATAAATAAATAAATAAATAAATAATTAAATTAATAAATAAATAAATAAATAAATAAATAAATAAATAAATAAATAAATAAATACATAGATAGATAGATAGATAGATAGATAGATAGATAGATAGACAGATAGATAGACAGACAGATAGACAGACAGACAGACAGACAGACAGACAGACAGACAGACAGACAGACAGACAGACAGACAGACAGACAGACAGACAGACAGACAGACAGACAGACAGACAGACAGACAGACAGACAGACAGACAGACAGACAGACAGACAGACAGACAGACAGACAGACAGACAGACAGACAGACAGACAGACAGACAGACAGACAGACAGACAGACAGACAGACAGACAGACAGACAGACAGACAGACAGACAGACAGACAGACAGACAGACAGACAGACAGACAGACAGACAGACAGACAGACAGACAGACAGACAGACAGACAGACAGACAGACAGACAGACAGACAGACAGACAGACAGACAGACAGACAGACAGACAGACAGACAGACAGACAGACAGACAGACAGACAGACAGACAGACAGACAGACAGACAGACAGACAGACAGACAGACAGACAGACAGACAGACAGACAGACAGACAGACAGACAGACAGACAGACAGACAGACAGACAGACAGACAGACAGACAGACAGACAGACAGACAGACAGACAGACAGACAGACAGACAGACAGACAGACAGACAGACAGACAGACAGACAGACAGACAGACAGACAGACAGACAGACAGACAGACAGACAGACAGACAGACAGACAGACAGACAGACAGACAGACAGACAGACAGACAGACAGACAGACAGACAGACAGACAGACAGACAGACAGACAGACAGACAGACAGACAGACAGACAGACAGACAGACAGACAGACAGACAGACAGACAGACAGACAGACAGACAGACAGACAGACAGACAGACAGACAGACAGACAGACAGACAGACAGACAGACAGACAGACAGACAGACAGACAGACAGACAGACAGACAGACAGACAGACAGACAGACAGACAGACAGACAGACAGACAGACAGACAGACAGACAGACAGACAGACAGACAGACAGACAGACAGACAGACAGACAGACAGACAGACAGACAGACAGACAGACAGACAGACAGACAGACAGACAGACAGACAGACAGACAGACAGACAGACAGACAGACAGACAGACAGACAGACAGACAGACAGACAGACAGACAGACAGACAGACAGACAGACAGACAGACAGACAGACAGACAGACAGACAGACAGACAGACAGACAGACAGACAGACAGACAGACAGACAGACAGACAGACAGACAGACAGACAGACAGACAGACAGACAGACAGACAGACAGACAGACAGACAGACAGACAGACAGACAGACAGACAGACAGACAGACAGACAGACAGACAGACAGACAGACAGACAGACAGACAGACAGACAGACAGACAGACAGACAGACAGACAGACAGACAGACAGACAGACAGACAGACAGACAGACAGACAGACAGACAGACAGACAGACAGACAGACAGACAGACAGACAGACAGACAGACAGACAGACAGACAGACAGACAGACAGACAGACAGACAGACAGACAGACAGACAGACAGACAGACAGACAGACAGACAGACAGACAGACAGACAGACAGACAGACAGACAGACAGACAGACAGACAGACAGACAGACAGACAGACAGACAGACAGACAGACAGACAGACAGACAGACAGACAGACAGACAGACAGACAGACAGACAGACAGACAGACAGACAGACAGACAGACAGACAGACAGACAGACAGACAGACAGACAGACAGACAGACAGACAGACAGACAGACAGACAGACAGACAGACAGACAGACAGACAGACAGACAGACAGACAGACAGACAGACAGACAGACAGACAGACAGACAGACAGACAGACAGACAGACAGACAGACAGACAGACAGACAGACAGACAGACAGACAGACAGACAGACAGACAGACAGACAGACAGACAGACAGACAGACAGACAGACAGACAGACAGACAGACAGACAGACAGACAGACAGACAGACAGACAGACAGACAGACAGACAGACAGACAGACAGACAGACAGACAGACAGACAGACAGACAGACAGACAGACAGACAGACAGACAGACAGACAGACAGACAGACAGACAGACAGACAGACAGACAGACAGACAGACAGACAGACAGACAGACAGACAGACAGACAGACAGACAGACAGACAGACAGACAGACAGACAGACAGACAGACAGACAGACAGACAGACAGACAGACAGACAGACAGACAGACAGACAGACAGACAGACAGACAGACAGACAGACAGACAGACAGACAGACAGACAGACAGACAGACAGACAGACAGACAGACAGACAGACAGACAGACAGACAGACAGACAGACAGACAGACAGACAGACAGACAGACAGACAGACAGACAGACAGACAGACAGACAGACAGACAGACAGACAGATAGATAGATAGATAGATAGATAGATAGATAGATAGATAAATAAATAGATAAATAAATAAATAAATAAATAAATAAATAAATAATTAAATAATTAAATAAATAAATAACTAAATAAATAATTAAATAAATAAATAAATAAACAAATAAATAAGTCAATAAATAAATAAATAACTACCCAAGTATATGAATTCTCCGTCATCATGGAAAAATGTCAACTTACTCACCGTGCAGTTGACTGAGGTGCCTGCCTAACGCCGTTTTAAATTTACATAAGGACGGCAGATACCTCACACTGCAGGGGAGGGTGTTCCAGAATCGCGAACCTTGGGCTCTAAACGAATAGAGGCCCTTATAATTCCGCGATCCCGGAACCGAGAGCTCTTTCACACCGCTCCTACTGGAAGTCCTAGCTGTGTTTTTACCAAAGAGAGCCGCAAGGTACGGAGGTTGTCCCATATTTATTGCCCTATACAATAATAACCCCGCAAAGTACGCTCTTCTTTCCTTTACTGTAAGCCAGCCAAGATATTTCCTGTGAGGAGTGATGTGCTCATCCCTTCTAACAACAGATATGTATCTCACACATGAATTTTGAAGTCGTTGCAACTTCGTCTCGAGCTCATCATACACATCAAGGTGTTCCACGGTACAATAATCTAAATGTGGCACTACCAGCGCGCATGCAAGCTGCTTTCTCAACGCCTGAGTTGTGCATGAACTAAAAAATCGTAGGCTGTAAAGAGCACGATTTCCTTTTTTTCCAACTGCATCAACCTGCAGTTTCCACGTGAGTTTAGAGTCCATGACAACACCAAGGTTTGTGACCGAGTCAGAGAAAGGCACATGTACACCTTCCTGAAACTCAATGCCGGGCAAACCAAGATCCTGCAACCGATTGATGTTGTGCTCGGAGCCGAAAATGATCGCTTTTGTTTTGCCGACATTGAGTCGCAGTTCGGATGCTTCGGCCCACTCCGACACTGCCCGCGCAACAGCCGACATGCATCTGATACCCACATAAAGATCTCGCCATGTCACTTGAGTGTAAGTTTACAAGTCGTCCGCGTATAGCAAGTGTTTAACATCACCACCAGTCAGTACGTCTTGTAAGTCATTGATATAAAAACTGAATAGCAAGGGCCCCAGGACTGAACCCTGTGGCACACCTAGATTGGTGGTTAGCCAATCAGATTCCCCGTTGTTGTCAGTTATGACTTTTTGCCTGCGACCAAAAATGTATGATTTGATCCACAGAAGAACACTCCTGGAAAAACCCATGCGTATCAGCTTACGAAGTAATTTAGATAGTAATATAGTGTCAAACGCCTTACTAAAGTCGAACAGTAGCAGTATAGTCATTCGTTTCTTATTGTCGTTAATCCCCGTTCGTATGTCCTCGGTTAGTTTTAGTAGAGGTGTCTGGGTGCTGTGATGCTATCTGAAACCGGTTTGTAGAGGATCCAAGATATTTTTGGATCTTAAGAAATCGGTAATCTGGTTGTGTACTATCTTCTCCAGCACCTTGGAGAGAAAGCTCAATAGTGCTATTGGGCGAAAATCTGATGAAGTAGATGGCACTGAAACTTTTTTTACAGGCACCATGTGAGCCCCCCTCCAAGCCCCTCGGAAGACACCATCAGACAAAGAGGAGTTGAAGACCGTCGCTATATGATGACTTACATACGGGAGAGATTTAGCTACAACGCTTTGGGGTATACCGTCCTGACCCCCATGCGACTAGAAATGAGCAACAGCCAGGACTACGTCCATCACTGTAACGTCTTTGAAAACAAAGCCGTCGTCACTGGCCGAGTCCAAGATGCTATCCAAATCAACGTCACCTTCACTCTGGGAGACCGATATCCCCGCAAAGTGCGAGTTCAGCTCACCCAGCGAGAAGCCATGCAACCCCCCTCCCCGTGCCCTTGGCAGGAGCCCCAAGCCCTTCAGTTCTTTCCAAATATCCATCTTATTTTCTAGCTTCAAAAATCTTATTCTGCATGTAAGTCTCCCGCGCGATTTTCATGCGTTGTTCTGCTTCGACCGCGAGAGACCGGCTCCTGCCAAAGATTACCGTTTTTTGTGCGCTGTAGTCGTCTGCGTACGGCGTCACGTTTTTTTATTATGTGAGCCAGATCTGCGTCAATCCATGGAGGATTAGCTTTATTTTTTGGTGTAAATTGCTTCAGTGGAGCGAGTTCATCTATTGCCCCCATGAGATTGGCGCTGATCTATCCCAATAAATCGTCCATGTCGTTGTTGTCCAAGCAATCAAACGCCGCCCAGTCACATTTACTCAGGTAAGATAGAAGATCTTCCGGTTCTATTATTTTAAAGTCTCTGTAACTGAAAGTATCGGTGATGGTGCTATTGTTTAATTTAAAATCTATTTCAACATCTATAATTGTGTGATTGCTGGCAAAGGTCGCCGCCTGATTGCTGGCATTCAGCACCACGTCGTTGTCATCTGTCATAACGACATCAATCCATGTGTGCGACCCCTCGAGGTGATGAGTCGCACCATGCTCTATTATTTTTAGATTTAAATCGTTGGCTAATCGCCTAACGAATCTTGCATCAGCCGACGTCTTCAACAGGTTCGCATTCAGATCACCCATCAAGATTTTATGGCTATAGTCCTGGGTGTATGTAGCTAGCTTATCAATTAGGTCTGAATTTTGCAGGAATGGTACATGCGGTGACCTATAAATTAGAACAACGACTACGGGGGGAAGGTCGCCCTGTTGCACACTACACATAATATATTCAGAAATATTCGGCGTACCATCCTGGGTGGTACGTGAGCGGCTTAGTATGGTTGCCTTAAAACTATTGTGTACATACACGACTAACCCGCCACCAAATTTATTCCTATCTAATCTTAAAATTGAATAGCCCTTGATCTGAATGCGATTGTCGTCAATGTTTTGAGCAAGGTGCGTCTCAGCAATTCCAAAAAGGTGGTAGGAGGGACCAGATAGAAGGTGTTGACGGGGTGTACCAATATGACAATCTAGAGAGGTCACATTGATAAATCCTGCTCTCAGTCCCCTACAGTGCACCTCCCCAGCAGTGTCCGACGATAGTCATTCATTTGCGACAGCCTCCGTTTGATTAATTATTTGTTTGAATGTCCAACTTATCTATTTCATTTGTATTTGCTTTTCCTGTTTTTTTATGTGAATCTAATGCAATTTGTGGAGTTTCATACGAGGCTGAAATTACTTGGAGGTCTGCCGCTGTTAAAAATTCGTGGGAGACATCGCCATCCCGCATCTTGACCAGGAAACGGTCCCCCCTATGCCAGATATATTTAAATTTGAGCCTCATCGCAAGGGCTTTAAGGCTTCTAAAATTATTAAATGTTTCCCTTGGTAGATGTTCATTTATAAAAATTTTACTATTCAATATTGCATCACTAGTCTCCCGGTCGACTGCCGAGATGTCGACATCTTTAGTGTGAATGCCTGTTATAAACTTTTTTTGTCGCATGATTTTATCTCCTAATTCACTGCTGGAGAGGGTAACAACCCACGGTGATCGTCTGCGCTCGCTAGTTACCTCGGCTGATGTCACCGAAAGCGACTCATCTGACCGTAGCAGGCGGGTATTTACTATATCCGTTTTCTGTATCGATGGGAGGACACGACGCAATATAGCATGAACTACATCAACACGCTTAGTGCTGTTACTGTCAAAAATATTTGAAATTATTAAGTCATTATTGCATATTGTATTATTATTATTTTTTATTGTTCTCCCACCTACCATTTTAACCCGCGTGCTTCGTGCAGATGACGTCGACGCCGTATCTTGCAGTGTATCGTTGCTTTCGTTATTCAAATTATTATCAATGTTATATATATATATTATTATTATTTACATTATTACTAAGTACACTATTTATCTTATCATTAATATTTGTATTTCTAATACTGTGCGGCGAAAAAGTTGTATTTGCCTTACTGGTAGGCAGGCCAATTTGCTAATTTTCAATTTTACTTAAAAATTCTTGTTGTTTATGTTGAATAATTTTCAAAGTTTTCACTATATTATTATTATTATTATTATTTATTGCAGTTTCATGATTGTTATTGCTTGTGGTCTCGTGTGCAATAATTTTTCTTATGGCCTTTAATATGTCGGAGTTGTCACTTTCAATTTTATTAACTTTATCAATTATTATTTTAAGGTCAGTATCATATTTCTTTGTCTCACTATTATTTTTGACTAGATTTTTCACTTCAAAATTAGACTGCTCAATGTTATCGACTCTTTCTATAATTGCATTGTAATTAACTTCGATCTTATTCAACATATTATTTGTTATATTTTGACATGTTTCGTGTAGCTGTTTGTTTTGAATTTTTAAATCATTAATTTCATGACAAAGCACTTGCTTTTCATTTAACATCTCCTCCAGCTAGGAGTGTTGTTTTAACATCTTATCCTCTATTTTCTGCATTTTGGACCCAATTGTCAGTGCTAGAGTATGTATTCCTGGTAACGAGTCTAGCCTTTTAACAATTGCATCCAATCTGTTTTCAAGAGAGGACGAATGTCTAGTAAGTGCATTGTCTATGTTTCTAGATGTCGAATTGGCGTACTCTACCAAGCAGGAGACTGTCGTCCCTTTTTTAAAGGTAGTAGAGTCTAACATACGTATTACCGACGCATTAACATCATTTACGCTGCTGAAATTACTTGTTTGTACCGTGGATTTACATCTAGGAGGTAGTTCTATGTCCGTGGTAGATGTTGAAGGCGTCGAAACTGCTCCAGGGAGAACGATGTCGTCTTTAGCTGGCGTCAAGGTGTGAGAAAAAACACTTTCCGTATACGAAGAGTGAAGATTCAGCGCCTTCATGCCTGCAACCCGCTGTATAGCAGGCAGCGCAGGTGCGAGACTCCCATGGTGTTGGCCCGCGCTGGAGCTGAGCTGATCGGTAGTACTGCCTCTTAGGCTTGCGTCAGCGCTAGAGAGAGACAGAGGGAAGCGCGGTGTAGTGGGAGCAGAGAGCACACTGGTCTGCGGCTGCCGCCTCAGCGTCGTTTGCGATGATAAAGGTGTGCCGGCAGCGAGCAGCGGCGAGGAACTTCTCGGCGTGGTGGGGGCAGCCTTCCCACTAGGCAGCGAGCGTTGCGGCTTTGAATGTATGCTCGCACGCACTATGCCAGAAGACACACTTGCTGTTAGGCGTGACGTCACGTTATGTCCAGCCGCTGCTTTATTACTATTGCGAGATGTATTGGCAACACCTTTTGTGCATGTTTTGCACATGTGTATTGCTTTACTGCCGCATTAGTTTGCAGGATCATGCATCTAACATGACCTGCCTTATTATATTTCATCATCATCATCTCATCTCAGAGAGAGAGAGAGAGAGAGAGAGAGAGAGAGAGAGAGATAGATAGATAGATAGATATACTTTTTATTCATCAAAAGACAAAATATTACAATTTCATGTACATGTAGTTATAATTAAAAATATCAGTCGATTTAATATAATTGTTATCTTAACTTTCACTTATTGCATATTTCTTATTAAAATAATAATTCACTTTATCAGTTCGTCAGTTTATAAAATTTAAATGTAATGAACTAGTCACAGTCAGATATCACAGAAAACGCTTCGTCAAAAAATAATACATAGAATAAAAAATAAATACAATAGAGATAACATATAAATATAAAAGAATACATACACATACTTTGCTAAATTTTTGCGTATACTATCACGTCTAAATTTAAAACACACTCATTCATGACACTTTAACAATCACGCTAATAAATACATTCACACCTAACTAACACTAAACATATTTAATAAATAAATAAATTAATTAAAAAATAAATAAATAAATTAATAAATAAATAAATAAATTAATAAATAAATAAATTAATAAATAAATAAATAAATAAATAAATAAATAAATAAATAAATAAATAAATTAATAAATAAATAAATACGTCGAATAAATAAATAAACCAGATAAATAATTAAATTAAATAAATAAATAAATTTAAATAAATAAATAAATTAAAGAAATAAATAAATAAATTTAAATAAATAAATAAATTAAATAAATAAATAATTAAAAATAAATAAAAAGCTTAAATAAATGTTGGACTCACCTCTGTACATTCTCTTCACCATGTAATTGCTTAAGGTGCCTGCTAAACGCCGTTTTAAATTTACAGAAAGATGGCAGGCACCTCACACTGCTCGGGAGCGAATTCCAGAGGTGCGCACCTTGAACTCTAAATGAGAAAAGGCCCTTATCGGTGCGCGACCCCGGAACCGAGAGCTCTTTCATACCACCCCTACTTGAAGTCCTGGCCTGGTTTTTTTCAAAGAGGGCAGTAAGATACGGTGGCTGCCGCATGACAACCGCTTTGTAAAGCAGTAGCCCCATAAAATACTCCCTCCTCACCTTCAGATCTAACCAGTCCAGTTTTTTCCTGTAGGCGGTGATATGCTCATCTCGCCTAACACCACATATGTATCTCACACATGCATTCTGTAGACGTTGTAGTCGTGACTGGAGCTCCCCTGACACATCAAGAAGAACCACTGAGCAATAGTCTAAGTGAGGTAGTACGAGTGCACATGCCAGCCACCTGCTTCCTCAGTATCTCTGTGGTGCTTGAACGGAAAAGTTTTAAGCTATACAGAGCTCTATTTACTTTTCTATTGACCGCATTCAGTTGCGGCTTCCATGTCAACCCTCCGTCCATCACCACGCCGAGGTTGGTGACTGTATCGACAAAGGGAACGTGTACGCCGGTCTGTATCTCAATGCCTTGCAAGTCAAGGTTCTGAACCTGTTTGATGTTGTGATCAGATCCAAAAATGATCGCCTTTGTCTTGCCGACATTGAGGCGCAGGCCAGCTGACGTTGCCGAGTTCGACACTGCTTGTGCTACAGCCGACATGCGACCGATACCATCACGAAGACCCTTCAGGGTCACTTGTGTGTAGGTTTGCAAGTCGTCAGCGTAAAGTATGTGTTCGACACCATCTAAGTCGAGTGCGTCTTGTAAGTCGTTTATGTACAGGCTGAAAAGTAGGGGTCCCAGGACTGAGCCCTGTGGAACGCCAAGATTGGTGGTTAGCCAACCTGAATCCCCGTTTGTGATTGTGACGACTTTCTGTCGTCTCCCCATAATATATGACTTAAGCCACAGGAGAACACTCCTGGAGAATCCCATGTGCATCAGCTTACGCAGCAGTTTAGTGTGTGAGATGGTGTCGAATGATTTGCTAAAATCAAACATTAACAAAATAGTCAATAGTTTTTTGTTGTTGTTAATGCCTGATCTTATGTCTTCCGTCAGTTTCAGTAGTGCTGTCTGTGTACTGTGATTCTGTCGAAAACCAGTCTGCATCGGGTCCAAAGTATTATTTTCTCGTAAGAAGTCAGTTATTTGGTCGTGTACGATTTTTTCAAGGACCTTAGAAAGGAAACTCAGTAGGGCAATTGGTCGGAAATCTGACACCGTAGATGTGACAGGCTTCTTCTTCAAAGGCACCAACTGAGCTCCCTTCCGAGTTCCCGGAAAAATGCCACTGGACAGAGAGGAGTTAAAGATCTTAACAATATGATCTCCCACAAACGGAAGAGCCTTAGCCACTATACTTTGGGGAATGCCGTCTTCCCCTCTGGCTTGCGATGAGAAGTGGGCAACAGCCAGAACCACGTCCGAGAAGCTGACTTCTCGGAAAACAAAACCGTCATCACTGGCAGTGGTCAGGACGTTGTCAAGTTCTTCATCACCCTCATTTTGGGAGATCGACACCCCTGCAAAGTGGGCATTGAGCTCTTCCGGTGAGAAACCATGAAGCTCCTCTCTTGTCTTTGACAGAAGGCCCAAAGCCTTGAGCTCTTTCCAGATATCTTTCTTATTATCAATCGCTTCAGAAATTTTATTTTGTAAAAATCTTTTCCTTGTTTCCTTCGTTCGTAATTCAGCTTCAGCTGCAAGGCCCTGATACTCCCGCCACAGTCTGTCGTCATTAGTCCGCGCATAGCGTCTTCGTACGGAGTCACGTTTTTTGTAAAGATGTATTAGTTCAGCATCAACCCATGGTGGATTTGTTTTCTTTTTCGGCATGAATTCTTTTAACGGTGCAATTTTGTCTATCACAGCCATGAGGTTGACACTGAGGCACTCTAATTGACTGTCAACACCCGCCGCGGGACCATCGATCCGCGACCAATCACAGTCAGCTAGGTGAGACAGGAGGTCGTCTTGCTGGATCGATTTAAAATCCCTGTAGCTGAAAGATTCAACCACAGGGGATGCAGCAGTTTCGACCCCAATCTCGACCTCTGTGATGTTATGATGACTGGGAAAAGGCGCCGGCCGATTGTCCCTGCTCAGTACAACGTCATTATTATCTGTCAAGATCACATCAATCCACGTGTGAGAATCCGTGAGATGATGAGTCGCACCATGATCAATTATTTGAAGGTTAAGATCATCAGCCAACCGTCTAACAAATGTCGCATCGGCTGACGTTCCGAGTAGGTTCGCATTCAGATCTCCCATAATAATTTTGTGACTAAAGTCTTGAGTATGTATCGTCAGTTTGTCTATTAAGTCAGAGCCCTGTAAAAACGGTACGTGTGGTGGTCTGTATATTAAAGCAACAAAGACGGGGGGAAGGCTGCCCTGCTGAATACTGCACATTAAATATTCAGGTATAAATGGCCTGCCCTCCTGTGTTGTTGGAGAGCTGCATAGTAAATTGGCCTTGAAAGTATTATGAATGTACAGGGCTAGCCCGCCCCCTAGTTTGTTGCGATCAAGTCTAAGTAGTGAATAGTCATCGATCTGAATGAGATCACTCCCAACACCAGGGTCAAGGTGCGACTCAGCAACCCCAAAGAGATGGTAGGCAGGACGAGCTGAAAGGTGTTGTTGAATCATGCCAATGTGCCCCTTCAGTGAGGTAACATTGATAAAACCTGCCCTCAGTCCCTTACAGTGAACCCCCCCAGCAGTGTCTGCGGATAGTCAATTTTTTGCAGCAGTTGACGGAATTACATTTTTATCAATTACGATTTCATTATCAACAGTTTTTTTTACAATATTTACAGTTTGAGATGGTTGATTAATGGCATATGACGCCACTATTGTCTGTAAATCAGCCGCAGATGAAAATTCATGAGAGACATCGCCATCGCGCCTCTTCACCAGGAAACGGCCCCCTCTATGCCAAACATATTTAAAATTAAGTCTCATCGCAAGGGTCTTGAGACTTCTATATTTAATAAAACATTCTTTGTTAACAATTCATTTATAAAAATTTTCCCAGAGAGAGTGAGAGAGAGAGAGAGATATTGATAACGAATTTATGTATGCCAAGGTTATCTTAAACGTATGGCAAACAACAATATAATGCATTTATAATTATTATAACACGAATAAAAATATAAAAGTGTGAAGTAATACTGATTAATACTAATAACAATAATTACATTTTATCGCAACTACATATAAATAGTCTATCAATCAAAATATTTGTAATGTATAACGCATGATTATACAAAAACTATTAATAGCAATTTTAATTAATAATGTTTTATTTGCACCTAGCGTGTTCTAAGCTTATAAGATATTCAGATAGTTATATTTTAAACGATGCAATAGTCTTTTCAAGTCTAATAGTGATATGCAAAGTCTCGCTGAACTCCATAGCTTGAATCGAAAACGTATATTTATAAATTGTCGTTGTAGCTAGGGGAATTACAAAACTTCAATGTCGATTTTAATCACTCGAAAGGACGTATATCGTCTTTGATTTCCTGAAATAACTTATCTAGATATTGAAGTTTGAATATCAATACTTTAAACATAGTCCTCATAAAAAACACTTTCGACGTTCAATAAGGGGTAGCCAATTTATCTGCTTATAATGCGTTTTCAACGCCGCATCACGTTTTATAGCAAGATATTGCGAAAGATCACTGAATACTAGACACGCGCACTAAAAGTAAGGAAATATTAATGCATTGACTAGTTGAATTTTAATGTTACTTTATAGACATCTATATCTAAAGCTTAGCCGACAAAGGACATTATAGAGCCTAGAGTAAAATTGAGAAACATCGGCATTCCACGATAAGTCTTCACAGAGAATAACATCCACATTTTTTACATGTGGTATGCTTAACCCATCGACTATTACAGGTGTAAGATTATTTTTATCAATACACATGCGATATTGTTTAGACGCAAAAAGCAAGGCTTGCGTTTTATCGACATTTATGATTAGTCCATTTTATTCAACCCAATTTACTACAGCACCTTCATTTAATTTAGAAATCGCAGCTGGCAATTTAGCTGGATCGCACTGTATGTACAATTAGAAATCGTCCAGATAAAGTAAACAATTATCTTTACAATGAATTGAGACTAATACGAGCATGTTAATAAATATCAGAAAAATAATTGGACCTGGAGTTTAGTCCTGTGATACTCCTGAAAAGTTTTCCATAAAATAAGACAAAGTACCATCAAGATTAATTACAGCTTTGGTCCGACATTTTAAATACGAATGAAGCCAACTAATAGCTTCATCAGAGAAATTAAGCTCTTAAAGCTTCTTCAAAAGTAGTTCACAATCAATTGAGTAAAATACCCTTTTGAGATCGAAAAGTAACAAGAACCAACCCTTTTTCAATTCCACGACGGATATCTTAGAAAAGTTTTAATAATGCCGTTTGTGTACTAAAATTACTTCTAAAACCTGATTGATACGGAGAAAGAAGTAAATGTCGTTCAATATACTTAGTTAGCTGTTGTGACATGAGAGAGTCAAATACTTTAAGGAATTGAGATAAATTGGTAACTATTCTATTTACAGGTTTAAAGGAAAAGCTGAGATCGCTGGGTCATATCGATATCGCGAGCGTTTTCTGCAGTTTTGGATTTGTGCAAGGTGGGTGACAACATGTGACTGAGGAGTAATAGCGAATAAGTTCATCTGCAGTAAAATAATCAGGTGATGATAACTGATTCTTCACTAGACCAAATATACCTAATTCATTCCAACATTTAGATTTATCCAAAAGAGAGAGTGAGAGAGTTAGTGAGAGAGACATACAGAAAAGGAGAGAAAAAAGAGAGGAAGAGAGAGCGAGAGAGAGAGAGAGAGAAGAAGAAGAGAGGGAGAGGGAGAAAAATAGGGAGAGAGAGTGAGAGAGTGAGAGAGAGAAAACGCCGCACACGAGAATGTTGTAGCAAGTATAACTATAATATCTGTCTAGCGTGGGGTATAGGTTGTCGAGTGAGCGAGAAGAGAGTGAGTGATAAAGACAGGCAGAGAAGGGGAAAAAAAGAGAGGAAGAGGGAGAGATGGAGAAAGACAGCGAGGGAGAGAGAAAGAGAGAGCGAGAGAGAGAGAGAGAGAGAGAAAGAGAGAGAGAGATGCAGCGCATACCCGGCATACAGATAGGAAAATGTAGTGATAAGTGTATATAATGTGTCTCTCTGCACTGTGTGCAGCAGAGGTTGAGCAGTGTCCACGATTTCAGAGAGTGAGAATTTAGCGCCAATGGTAATATGTGCATATTCGCGCGCAGAATTGTTGATGGCATAATCAATGAATATAGTATGTATTTATATATGTTGGCAGAATCTATATCCCCGTAACTGACGGCTAAAGGGGGGATGTAACATCATCTTAATGTGGCTCTCTAGTAATTTTCGACCAAAAATTCGAAATATTTTTTTTTGATTAAAAAGTTAGTTGAACTATTAAATCTTCGTGTAAAAATATTTTTATGGTCGTATTCATTATTTTTTCAATGAAAAACAAACGCTATACGAACAGATCTTTTTGTAAAATAACGTCATTTCTTCACTTTTATGCATTAATTTACGTTTTTCAGGAAATGAATAATAATCTTTAGCTTCAAGTTTTGGAGGTTAAATACTGTATCATACTAGTCAGATGTGTTCTAAGAGTTATTGATATGGAAAATATATTTATAATGAATAGTTTTTTAAAATTATCCTGAGCTTATTCAATAAAGACACTATGTTTATAAAAATACTGTTTTCTCACTATTTTGTTCCTTAAACTTATTATAATTTTATCCTGGCGCACACCAAATTAATGAATCCGGCTAAAATTTTAGGAAAATATCTTTCAAAGTAGTTAGAACAAAAGAGTGTATTTTGTTTTTGAAATTATTTTGAACAACTTTATTATTAAAAGCTGTTACAAGTAAAGTTATAGTAAAACTAATGTCAAAAATCCATAATATCTTATTTTTAAAAAATTAATAATAAATTTTAGAGAGAAACAAAATGCACACTTTTGTATAATGCTTTAAGCAACATATCCTAAAAATTTCAGCCTGGTTCAAAAATTAGGTTTGCGCCAGGATGACTTTCATCATAACTCTATTTTTATTAAAATTTAACACTAAGACACATTTTCCGTGATAACTCTAAATGTAAGAGAGGTAAATGGTTTAAAAATTGTAGATAACTTTATAATATAAGAACGAATATGATATGTAAGTGTTGTGTATGTAGGAGTGTAGGACGGGAGTGGTTAGGCATAAATATTCAGCCAATAATTGTATCCTCTATTTAGCGTTTATTGCTCGGTAGCGTACAAAAAAGAATGAGGGTCGCGGAGCCGCTCTGGTCGCCTCACCTCTGGCTCTGCTCCCCCACCGCGTTCGCGCTGACGACCGGCGCACGCATCGATGTTTTTATATGTCGCTCGCGCGCCCTGTATACACTTAACTATGTGTATACCTAACACTTCCCCTTGTACAATGAATACTAATAATACTACTAAGTTCTACCACCTAATACAGAATAATTTAGATAAGTTGGTTTCGCAGTATAGCGCACAGGGCGTTGTATTTCTACCTGTTCGTTTTCCTTAGCAGGCTGTATTGGAGAACTAGCGCTTACATTTGCTGGAGCGAAGGACGCATATTGGGCACTATGGTCCCCTGATTCAGTCGTATTATCCTTTTCGTCGTGCCATACAATTTGTTGTTCGGGCGGTACATAGTAGTCCAGTTCGTGTTCTAGATTCGTGTCTAGCGCTTTAAATAGTTGATCTACATGTCTCTTCCACAAACTACCATCTGGTAATTTGACACGGTAATGTAATTTTCCTAAAACGTCGACGACTGTACCTTTGATCCATTTAACTTTATTAGTGTAATTTCGCGCATATACGCTATCTCCCACGCAAAAATTTAATACAATGCTTATCTTCATTTTCATTTACATATTTATTGTCGTTTTTGTTATTCGTTTTCATGATATCTAATCTAGTTCTAATTTTTCTATTAAAAACTACATCTGCTGGATCAAGTCCAGTTTTGGCGTGTGGCATATTTCGATATTGAGCTAATATCGTTTGTAATTCTAACTTAATATTGCTATTTTGCGGAATTTTTGCGAGAGCTTGTTTGATCGTTTGTACGCATCTTTCCGCTTGTCCATTCGTTGCGGGTTTATATGGGGCGATTCTTTTGTGAATAACTCCGTAAGATTTCAAAAAGTTTTGAAATAATTCAGCATGAAATGTACTAGCGTTATCCGAAACAAGTATTTTTGGCAAACCGAATCTCGCAAAAATTTCTGTGCACACATCAATGGTCGTTTCGCTTAACATATTCGGTACAATATACACTTCTGGCCATTTCGAGAATGCATCTACAATAATAAAAAAAATATGGTCTAAGTATCTGCCCTCAAAATCGACATGTATTCGTTCGAATGGCTCGTTTGGCGTTTCCCATACGTGGGTTTCCGCGTTTTTACGTTCATTGCGCTGTACTTGACATTTTTCGCACTTACCTACTAGATTTTCGATATCGTCGCTAATGTTCGGCCACCAACAGTGTCCACGCGCCAAACCTTTCATTTTAACCACTCCAAAATGACCTAGGTGTGGTTCTTTTAATACTGTTCTACGAAGTGTACTAGGAATGATTATTTGGTGCCTCCTGACAGGCACACTTTTTTCGATGCTGAACTCACTAGGATCCACGTTCCATGTATCTTTGGCCGTTAATCGGCGTTTACTATTTAGTTTTTCGATTACTGTACATATTTCCGGATCATTTTGCGTTTCTATTACGATATCTTTACTAGTCAAAGGCAAAGAGTCGATTACGTCCGCATAAAATACTTCGACGACGTCGACTGTGTTTTCATCATCTTTATCGGGAATCGGTAGTCTAGATAAAAGATCCGCGTTGCTGTTTTGCTCGGAACGTCTGTATTCTATTTCGTAATTAAATCTGCGTAAGAATATCGCGTAATGCTGCATCCGAAGTGCGCTGAAGATTGGTAGGGCTTTATTTTTGCCGAAAATTTGCGTCAACGGCCTGTGGTCCGTGACCAATATAAATTTGTTACCGTAAAGGTATTGGTGAAGACGTTTGACTGCGTATGTAATTGCGTAAGCTTCACGATCGATTTGGCTGTATTTTCTTTGTGTTTTATTCAACGTTTTTGAAATGTATTGTATGGCTTTTTCCGAACCGTCTGAATAACGGTGAGCTAACACGGCACCTACCCCATATGGTGATGCGTCTGTTGATAATACGAGAGGTAACGTGGTATCGTAGAAAGCTAAGTATCTCTTACTTACAAATGATTTCTTTGCAGTTAACCACGCGGTTTCGTGCTTGTCGTTCCATACAAAATTTTTATTAACTTATAATAGTTCGTACAAAGGTTGTAAAACATCACTAAGATTTTTACTAAATCTACTGTAGAATGTAATGCCGCCGATAAAAGAACGTACCTCGGACACATTTGAAGGTCTAGGTAATTTAGTAATTGCGTCGAATTTTGTTTCATCTTTGTATATGCCATTCCTATCAATTACGTGTCCGCACTATGTGATTTTATCAGTGAATAGTTCGCTTTTGCTCAGATTCAATCTAATGTTATGCATATGTAATTTTTGACAAATAGCCTCTAAAATTTCAATATACTCTTTCAGACTTTTACCCGCGAATCTGACGTCGTCCATTAAGACTTTTGTATTAGGTATGCCGCGTAATATTTGCTCGATGACATTTTGCCAAATTAGCGGGGCTGGTGCTACTCCAAACATCATTCGTGTACACCTGTAAAGACCCTTGTGAGTACTCAAAGTAAGTAACTCAGCAGTAGCTTCGTCTACTGATAATTGTAAGAAGGCTGTAACGAAGTCACTTTTGCCAAAAATTGTACAGCCCGCCAAGTCAGCAAAAAGTTCATCCATTGTAGGTAATGAATGGTCCGGCATTTTTATTTGCGGGTTAATTGTAATCCTATAATCTCCGCACAGGCGTACAGTTCCATCTTTCTTCAAAATAGGTACAATAGGTGTCGCGTAATCTGAGAACTCCGTTTTTACAAAAATGTTTTCTTTTACCAATCTTTCAATTTCGTTGTCTACCGCTGGTATTAGTTTAAAGGCTAATGATCTAGGTTTAATGAAAACTTTCTTCGCATTTTCTTTTAACGTGATAGATGCTGTAAACCCTTGCAATGGGCTGCTATCTATTCTAACTACGTTTCTGTATTTATCGAATAAGTTCTTAATGTACATTTCCTTATCAAAATTCGAGTCTGATATTTGCAAAATTTGACTATCTAATAAACAATCTGCACTTCTGTGCTCTAAGAATTTCCGCACCCACTCACGGCCAAGTAGTGGCTCCCTTTCGACTGACGTTACATATAAATTTAGTTTGAAGTTTTTACCTTCATATAATACATTGGCGGTTACGTAACCTAATACTTGAATTTTCGTTTTACAATACGTAATTAAGCTAAGTTTTGAAGGGTGTAGTTTTAGTTTTGCGAAGATGCGTAACGCTTGTGTCTTACTTATTAAGGTTACTGCCGCTCCGGTGTGAGTCTCGAAGGTTACTTGATGGCCATTTACTTGTAGTGAAGTATGGAACTTGTCTCGCTGATCCGTCTGCTCTGGAAGTTGAGATGATTATGTAACTTTTTCGTCAGAAGCCGAGCAGATCTCCAGCATGCAGATTTCCTCGATTTCTGAATCGTGTAGTTCATCGAGTTGTTTGATGGCATCTCTTTTAGTTCTCTTAAAGCAGACTTTTTCCAAATGGCCAGAAAGCTTGCAATAGTTGCATTTTACGTGAGTGGGTAGCGGGCATCTACTCGCTAGGTGGTCACTTCCACCGCATCTGAAACATTGGCGAACTGTATTTGGTGTATTGTAACGAGTATCATAACTCTTAGTATTTTGTTGTCTTTTTGGAAGTTTTCGAGCATTATTTGAATGTATGTAATTTAAACTATTATTATCATCGTTACCCGTACTGAGTCGATTTGTCTCTTTTTCTGACAATTCCATTGCCAGTGCAGATTGTAACGCTTTTTCGAAAGTTAACTCTTTCGTTTCTAGCAAACGGCTGCGTGTTCTTTTGCTATATATACCAAAAACTAATTGATTTCGAAGAGCGTTATCTCTGTACGTACCGAAATTACATTTAATACTTAACTTAATGAGCGCATTAGCGAAGGTTTGTACCGACTCTCCAGGGAGCTGCTGTCTGCAATTGAAGGTGTAACATTGAGCGATTTCCAACTCGAGCGGCGCCTGTTGCTCCTTCAACTTCGCCTTCAAGGTCTCGAAGTCCTTGCTGTAGGGGTCGACGGTTCCATAGCTATCGCACAACGTTTCGAACGCTTCTTCTCCAACGTAATGTAGAAGGTAGGCAGTTTTCTTGTCGTCTTTGACTTTCATCACTCGGCAGGCACCTTCGAAACGCTGTATCCATCTCTCCCAATTTGTAACTCCGGGTTGAAAACATTTAAGTTGTATTTCATGCGTATTTTCCACTGTAACTGTAGTAGTAGGTGTAGTAGACGTGTTCCCGTCGACCATTTTCTTCTCTTTTAAGTATCTTCGATCGAAAAAACGTATTGTGAATTCAGATTGAATGTAGGAGCACGTGGATACTGTATGCAGCAACTTAAGTACGCGTATATTGTGTGCGCAAGAAAACGTGGCTTTGTAGGTTATGTCCGCAGCGTATGTAAAAACACGTGGCTTTTGTAGGTTATGTAGCTTCCGTATGTATGTATTTTTCTAACTGTGTAGGAACACTTGACTGAAAAAATCTAAGTACTTCTTGTAACTCCTGTATGCGTATCTACCGCTTTGTACATGTACGATTTACGTTGTACTTTCACACTCTTGTTATAATGCCAGTGGGGTCAAATACTAGAATATAATATCCCATCCTCGTCGCCAATTCTGTTGTGTATATAGAAGTGTAGGACGGGAGTGGTTAGGCATAAATATTCAGCCAATAATTGTATCCTCTATTTAGCGTTTATTGCTCGGTATCGTACAAAGAAGAATGAGGGTCGCGGAGCCGCTCTGGTCGCCTCACCTCTGGCTCTGCTCCCCCACCGCGTTCGCGCTGACGACCGGCGCACGCATCGATGTTTTTATATGTCGCTCGCGCGCCCTGTATACACTTAACTATGTGTATACCTAACAGTAAGTATCAATTCATAAAAATTAAAACTGTAGAATAGTTTTATTTCTCTAGAGAGCCACCGTAAGTGGCTGATTCTAATATACAGCTGAAATAAGATAGGAGCTACATTTGTAAGAGAGAATCTGTACAAGCGACATATTCTATTAAGCATTATTCTATTTAGCGGCAACCACTGCATATATTATTAATTATTTTAACAATCTTTTCTGCGACGATATCATTGCAGATGCTTTTCTAGTTATTCTCCAGAAAAACTATTTAAATCTTATATTTATATGTAAACTGTGGTATCAAAATATAAATTAAAAATTTTTAATTTATGTTTATACATCTTTTAAGATAGTCTAATATATCTTATAGGCGATCGGAAGATTCCGAAAAAGTCATTTAGAAAACGTATAAAGTGACCAACCCCGTTCTAGTCAATAATTTTATTCAGTTTCTATATTTTTGAGTATGCTGAATTCGAATCAGTAAAAATATTTTCGATCAACCATGACAACTATGAAAAAAATTGCCACGAAGTTAAAAATTCATAAATCTTGATTTCGCAGCAAATGCATAATACGAAGTTTAAGTTAAGAAATCTTATGAAATGCAATTCATATTACAGAAATTATATATTTCATTAGTATTAATATTAATATCAAAATTTACCTATATTTATCAAAAAATATTATACTTTATATCGATAATTGTTTCTAACAGCAAATTGTAGACGAGATTTTTAGAGGGTCTCATACACTCTTTAACAAAAAATCTACTATATTTATTAGAACAACAGATACAACTACTCTGCGGGCAAATACCCCTCCCAGCATTGAATTAAACTGTTAATTCATAAAATATGTAAATGTAATTAGTATTAAAAAATCAAACATTTTTCGTATTTATCCTGAAAGTTTCTCGTAAACTTGTTAAACGGATAAAACATGTTACGTATTTAGAGAATTTGGTTGTTTTCTTTGATATACTGTTAAAAAATTTTTTATTTATTTTTTTAAATATACGTGCGTCTATGATAGAGACTGCCTGATCATACTGATGAGGCCTACAGGCAGTCTTGAGACCGAAACGCTTTTAATCTTTATATTTATAATATTAAAGGACCTATATATTTCTTGCTTTGAAGAGGTAGACTCTTCTCTGTAAGAATGAGCCTTACATATAAACACAGTGAAAAATTAATAATACGATGTAATAGGTTTAGCAGAAACCTACTTTAAAATGTTTTTCCCTTTATTGCTATAAAAAAGAAAAAAAAAACTTCAATTTGCAGGATAAATACAAAAAATGTTTAGGTTTTTAATGTTAAAATAAATCTACATATTTTATGAATTAACAGTTTAATTCAATGCTGGGAAGGGTATTTGCCCGCAGAGTAGTTGTTTCTGTTGTTCAAATGAACATAATAGAATTTTTATTAAAGAGTATATGAAACACTCTAAATACGTAACATGACTTATCCGTTTAACAAGTTTACGATAAACTTGCAGGATAAATACGAAAAATGTTTGAATTTTTAATACTAATTACATTTACATATTTTATGAATTAACAGTTTAATTCAATGCTGGGAGGGGTATTTGCCCACAGAGTAATTGTTTCTGTTGTTCTAATAAATATAGTAGATTTTTTGTTAAAGAGTGTATGAAACACTCTAAAAATCTCGTCTACAATTTGCTGTTAGAAGCAATTATCGAAATTTTATCAAAGATAGACGTTCAAATCATTTTTAAGAAACGAGTGTTCGTATTAACATCATACAAACATTCCAATCATTATGCTTTATAGATACATCGCTAGATTCTTCTATGTTTAATCCTTTCAGGGGCATTTTTCTGTTAAACTGTTCTCACCATTTTAGGATGAATATAGGTTTTTGAGGTCGCTGATTATTCTTTCAAGGTGTGAATTAAAAAATTCAAAATGGCTAATCCAATATGACGACTACTATATAGGAAAACCTGTTATTTTTACTTGATTTGTAGACAAATGAGTACACTTAAATTTTAGAGGTTGCTGATTTTGAATATAGGGTCAGAATCGAAAATTTAAAAATGGCTGATCCTGTATGGCGACTATTTAGTACGAAAACGTATGATAATAGCTGAAATCACCTAAAAGAAGTACGTTATTCAAAAAATACATAACGTGATCAAAAAGATAATTATCATATTTTTCAACAGATGGTCGCCATATTGGATCCACCATTTTGAATTTTTTAGTTCGGATGATAAATTTTGAATCAGCGATCCTGGAAACTTAAATTAATAATTTTTGGGCAAATGTCAAAAATTTTGTCAAAAGTACTAGGAGACAACCCTATAAAATCCAGAACCGTCATTCAAAGGGCTACACGCCTCCTCTAAACCACTCTATTTGATCAAAATCCTGAGGGTTAGCTTTTTCTAAATCGTTACCCCCTGTAAAAGAGTGAAAATGCAGCATCCCCAATTTGGAGTCATTTAATAATTATACACTTCGATGAAATCTTTCATTTGTGCCCTCACCCTATTGCTGTAAAGTGTGCTAAGTGGGGGAATTCAATAAGGAGGATTTAAGGGTTGATTCTGGTATTTTAAGAATAGTCTCAAGATGTTTCTAAGGGAGCACGTCCCCCAATGGTCGATGGCTCGAATCGATAGCTTTTTACGTCAGATCTTATTAACTACCTCATTCGTGAAAAAATAATTATGCCAACGCACCATATCTGACCACAATCCTTAGGGGTAGCTTTTTCTAAACCCTTAATGCCCTGTAAAATAGTGAAAATGCAGCAGCCCCATTTGGAGTAATTTTATAATTATAGATTTCGATGAAATCTTTCATTTGTGCCCTCACTCGATTGCGAAAAAGTGTGCCAATTGGGAGAATTCGATAAGGACAATTTAAGGGTTGATTCTAGTATATTAAGAATAGTCTTAAAATACTACTAAGGGAGCACGTCCCACAAATGTCTTTGACTAGGATCGATATCTTTTTACTTCAACTTTCATCTGTCGTCTAGTTTGTGAATAAAAGGTTGTGCCAAAGCACTCTATTTGACCAAAAGCCTTAGGGGTACATTTTTATAAACTGTTAAACCATTGTAAAAAGGTGAAAATGCAGCAGCCCCCATTCGAAGTCATTGAATAATTATAGATTTCGATTAAATCTTTCATTCGAGCCCTAATTCTATTACTGAAAAGTGTGCAAAGTGCGGGCATGTGATAAGGACGATTTAATGGTTGATTCTTGTATTTTAAGAAGAGTCTCAAAATTCTACTAAGGGAGCACATCCTACAAAAGGTGATGGCTCGATAGCTTTTTATCAGCTTTTATGTGCCGTCTCACACGTAAAATTAAATTGTGCCAACGCTCCCTATTTTATCAAAATCCTTAGGGGTATCTTTTTCTAAACCGTTAATCTCCTGTAACAGGGTGAAAATGCAAAAGCCCCGATTCGGAGTCATTGAATAATTATAGATTTCGATTAAATCTTTCATTTGAGCACTCATTCTATTACTGAAAAGTGGGGGAATGTGATAAGGACGATTTAATTAAAAAATAAAAAACTATGAGAATAAGCTTCTTTTGTCAATTATTTTCAATTTATTTAAATAATAATCACAAGACTTTGAAACTCTGTGATAATATATCCCTAATGGTACTTATAATATATAACAAATTTTAGCAAAAAATATTCATTATTTGTAGCAAAATCCATTTTGCAACTATAAAAAAGATTATAGCAAAACTTAATTTCTACAACTTTAGGACGGCGCTGATAACTGTTTGAGGTCTCATTCTCTTCTTTAAGACTTGTGTTATAATATCCGACTTGAATAAATGCGATTTAATAAATTGAAACTGTTTAAAAATGGCGTCAAACAAAGAGTCGTTTTTTGATTATGAATAAAGGGACTCAGTATTACAAATAATATTTTAATTTAAATTGAGCATACAAATTCGAAAAGCTACTACTTTTGTGTAAATTTTAAGCCCCAAAAAGTGATTCTACGATATGTCCAAGCCGAATTCTTTTTTTGTTTTAATTAAGTTTAGCTTTATATGCAATATTATTTTGTGCCAAATTTAAAAATACTTTCTTCCCTGTTATATACTCGCAACGACGCGTAACAAAATTTATTGTCGGACAATTTTGAAGGTTAGGTTCTCTAGAAACAAAATATATGACTGCAGAAATTTTTAATCGTAATTATTATCTATTTCTATCTCTCTTAATAAATGAAGCTTTTTTCGCCATTCGTTATTTTATTAGTAAAAAAACTTACATCACATTCAGTTTCCTTAACATAAAATCTATTTCTTAAATCAATTTTAATTAATTTATATACCATTATGTTAGCTTAGATATAAATTATTAATGATATGGCGTTATGCCAGCAGTGCATTTACGTGCATCGTAGTATAAAGATTCAAAAACATGATGGTCTACGTCACCTCGGTGTTCGGGTAATACCAAAACAATTTCAAATATATATATAGTAAATAAATGTAACATTGAAAATATGGTATTCTTAAAAAATGAAATTACATTTAAAATTTTGTTAAATTTCATATTTTTTTCAGATGTACAATTCGTAAGTATCAAGTCGAGAACCAACCTCCCTTAATATAAAGGAAAAGGATCGACTTGACGTATATATATATACCGAGTACATGTGATTATAAATGACAACTTATACCCCACGCTAGACAGATATTATACGTATACTTGCTACAACATTCTCGTGTTCCGCGTTGTCTCTCTCTCTCTCTCTCCCTCTCCCTCTCGTTCTCTCTCTCTCTCTCTCTCTCTCTCTCTCTCTAGCTTTTGAAGGTATTTGATATTAAAATGTTGAAAGATAAAAGGATTAAGATCTCGATCGCCATTAAAAGTTTTATTATTAACAAAACCAATAATAATTCTTTTTGGTATTTGGCCTAATATGACGTTATCCAAGGTTTCACCGTGAATACAACTATGCATGATAATAGCCTTGATTTCTACTCTTGTAAGCGGATATTTAGCAGTTGTCTTTAAAGGTGCTTTAGCGTGCGCGAGTAATAGACCAGGACCAATTTTTACGCGTCTAACTAAAATATTAGCTTCCTCGATATGTACAGAAAAATATCCTATAGGATCCATGAGGGTCAAATTATTGCGAGCTTCTACTAAACGTACTTTTACCTCAACACCATTTATTAGCAGTTTTTCTTAGTTAAAAACGTGACCGTGAATATTACCTTTTAAGTCGACAGCTCTACCTGCTGAGAGAAATTTTTGTCTTTGTACCAGTGCCTCGTTAGCATCTACCAGATCGTCCATTTTCGCAGGAGTATCTACACAGCATAGGACAGTCGTCAACTGAAATTGTTTTTCAGCATGTCCATAGTTAAGCAACGTCTCAATATACGCTCTGTAAGCATACGCATTGGTTGGTGGTGATACAGGTTTTTGATTGAAAAATACATTCACTGAATTAAACAATGAAAATAGCTCTAGGTATATCACAGGCTAGACGAACACGTAGACTGAGCATCGTGTGGGTAAGATCAATGTATTTTTCACCATTACCAGGTATAACGAATTCTATTAGTGAGTCATCTGTTAATTATGATTTTGGTTTATAATTTATCCAGTGAAAGCCTTCGATCGTCGTTTGAGTCGGAGGAATTTCAAACAAGAGTAGCTCCGACTTTAGAGATTTACATCAATTGGTGTGTAAAAAGGCCGTCTTTAGCTATCAAAAATATCTCTCATTGGTCCTTTATTAGTCTTCATCTTCTCTTTTGCTACCTTCTTCTTTTTCTTAACTTTACCTTTTATCACACCGGATAACTTATGTCTTGATACCTTTCTCCTCTTTTTTGTTACTCTTTTTCTTTTACTACCTTTGCGGATTGTGACAGGTTTGCCGAGCAATTGCAACTGAAGAGGATCGACATTGCGGGGTATTTTATTTCGTGTATCAGACTTTGCACATCATTGTAAATTCCTGGACGAATCAGTGACAGGATACTGCTGTAATTCTCCACTGTTGATTTGTCTGTCTCTAGATGCGTGTGTGGTATGTTGTTTAACAAATTTTTTCTGTCTTCTTCTTCTTTACCAGATGACACTTGTTGAAACGTCAGAGGTATTTGAACCTCCTTGAAGTGCGACTGACCATGACCCATATAGTCATATTTGTTGTGGTAACTGTGTAATAAAGTGTGCTGTAGTATTGTCGTTAAAATATTACAGGCCACTGTCGCTGGGCAAAATGATATACAACTAGTCCTTCATTGTATCTCCATTTTAAATGATTCACCTTAACCCAAGAGTTAAACTTATCGGGGTAGCCTTTCCAACTAACAAAATATTCCTCAGAGTGACCTTTACCTCTACTATTTAAAACTTTCTCAACCTCGAAAATGTCTGTATTTAAATCTTTTCGCACTCTGCTCAGCTCTTCTGCGTAAAAAACCCATCAATGTCTTCGTCTGCCAAATCTTTCAAAAAGTATACCGGGTGTTGACGTGTCAAAGAGATTCGAGCAATCTTGAATAGTTCCAGCATCCAACCCCTCTCGTAACCTTTGCACGACTGACTCGAACCAAATCACCCATACTGCCACGGCGCGCTCCGATCAAGTTTAAATAAAAAGATCTTGCACCTCGCGAGTTTTTTTATAAATCATTCCTGGGATATCTTCCGATGATTTTAAGCCTAAAATGAAAATAATCCCTAGAGGGATTTTCAAATAAACTCGATATTTGATCATTTTCGTAGGTTATCGTGACTATTTTCTATATTGCATCTTGTATTTAGATTTCTTAGGTTTTAAAAATATATTTCAACATCAGAAATAAGTTTATAAATGCTCAATAGGTATTAAAAATTTTAAATTCATAAAAATTTTCAAAACCGTATTCGAATTTTCAAACTTTGCGATCATTTTATTACATTAAAAAAATATCTTTATTATGTACAATAATTAAAATGAATGTAAACTATTATATTCACATAAAGCACGTTGCAACCTCTCTGCATGTTCTGGATGGTTCTTAAAAACTTTATATTTCTCCCACACAGATTTGAAATCAGCATGGACAGATTCCATAGCCTGTTCACTATAAAATCCAAGTCCCGTCTGAACTTCTTCGCAAAAGTCAGGCACATGAAAAAATACTGCATGAATTTTGGGCGTTATTGGTACATTGGAATGTAAATAACTTTGCTTGAAGGCATTAATCTTATCTTTGAAAGATGGGTCAAGATTTTTTCCAAAGCAGGCATGTACAACATTTTTGAAGTGCTCAAAAGCATTTACATATTTCAAACATCCCAAATTGTGATTTCGTGAACGCAGGAAATCAAGTTTGTCTAATAATATCTTGCACGAATTGCCATTAAAACTTGTATTACCCTGACATATATCACGAGTGACATGGCATGATTGTGCCCATAGAAGAGTGTCTTTCTCGAATTCAGCCAATAAGTGTCTATACAATGTATTTACTACACCTAGCATCAAATGAAGTTCAGGTGGAGGTATTATCTGAAGAAATGTTTTGTCTACATCAGTTGATAAAAGAGGCGGATGAATACAATTTTTATGATTCTTCGCATCTTTTTTGACAGATCTGGCTTGATGCCAGTTTATATAATTTTGAAACGTATTATTTATTGTCCTCGATATTCCGCAGCTACTTAAATCATTTTTCGATGCGAAACACCAAGTGCAGGGGTAAAAGCTGCTATGCGACATGATGCCAACCATAATATTAGCAAGTTTTAAATCTGTCGCAATAGTTCCCTGAAAGTTGTTTATTTTTATTGCAGACCACAGCTGCGATACATTTTCATAATTTTCTTGAGAACTGTTTGCTAATGCTTGTATCAATAATTTGTTAACACCAGAATCTTTAAACCGTTTAGCAGAAATACCATCTTCGAACTTTTGCCGATGTCTATTTAGCTTTTCATTTTCTGAAGTAGATTGAATAGATAAACATATCTTCAGAAAACCCCCTCCCCCGTCAATACCAAACTTCAAGTGAAATTCAGACAATGAGCGTTGTTCTTTAATGTGTTTTATTAAACCATCAAGATTTGTGCAGTAGGCGACTGTTTCGGCTGCAGATGAAACTTTATCAGCCTTGACGTGAACAAAGTCAAAGTTTTTAGTACCAAAATAATCATCAACACAGTGACTTTTAATTGATAGTTTTTTTTTCAAATGCGGTTCCACGACCTTAGCATTTTTCGTAGCTACTCGTAAAGCTGTAGCAATCGCAAGTGTCTTCGTTTGGCTCAAATGTAAACTCGTCTGGATTTTTAAAAAATCGTCTGCAGAAAAAAGGTCAGGTTCGCTTAAAGCTTTGTTATTTTGTGAACCAATAGCAACTTTAAGAGGCTTACTGCGTATTTGAGAAAGTGATAGAGTTGTAGTATTTTGTGTATTTTCTGTAATCATTTTGCGTTTAAGCAAACACGAAATTACTTGATCTGTATCTCTTGGGCTTGTTTGCATAATGTTTTCAGTCAAATTCTCCAAGCGTACGGTAAAGTTACATTTATGAGATTTTCCTTTTCCTAACAAAGAAAAACAGTAACTACAACGGCTTTCAACGGAAGGTGATTTTCTTTCATCTAGATTAAAATTGTATTATTATATTGTAGTTATTATAACTAGAAAAAGATATGTTTTAATGGCTTACTTGAAACTTTTATATTTGTCACATCAACAAGTATTCCATGTCGCTGAGGCATAACATTATTATTTGCAAAGTTTGAAAATTTTCCAGGAGGGGGTTTTCTCGCAAGCTCACAAATATGACAAGCACATAAAACATCGTCGCTTGATCTAGTAGATTTCTTCAAAAGTTGAAGATCAGAAAATTTTGGTAGATTCACACTTATATCTTCATCGTTTCTAATTCTGTATAAATCTCTTTTGCAACTACTGCATAGAACGAGAGGTAATCGGTCATCACTAGTATCGTACTCAAACTGTTTTTCAACAAGCACTTTTAATTCTCCTTTTACAGGAATTATTACTTTAGTTTTTCCAAAGCAACGTAAACAAATTTGATGACGATTTTCATCGTGTGTTCTTGCCCTCGGCATTTTTACTAACTGTAAAATCAGCATAAGTTTATTTATCGCAGCCATGGCAACGGAATACCAAATTTATCCTCGATGAAAGAAAAAAAAAGAAACTTCGAGCACACAGAAAAATATTTGAAATAAGAAGTTAAATAATTTAATTTTTGAGCAGTATTTAAAAAAAATTATATGAATTTTAAAAGTTTAATGAGTATTAAGAATTTATAAACTTATTTCTAATATTGAAATATATTTTTAAAGCCTAAGAAATCTAAATACAAGATGCAATATAGAAAATAGTCACGATAACCTACGAAAATGATACAATATTGAGTTTATTTGAAAATCCCTCTAGGGATTATTTTCATTTTAGGCTTAAAATCATCGGAAGATATCCCAGGAATGATTTATAAAAAAACTCGAGCGGTGCAAGATCTTTTTATTTAAACTTGATCGGAGCGCGCCGTGCTGTATTTAAGTTGCCGAAAAGCATGATTGACATATCGACGTTCTAAATTTTTGCGAGCTTTGGTAATATTGAACAGAGTCACCGAAGTAGGTGTCATTTTTATAGCTGAATGCTTACTGTTGTTGTACGATTCTACGCTTTTGAGCAAAACGTCAATGTAACGTGGCGTGTTTGAGTAAAATACTGCCATACTCTCTCCTTTATAGTTCTTATAAATCTTTCTACGATGGCGGCCTTTGCATCAGGGCTGCGTAACACTCCATACTCTATACCGTATTTCTTCAAAATTTCTTCCATTTCGCGACCGATAAACTCTATTCCTTTGTCAGTTTGAAGACACACCGGTTTTCGATTGTTACTTCTCGGCAAGATACGTTTGAAAGCATCACCGACTTTTCTCGAAGTTTTATCCTTGACTGATTCCACAAATCTGTACTTGCTTACCACGACTATAACAGCTAAATGGTAGCTGTAGCCATAATTGTGAGTTTTTATAGACCTGACATCCATCAAATCAGCTTCCCCCACATCGTCAATATTTCACACATTGTAACTTCGTTTTAGGAATAGATCTCGAGGTCTGTGCAAGTTGTAGGCATCTTGACTCTCGAGCCATTCGATAACACTTTGTCGATCATGTTTCTTACGCGTAGCTTGAAAAAATTTATCAACACCAGCGTATGCCGGAGGTTGCAGGGGGCTGTAGTAAAGGTTCTCAAAAGTTTTATGCATTGTGCACCTTTTTATTTACTTTCTTTAGCTTTGGTTATTTATCACTCGACGTTGATTTTCTTCTTATTTGTTTTGGTTTTCTCTTTACAGACCTCTTGCTGCGAGAAAATTTTTTTTCCACTTTTATTTTACTAGCCATGCAACAAGGTGTCATTAAAGCCAACATTCTTTCGTCAGCTTCTGTATCTTCAGCAAACATACAAGAGAAAGCGTAATCTGCTAAAACTTGATCGGCTTGACGACGATTACCTACCCGCGAAATCGCATTGTCGACAGGCTTCATCCAAAGGATTAATTTCTACTTCGTCACGCTCGATGCGATCAGCTAATTCAGAACCTGGTCCATAGAATCTATAGTCAGGCACATGCATCTTAAACGGTAGTAAATCAATCAAGGTGATTCGTAAATTTTCGTCTTCTTGCTAACTCACTTTTTTTTCTCTCTCTTGAACATCCCGCTCAATCGACGCCATACTTGAACTCCTGTCCTCAATGATGAAACTTTCTTCTTCTTTTTCTTCTCTGCATCAGGTGCCTTTTATTCTTCTTTGAACTCTTTCTTTTGACTGGTAAAGCGCAAGCTCCTTCACCTGGGACATCCTTGTTGTGACTGCTGCTGCTGGGAGCAGATGAGTATCTACCACTACCACTACCACCACCATCAACATTACCACCTCTACGATCAAGTTCTTTCACAGAGTGGGGGCGTGGTGTGTAACAAAATAATTAAATTTAATTTTTCTTGTAAAGCTTTTTTGAAATAAATTTCTTTATCTCAAAGTAATATGACACTCTATTTTTCTAGAAATTGAATTGCTTACAAACAAAGTCGATAACAAAATCACGCAATTCAATTTTCAGAAAACCGGAGGGAACACGACTTTTATCGCCATGGGCCTAATCTTAATAGACGCGATAAGCAGCGATGCGTATACAGCATCAGCCGAAATGTTTCCCATCGATGTTTTAGAGAACATATAAGCTAAGTGTGGCCCATGCAAAACAGTTCAGTTGTATTCTAACTCACGAATTGTGCGAAAGCTCTCGCGATTATAAAATTTATATGTTATAAAGTATATTGTATGCCATTACCGGGAAAGTTATAAAACCAAGCTAAAAAATAAAATTCTTCTTAAAAACTATAAAACATAATACATACATCAATAAATAAAACCTTATAGAATTTCTATAATACATAAGTTAAATTAATTATCAGCGATCCAGTATATCGCAGCTTCAAGGTAAGAGAAATAAAGAATACTTTATACAACATTCATATTTTCCGCCAGAGCACAGCTCTAGCAGTCTGCAAACCTTCTGCCCTTTCCTATTTTTTTCTGCCACGCTAAAATAAAACTTGTCCGTGCAGCCGCTCGGCACGAGACAAATAGAATGGGGTCAATTATAGTTTATTAAATTAAATTATAATTGAATACAAATCGTTACAGCTAAATAACTAGTGATAGCTAGCTGGGATCTGTGAAAACGCGGAAAATACATTAAAAAAAAAAATAATTTTATAAGATTTTTCTTAAAATAAATACAAAATTCTCTTTCACTTTTACAATATCAAATCATTTTCTTACTTAACTTTAAGTAAAATCAAAAAGGAAAAAGCAATTTTTCAAGTTAATCTAATTCTTTCTATATCTTTAATGCATGAAATATATGTGCTTTTGTAGTTTGTGATCTAGTAGTTAGTCTGACAATATAAATACATAATACTCAATCTACATTTTTTATATTTAATACCCATAACAAATACTTCAAATACTATATATATATATATATATATATATATATATATATATATATATATATGTATATATTTCAAAACTTACACATAATTAACTAACTGTAAAACATTATATTATAGAAGAAATTCATAATTAACTCTTACTATATAAACTATTATATACATACATTTTTATATACATATTGTAACAGGTGGGACAATTATTAATAATAATTGTTCGTGGCTAATAAGCCGTCGGCTGAGCTGCTGTTGTGCGTCAGCTCGCGCAACACGCGACGCGTGCTGGCGTCCACTATTGCTCCTGCATGGAGTAAGCCAGCGGCGTAACGCCGGAATAATTTTTCATTGCTGCCGCTGCTCTGGCCGTCCTGCTGCAAAGTTCGCTGAACCCCGGTGGATTCAGCTCCGTGCAGAGTCGCCCCGACGCACGGGTTTTCGCGATCTGTAAGGAGCGCGAAAGCGCGGAAAGCTAATTGCCGCAACGCGCCAATATAACGGCTTTTCGCGTTTGCCTAACTCGGTCGTGGAGCAGGCGGGTCGTGGGGAAAATTGACTCACGCGAGTTTAACTTTCAATAACAAAATAAACTATATTCAACAATAATAGATTAACAATAATAGATTAACAATAATAGATTAACAATAATAGATTAACAATAATAGATTAACAATAATAGATTAACAATAATAGATTAACAATAATAGATTAACAATAATAGATTAACAATAATAGATTAACAATAATAGATTAACAATAATAGATTAACAATAATAGATTAACAATAATAGATTAACAATAATAGATTAACAATAATAGATTAACAATAATAGATTAACAATAATAGATTAACAATAATAGATTAACAATAATAGATTAACAATAATAGATTAACAATAATAGATTAACAATAATAGATTAACAATAATAGATTAACAATAATAGATTAACAATAATAGATTAACAATAATAGATTAACAATAATAGATTAACAATAATAGATTAACAATAATAGATTAACAATAATAGATTAACAATAATAGATTAACAATAATAGATTAACAATAATAGATTAACAATAATAGATTAACAATAATAGATTAACAATAATAGATTAACAATAATAGATTAACAATAATAGATTAACAATAATAGATTAACAATAATAGATTAACAATAATAGATTAACAATAATAGATTAACAATAATAGATTAACAATAATAGATTAACAATAATAGATTAACAATAATAGATTAACAATAATAGATTAACAATAATAGATTAACAATAATAGATTAACAATAATAGATTAACAATAATAGATTAACAATAATAGATTAACAATAATAGATTAACAATAATAGATTAACAATAATAGATTAACAATAATAGATTAACAATAATAGATTAACAATGATAGATTAACAATGATAGATTAACAATGATAGATTAACAATGATAGATTAACAATGATAGATTAACAATGATAGATTAACAATGATAGATTAACAATGATAGATTAACAATGATAGATTAACAATGATAGATTAACAATGATAGATTAACAATGATAGATTAACAATGATAGATTAACAATGATAGATTAACAATGATAGATTAACAATGATAGATTAACAATGATAGATTAACAATGATAGATTAACAATAATAGATTAACAATAATAGATTAACAATAATAGATTAACAATAATAGATTAACAATAATAGATTAACATTAACGATTTTAAACGCGCGGGCTAGCCTTTACCTTATGTATGTGCCTCGAGGACGATCGCTCTATCTCTGTCTCTCTCTCTGTCTATCTCTCTCTCTATCTCCCTCGCGGCCGGCGCTAGCACGTCCTCTTGTCTCGCCCTTCTCCGCTTCGCTTCTCCTTCTCCTCCACTCCACTCTGGCTGCTCGTGGGATGCGCCTCTACACTCACAGCACAGTGGGGAGATATCTCGCGTACGCACTCCACTCGCAATGCGGCGTCGCGGCAACAGGTCGCTCCGCGTGCTCTCGTTTTTACGCGGGAAGATGGCGGCGAGACTTAATCGGCGTTGACGCGCACGGATCGAACTCCTAATCGATAGTGACGCGCTCGAGGCGTCAGCGCGGCCAGCGCCGCGCCCCCAGTCGCGTTCTCTTTGGGTAACTCCATGCTGCGCGCGCGTCGCCTATAGTGCGAACCTACGCCGGTACATGGCCCTCATTTCGTTACAATATATATATATATATATACTGATTTTGTTCAGCTTAGAACATTATTTTACAAAACTTTGTTTTACAATTTTTACAACATATATTCCCCATTTTTTTTTTAAATACGCAAGAATTCTTTTACGAATAAAAACACACTACTTATACAAACTATAATACACTTATGATTGTATACATTACATAATATACTTGTTATAAATTATCATTTTTAGAAATAAATATAAATATTTATACAATCAACACTTTTCATTAAATATTAACATAATTTTAAACATATTGTCAGTGGAGATAGTTAAACAATATTAAAAGTTCAAAAGTCTTTTTAATATAGCTTTGACACAAAATATTATTTCTATTTTAATAGTTTACTCGTACTTTTATAAAATACCTATTCATATTAAAACGTAAAAAGCTTAAAAAATTTTATATATTCACTTTAAATAAAATCATACACATTTTTATTAAACTATAAAAGTTACATAATATTACAAATAACCTTATAAATAAATTCTTTACTTTATACACTAGTTTACATAATACCTACAAATAAAATATAATGTAAGTACTTTCAATTATTTTAACACAAGTTTTAGGATATAATAACTTTTACGTACACAGTTTATGCTTCTATCAAGTACACATATTGTATAGCTTCGCAGGGATCTACAAGTTCTCTTGAACCTTTTTAAATCAGTTTTAGCCCTATAACATTCCACTTAAGTTAAATAACACTAACAGTCTTTGAAAGTGCTGTCTGTACACTGCTATACAAATATACACACTTAAAACCGCTTTACAGTTTAAAAACTAATAAATATCCCCAATACTGAAACATTCTCTTACACATTTTAATTATAATTACAATTTAAAAATAAGAAGAGAAAAAAAAAACACTTTTGCTGCCCATTTACACATACCACTATATACAAATAGCCTTTCTTGATGTTGGTCACATTGCGCCTCTTGATTTATTCATGCTCAAACAGGTAAATGCGCATAACTGACCACTATAAAATTTATTTAAACATACTGTTGCTTATGGTTTAATATACATTGACCTTGTAAAATATACAAGAAGATAAGAATATTCAGTTGAAAAAAAAATCTTGTTAAGCCAAGAGCTTGAGCACTCACTTCACTCCTCTCGCATCAACATATAATTTTAACTTTCAGCAAATTTGATTTTGACCAGATAAATAAAAACTTGCACAGTATATTAGAATCAACACTCTCACATAAAAATTACACTTTTAAATATTTTTCTGCATTACAATCACTTCCACCTTATAAAATTCCTAGCGTCATGCACTATATCACACACATTTTATGTTGTAAATAGTCCTTATTAACTGTTCATTTGACTGAAATCATTTTATCTGTCCTGTAGAATATTGGATAACTTATTGTTTTCTTAAACAAGTGCAAAAGTCTAAGTGCGTAGTGCGTCAAGAAGAAAAGGTGAGTTGACACACAGCACTAATGCATATACTAGCTCCATATATATATATATATATATATATATATATATATATATATATATCCTTATATTTACATATAATCTGAAATAGATAAACATTTATAAATTAAACTACTATTGTTATTAACGTACATTTTATGTTGTTGCTAAAAAAATTGAATGTTTTATGTTCGATCAGTCCAAATCAAGCTTAAACCGAACAATTAAATGCAATACTTTATACAATAATATTTACAATTATTTGATCACTAGCCTTCAGCAATTCAATAACTGACTCAGCAAATTTGAGCAGACTTAGCAATTCCTTATCGAGAAAACATTATTTACTCCACCTGTAAACAAATTAACCTTATTTCACACAAAGTAATATCCTTATTTGAAGTAAATATTATACCTATTTTCTATTATTAAAAAAGCAACTTATCTAATACTGTTGATTAAAATATTCAGGCAATTCACCGTTTGGCTCAAAAAGAAAATACTACGTCCACCACTCGTCCTTTTATTATAAACAAAATACAACTATCTCGTTGAAAACATAACCACTAAACTGCAGCGCAGCAGCCCTCAGTCTGAAAACCTCTCTCCCCCTTTTAAGCAGACCACGCGCAACTGGCTACAATACAGGCCGCATTTTGGGTGAAACATCTCGCTCGATTAGACGCGCGGAACACTGAGGAACGAGAATAGAACCTTAAGTGTGAATATATGCGCATGGAACAGACTTGCGTATACAAAAAGTCTTATGTGTTCCTTAGGTTTTACGTACATATAATATATTAGCATATTAATGTATATTAATATATTAGAATATTAATGTATATGAATATATTAGCATATTAATGTATATTAATATATTAGCATATTAATTTATATTAATATATTAGCATATTAATGTACATTAATATATTAGCATATTAATGTATATTAATATATTAGCATATTAATGATTGCCCTTTTTAATACAATTACCAATATTATTATATACCATTAATAGTATACTAGGTTATTGTATAATATTAACATTATATTATTTAATGTAGTATATAAACTTTTACTTTAACTATTTAGCTTGAATAAAACTACAAATCGACTTATAGATAAAACTTATCAGAATATTATCAATATTTAATTAATTCAAATTATCTTAGCTCTACGTTACTTTTACGCTAAATATTCTTATCAGTGATAATATTTAAAATAAGGCTATTAATATTTTGTTTTTTAGATTAAACTTTTCTCCTTATTAGTTATTACAGTTAATCAAAAGAACTTTGTCTTTATTATTTTTAACTATCTTACTTAAGCTAAATTACTACTAGCACTGTTACATAAAATATAAAACCCCTTGACAAAGAGATACAACGCAGGCAACGTACTGTTTATAGGCTGCATTTTACGCGTATCCTTCACATCGCCGCGTACGTGTATACATTAGGACAAAACGGAATCTTGTGTCACTCAGAATGAAAAACTACGGGTCTTGACGTTCTGACAAACTAGAAAAGTGAAGGTTTTCTTTTTGTTTCCCGCTAGTGCATTATGCCGCGATCTTTTTATATACATATGTATTATAAAATATCTCAAATTCGTACTATTTAGCAAGATTATTGTATTTACTTTATATATTATAAAATTATTATTATATCTCGAATTTTTGATAATCTTTAAATATATTTTCTTTCATTAGTATTAATTAATCAAATAAAACATTTTTTGTTTTAAATTTTTAGTAAAGGTAATATTCATATAAATAAATTATATTATTTTTTCTTTCCTTATAAACAGCACATTATCTCCAATAACCTTTCCTTCCCAATAACCGTGGTTACCCATAGGTAAGTGTTGTTACTAAGTTGAGTTAAGAGTAGCCCACACTTAACCAGTGTTGTGGCTCCGCTTTTTCGACACGGATTCTGAACACTCAGCGGGCCTCTTCACTATTCAGACGCGTCCGCTGAGACCCTTCCGTATGTCGTCTCAACAAGGTGCAAAGACTGCCGAACGTATAGGATATAAGGACCCAGCGGACCTAATCCTTACGACCCGCATTCGGAACGGGGAAGCTGCCCTCGGCGCGCAGCTGGACCGACCAAACCAGACTATCCAAGTCGGACTAATGGCTGGTATATAGATGAGTATACCTGACCGACTTATCCTTCTATAATTCCTATTCCCTGTTATTGAATAACATGTTGCAAAGGAGAGAGGAAAAATATAATAAAAGGGTGAGAAACCCAGTTTAATGAATAATACTTCCGATAACGAAATAACTAAAAATGAAATTAGTAAATCAAATAAGCGTAAAATTAGAAGGCTAAAAACAAAGGAGTTAATTAAACAACGATTAGAAAATTTAAAAAATTTGAATCCTGAAGAAGAAAACCTTAAAGCCGCAGAGGAAAGAGCACTCGCGGAAAAACGTAAGAGAAATTGTACGGCTATAGCGAGTAAATTAAAATGTCTACCCGAAGAAGTTTATAATAAACCATATTTTCAACATTGTTTACAAGAATCCCATGCCGCCGTACACATAGAAAATTTACAAGTTGTCAGTCCAGTCACCCATGTACCACACGTAGTATTTCCGGAACCAGAACCACCACCAGAAGCACTTAGAGAGTTAGCACGGCCACGAGAATTGAGATACGCAATACCGTGGTTTACTCAAAATAAAATCGACGCCCTAAATATAAAACTTAACGTAACATTTCTTAACACGGACTTGCCGGAATTCAATGAAAGCGAGACAGAACCACCGCAACTGGAAGAGGTCGCGATTGAAAGGGCCCAGCCTGTTGAGCCAACCCCAATCGACGAGGACGATATTCAAATCATTTACGAACAGCCATAAACGCTCCTCAAACAATCGGTAATATTCCCGCGAACATAAATAACACCCAAAACGACGAAGACGAGATAATTATACCACGCGAATAAAAGCATCCAACTTTTCCTATAATATTCTTTATTATCTACCTTACGACATATAATATTTTATGTATGCCCATAACTATTTTATTTAATAATATCATATTATATGCGTATATCCACACAATTAGGCGTATTTAGTAAATTACTATTACCAACTTCAAATACCTAACTAACACAATTGACTTACTATATTAACCATATGATTCCCGATATTTTCAACTTTCCTTTCCACGAAGTTTCAAGACTCGAATTCACCGAACGACGCCAACATATCGACTCTATAAGCGAAAACGACCATGATAGGTGGACCTACTGCAACGTTCTAGAAGGGCGAATCGCTACCCTAATGCACACCCAATTATTATTGAACGAGGTAATAATTGAACTAGTTAACCACCAAGTAGAGATATTTAGAGAGTTGAGAGCCAATCAAATATACTTAGACCCAACAGTAATCGAAAACTTAAGCGAAGCCTTCGACCGATTGACATTAGGGAAACATTAATTGATAAATCAAGAATTCGTCCCCTTATATATATGCAAAATACTCACTTTTCAAATTATCTTATCGTATTATTTTAAGAAAATTATGACTTATAGGTTGAGTGTAGATGTATATATGTGGATAGACATATATGTATATATATATATATATATATATATATATATATATATATATATATATATATATATATATATATATATATATATATATATATATATTACTATTGAATATCATACTAATTAGCTTACAAATATTTAATACTCTATAATTAAAATTTAAGAATACAAATTTTATAATAGTAAACATTTTTTTTTTAATATTTTAAAGATAAAATCCTTACCAGTAAGGTACTAGTAAATTAAAGGTTATAAAAGTTATTAAAAAGTTATATCTTTACGCTATAGAGCAGATATTCCATGCGTTTTCACTCTTTGGTTTTTCTCTTTATAGTATTAATCACTATTATTTTTTTTATTATTACAAAAATAAGGGCTTTGATAAGGAAATCACGAGTACACTAGTCTCCCTTAATTCGAAAATAAAGTAAACAATTCAAACTTCGAATTTGATTGATATTTTACACTTGGTATACGCCTATTAATATTCATACACTTAAATTGTATATGAAGTCCACATAAATATTATATTATTTTAACATAATTAACTAAGAAGCGATAGTTAAATAATCAGCTACTATATTGATTATTTTTAAGGAGATTTTCTAACTGGCAATTATTTTGGCACGATCGATCCGCTTAAAAAAAATTATTTTATTTTTTTTTTGGGAAAGTTACGTTTTGCCGCAAGCTTTCATCGATAGCGCAAGTCCTAACGGCTATTCTTTCGATAACATTTTTTTTATATAGTTTTTTTTTTGCTTGCATTGATTACAGATAGCGAGTTCCTCGGAACTTGGTTGTCTTGCTAACAATCTGGCGCGCCCACCAGCTGTTCCCTATTGATTGCAAGGCAAGTGCCAAAATAAATGACTAGAGCAAGAATCTCCAAAGCAAAACGCGCTTTAAGGAAAATAGCTATACTATTGAATATACCTCTTTATAAAAGAAGAGATTTCTATCGCAAAGTAAAGGCAATCAGTGATAAAGAAATCAAGGAGATTATATTTTGTAAAACCGAAATAAGAGAAGCTGATTCAACAACGTAAACTTGTGCATAAGAATTGAAATCATTATATATATTAAGTTTTGTTATAATTATAATCGATCTTTGTACACGACTATCAAGTCCAAAAGAATTTAATTATCATTAAAATCTATGTGTACCTTCATATTCATACTATTAAGTATCTTTTTGGCATTCTTAATCTTCGTTAAATTCTATTTACATTATCAATTTAGCAGTTTATAGAAAAAGTTACGCTTTATTAATCAACATTAATCGAAACTCGTTTATTATTTATGACATTAGGATGGAAAAATTGAATTAACTAAATTTAGTTAGAATAGTCATGCAATCGTCGCTTGATATTTAAAAAATAAAATTCTGAGAAGGTCCTGCAATTTGCAACTTATAATTTAATAAAGAAAACCCGTTATAAGAAACAGGTACTATATTTCCAGCCTAAATATTTAAAATCCGATATCTTATTTTTATTTGAATCAAGAATTTCGTTTAATCGTTAAACATTTAAATGATATGATATATCTAAATTATATATGGGTATATGTCTGTAAACATGTGTATATTTATACTCAATTAAAAGGGATTATAGTAATTGAAATAATACTACAATTATTAGTTAATTTTAGCAAAATCTCCTTTTTCATAAATACTTGACATATAAGTAACACAAAGAAGCAGAAACAGATGTGCATACCGAGACGTTATACATACGACCACTACCTTTAAAAATAATTACGAAATACTTATTATATACGAATAGCATTTCTAATTCACTTTAGTTACAGCCAAAAATTACCCATGTTAATAAAAAACGCCATAACAAACGAAATCCTAGCTTCAATCACCTTCTGTACGATCAACACAACCGCATACGTGTTATTGCTCCTAATACATGATTAACCATACTAGTGCGCAAAAACAATATTACGCATAGCAACGCCCAAAACCCAGAAAACGAGTCATTTCTATACAAATTAGATAAAGTAGATAACAAATTAAACATAGAGCAGGAGGAAGAGATCTTCCAAATTATACTCGATAGTCTAATCTAATTCTATAATCCAAGTAATTTTACTCGATTTTACATTTAAACATATAGTTATTATTCCAATTAATATAACAAAAAATTTTGTTGTAGTTACTATATTAACCTTCGTTTTGATCCAAAAATCTCCTTGCTTTAATATTTCAAGAAAAAAAAAGAAAAAAGAAACCTCTCATTATTTTATTGTACAAATAGCGAACTACCGCAAAATGGAAAATCAGAATGCCATTGCCAACCTCACGCATCATCAGACTATTACTGATGCATTGCTTAGCACTATGGGTGAATGTATGGCAGTACAACAATCATTGCTACACATACCTAATTACGATGGCAAGAACATGCCTCTAAAAACGTTTATCCAAAACGTCGAAAATGGACTTAGCATATGACCAGCAGGCATAAGAAATGCCTTTATCAAAGGAGTTATCGCAAACCTCCGCGATACCGCCCGCGACGCTGTAGGAGATTCAGCTATAAACACAATCGATAACTTTAAAGATGCCCTTAAGGTATACTTCGCCCCCAAAAAGAACTACTCTCACTATTGCGTCGAACTACAAGCAATTAGAATGAGAAGAGGTCAAACTATAATGGAGTATTACAGTCGCATAACAGAAATTATGGGAGGCGCTCAAGCTTCCCCAAACGAAAAATTTACGGAAGAAAAAGTTCCCCACATGACAACAATGCTAGAAGGCATAGCACTAGAGTCTTTCAAACGAGGACTCTCAGACGACCTTTTGTATGCTGTAAGCGTACAAGAACCAGGAACTCTAGCTAATGCACTTCAAATAGCCCAAAGAATTGAGAGAGATATGCTCAACTCGAATGATAGAAAAGGTCTCATAAATACAGCAATGATGAACTCACCTGAACGTCATGTTCAATTCAAAGAGGATCAAATTTATAATAGAACACCTTGGAGAAGCCAATCTCCAGCGGATAGATATAGAGATAACCAAAACCAAACACCAAATCCTAGATATGCATATGATCAAAGAAATAAAGTTATTCCTCACAATTCAAGGTTTAGACCCAACTATCAAAGTAGAAGTATATCACTCTATGATGAACGAAAATATCATGACAAGAGATACGATGATCGTCGCGAAAACAGACCAACACAAAGGCAACGTTCTCCAACACCTACAAGGTACCCTTCTCAGGTTCCACAACAGTATATGCTATCTGAACCATATGCATACCCACCTCAACCATTCGTCTATGCACCACCGTGTATGCCTCCGTACTATTATCCACCTCAACAACAACCAATGGTTCGAAGGAAATCTGAGGAGAATTTAAACTCCTTAGCAGCCCGTCGAACGGACGCTTCAACGAGCGATCAGCCATCCACCAGTGGTCAAATTTATATCGGCGGAGGAACTCCAGAAGGATCCCCTGGACGAGCCACCGCACCACTAGTAATCTTGAACGCCCCGGAACTAAAACAACCTACACAATTTTTAATTGACACCGGAACCGAGATAAACTTATTACATGTAAATCCTTTGAAACCTAGAACTATTATAGCTGGACTCGAAGCTATGACGATAACTGGCATTACAAAAGATAGTTTAAATACCGCTGGATCAACGGAAATTACATTTTTCGACCAACCTATAAAATTTCAGGTTTTAATAACAGACCTTCCTATTCCTGTATTGGGAATATTAGGGGTAAACTTTTTAAAACCCGAATCAGCAGAAGTCTCATTTCACCATAACGCTTTAATTACATCTTCTAGACCAATAAAGCCTATTCGATTCACAAATTTCGAATACAGGAAACCCAAACCTACTAAATATATATTACAGGCTAGAACTAGAACCAAAATAAAAATAAATTTGTATCCTACGGATTTAAAGACCGGATACATACCACTACTCGAAACTCCAGAAAAGATCTTTGCCGGTAAAGCTGTAGTAGCCAATAACAATCAAGAGTGCTACATAATGGCAATCAACGCTTATGATGCAGATGCCGAAATTGAAATTCCACCCCAAGAATTACACCCCTCTGACTTAGAAGAATCAGAAGATTTTTTCCAGACTGATGACAATGATCCGGAAGCACTAGCACAGGAGGATAGACTTCGATGAATCATGGAACTTCTACGTTTAGAGGAACTGAACCAGGAATAAAAGGACCATGTAATAGGGATAATCATGGATTACCCACTACTATTCCACCTACCTAGAGATAAACTACCAGCAACTGATGTTTTGGAACATACAATTCCCACAACGGATGATATACCCGTATTTGTTAAACAATACAGATATCCACCTGTACAAAGATGAGATACAAAAGCAAGTAAATAAACTACTTAAAGATGGTATTATCGAAAATTCCACCTCTCCTTACAATAATCCTTTATGTATCGTCCCTAAAAAGGTTGATTCTAAGGGAAATAAAAGATGGAGAATGGTGATTGATTATAGAGCCCTAAATGAAAAGACCATAAGTGACGTCCATCCTCTGCCACAAATCCATGAAATCCTAGACAAGCTAGGAGGAGCCAAGTATTTTGATACATATGACCTAGCCAGTGGATTTCACTAAATCAGAATGTGCCTAAAAGACCGACATAAAACAGTTTTTAGCACCGGCACCGGTCATTTTGAATATAATAAAATGCCATTTGGTCTAAAAAATGCTCCTGCAACATTTCAACGATTAATGAACAACTTTCTCTTCAACCTGATAAATGTGAATTTCTTGCTAAAGCAGTCCAATACTTGGGACACATCATCAGCGAAGAAGGAGTAAGATCCGATCCAAAAAAGACAGAAACAGTCAGAAATTTCCCAGTACCTAAAAATCAAAAAAAATATCCGCCAATTCTTAGGCCTTGCCGGATATTATAGAAGATTTATTGAAGGATTTTCAAAAAGAGCAAAACCAATGTCTGATCTTTTAAAAAAAACGGTAGCATTTGAATGGAAAGACGAACACAAAAAAAGTTTTGAAGATCTGAAGGAAGCATTATGCAATGCACCTGTTCTACAGTATCCTGATTTCAACAATCCTTTCATCCTTACCACAGATGCATCAGACTACGCAGTCAGCGCAGTTTTAAGCCAAGGTAAGATCGGTGAAGACCGACCCATAGCCTATATGTCTCATATAATGAAACCAGCAGAAAAGAATTACACTATAACAGAAAAAGAATGCCTAGCGGTCATATATGCCGTATTACACTTCCGCCCATACTTATATGGACGAGCGTTCACCCTAGTTAGCGACCACGAACCATTAAAATGGATAGATTCTGTAAAACCACCTGTACAAAGGCTTATAAGATGGCGAACTCGTTTACGTGTGTATGAATATAAATTTCTATATAAACCTGGAAGATTAAACGTAAATGCTGACGCGCTATCAAGGAACCCTGTGCGTCCAAATTCTGTTGCTTTACCCACGTCCTCTTCCGCACGTATAAATAACACGACAAAACATACAGCTCCTAAAAGAGGTAGACCCATTGGTTCTAAAACTAAACCGATAATACCTATAGGATCTGACTCTGACGTGGCCGGCGCAATCATAGCTGAGAGAATTCTTGCACGTAGACAAAAAGTCACTGACCCTAGTAAAGGAGCAATAGTAAAAAGACCAGCTCCTATAATAAAGGAAACGATAGCTAAATCCAAAACATTAAAACCAGCTCTTTCCACTCATAACGCTCCTAAACCTATTAGACCTTCCGATCTAAAGAAAAGAGACACCTTTTTCGAAGAAGAGTCAACCGACACTAATGCACCGCCACCCGTACCAAGGAAAAGACTCAGTGGTTTTCCTAGTCTCATTTCAAAAGGGCCTCCAACCAGAGAAACCCTACCCTCATCAGAAGATGAACAAACTAACGAAAACCACCCACATGCCCAGAATACCAAAAACATTAAAGTAATTAGACCACCGGGTATATATCCTCATCCGAAGAAATAGGTTCTTTAGAAGAGTATTGGTGGGACCATACTCATCAAGGGCCTCGTAACCAGTTACTACACAGACCAATTGCTCGATCAACACCGGTAGACGATGACTTATTAATAGATGACTCTAACGACACGGAACAAGCACACGAACCTGAACGACTCTCACGAACCTGAACGACTCTCACGAAATAGACTACCTGCCGTTATAGAAGAAACAGATGAATCATCCACAGAAACAGACGAAGAAATAATTGAAAACCCTATGAAAGCTTCTAGTACGATACCACCTGGAATCTTTTATCCCGAATTTAGGAAACAACCAAACAGCAAACTAAAAATAAAATTAATAAATCAAGCCATTACCCACAAAAAGGATAATATTTTGCACTTTAGTTCTGTTAATTGCAAATTTGCAACTCCCATTTCCAAATTATTACTAGATTTAGGAAAAACCGATAAAAATAGTTTGAAAAACAGTAAACCGAAGATATGACAGTAATTATAACTCCTAAGACTAACACATACGTTTTAACCGCAATTTTAACAAACAAACAGTTTGAAACCTTTTCTACCCACGATTTAAAAAACGTTTTAAACACATTAGCTGACGTACTCGTAGAATACAATATAAAATCTATTAGACTATCCAAACACAACGACATGACCGAAAAAGTAACGTTTTCAACATTCTTAGATCCACACTATATCTTTGTTACGGAACTACAACAATACCACCCGAAGATATACGAAATGACATAATAAAAGAAAACCATGACAGTCTGATAGGAGGACATAGAGGTGTAAATAAAACCTACAGACGCATCCGTGAAAAATTTTACTGGACCGGTATAAAATCTGACATAACCGATTATATCAGAAACTGTACGAAATGCCAAGAATTTAAATTAGTTCGAATAAAAATTAGAGAACCTATGATAATCACAGACACACCTATAGGACCCTTCGATAAAATTTCTATCGATAGAGTAGGACCACTTCCATTAACTTCCGACGGAAATAAGCACATTCTAACAGTCCTGGATAACTTAACAAAATACAGCAACGCTATTGCCATACCTGACTTAAAGGCAGAAACAATAGCCGACGCATTAGCACGACACGTAATAACCTTATATGGATCCCCTCGTATAATTTTATCAGACAAAGCACCAGCCTTGATTGTAAAAGAAATGCAACAACTTGCTAAAATATTCAAAATAAATCAAGTTTCAACTTCTGGCTACCATCCTCAATCCAACGGCAGTCTAGAACGAAGCCATCTCATACTGTGTAATGGTTTTCTTACCTATACATACTTTATTTGTCTACAATACTGTTGAGAGGGTTTTCTTCTACGATGTTTTGAAATATATTAATCTCGATATCAATTAGTATGTACTAAATGTTATGTAAATAAATAAAGGTAAATTCCACACTTTATTTGCAAAATTTAAATATTCTAAAAATTTATATTAATATTTTTATTTTATTATTAAATTTTAACATGATTTTAAATTATATGTCCGGGTTGCAGGGGAATGGATATCCAAATAAAATAAAATGTATTGTTATATGCTATGAATGCCTTGGTATAAACCTTAGCACATTTATTTTTCGCACGAATTAATGGCGCGGTAAAGGTGCGCTCGTCGATCGCTTTGCTCTCCAGAGGAGAAGAGCGTGCGTGTAAGGTGCACGGAAAGTGAATGCGTCTGCTACCGTTTTCCGGTGTCACATCAACTCGGTTTTCGCGCAACGCCGAAAATCGAGGTTCGAAACGGGGCGCATTCCTTCCCGTACACCCTGCACACTAATTCGCGAGATTCGCACATATGCACTGACATACACACTTTCATTCGCACACACTCACATTCACTTCCCCTACTGCCTCTACACTTACGCTTCAATTTCGCCGTCGCTCTTCCTATTATTCCCTCTTTCTCTCTCACACTCATTCGCGAATCTTTCCCCTCTTCTACAATCGTCGCTCACCGCTCGCTGCCCAATATTTGCACGTGTTTCGGCCACTCGGTTCCTGGAATGCTTATCTTGGTGTTCGTCGCAGCTGGCTTCCTTTCGTGGGTAGAATACCTATATATATATATATATATATATATATATATATATATATATATATATATATATATATATATATATATATATATATATATATATATATATATATATATATATATATATATATATATATATATATATCTTTCTTTGCATACATTTTGTTTTCGCTGTGATTTCATTTCTTATTTTCTAAGCTCTACATAGAGGTGAGAATTCCTTGTAATAAATTCTCATTTCAGGAAGACGTAAGTCTTAATTATTTAATGACTGTCGTATCAGAAATACAAAATTATTATTACATTATAATTTTTAACAACATTTGGTATTGATAATCAATGTTATTATTTAATAATATTAAATGATTTATATTTATTAAGTACATAAATAAAGAGTATGATTTTAATTACAATGATAATGACATTTTCTTTATTCGACTATCGAGTGTGTTACAACTGGTAGAATACATTCGACAATATATTGACAAATACGAAGATTGGGACATCATATTACCATTTGCTATCTTCTCATACAACACTAGTATACATGAATCAACAAATTTTACTCTATGTGAATTAATCTTTGGAAAACCAACACGAACGCCATCTGCTTTTCCAACAGATAAAACAGAAACATACACATCATATATGACTGACTTAGTAAGGAGACTAAACGACATTAGGAAATTCGCAAGTGAATCCTCAGTCAACTCAAAATACAAGTCCAAACACTATTACGACAGAAAAGTTAAAAGCCACACTTATTTACCAAACGATATGGTATATATATTAAAAGAACACCGTATAAATAAATTAGATAAAATGTACAAGGGACCATATAAGATTATAGAAATACTTGAACAACACAATGTCGTTCTTGAAGACGAGAAAGGCAAACGGTTTTTAAAACACATGGATAAAATCAAACCAGCTTATCACCAATAGAAACAATTTTATTTCAGATGAAGTCGCAGCTGATAATATTGATCTTTGCCGTAACACAAAGCAACGCAATGAAACGATTTTCTATTCCGGAAATTAATGAGAACCCTGGGATCTACTACGAACGGCTTGAAGATATTACATACACTCAAGCGGATTGGAAGATCATTGTCTTTCTAGACATTACCCCGTTGCAGTTCAACTCTACATACCTGAATCGCACAGCCCAAACAATAAGGTATTCCTGTTACCATCGTCCATTTTTCTGTACTGCTCTCACAAAACGTCTGGACTATATAGAAAATAAAATTACAAGAGTTAATGAAATGTATAACAATCTTATCGGTTCCATGGAAGAGGTTGAACCAATAGACCCCACGGAAACACTTACACCTACAATAATAAAAAGACTAAGTGCACCCTTCGGATTCGTAGGGACTATCAGTAAAAGCCTTTTTGGAACCCTATCCGAAAATGACGGAGAACATATAACGGAACAGATCAATCTACCATTTAAGGATCAAACCAAATTAGCCACAATAGCGAAGGAAGATACTCATATAGTAAAACACAAAATAACTTCTATAGAACAGGAACTGAGTTCCTCAAGGAGAATAATAAATGCCACTCTACATACCTTGAGAGAAACCACATAAAAAATTGATGATCTTCGAGACATATGGCAAAGATATAATTTTAGGAGAAAATACGACCAAATCACAAACGAAATAGAATCAGCCCTTAATATGTATAAAGAAACATTTCAAACCATTCTAGATGCTGTACGTGCAGCAAGAATAGGACATTTACATCCAGCTCTTATATTCACCGACAAATTACAACAAATAATCAGACAAATAGTCGACCTCCACCCCGAATATGAATTCCCCATTCCCATTGCTCATGCCAGAACCGATAAACTTATAGAAATAGCACCTGTAAAATTAGGTTGTAGGAAAGATACATTTTTAGTAGAAATATCCATACCCATGTTAAATAAATTCGCCACCGAACTATACAAAATGCATTCCATACCCATTGCACAGATACACGAAAACTACACAGCATCAGCATTTACCATACCCCAAGCACCATATACTCGTATATCACTTAGTCATGACAAAAGAGCCAACAGTTTTATATCAGAACAAAGCCTTACAAAATGCAAACATACATACAACTACAGAATATGTACACATGACCAACCCATACACGAAGCCGACGCAGACATGGCATGTGAGTAATTGCTCCTAAATCAACCAAGTGACGAAAATTTAAAAAAATGTAGTATAAGTTACTTACAAAACCTCATACATCACTGGACACACCTCGATTCCATTGACGCATGGCTGTACTCTCTGCCCAAACCCACCACAGTACAAATTCTATGCCCCGGAGAACAACATGAACTTACCCGAATAAAAGGAGTCGGAATATTAAAAATACAACCTCGATGTACAGCTCGACAGGATCACACAACACTAGTAGGAATGAAAAATCTGGGTTGAAATATACAATTTCTCTATCTACCCAAAATAGCACTCAATATGACAAAAATCGATCAATATATTTATCATTAACTAAAAACCATAAATATCTCTATCTATTTTCCCACTTTCACTCCCAAATATTTTGCTACTAAACAAGAACCTCGACTAACACTTGAAAACATCCAAGATAAATACTATACGATTTCTTTATAGCCGAATAGGATAATAAAACCCTGCATACGTATCTATCTTATGGATCGTATGGATCCAATGTTTTTATAATAATTATAATAATAATCACCATACTAACGTTATGTATAAAATGTCCGACACAACACAAAGAAGAATCTGAGTTACCTCATACTCGTAGTCAAAGCTATGATTGTGAATTTCACCCAATCAATGCAATTTTTAATCCTCAATCACGAGTACCATCAAACAGAGCCTCGTGTCTGTCAGAATACGGACCTCATACAACTGATAACTACCGTACTAACAAGGAGAGTAACGAATAAAAAAAAAAAAAAAGTGTAGACATGTTTGTACATAATGTCCAACCATTGCCTGCTTCAGCTTCAATGCCGCACTGACTAAACTAATAACATGCTTCTCACCCGCTTGCGACGGTCAAATTTTTTTTCTTGCTAACATATTTTTTTTGTTTTACACAGGTTAAATAATGCACGCCATAGTAGTAGCTGTTATTCTGTCTCAAATCATCCCAACGTCATACCAATACCAGTTATCCTACTTTCCAAAGAATCCTTGTCTGTATTTTAAATTCCTCGGACGCCTACACGACTCCATCGACGAATTTACATTCATAGCAGAAATGGATGTTACTCGTAACTCAGTTAGCCACAATGAAACTGAGTTACACGCACAGATTGATCAAATACTACACGAATGTCCTGGCACTCCTACAGAATGTCAATTATATACAAAGCGAGCCAAATACCTAGCAGAAAAGTTATCTACTACAACAAAACTTCGGAACAAACTGAACAATTTAAAGTTTAACACCACAAATAAGAAAAACAACCAAGTACCACAATTTCAAAATTACTTATCAAGCGATGACAAGACCTGAAAGAACACACGCATCAACTACTTTGACAATGAACGGTATAACTCACCAACAAAAGAAATTGGATACACTTAAAGGAAATACATGGATACACTACCTCACTACCATCACGCGAGCAAGAATAACACACATGAATTCACCTTCAGAATTCTTCGGTTTTGCATAATCATGGCTCACTACCCTGGAAACCACACTTGACCTTCATGCAAAATCTACAACGAAATAATTGAGTCTCTCGAAGCGGCAGAACAAGGAAACATCAGTCCTTCCTTATTACCTTCGGATCTAATGCAAAGCCTCAGGACCATTATAACACATAAAAAACCAAACATTACGCTTCCAAACATTGATATGCACACCGCAGAAATAAGCAAAATCTCTCAGATAAACATCAAAAGAAATAAAGGAATTATATACATCCTTATCACCGTTCCACTTTCGCAAACTCAACCTACGAACTCTACAGAATCCATTCGTGCCATTTGATGGATGTCTCAGACAAGGACAAGAAACTTACTGCAATACGCGACCCAATACAAAAAGAACGACATCTTGTGAAATAACTATCCTAAACGACATTTCAAATATGGTATGGGATTCATGTAAAATAGTAACTCAACAAACAGACACCATAACATGGACACATATAGAAACTACCGAAGAATGGCTATTCTCTGCACCTAAACAAGAATATATACAAGTACAATGCAACGACAAGCCTAAAGAAGATATCCAAATTTCTGGATTCGGAATCCTCTATCTGGGTCCAGAATGCGAAGCTCACACACAACAAGTTAATCTACCACCTGCATCGAGGATACCTTTCGCCAGAATACATTTCTTCTCCAGTCTCAACCTAAAACTAAGGACTACTAACTTCACCACTACAATAGAACAGCGAATAAATCTAATTCAAATTTTAAATTATATTATTATCAGCGTTAACAACCAAAGCGAGCGCTAGTACCTTTTGAAACTCACACACAACTAAACCATACAAGTAATGTATCACTCACACAGCACCAACCCACGAGACACAGTATACATACACAACAAACTCAGACCATCTCTATACCAATCGTCACAAGAACAATACAAATAACAAGTAATCTCGATCCCGACTGTTCTTATGTACTCCTTTGCGCCTGCCTCCAAATAAATCCTGTATAAGCCACCTGCAAACTATTCCATTACCCCGCTGCACTTACCCACGACTCCCTTAGTACAGAAAACCCTGGAGTTTAACCTGGGCAACGAACCTCCCAATCCTCCTAGTCCTGCAATTACTAATCGCAGATTAGCCATAAGGACGACTAACCTTACGACTATTAATGAAGTCGATCCACCAAATTGAAATGATAGTGCAACTTCAATGTAATGACTACACCATTCAATTATTCAAGGAAAATGCAGCACCAACCCTCCAAAATTCATTTCCTGCGAACACTCAAGTTCAACCCTGGGTACGAAAATTGCCACGCTAGATCATCAAGGGTACTGACCAATTGTACCGAATACCAGAAACCTCTCTCGGCTAAACCAAAGCCGACCGTCAAACTAGACGTAGGACTGGCCAAGGTCGAACTGACACCAACACAAGAAATCGACCTGATGACCCAACTTAACTACGAAGAATAGCTATCCACCAAACAATTCTACCAGGTACTTGATGAAAGCTTGGCCTCTTTCTCGACAGTAATACGAGAAATGGGATTCGAACCAGGTCAAATAGGATGTCATATAAAAAATATAGAAGATCACAAGGTATGCCCAAAATGTCAGCAACCACGAGCTTCAACGCCCGAACTGACGTTCTTACCACACATAAACCGCATACCAGTGACCATTTCTTTCTGGGATGAACAACTCCTACTGGACAAACTGGAACCCGAACAATTCGAAATGCTACAAGGATACTACTACCTTATAGATGATCCCGACTACAGCATAAAGTTCCGGAAGAAGATCTTCTCAGATACGACAGTCACTACTAATGGAGGACAGAACTAATCCTACACCTAAGTCCTCATCAACTATCCTTCCTTGACTCTCACCTAATAAACCACACAACACGAACCACATAATATAGGTATAAAACAAATATATATATATAATTGTAATATAGTTCTATAATTCAAATAAAAATGTTGTGCGAAAGAATCAAGTCGATAGCTTGATTCTAAATGTAGTTTTAATATTCTGTTGTAATAATAATATTTACATATAATACGATAGTTTTAAGTACTGAAATATAAATGTTTATACACTATTTACATTTTAGAATATAGACATTTTATACTAGACTGAAACCTGTTTATGTAAACTTTAAATTTAAGTAAACATAAATTAATATTAACTTTACATTCATCACTTATTCTCATTATTATTATTAATTAATCTTATACTATTTTAACCGTGTGTACACTTTAATAAATTACTATAATTATCGTATGATTCTTAACAAATATCGTAATTATATAATATAAATATATATAAAGCAAATATTTTCACAATACTATCATTAATAGTTTTTTTATGAAATAACTACTATATTTTAAGATCATTTGGTAAATAAAAATATAATAAATATTAATATTTTAGGTTAAATATTAAGAAAATCAAATGTAAAATGCGAAAGATAGAGATGGAGCAAGAGAGCAAGCGAGACAGAAGATCTCCATTCTCTCTCTAGAAAAAGCTCGCCCCACCAAAAAGGCCCGAGCCCAATCCATAGCTGCGCGCACTTCTTTAGCGATGCTCATATGAGGACCTTTTTACCCTCACCCTCTCTTCTTTTTTCTCTGTCTTAAGCATTAACCTAATAAGAGGAAAAACACGTAGGAGGAGAAAAGGGAGGAAACGTTCATTGCTATTCGTCCTTTCTCACCCTCACCCCGTTCGCTCGACCCTTCTGCACAGGCGAGATACGGCGGAAAACTGTTTAAAAGACACCGGTCCACGGGGTCTCACTAGCATTAGCTCACCCGACCCCGGGCAAGCTACATGGCTCACGAGCATTCGCCACAAACATCTCCGGAGCACTATCTGCTCTAGTACAGCTTTGCGTTTAACTCTCACTTGCTTAAGCAACTCTCGACCACTTACACTGGCTGAGTACAGCTAGGCTCGTGCTATAAGACAATCTCTCGATTCGCCACAAGCACCTTCGGAACACTATCTGTTCTAGTACAGCTTAAGCTTACGTCAGACTCCTAGTAAAAAGACTTAGCGTGTCCGAGCAACTCTCGATCACTTACACTGACTGAGTACATCAAGGCTGGCTACAGATCTTTGTAGAAAAGTTGTATAGACAAATCTTCCAAATGCGTTATATATATATTCATTCAAATATTTCAAGTAAAATAGCTTAAGGCTAAACGCCAAAGATTAAAAATGAACGATTTGTCTTATAATAAAGAAATCATCAAACAACGAAAAAGTAATTATATTTAATTCATATTGTATCGTTTAGTTAAAGGATATTTCTTGTGTACAATAAAAAAAAAATTATTTGAATAAACAAAAAATTATAAAATAAAATATTCTCAATTATTATAAACCTAAATAAAATACATATATACACATATATACATACACGTATTAACAAATGCACCTGGTCCCTACTATCTAGGAGTGTACAGTGTTTATTATATTGAAATATTAACAAATGCACCTCATTCCTACTATCTAGGAGTGTACAGCATTAGTTAAATATATAAAAACATACATACATATATATATACATACATATATATTATAAACGCACCTCGTCCCTACAATCTAGGAGCGTACAGCGTTTATTATAATATTAACGTATTAACAAATGCACCTCGTCCCTACTATCTAGGAGCGTACAGTGTTTATTATATTAATATACTAACAAACAAGTAGCTTTACTCTAATGTAGTAATTTGGACGTCATAGTAGAGCGAAGGCACGTGTAAAACACAAGGAGGATTATATCACGGTATCTACTTTCATGCTGTAACCGTCAACGATTGAGGAAACGGAGGGGACGGTATCATGATTTTAATAACTTTTGAAAACTTTTATACATCAGTTTAAACGTACATTTGAGTTTTAAAAACAAAATCATATAAGATCATGTTATATTGCACGTGTAAAATAGTTTCTGTAAATTTCTACGGTCAAATGGAATGACGAAGTTAGATGCATCTGTACTTTGATTTTCGAAGGCTTGCATTACATTGCAGGGGTCATTTATAATTTCTCAACAGAATTGGTGCGAAATTAGATAGTATGGTCAATGGAAGATTTTCATGTTAGAGCTTAAGATTATCTTATCCCACCAGTACATTAAACACAAAAACCTGTATTTAAGGAGAACTACAAGCAAGACTCCTTAGTACATTTCAACCAGTCGCGTCTAAAACAACTGTGTTAAAAATTATCAGAGTCAGTGCAAGCCACTTAATTAAAATTTTACGATTTTAGTGAAATTTTAGTGAAAAAAATACATTTTCTTTTGCTACATTGTCAAATAACGACAATTAATTATCTGTACCATGTCGGCATTTTTCATAATAAAGATGTATTGTCGATTGTTGTCTAAGCCGTTAGACAACGCAACGATCACACGAATCTATTGGTCAGTGGCTTGATCCATCGGCATTGTAAGTATTGGATTCATTCGTTGTATAAAGTTTTTTACTTTTATAAATCAATGGATCTTATGCTTTAGTAATAAACCAAATGCTTGACGACACCGTGGGTGATGAAGCAATTTTGAGTTGTATTTATCAAGATAATGATAATGTTTTTACTGTATTTGAGTACGTCTCAATACTTTAGTTATAGATCCTACACCCTTTGAAGCTGGATTACTGACAACGTCAAACGTACAATCACACAACGTTAATATAATAAATTGTGAGTATTGGATGTGGTAAAATAAAAGTAATAAGTTTTTACCTTATTATTATTATGTCATATCTCAATACTTTTAGTTTCAGATCCGATAACGCAGATTCTAGATTACCGACCAGTTCAAGTGTACAATCGCCCAATGAACGTAACCTAGATTGTGAGTATTGGTTGTGTTAATATAAAGTAAAAACTAAAAAAATTTACATTATTATGGCACACCCCAATACTCTAGTGTCGGATACCTTACCCACTACCACGACGCTGGAAGAAGGCGAATTCGATTCGGACTCTAGCACCAGCAGCAGTACCAGTAGCAGTATCAGTAGCAGCTATGATACAGACATTGAAGAAGAAGAAGAGGAAAATAATGAAAGTAAGTTTACACATATAATTTTTAATCTTTCAAATTTAACATTTTTACGGTGACGGAATACGACCTCATTTTATCATGGAAAATGTGTCTACACGATATTATCGCCGTTTTGAGTACGAAGATAGAGAGATACAAGGTAGAATACCACCACCACAGCTAGATACAAACCTTTATCATTGGCTTGAGGGATGTTTACGTAGTCTACATAGACAATTTTTCAGACCAAGCGGACCTACTGATTTTATGGGAGTAACAATAAACTCTGCAAGATTTAATCACGGGCCTCTATGGTTTTCATTTACGCCTATCCAGAATTTTAAGGCAGATGATCTTTGGGGTTTATTGTTCAACGCAGCCCAGAGTGCTAACGATTTTAATATTGATGATACTTTGTCAATTAGTTGTGCTATTGTGAGAAGTGTAGCAGTGTACGATTAACCAAAGAAGGGGTAAATAAAAAGTCTGTATTATGTATAAGAAACGATGACAATTTTTGATTGCCACGATCACTGGTCGCAGCTTATGCTTACGTTATCAGGGGCCAGATACGCTCAGGTAAATTACACAATTATTGGGAACTTATACATAAAGTCAAAGGCACAGTTCAAAAGAGCCACTGAAGAACTTCTAAACTCAACAAATGTCCAGGTATCACCTGAAGGTTGCGATCTAGAATAAATTCATCGTTTTCAAGATTATTTTGCTATCCGAGGTATTGCTATAGTTGTGTACATTGAGTAATTTTGGAAAGGGATCTCCACCAGTTCATGATGGTACACGTTTTGTCATCGATACCCATACTAGGGTTATTCACACTTTACGATTCATGTACTACGAACGTTTGAAGCATTTCCAACCGATACTTAATTTAACAGGTACAGCTGGAACCCAAGCTTATTATATACCTTGCAACAATAGTTGTGATCGAATCGATGATCACAGATGCTCAATCAAATGTTACAAATGTATGAAAATTCCTATGTATGAATAGTCTTTATATCTCAGAAAATATAGCAGTTGGTGCTGAATTTTTTTCAGTGACATTTGCTATGAATATCATTTAAATACAGGGTCGTTCAATAAGCCTAGCAGTGTATGTGAGAAAATAAAGATCTGTGAAAAATGTTTCAAGACTGTGCGTACACAACATCGAAAAAATAAAGAAGAGCACAAGTGCGGTATTTCATTTTGTTATGCGTGTAAAACACGATTATCACTAGGTTATTTGTGTTTCATGCAACCTACAAAATCAAAGGAAACAATATCCAAAGTGCTATACTTATTTTATGACTTTGAAACACAGCAATCGACACCAGTGCCGGATGACAAAGAGAAAAAGATCGACGTACCCAATTTGTGTGTCGTACAACAAGTTTGTACTCAATGTCTTGAGATTGACGATATTTCGATTGACTGTAGAGAATGTGGTATGCATGAATACGTGTTCAAAATCAATCAAGTCAAACAGTCGATTGATCTAGCTCTCAATCAACAAAAAAACTTCACAAAAATTATATCTATTACTCATAATTCACAAGTATTCGACGCTCAATTTATATTTAAATATATTGTTGAAAATACAAGTGAACATATTATACCGTCAGTGATTTTCAACGGCTCTAAAATAATCTTAATGGAGTTTATGCATATAAAATTCATAGATAGTTAAAAAAAATTTCATATGCTATTATCTCAATTACCCAAATTATATGGTCTAAAGGAAATCGAAAAAGGTACTTTCCCCTACTTATTTAATACACCTAAAAATCAAATATACGAAGGTCCACTACCGCCTTTAGAAAAGTATTCACCTGATACTATACAAACAGCGTAAAGAACCCAATTTTTACAATGGTGCAATGAACATTTGAACAACGGTTACATGCTCATATTTCAAGTAGAAATAGAAAATACTGCAAGAAAGATGTGTCCATTTTACGATTAGATTGTTTGACTTTTCAAAGAACGTTTATGAAATTCGGCGTAGAGCCGCTTGTCGAGTGTACAACTATTGTTTCAGCGTGTATGCGTGTTTTCCGAATTTTTTTTTAAAAAATGAATCAAATCAATATTGTAACAGCAAATGGTTACAGGTGGGCCAACAACCAGTCTGAAATAGCCACGCATTGGCTCTGCTGGGTGGAGAAACGTGTACTCAATCAATTTATTGAACATGCTGGCCTATGTCGTGAAAGTAGGTTACCCGAAGGTATCGTTGTAGATGGTTATATTCCGCCGTAGGCCGACGAGAATCATAAAGGTACAGTACTACAATTTCATGGCTGTTTTTGGCATAAATGCTCTCGCTCTTACCGATTAAATAGAGACATAGCATTGGCAAGTGGTGAATCGATGGATGATAGGTACGAGAGAACGCTCGCCATTAGTATCAAGATAAAGCCCTGCAATTACGAGTTGATTGAAATATGGTGGTGTGAGTTTAATGAGGAACTCTTTCAAAGTGAACAACTTCAGCGGTTCGTTAAAGGAAATGTCAATCTTGTCAAGAGAAAATCGCTTGATCATCGAGATGCATTTTTCGGAGGTCGCACAGGTAGCACAGTTAATGTGTTTGATTGTCAAGGGGGCGATAAAATCAAGTACGTGGACGTATGTTCTCTATATCCGTACATTTGTAAGCGCGGTATATATATATATATATATATATATATATATATATATATATATATATATATATATATATATATATATATATATATATATACCGCGCTTACAAATGTACGGATATAGAGAACATACGTCCACGTACTTGATTTTATCGCCCCCTTGACAATCAAACACATTAACTGTGCTACCTGTGCGACCTCCGAAAAATGCATCTCGATGATCAAGCGATTTTCTCTTGACAAGATTGACATTTCCTTTAACGAACCGCTGAAGTTGTTCACTTTGAAAGAGTTCCTCATTAAACTCACACCACCATATTTCAATCAACTCGTAATTGCAGGGCTTTATCTTGATACTAATGGCGAGCGTTCTCTCGTACCTATCATCCATCGATTCACCACTTGCCAATGCTATGTCTCTATTTAATCGGTAAGAGCGAGAGCATTTATGCCAAAAACAGCCATGAAATTGTAGTACTGTACCTTTATGATTCTCGTCGGCCTACGGCGGAATATAACCATCTACAACGATACCTTCGGGTAACCTACTTTCACGACATAGGCCAGCATGTTCAATAAATTGATTGAGTACACGTTTCTCCACCCAGCAGAGCCAATGCGTGGCTATTTCAGACTGGTTGTTGGCCCACCTGTAACCATTTGCTGTTACAATATTGATTTGATTCATTTTTTAAAAAAAAATTCGGAAAACACGCATACACGCTGAAACAATAGTTGTACACTCGACAAGCGGCTCTACGCCGAATTTCATAAACGTTCTTTGAAAAGTCAAACAATCTAATCGTAAAATGGACACATCTTTCTTGCAGTATTTTCTATTTCTACTTGAAATATGAGCATGTAACCGTTGTTCAAATGTTCATTGCACCATTGTAAAAATTGGGTTCTTTACGCTGTTTGTATAGTATCAGGTGAATACTTTTCTAAAGGCGGTAGTGGACCTTCGTATATTTGATTTTTAGGTGTATTAAATAAGTAGGGGAAAGTACCTTTTTCGATTTCCTTTAGACCATATAATTTGGGTAATTGAGATAATAGCATATGAAATTTTTTTTAACTATCTATGAATTTTATATGCATAAACTCCATTAAGATTATTTTAGAGCCGTTGAAAATCACTGACGGTATAATATGTTCACTTGTATTTTCAACAATATATTTAAATATAAATTGAGCGTCGAATACTTGTGAATTATGAGTAATAGATATAATTTTTGTGAAGTTTTTTTGTTGATTGAGAGCTAGATCAATCGACTGTTTGACTTGATTGATTTTGAACACGTATTCATGCATACCACATTCTCTACAGTCAATCGAAATATCGTCAATCTCAAGACATTGAGTACAAACTTGTTGTACGACACACAAATTGGGTACGTCGATCTTTTTCTCTTTGTCATCCGGCACTGGTGTCGATTGCTGTGTTTCAAAGTCATAAAATAAGTATAGCACTTTGGATATTGTTTCCTTTGATTTTGTAGGTTGCATGAAACACAAATAACCTAGTGATAATCGTGTTTTACACGCATAACAAAATGAAATACCGCACTTGTGCTCTTCTTTATTTTTTCGATGTTGTGTACGCACAGTCTTGAAACATTTTTCACAGATCTTTATTTTCTCACATACACTGCTAGGCTTATTGAACGACCCTGTATTTAAATGATATTCATAGCAAATGTCACTGAAAAAAATTCAGCACCAACTGCTATATTTTCTGAGATATAAAGACTATTCATACATAGGAATTTTCATACATTTGTAACATTTGATTGAGCATCTGTGATCATCGATTCGATCACAACTATTGTTGCAAGGTATATAATAAGCTTGGGTTCCAGCTGTACCTGTTAAATTAAGTATCGGTTGGAAATGCTTCAAACGTTCGTAGTACATGAATCGTAAAGTGTGAATAACCCTAGTATGGGTATCGATGACAAAACGTGTACCATCATGAACTGGTGGAGATCCCTTTCCAAAATTACTCAATGTACACAACTATAGCAATACCTCGGATAGCAAAATAATCTTGAAAACGATGAATTTATTCTAGATCGCAACCTTCAGGTGATACCTGGACATTTGTTGAGTTTAGAAGTTCTTCAGTGGCTCTTTTGAACTGTGCCTTTGACTTTATGTATAAGTTCCCAATAATTGTGTAATTTACCTGAGCGTATCTGGCCCCTGATAACGTAAGCATAAGCTGCGACCAGTGATCGTGGCAATCAAAAATTGTCATCGTTTCTTATACATAATACAGACTTTTTATTTACCCCTTCTTTGGTTAATCGTACACTGCTACACTTCTCACAATAGCACAACTAATTGACAAAGTATCATCAATATTAAAATCGTTAGCACTCTGGGCTGCGTTGAACAATAAACCCCAAAGATCATCTGCCTTAAAATTCTGGATAGGCGTAAATGAAAACCATAGAGGCCCGTGATTAAATCTTGCAGAGTTTATTGTTACTCCCATAAAATCAGTAGGTCCGCTTGGTCTGAAAAATTGTCTATGTAGACTACGTAAACATCCCTCAAGCCAATGATAAAGGTTTGTATCTAGCTGTGGTGGTGGTATTCTACCTTGTATCTCTCTATCTTCGTACTCAAAACGGCGATAATATCGTGTAGACACATTTTCCATGATAAAATGAGGTCGTATTCCGTCACCGTAAAAATGTTAAATTTGAAAGATTAAAAATTATATGTGTAAACTTACTTTCATTATTTTCCTCTTCTTCTTCTTCAATGTCTGTATCATAGCTGCTACTGATACTGCTACTGGTACTGCTGCTGGTGCTAGAGTCCGAATCGAATTCGCCTTCTTCCAGCGTCGTGGTAGTGGGTAAGGTATCCGACACTAGAGTATTGGGGTGTGCCATAATAATGTAAATTTTTTTAGTTTTTACTTTATATTAACACAACCAATACTCACAATCTAGGTTACGTTCATTGGGCGATTGTACACTTGAACTGGTCGGTAATCTAGAATCTGCGTTATCGGATCTGAAACTAAAAGTATTGAGATATGACATAATAATAATAAGGTAAAAACTTATTACTTTTATTTTACCACATCCAATACTCACAATTTATTATATTAACGTTGTGTGATTGTACGTTTGACGTTGTCAGTAATCCAGCTTCAAAGGGTGTAGGATCTATAACTAAAGTATTGAGACGTACTCAAATACAGTAAAAACATTATCATTATCTTGATAAATACAACTCAAAATTGCTTCATCACCCACGGTGTCGTCAAGCATTTGGTTTATTACTAAAGCATAAGATCCATTGATTTATAAAAGTAAAAAACTTTATACAACGAATGAATCCAATACTTACAATGCCGATGGATCAAGCCACTGACCAATAGATTCGTGTGATCGTTGCGTTGTCTAACGGCTTAGACAACAATCGACAATACATCTTTATTATGAAAAATGCCGACATGGTACAGATAATTAATTGTCGTTATTTGACAATGTAGCAAAAGAAAATGTATTTTTTTCACTAAAATTTCACTAAAATCGTAAAATTTTAATTAAGTGGCTTGCACTGACTCTGATAATTTTTAACACAGTTGTTTTAGACGCGACTGGTTGAAATGTACTAAGGAGTCTTGCTTGTAGTTCTCCTTAAATACAGGTTTTTGTGTTTAATGTACTGGTGGGATAAGATAATCTTAAGCTCTAACATGAAAATCTTCCATTGACCATACTATCTAATTTCGCACCAATTCTGTTGAGAAATTATAAATGACCCCTGCAATGTAATGCAAGCCTTCGAAAATCAAAGTACAGATGCATCTAACTTCGTCATTCCATTTGACCGTAGAAATTTACAGAAACTATTTTACACGTGCAATATAACATGATCTTATATGATTTTGTTTTTAAAACTCAAATGTACGTTTAAACTGATGTATAAAAGTTTTCAAAAGTTATTAAAATCATGATACCGTCCCCTCCGTTTCCTCAATCGTTGACGGTTACAGCATGAAAGTAGATACCGTGATATAATCCTCCTTGTGTTTTACACGTGCCTTCGCTCTACTATGACGTCCAAATTACTACATTAGAGTAAAGCTACTTGTTTGTTAGTATATTAATATAATAAACACTGTACGCTCCTAGATAGTAGGGACGAGGTGCATTTGTTAATACGTTAATATTATAATAAACGCTGTACGCTCCTAGATTGTAGGGACGAGGTGCGTTTATAATATATATGTATGTATATATATATGTATGTATGTTTTTATATATTTAACTAATGCTGTACACTCCTAGATAGTAGGAATGAGGTGCATTTGTTAATATTTCAATATAATAAACACTGTACACTCCTAGATAGTAGGGACCAGGTGCATTTGTTAATACGTGTATGTATATATGTGTATATATGTATTTTATTTAGGTTTATAATAATTGAGAATATTTTATTTTATAATTTTTTGTTTATTCAAATAATTTTTTTTTTATTGTACACAAGAAATATCCTTTAACTAAACGATACAATATGAATTAAATATAATTACTTTTTCGTTGTTTGATGATTTCTTTATTATAAGACAAATCGTTCATTTTTAATCTTTGGCGTTTAGCCTTAAGCTATTTTACTTGAAATATTTGAATGAATATATATATAACGCATTTGGAAGATTTGTCTATACAACTTTTCTACAAAGATCTGTAGCCAGCCTTGATGTACTCAGTCAGTGTAAGTGATCGAGAGTTGCTCGGACACGCTAAGTCTTTTTACTAGGAGTCTGACGTAAGCTTAAGCTGTACTAGAACAGATAGTGTTCCGAAGGTGCTTGTGGCGAATCGAGAGATTGTCTTATAGCACGAGCCTAGCTGTACTCAGCCAGTGTAAGTGGTCGAGAGTTGCTTAAGCAAGTGAGAGTTAAACGCAAAGCTGTACTAGAGCAGATAGTGCTCCGGAGATGTTTGTGGCGAATGCTCGTGAGCCATGTAGCTTGCCCGGGGTCGGGTGAGCTAATGCTAGTGAGACCCCGTGGACCGGTGTCTTTTAAACAGTTTTCCGCCGTATCTCGCCTGTGCAGAAGGGTCGAGCGAACGGGGTGAGGGTGAGAAAGGACGAATAGCAATGAACGTTTCCTCCCTTTTCTCCTCCTACGTGTTTTTCCTCTTATTAGGTTAATGCTTAAGACAGAGAAAAAAGAAGAGAGGGTGAGGGTAAAAAGGTCCTCATATGAGCATCGCTAAAGAAGTGCGCGCAGCTATGGATTGGGCTCGGGCCTTTTTGGTGGGGCGAGCTTTTTCTAGAGAGAGAATGGAGATCTTCTGTCTCGCTTGCTCTCTTGCTCCATCTCTATCTTTCGCATTTTACATTTGATTTTCTTAATATTTAACCTAAAATATTAATATTTATTATATTTTTATTTACCAAATGATCTTAAAATATAGTAGTTATTTCATAAAAAAACTATTAATGATAGTATTGTGAAAATATTTGCTTTATATATATTTATATTATATAATTACGATATTTGTTAAGAATCATACGATAATTATAGTAATTTATTAAAGTGTACACACGGTTAAAATAGTATAAGATTAATTAATAATAATAATGAGAATAAGTGATGAATGTAAAGTTAATATTAATTTATGTTTACTTAAATTTAAAGTTTACATAAACAGGTTTCAGTCTAGTATAAAATGTCTATATTCTAAAATGTAAATAGTGTATAAACATTTATATTTCAGTACTTAAAACTATCGTATTATATGTAAATATTATTATTACAACAGAATATTAAAACTACATTTAGAATCAAGCTATCGACTTGATTCTTTCGCACAACATTTTTATTTGAATTATAGAACTATATTACGATGTTATACATGTAAAAAGTTATTATCTTATACGCTACACTTTCTGCTTTCAAAATAATATTACAGCCTGTATTTTTCCGCTCAGAAAATGCTGCGCTTAGTAGATACATTTCGTGGTCGAAAAAGAGGGTCGATATGGATCCTAAACACGTGTGCATCCGGTTACACTTGACTCGTGCACCCTAGCTAAGATACACGAGCATGGACCTAAAGCCTCATTCACGACAGTTAGAGAATAAAAGTTTTAAAAACATGCGATTTTTCCATGTATAAAATAATATTGAAATGTAGTTATATACTTACTAAGTAGGATATAACACTACATTCTTATTTCCTTTCTTTTGTTATAATGAGTAGACAATGATTAAATAAGACCGAAAATCGTATGTAACTTGAGCGAGAGAGAAATGCTGATACCAAAAGCTTGAAATTTAGTAAGAATATAAAATTATAACACCTCGAATGAGTGAAAAATTAGCGACATGAAATTTACATACGCAAGTGTATTAAGTTACACATTTGCAGTATTTTACACGCTAAAGTATAGCTTATATCACGTAAAAACAGCTTATTAAAATATAAAACTAATTAGACGGTTTAATAAAAATACCGGTATAAATATTTTACCGAATTCCTTCATATGATGGATGAATGTGAGAGTTCTTTGAACAACAATCTTGTCTTAAAGATTTGTATGTTCTTTTAAATTAGTCATTCTCCAAATAGAATGCCAAACCTGATTCTTTAGTATGACTTATATTTGCTTTTCTGTGATCATCAATAACAGAATAGTTGGCAACCTAACTTTTTTTACTTAACTTATATGCTATTTCAAGTACTTCAGTATCATTCTCTGCTCATTCAATAATTTGATGAGCTCGTCTGTATTTTGTACTAAGAGAAGTATCCTTGTTATTGTTTCGTTTTCTACCACCATTCAAACTTTCTCTTTTCAATTTTTTCGGGCGGTCACCTGTATTATTACGGTTCTTTACTTTTCTATTCTTTCGATTAGATATTATGTGCAATACTATAATTTTTTTTAATTATTAATTTTTTGTGATATATTATTTTTATTATTGTAAATTAATTAAATCTTTTATTTTTATATATTTTTATATACCAAACATTAATAGTACATTAGTAACAAGGACAAGAAGTCCAATATTTTTCCCACGGGTGAGTTTACTGCCCGAGCGAGCGAAGCGCAGCGAGAGCAGTATCACCCGAGGGAGAAATTGACTTTTTTCTCAAGTTACATATTGTATGCCCATCTCAACTGTGGCCACTTTTTGACTTCGAAACCGGGATTAATGCACTGTTAAAAAACAATATTGTTAAAAGACAATCGAAAATAAGGGTTATTGGTAGAACTTGATGAAATAAAGGAATTTGGACCAGTTTCTAGTGATTTGCGGGAAAAAAATTACTTTTTCCCGTTTATCATTTTTACAAGGAAAAAATGTGACTTTGGTCTTGTTTTTCATGGCAAAAAGTGTCCATCTTCGTTGAGATGGGCATAAAATATTATTTTAACTTTCAAGCACATCACAAATTTTAAAGTCTTACGAATAATATTACAATGTTACGTATAAAGGTTGACAAATGCTTACCTACAAATATTCTCTAATTCGAAATTTAGAATATTGCTGTAACTATGTAACTATGCGCTGTATAAGTGATAATAAATTCAAATATGTAGCTGTAGCGCTTAATGTAATTTCTACACATTGAACTGTTCAAAATATTAAATACTAAATTAATTGTAATGTGAATATGATATAATTATTGAGTATGTAAGATATTAAGAATCGCATAATTTATTAATATTTTGAATGATAAAGTGTTCTCAGAAAAGTAAATATACAATCGTGTGCCTGAGTAAAAAGAGTCTACTTATATCGATTTTAATATATTTTCATATTTAACAAAATAGATAATGTTTAAGAAGATTTATATACACATATATAAATGAAAATTTTAACTCAGTTTTCAACGAAGCATGCAAAGTATCAGTAAATATTTAACCATATTCTATTCGATATTTCAATGAAATATTGTAAAATGATATAGTAAATCTTCATGTGAAATTCTAAATAATTTCCATGTAATGACCTATCGAAACATTATATACATAGAATATAATAGTAATATTTCAAGTTAAAGTGTAAACCATTATATTTTTCTAACCTTTAATGAAATCTTAAAAAATCTTTCTTTGAAAGTTTCTGAAATAATAGAAGAAATATACCAGCTGTATATCTTAAAATAATTCAAGTAACGTTTATGAAATATTTGTGTAATATTTTAAGAAAGATTATAGTCATCCAGTTATAAATGTATTTCTAAAATATTTTAGGATCAGTTTATGAAACGTTTAAATAAATACATATGAAATGATTCTTTAAGTGATGCCGGCTATTTTTCCTAAATATATTACAAATATTGCTCGACTAATTTGAAAATAATTCATAACGTTTTAGGATACATTTTAAATACATGTTAGCAATGTTTTATATTTTCAACACCATTATTATATTATTAAAAATATGTCAATGTACATATATCTTTCGAATTTAATTAAGTCTTTATAGAATAAGAAATCGAATTTTGATCAGTAAGAATGATATACATCGAAAGTTACAGTTCTTTGTCTTAAATAAAATAAAAGTTTTCCTTTTAAATACAACTATTCATTATCATAGTATAATTAGCACGTAACCCACATATTTATTATAAAATTTTAAGTGTTTATTTACTATGAAAGAAGATTTTGACTTTTACCGTTATTTCACCCAACCCCTTAATTTATCAAATTGCGATATTGTTGTGATGTTGATTTGTTACTGAGTTTGTAAAAGTTAATAAAGCGTACTTATTTTAAACCTTTAAAAATTTAACTTAAGATTCGTGTTAAGAGTTTGAAGTTCAATAACGAGAGGAAATTATAAAACTAAAAACCGGTAAGGTAATAATCCGGATAGTATTTTACATGTTTTTCATAAATGTCTCTTTTATTTTATCGATATAAAAGAGAAGAAAATATTGAAAAGATATACAACAAATTGCATCGGTAAGTTAGGAATCGCATCAATATTTCTTATCTCCTTAAACGCTATCCCATATTTTAATTATATAAATCTTTCCGTAAAAAAGTGGTATAAAAGATATTAAATACCTACAAAAAATAGAAATATAAATGTAAACTTTAACGTGTAACATAAATATATGTTTTGAAGTTACACAAGCAACAAGTTCGTGTCGTCAAGTGGTTAAAGTATCAGCATAGCGGTCTCGAGATCGCCAGTTCGATCCCCGCATAATATTCAGGCTTTTCTCAGATTTCCTGAATTGTGCCAGATCAGGAAAGTCGATCGAGAAGTGCTTATAATTTTTTCTGCGATTTAGAGATAAAGCCTGTAAGATTGCGAAAGTTTTATGAAACAAGATAGTGGGTATCAAAAGTAATAATTTTTTAAACCAAATTTTCAGGCTTTTCTCAGGTTACCTGAGTTATGCCGGGCCAGAGAAGCGGATTGGGTAACCGCTTATAATTTTTCCTGTAATCTATAGATTAAAAACTATAACCTCGCGAAAGTTTCATGAAAAAAGATCTTTTCTATCAAGAGTTATATTTTTTTAAGCGTATTTTTCAGGTTTTCTTCAGGTTTTCCCGATTTTTTCTTAAGTTAGGATAGTGGTGCGAGCACGTAGGGACAGTTTTTCTGTAATTCAGGGATGGAAACCTATACGCTAACAAAAGTTTCATTACAAAAGACAATTCCCATGAAGAGATATTTTTTTTAAAAAGATTTTTCCGTTCAGCCCACTGTGCGCCGTGGAGTGCATGTAAGCGTGAGTTAGGCTCTAAGCTCTCCTATCTTTTTCTCTCTCGCCCAATCGGTATCATATCGCCCCGATTCGTGCCTGTGAGAGCGCACACTCACGCGGTGTGCATGTATACCCCTTTCCTGGTTATTGAATACACATATTTTACATTACTCAGCTTGAGTCATCCTTGACTCCACCCTTTTCCCCACGTTATCCTCGTATCCGACTAAATATAAATATATCGTGGGTTTATCGATTAAAACCCTGTTATAGGAGATATCTAGAAAAAAGCGGATTTTCGTTCTCTATTGGGAGAAGAGAACATAGGGGGTCTCCATCAATTGGTAAAATCTAATTAACATTTTATTTGTTATTTAAAGTTTTAAAAAATTATAATTTGTTACGAATGAGATAATACAAGGAGAACGCAATTAAAATTCTCATTTCTCGGTAGAGTAAGATAAGACGCGATGGTGAAGCTAGAAGCGATAGCGAAAGGCATATACATAGATGTTTCTCTTTCACTCACTCACTGCAGCTGTGTGAAAGCTCTCTCTCTCTCTCTCTCTCTCTCCCTCTCTCTCTGCTACGCGGCTCCGTAAGTACATCTGCTGTTACTAAGTAGCTCCTGCTATCTAGACCATTCTCTGCCGCCCTTGTGCCTGCGGGCCTATTTGTTTCAGTACCTTGCAAGCGCATGTGTGTAAGTCACCCCTGCAGTTATTATCTGCAGCTGTACTGATGGACTTACATGGCATTTTGTTCTTGCAACGGCAAACCCATCGCAGCCAGTTTTGAGGTTAGGAGCTGAGAAAGCAGTAGAGTGGCAGGAGTTGAGCACGGGCTATCGAGAACACAGAGGTCCCACGCAGCTGGAGCAGTGTGCGCAGAGCGCCTTCTTTACCAGCACGCCATCTGCCGACTCTACTTTGTCACCACTACCATCATGGTTGACAAGTGCGCCATCTGCGGTGAGATTCTCAACAGCAACGCACTACGTAAGTGATACTTGTGTAACATTAGTTGTCACCCGGAATGTAAACTCATTGTTGCACTCACTCGCGCACAACGCATCGCGCTTCAGCTACAGCCCAAAGCTGTAGCGTGTCAGGAGTGCATAGAGTCGCGGAAGTGTTCGCTCGAGTCGGCAGCCCCAGCCACATGCGCGAAGAGCAACACCGCTGTGAGTGGGAAAGAGAAAGAGCTAGTCTCGTCCACTCCAGCCAATAAGAGACCGATGGCTGCACTGCGGGCCAATCCGATACGCAGGGCCGCGCCCACCAGCTCCCCGCTTACCGCGTTGCCATGGCTATGCCCCGCCCTCGTCAATAGTAAGCTCCGATTGGCGTCGTCATCTCCGGTGACGTCACACGGCCCACCCATTTCCAGCATGGAAGCCGGGCATAGTTGGGAGACTTCAACGCGAGGACAGAACGCATCGCAGTCATTCGGGACGCAGAACAGCATCGTCATCGCAGAAAACGCATCGGCATTGCGAATGATGGATGCGACCTCTATTAAAAAGGGAACAACGGTCTCGTTTCTAGTGGAGTATGCCAACTCGACCTCTAAATATATTGACAGTGAGCTTGCTAGGCACAATGCTTCTCTTGAAAACAAATTGGACGAAATTGTTAATGCGTTAAGCTCGTTACCGGCAATACACAACTTAACGCTTTCAATTGAATCCAAGTTGCAGAAAATAGAAGAAATGCTGTCTCTTCAACATTCTCAGCTGGAGGAGTTGAAGAGCGAAAAATAAGCTCTCTGTCAAGAAGTATGCAACCTAAAAAATCACAATCTCACCCTTCAAGCCACTATGCCACAAATAATAGATATAATTTTATAAATAAAAGTAATAATAATCATGACACAATATTAAGAAAAATAGAGAACATTAAACACCCAAATACAGAAATATCAAACTTGTTAGAAAACTGCAGACTTGGCATACTCCCTAGAAATGATGAAAATACTTTCTCGTTGACCATTATTAATAATAACACTAATAATAGTAATAATAATTCTAACTTGAACAGTGATAATAATGACGATGTTAATAGTACTGGCAACATCCACGACGGAAGTAGTTTACTTTCTCCGAATGACAAGTGCGTTAATACCAATAAAAATAGTAATAAAAATAGAAATAGAGACAGTGAAAACAACGATGAAGTAAGTTGAGCTGCTCCACTCCGACGTAGCACGCGGGTTAAATCGGTCGATGGGGGAGCCATGCGCGGCAGTAACATCAATACATGTAAAGATATCATTATTTCAAGTATTTATGATGGTAACGATACTAATAGGATTGATGTTGCACACATTGTGCTGCGAAGGATCCTTCCACTGATTCGGAAAGAGGACATTGTAAGCATCTGCCTGCTTTGACCGGACGAGCGACAGCCCCAATCACCAATTTCCGCTAAAGATGGGGGTAGATGGTCGCCGTGGGTTGTTACCCTCTCCAATAGTGCATTAGTAGGGAAAATTATGTGTGCGAAGAAGTTCATTACAAGCTTCCATACGATAGACGTAGACACCTCGACTCTTGACCAGGAAACTAATAATTTAATAATAAATGCTAAAATCTTCATCAATAAGCTCCTAGACAGAGACTATTTTCTGAAATTTAGAAGCCTAAAGGCCCTTGCGATGAGGCTTAATCTTAAATATGTATGGTATAGAGGGGGCCGTTTCCTGGTCAAGAGACGTGATGGTGATGTCTCTCATTAATTTTCCTGAACAGCTGATCTTCAAGCGATATTGTCTTCCTACGGGATAAACCCAAGCGAATCGGAGCTCAAAAAATTATGTAATACAGCAGATAGGAGTTCAGCAGTTGTCACTGCTGCTTCTAAAAAAACCAAGGCTGCAGCTGCTAAATGACTAGCCAAGGACACTATTGGGGGTGCACGGAAGGGGATCGAGAGCAGGTTTTGTCAATGTGACCTCTCTTTTAGGACACATTGATATCCTCAGACAACATCTTTACAGTGGTCCCGCCTGCCATCTCTTCGGAGTTGCAGAGTTGCACCTCTTCCCCGACGTTGAGAGTGATCGTATTCAGATCAATGGCTATTCTTGTATTAGACTCGATCGTAACAAATTCGGAGGCGGGTTAGTATTATATATTCATAACACCTTCCAAGCTAACCTTCTGTGCACTTCATCGACAACACAGTAGGGAAAGCCGATTATTCCAGAATATATCATGTGTAGTGTGCAGCAGGATACTCTGCCGCCTGTCTTTGTTATGTATTTGTCAGAGCTATGATGTTATCGACCAACTCTCCACGCACACTTAAGATTATAGCCATAAAATCATCATGGCTGATCTGAATGCGACCTTACTCAAGACGTCAGACGATGCTAAATTTGTAAGGCGACTTGCTGATGATCTTAATTTTCGTATAGTAGATCATGGTCAACACATCACCTCAAAGATTCTTACACTTGGATAGATGTAATATTGACTGATGACAATGACATAGTGCTTAGTAGAAGTAATCAGGCGGCACCTTTTCCAAGTCACCACAACATAATAGAGGTTCAGGTTGGGGTTGAAACGGCTGTATCCTCTGTAGCTAACTCGTTTAGATATCGGGATTTTAAATCCATACAGCAAGACAACCTCCTCTCTTACCTTGCTGACTGTGATTGGTCGCTTGATGGCTTATATACAGACATCGACTACCAACTTGAATGCCTTAGCGTCAACCTCATGGCGGCAGCCAACGTATCTTACTGCTCTCTTCGAAAAAAATCAGGCAAGAACTTCAAGTAGGGGGGGTATGATATAGCTCTCAGTTCCGGGGTCGCGCACTGATAAGGGCCTATATTTCTTTAGAGCCCAAGGTGCACGCCTCTGGAACTTGTTCCCCTGCATTGTAAGATGTCTGCCATCATTGTGTAAGTTTAAAACTTATTAGATTAAAAAAATTGTTTAGATATAAAATTATGTACAAAATGGGAAGGACGAACAGCAGAATCTAAATTTATATCAAAAGTACATTCTAAAAAATTATCAATGTTTTATGAAACTCTAGTAGCAATCAAAATGAAAAAAAAAGAATATGTTTTATTTAATAAACCTATATACGTGGGTATGTGTATTTTAGATTATGCTAAATACATTTATATACATTTTACTACGATACAATGCTAGCTAATTTTAATAAAAATATAAAATTAATGTACACAGATACAGATAGTCTAATATACGAAATTAAATGTGAATGCATATATGAATTTATGAAGTATAAAGTATGCGAATTTGATACTTCAAATTACTGTAAAAATAATATTTATAACATTTCTCTTATTAACAAAAAAGTTATGGGTCTAATGAAACATGAATGTGGTGGGAAAATAATACTAGAATTTATAGGTCTTCGCTCAAAAATGTACTCGATTTGTATGGACGATGATGAGGAAAACGATAAAAAAATCTATTAAAAATGAGAAAGGTGTAAAATCTATAATTGTCAAAAATCTAATCAAGTTTAAAGATTGTGATAATTTTTTATCAAATCATGAAAACTTACATTGCGAACAAAATTTCAATCGATCGAAAAATCATGATATCTTTACTATTAAACAGCGAAATTAGCCATAAATGCAAGCGATGTTGCAATATGTCTTTTAGAAAACTCTACTGACACATTATTCTGGGCATACGTTGTTCAACAAACATAAAATTATAATATCAATAAGGGTTTTATTTACTTTTTTCGTCTATCACATCATTTAATTTAATTCAAGAATTGTGACTAACATATAAACCTAACCATTTAACGAATATTTGATTTTTGTTTCTTATATAACATTTTTTCTATCAAATATACATTTGGGTTTGCAACTTTTTTTAATTCTAATTCATAGAATCCACCAAGAATAGACACTTTTTTAGCATCTTCAATTAAATAAGTAACTGATGTTGTTTGTTGTACCTTTATAATTCTAAATCTTTCTGTAGTCCAATTTGGTGTTATGATTTTGCAAATAAATTTTTGTATTTTGATATTCTTACATAATTTCCAATTTTATACTTATGTTTAACATATTTTTTTTATTTTCATTATTGTTGAAAACAGTTAGCAATAATTATTTTGATTTATTTTGCGTTACATTTTTTTGAGTCATATTTATCGTGAAATGTTTTGTTTAATTATATTTATTTGTTACCTTTTTTAAAATATCAATCCATTTATAATTTCTATTCAAAGAGAATAATTTGAATAGTTTTTCTTTCAACGTTCTATTAAATCGTTCAACAATTGAAGCTTTTAATACACTATAAGTAGAATATAATTAAATATTATATTTTTTCAATAACTTCTCAAAATTAGAATTATAAAACTCTCTACCATGATCTGTGTGAATTTCTTTTAGAACTTTACTTTTAATATTTTACTAAATGCTTTTGTAATGTCATTACCACTTTTACTTTTTATTTATATCCTCTATTATTTTTTTAATATTTTTGTAAATCAATTAAATCAGATTGCTCAGCACTAATATTCATTGTAATATTTATCCTATAAATAAGTAAATTTTTATATACGCATTTATATTTATATTAAAACAATTAATTATAATAATAATAATAATAATTGAAATTTTGACATAGTAATATTTATTACATTAATTTAAGATACAGACATTTTTATAGATTTTTTCGAAGTACATAAGTTTGTAATAATATTAAATTTATCAGTATTATTCAATATAAAATTTCTATAATTAATGACATTAGTTAAAGCGCAAACAATATATTTTTCACGCAAAAATAGTCCATGATGATAACATAAAAGATTGTTTGGAAATGTCCATACCCACGGACAATGATGCTATTTTATTTCAATTAAATTTTCGTGTGATATGATTTCTTTTAATACATTAACTTTATTTTCTCCATACATAAATATTTTGTTTGTTATTAATGCTAGCTCTTGAACAATAGTTTCGAAATCTCTTCTGCATATGTTTCCTTCATTCCACATAATTCCATGAGGTATTGTTGTTTCTTCATTGTTTAATTTCTGTATTTCACTAGATAAATCGTAGAATCTATGAGGTGGTGTAATAATCCAATGTCCTACGTATTTTGGAGATATTAAAAAAACAGCTGATCTTTTATTATTAAATTACCACTACTATCTCGTAAAAATAATTGATGAATGTTTATACAAATAAAGACATTTTTATTAACTTATCTTCACCTCACCATAACACATTACAAACTTTATTCAAATAAGTACTATTCCTGTTAAAGGATTATATTCAATATTTTTATTATGTATTATTAAACAATATATTGTTGTTATCTCAGCTATATTTTCTATTGTTTCAAATTCAATACGAATATCAATAGTTCCACTTTTCACATACTCGTTTTGTCGTGAACAATTAATAACCATGAAAGGTGATTTTTCTAAAAATTGTGTCGAATTATAAATAGGTTTTTCTGTGTTCTTATTGTAATACGATTTTCTAAATCTACAATACTAAAATATAATAGTGTAGTATATTTGTGATATGCAGTATTTATATTTAAGCTTTCAACGGGATAAAATTCTGAATTTAAATATAAACGAAACGTACATTAGTAATATTACAATAATCAAAATGTTTAGCATTAGCTGCAAAATTATTTTTTTGTTTGTTCGTAGCGCTAAAATAACATATCTTGGTTTTTCTAATTGTGTTGAAGTTTTTCTGCCCAAGTATGTATATCTGTTTGCGGTAATAAGGGATATACATAGAAATCCCATGTTCGATAGCAATACGTAATCATACAATTACTATTTAAAATTCTTAGTAAATTAAGTTTATTAATTTCATTTATCATAATATGTGGAACTAACCTGTACTTCAGTTAAATCAATTTTAATTTTTATATCAGCCGTTGATATTCAACAATTTAAATAATTTCTAGATCTAATTAAAATTAATTCTCGTTTTGAATTAATTATAATATGCTTATAATCTTCAAAAAAACCTTAAAGTTTTTTTAGTGGAATTATTAAGGAGGGAGTCTGCTTTAACGGCTTCAAAAAATTGATTTTTTTTTGTCATAAATCTATTCCAAAAGTATCCAAGAATATATCTTCAAAATTTCAGAGGCCAATTCGACATATTTCCGAAGCTAGAGCAGTTTTAGTGGACGATCATCGAGCAGGTGCGAATGCTCGGGCAGACCCGAGCGCGCGCGCTCCACCCCTCGATGTATTCTATTATTCGACTATACTCGTATATACCTGAAAAGGTCCAACCGTCCTTTGAAACATTATTTGGAGTTTCTAGAAGGTCTGTGTTGAGTAGTAGTAGGGAGAACGGTATATAATATCACGGTATACTATAGCTCTCGGTATCGGCTTCTACACTGCTGTTTGTAGCGTCAGCCTTCAGTTCCACTTTTGATTTTACCGAGTACACATCAAAATGTCAAGCTACCCGAAAGGTGATCGATCTAAAAGACAGCGTGCTGCGGAACCGCGAAAGCGGAAATTTCACGTTAATCGTTTTACAAGTGTTTCATCGGACGACGGAGACTTACACACGAGCCGAAGTGAGCAGAAGTTAACGACAGCAAGCAGCGATGATGTCATTATTCATTCTGCGCACTGCTACCGCATTATTGAATTTATATCTGTGTTTCTCGCCATTTCAATCGTTCAATTCGATTGTGTGGCGCCTAAGTCCGAAACATTTGAATTCCGGCTATAAAGTCGTCGAAATTGCAGCATATATGGCTGTAGGCATTTTTAACGAGGGCTACTCTGCTGTACTTTCGACCATGCAGCTCCTCAATATCATCATCGGGCAGCAGTGCAAAAATTTTGCTGACGCAGTCAATGCTGAGCGCATAACGTAGGAGAACCGGCGCGCATCATTTTCCAGCAAGAAGGCTCGTACAGCCCGAAGATTAGAAACCCTCAGCCAAAACGAGTTTTTTGAAGAAGAGGAAGCACTAATGTATGACGCAGAGATAGCTGATTAACCTCTAATTACTGTAAGTACCCAAAAACTTATATTTTTTTGGACCGAAAACTTTAAAGCGCGTTTTCTCGAGTTTTCATTTTTACGATTTTTAGAAACCAGTGCCGGTGATAGCAAAAAGAATATACGTCCGATCGAAAAAAATCAATGTGATCTAGCTTCAGTATTAAATTATCTTCTATTTTAACTAAAAAAGTTGGAAAAAAGTATTATTTAAACTACTTTTTTTGCAATTTAAAGTGAATTTTTTGTTTCAAAAAAGTGAATTTTTTTCAAACTTCGAAAAAATTTGGAATTTGACAACTTCTTCGGTATTTTTTGAGTTCATATAGAAAAGAATCTTATAAAAATTTAAAAAAATGTTGTCTTGACTGTTTCAGACGCACCACACGACCTCCATCACCGGCACCGATTAGAAAGTGCAGACTCCAGGCGCTCCGGCAAAATGGTCATAACTTGAAGAAATTTTAATATTTTTTAATAACAAAAATTGTTTTTTAAAGCAAAAATATAGTACATTATGTTTTCAAAATTTCGTTTACCGCAATCATTTTCTTATCTTTAAAAAAAATCGCTGAAAAAACGCTTTGTTTTCCAGACCTAAAGCAGACTACCCCCTTAAATTAAACTGCTTATATTTTAAGATACTATGTTATATTTACTATTCCATCGACAAATTGTCATGTAAGTTTCTTCTTCTGAACTCAAAGAAGATATATTTTGAATTGTTGTTGTAATTCCAACATTTTTAGTTTGATCTACATCAATACCGTTTATTTCCTATCGTATTTCATCAAAAAGAAAAGCTATAAAGTTATTTGTAAGAGAAATATTAACTGTATCAATCATCACCTTCATATGTTACTTTTCTTTCACAATATAAATAACTATCACAAACTAAAGTGTAAATATCTAACTGATGTATTGGTATTCTTATTTCATCCATATAATTAAGTGTTTATGATATAAAGAATTGATAAGCATGATATTCAATTTTTGTTATTTTATCATCAAATTTAGTTTATCAAGTATATGTAGAATATTTTCCATTTTCTTCTTTAACTATAAATCCTAACGATTCTAGAAAATGATTATTTTTTAATGTTAATTTAGGTTCGTTACAATGTGCTCTTAACTTTTTTTTATAATTATGTTTGGTGTTGATGAGATTAGATTATTATTACAAATGCTAGAATTACTTTTATTCTTTTCTTTATATACTATAATTTCTTCGCTCTCAAATGTAATCTAATAGATACTATTTCACTTCCAAAATCAACTAAATTATCATCTTGATCGCAAATTTTTACATTTAAATTACTTATTTTACGCATTGCGAGTGGATAGTAAATGAGGTTAGTGGGGGTGAGCGATATTTTATATTTTGGAGGAACGTTTAGCGAAAATTCATAAATTGAATGTACTAGTCTATTATTACCATAAGCACCTGTTGTTACATTACATATAATTCGTATTGTATTTACTTTAAATATATTTATTTGAAAATTAGATTCATAGGATTTATTTGCTTCTAATACGAGGGTAGTTCAATAAGTCTTTAGAATAAAGTATAAAAACAATTTTTTTGGGGTAAATTTTTTTTTATTTTTCAACATAATCTCCTTGGAGCTCTATACACTTGGTCAATCGCTTTTTAAGTTTTTTTAATCCTTCAGAAAAGTGCGTTTTCGGAAGTTCCTCAAAATAAGCACTTACAGAGGCAATGACGTCTTCGTTGTCCGTCTCTGTCCACCGAGCCATTTTTTCAAGTTTGGAAATAAGAAAAAGTCACTGGGGGCTAAATCTGGTGAATACGGTGGGTGTTCGACCAATTCGAATTTTAGTTCTTCAATTTTAGCCATTGAAACGAAGCATGTGTGAACTCGGGGGTTGTCGTGATGAAAGAGAATTTTTTTCTCGCCAAATGTGGTCGTTTTTTTTAATTTCTTCTTTCAGCTGCTCTAATAATGATGCATAATACTCACCAGTAATTGTTTTACCCTTTTCCAAGTAGTCAATAAGTATAATTCCACGTGCATCCCAAAAAACTGTAGCCATAACCTTACCAGCTGACTTTACGGTCTTTGCCTTCTTTGGAGCTGGTTCGCCTGTGGAAATCCACTGTTTGGATTGTTCCTTTGTCTCAGGAGTGTAGTGGTGTATCCATGTTTCATCCACAGTCACAAATCGACGAAAAAATTCCTCAGGATTCCGACTTATGCGCGCCAAAAGAGCCTCAGAGGCGACCACTCTATTGCGTTTATTCTCAGCTGAGAGCAAACGCGGCACCCATCTTGCCGATAACTTTTTCATGCCTAATTTTTCATGTAGAATTGAAACAACTGCACCTATAGATATCCTTGTGGCCTCAGCTAACTCACGCACTTTTAATCTTCTATCCTTCAACACCATATCGTGGATTTTATTGATGATTTCGGGAGTAGTTGCTTCTACGGGCCTTCCTGAACGTGCTTCGTCACTTATTGATGTACGACCACGCTTAAATTCATTTACCCAGTTATAAACCATTGCTAAGGCAGGGGCAGATGTGCCATGAACTGAGTCCAATTCATTTTTTATCTCATATGGAGTTAAACCCTTTAAATGAAAGTGTTTAATTACCGCTCTGAACTCGTTTTTTTCCATTTTTCTTAACAAGCAATTTTTTTTTTCAATTGGTTATAAAAACACGTAAACTCAGAAGATGTGGACTGTGACTGCACCATATATCTAGTCGGGAGTGATGCTGACTGAAAACAGATGATTTGGAGCGATTCGCGCGCCATCTGTTGGTCATTCTAAAGACTTATTGAACTACCCTCGTATGATATTTGTAAAGTCTAAAATATTTCCAATATTGTTTTCCTTTTTAAAATCAACAGAATATGAGCAAACAAATTTACATTTTAAAGTTTTTCTATTTCCTCGTAAGATTAAAGGATTATTATTACTCAAAGTTTTATCCTTTTTTTAAATCAATTAATCTGTTTTCAAATATTCTTCAATATCTTATATTTCATATTATCCTGTTGGTATTTTTATTACACCGTTTTCATTATAATAAAATTTATTATTAGAACTATCAATATTAGGTATTGAGTTAAATCATTCAAAATTTATTAATGCTAATTCATAGTCTTTAATATCTAAGTCTATACGAGGAAAATAATCAACTTCTATTAATGAAGATTTACTTGTTAATGATAGAGTTAGCAACATTACAAATAATTATATGATTATTTCTATGAATTTTCAATTAAGAATTTTAATGAATGCTCACCACATGAAGTTAAATTAAATGATTGATAACGTTTTCTACTATATTTTGATTCTTACATTACCAACATATTTTATTATTTCTTCTGGAGTCTGTAAATTTCCAAAACTATCAAAATATTTAACTTTTTTATTTTTTTTTTTACATAAGCAACCCAATGTATATTTGGTCCAGAAAAATCATTTAAATGGACTATTGCACAATCATTTTGTTTTTACTTTTTTAGGAAGTTTGTTACGCATAAAATCATCTCGAAAATTGGGAATATTTTTTGCAAATTTTATAATTTGAATATTATTTATGGAAAATATTTTATTTGTTCTTCTTATTTTTCTTCTTATTTTTCCTTTTTAAGCCATATCCTTTTTTGTGTGGTGATAAAAATAAGCCCCGACCTTCCATAGCTTTATTATGTCTTTGTAGCTTTACTAATCGTATTTTATTATTCGAAACAGCATTGATTAATTTAGTAATACATACAGCACGTCCTGCTACGGATCCAATTACACTGAATGCTGCTAATGTTGGTATAAGAGGTAAAAATCCTCCGTATTTAGCAATAGGTAATTCTCTTAATTGAGGGGTTTTATTTCTTCTTCTATTTCTATTTTTCTTCTTCTTCTGTTTTAATCCCATTCCAAATTTAGTTTTTATTTTCATAGCTCCAGCAACTCTTAAGGCAGAAGCTCGTTCACTTAAAGACGCATCTGTAGATTTTACATGTTCAAGAGCTTTATTTAGTAAAATTCTGTCAGCAATATGAAGTTGATCTAACGCGGCATTAGCATTTATGCAATATCGTGATCACGACAAGCAGCACCTAATAAATTTATTCCTTTATCTCCCCTTAATAAGCGTATTTGTAACTTAGTACCTGTCCACAAAATTGATAACCTGGGATCTGATTTTCAAAGGGTAATTTATTTAGCAATTTATTTACAAATCCACTACCTCTTTCTTTCTTGAAAGATATATACTCGACAATTCTTTTTCATTGGTTCTGGCCCATCAATATGATCTCACATCCACGGTGGATTATAATGTGTGTAACACCTTAAAAAATTCTTCACGTCACCATTTGCTTTTAAGTGCTCTTGTAACTTAGAATGTATAACTTCAATGTCATGAGAATCATTTTCAATCAAAACTTTTTTAGGAATATATTCAAGATGTTTTCACGATAAATTTCTAATATTGGAAGATGAGATTATTGAGAAAAACATTTTTATAACACATACTATTTGTTTTCTTGGTATGATAGTGCTATTTACAGGTAAGTTTCATAAAGTGGGAAGTGCTAATATTATAACTCAGTATAAAAAGCTACTTTGCATTATTTTAATCATTTTGCCATAACAAGTTTCAACGATAAAAATAAATAATTAAGCAAAGTAGGTTAAATATTGCATAACATTTTATATTATTTCATCATAATTTTTAATAATCATGTTATAACAATTTATTAGTACATTGTGCAACTAGGGGGAAATGCCCGCGTTGAGAAAAATATTATAGAATGTAGGTCAAGGTCCAACTGAATCATTAAAATAATATTCCACAACATTATGTTTGAGAACATACTGAATCATTAAAATAATATTACACAACATTATGTTTGAGACCATAATAAATAGAAAGTAGGTAAGTAGGTACAAACACTATGTAGGAAAAAATGTGTAGTTCAATAAAATTGTTAGAAGAAAAAACAATGAAATTTTTTCATCAATCAAAAGTTATAAAAATTATTTTATTCAGATAATGAATTTGCTGAAAATTGGAATCTTTAAGTGAGTCATTGACCTCTGTTACCGAATACTATTAGATGTATTGTAACTGATTCATCTAATTGTGAATAGAGAAATGCACTTATAAGTTTATTAATTAGTCCTAATGGTTTAAGATTTGAAAATATTTATGTCTATTCTAAATCTATAAACCGGCCAAAATATTTATATCTTGAAAAAAGGATGAGTAATTTAAAACATATAGGCTACTTTACCTTTTCAACAATGAAAATATAATATCTCCTCAATAAGCTTTACCTAATTCAATATTTATTTTCGATGTTGTTGCCTGTAATAAACAGGATGTAATTAAAAGCTACGTTTCAATGGGTAGACATGCAAATATAGACAGCTTTTTTATTTGCGAAAGTTACGCAACCGCGTAAACGTAAGAGATAAGCAAATATGCTAATATTATTGAGACAAGATCTCACAAATATTCGTCATGTGTATAATAATCATGTTAATACTGACACGACGTTCAATATATTTTATAATATGTGTAATAAATGTTGGGGGAAAAAATGGTTTCTTAGTTATAGATAAAGATAGAAACATTAACGATGGTAGACACAAAGGAAGTTTTAATGAATACATTATTCTATAAGCGTTACTATCTTTCAATTTATCGAATAGACAGCATCACGCAGAAAAATGTTATTGAAGACATTGTAAAAACAAGAAATATCATATGAAAAAAACATCGAGCTCTGAAATTAGGTAAAATAGAATATAATAAGAATGTTTCTCGCAATTTAAAACTAGTTGTTGAACCGTTAAAGGCAATTGTTGAGCAAATAAACCCAGATATATATGAGGATAACAAAAACGATAATGAAAGTAATTTTTTAATAAAAAATTAACTGCTTATAAGGAGTAGAAAAAAAAGTTTTGACGTTTCGCAAATAAGTGCATCTTTGACGCCTCTTCAGAGAAGTCTAGCAGCGTTAAAAAGAAGAAAAACATCAACATTATCCTCAAAAAGCGGATATTCATCACCTTTACTAAATATACATGATCAAGAAACTGTAATTAATTGGAGATGTATGAAAGACCAATATTTCTTGAATCTTCTATACAAAATGTTGTTGATAATCTAAGAGAATTGAATAATTAAAATCATTATTTAGATAAAAATGTTGGGCCATTTTGAAAGATGATGGATTATGATTGAATTTTTTACCGTTCCTAACAGAGTTATTGATAAAGCATACAGACCTGATTATGATGAATGTACTTTAATGTTAGGAAGGAAAAAATATGATGTTGATAGAAATGATAATATAATAATTAATAATAGAAATATAAATGCTACAGTAGAAGTGCTAGAACTAAGTTTTAAAAACCAACCAAATAAAAATCTATATACTAATAAAGATTTAAAAAATTATAAAGAAATATTAGAATTGACTAAAGTTTATAGACAAGGATTTACAGATAACGGTCCCATTAACTAATAGAGGCTATAAATGTAAATATATATTATCATCATTAATTGGCAAAAGGGGAAAAGAAATGAGTAATTAAATTAACAAAGGGAAAAAAAAGACTTATTAGATAATTTAGATATGACAGTTACAAATTAGTTAGTTGACTATAAATATTATTACGATATTAATCAACTTGTCGAAAGATTACAACTACTTATAAGTGCTAAACTTGCTGGTCACACTTCTGTGAACAATGAGGTGTTGGAAATAATAAATGAAATCGATAGTAGAGAATTTACTATACAATACAAAAAACTACATTAAAACGTTTAGACAGAACTAGAGAAAAGAAACTGCTTAGCAATATTCAATATGAAAAGTAGTATTAGAAGTGTGTTAATGCACCTAGAGTTGCAAGTGACAGTTAAGCGAATAGTAGAGGAGGAGATTCATTATAAATTGGAACGTAAGTCATCAACTAATACAAGTAATAATGATATAATGATTTAAAAAAATAATAAAAATTAATAAAAATACTTCATGAAACAAGATTATGTAAAAAATAAATATTATAATAAACATATACTGTAATTACTAATATACTATCACACATACACACAGACACATACACACACACACACATGCATATACATATACGCATAGACACACATACACATACACACACGCACACACAACAACAACAACAACAACAACAACGACAACAACAACAACAGCAACAACAACAACTGGAACAACAACAATAATAACAACAACTAGGAACGTAAAAAATATGTAACTGACATTTACAAAATTTATAGTAATGATATTGTTGAAATTATATTTTGATATTGTAAATATTTAACATCTTGTAAACAATCTTCGAATAAAATAAATATATGCCGACTCGATATTAGGCTAAAATATCGTGTATATTTATATTAAAAAAAAGAAGAAAATAAAAGTGATTAATACAAAGTTTCTCTCTCTCTCTCTCTCTCTCTCTCTCTCTCTCTCTCTCTCTCTCACTCGTTTCTCTGACAAGTACAAACAAATGTAAAAATAATAATAACGCGTCTACTACAAATAGTAATTTACTCGACAACTATAGAAATATAAGCGCCACAAATGACAATTATAATAACAATAATGACGGGTTCATCCAAGTTGTAAATAACAGAAAAAAATCATCTAGTCGATTGAATAAGAACAATATTGACAATGATGATGCTGCAGCATCACCTGCACGAAGCACGCGGGTGCAAACGATTGATGGAGGGACAATGCACAGTCAAAACATTAAAAGTAGTAACACGGAGCTAATTATTTCTAACATTTTTTACGGTGATGTCTCTAAGCGTGTGGACGTTGCACACGCGATACTGTGCCATGTCCTTCCATCAACACGAAAATCAGAAATAATAGGCACACGCCTGCTTCGGTCAGAGGAACCGACAGCTGCGGCATCAGCAGATATAAATGGCAAACGTAGACGGTCACCATGGGTTGTTACCCTTTCCAGCAGTGCGTTAGGCGAGAAAATTATGCGAGCGAAAAAGCTAATCACTGGCTTTCATGCTAGAGATGTCGACATTGTAGCTCTTGACCAGGACACAAGGGATGGGATTATCAATGGGAACATTTTTATAAATGAATTATTAACAAAGGAATGTTTTATTAAATATAGAAGTCTCAAGGCCCTTGCGATGAGACTCAATTTTAAATATGTTTGGCATAGAGGGGGCCGTTTCCTGGTGAAGAGGCGCGATGGCGACGTCTCTCATGAATTTTCATCTGCGGCTGATTTACAAACAATAGTGGCATCATATGCCACTAATCAACCATCACCAACCGTAGATAAGATAACAAAAAACGTTGATAAAGAAAGCGCAATTGATAAAACTGTTATTCCGTCAACTGTTGCAAAAAATTGACTGTCCGCAGACACTGCTGGGGGGTTCACTGTAGGGGACTGAGAGCAGGTTTTGTCAATGTTACCTCTCTATTCGGGCACATTGGCATGATTAAATAACACCTTTCAGCTCGTCCTCCCTACCATCTCTTTGGAGTTGCTGAGTCGCACCTTGACCCTGATGTTGGGAGTGATCTCATTCAGATCGACGACTATTCACTACTTAGACTTGATCACAACAAACTAGGGGGCCGCTGCTCCTGTACATTCATAACACTTTCAATGCCAATTTACTATGCAGCTCTCCAACAACACAGGAGGGCAGGCCATTTATACCTGAATATTTAATGTGCAGTGTTCATATAATATACAGACCACCATACGTTCCGTTTTAACAGGGCTCTGACTTAACAGACAAACTAACGACACATACGCAAGACTTTAGTCATAAAATTATTATGGGAGATCTGAATGCGAACCTACTCGGAACGTCAGCCGATGCAAGATTTGTTAGGCGGTTGGCTGATCATCTTAACCTTCAAATAGTTGATCACGGTGCGACTCATCATCTCACAGATTCTCACACGCGGATTGATGTGATCTTGACAGATAATAATGACGTTGTACTGAGCAGGGACAATCGGCCGGCGCCTTTTCCCAGTCATCATAACATCACAGAGGTCGAGATTGGGGTCGAAACTGCTGCATCACCTGTGGCTGAATCTTTCAGACGACCTCCTATCTCACCTAGTTGACTGTGATTGGTCGCAGATCGATGGTCCCGCGGCGGGTGTAGACAGTCAATTAGAGTACCTCAGTCTCAACCTCATGGCTGTGATAGATAAAATTGCGCCGTTAAAAGAATTTACACCGAAAAAGAAAACGAATCCACCATGGGTTAATGCTGAACTGATACATCTATACAAAAAACGTGACTCTGTATGACGACGCTATGCGCAGACCAAAGACGACAGACTGTGGCGGAAGTATCAGAGCCTTGCAGCTAAAGCTGAATTACGAACGAAGGAAACAAGGGAAAGATTTTTACAAAATACAATTTTTTAAGCAATTGATAATAAGAAAGATATCTGGAAAGAGCTCAAGGCTCTGGGCCTTCTGCCAAAGACAAGAGAGGAGCTTCATGGTTTCTCGCCGGAAGAGCTCAATGCCCACTTTGCAGGGGTGTCGATCTCCCAAAGTGAAAGTGATGAAGAACTTGACAACGTCTTGACCACTGACAGTGATGACGGCTTTCTTTTCCGAGAAGTCAGCTTCTCGGACGTGGTCCTGGCTGTTGCCCATTTCTCATCACAGGCCAGAGGGGAAGACAGCATTCCCCAAAGAATAGTGGCTAAGGCTCTTCCGTTTGTGGGAGATCATATTGTTAAGGTCTTTAACTCCTCTCTGTCCAGTGGCATTTTTCCGGGAATTTGGAAGAAGCCTGTTCCATCTACGGTGTCAGATTTCCGATCAATTGACCTGCTGAGTTTCCTTTCTAAGGTCCTGGAAAAAATAGTACACGACCAAATAACTGACTTTTTACGAAAAAACAATACTTTAGACCCGATGCAGACTGGTTTTCGACAGAATCAAAGTACACAGACAACACTACTAAAACTGACGTAAGACATAAGATCAGGCATTAACAACAACAAAAAACTATTGACTAATTTGTTGATGTTAGATTTTAGCAAAGCATTCGACACCATCTCATACACTAAACTGCTGCGTAAGCTGATGCGCATGGGATTCTCCAGGAGTGTTCTCCTGTGGCTTAAGTCATATATAATGGGGAGACGACAGAAAGTCGTCACAAACATAAAAGGGGATTCAGGTTGGCTAACCACCAATCTTGGCGTTCCACAGGGCTCAGTCCTGGGACCCCTGCTTTTCAGCCTGTACATAAACGACTTACAAGACTCACTAGACTCAGATGGTGTAGAACATATACTTTACGCTGACGACCTGCAAACCTACACTCAAGTGACTCTGAAAGGTCTTTGTGATGCTATCGGTCGCATGTCGGCTGTAGCACGAGCAGTGTCGAACTGGGCAACGTCAGCTGGCCTGCGCCTCAATGTCGGCAAGACAAAAACGATTATTTTTGGATCTGATCATAATATCAAACAGGTTCAGAACCTTGACTTGCAAGGCATGGAGGTACAGACCGGCGTACACGTTCCCTTTGTCGATACAGTAGGAAAGTAAAAACAGCTCTGTATAGCTTAAAATTATTCCGTTCAAGCACCATAGAGATACTGAGGAAGCAGCTGGCATGTGCACTGGTACTAGCTCACTTAGACTATTGCTCAGTGGTTCTTCTTGACGTGTCAGGGGAGCTTCAGACACGACTACAGTGTTTACAGAATTCATGTGTGGTATTAGGCGTGATGAGCATATCACCGCCTACAGGGAAAAACTGGACTGGTTAGATCTGAACGTGAGGAGGGAGTATTTTATGGGGCTACTGCTTTACAAAGCGGTTGTCATGCGGCAGCCACCATATCTTACTGCCATCTTTGAAAAAAACCAGGCCAGGACTTCAAGTAGGGGTGGTACGAAAGAGCTCTCGGTTCCGGGGTCGCGCACGGATAAGGACCTATTCTCATTTAGAGTTCAAGGTGCGCACCTCTGGAATTCGCTCCCAAGCAGTGTGAGGTGCCTGCCATCTTTTTGTAAATTTAAAACGGCGTTTAGTAGGCACCTTAAACAATTACATGGTGACGGGAATACATAGAGGTGAACTTTTCGAGAATCGGTTTATACATTATTTTGTTCATCTCTGTGTATTCCCAATCTGACTCGGATATTTATTTGGGTTATTTATTTATTTGAATCATTTATTTATTTAATATATTTATTTATTTAAATTTATTTATTTATTTCATTTAATTATTGATCTAACTTATTTATTTATTTGACTTAGTTATTTATTAATTTATTTATTTATTAAATATGTTAAGTGTTAAGTGTGAATGCATTTATTAGCGTGAATTGTAAAAGTGTCATATGAATGAGTGTGTTTTTAAATTTTCGATGTGATAGTTATACGTAAAAATTTAGTAAAGTATGTGTGCGTATTCTTTTTATTTTTATCGTAATATGTCACCTCTATTTTATTTATTTTATTCTATGTATTTTAACGAAGCATGTTCTGTGATATGCCATCTGACTATGACTAGTTCATTATATTTAGATTTTATAAACTGACGAACTGTTACAGCGAATAATGTTATTTAATACATTAGAAATGCAATAAGTGAACGTTAATGTAAGATAACAAATATATAATATTGACTGATATTTTAATTATTATAACTACAGGTACATGCAATTGTAAGAATTTCGTCTTTTGATGAATAAACAGTATATCTATCTATCTATCTATCTCTCACTCTCTCTCTCTCTCTCTGTAGTCTTAATTTATTCTAATGCGTATTATTTATTCTTGTGTAGTCTTTAATTTATTTAAAGTGTTAAATGTGAAGTGTGAGTGTAATTATTAGCGTGAATGAGTGTATGAACGAAAGAAGAATGTAAGGCGTTTTATTTTCCGACGTGATAGACATATGTGCAATATAAATGTGTATGTGTATATATTACTGTTATCTATTTATTTGTATATTATTAAGTTGACGAAACAATATGTGACAGTATGATATAATTTATAATTTATATTTATTTTATATCTGTATTAGTACTGAATAACTGACAGACAAACGACTGCATCAGAGTACCTTTTCACTTGCAATTTTTTATTCTGAGTAATGCATACCCACTCTGAATTTTGGTAATGCTTGGACGAATTGGAAATTGTTTCTTAAGCTTTCTTTGATTTTTTCCATGAGTGTGCATGCTGTAGTGAAAAAATTTTATTGTTGTAAATTTTTTTATTGCCCATTATAAAGATCTTGTGAATTTTATATTGCATTTGTGGATAAAGCTTGAAGGCTAGCTCATGTGGCCTCTCTTTTCAAGATAGTACCAATACCGTCGCATGCACCTTTGCCATGAGCAGTACCATAAAAATGCTATTCTGTCTCAATGCCAAAATCACGTTATGCACCAAATTCATCATTTGGAAACGATTTTTGTAAGGTTGTTTGGTACCATCAATTAAATAAGATTATCTTTTCTCTTTGAGATATATGTTGATTGGTTTTTGGCTATAAAATGGTGAGGCAATAATTTTTCGAAACAAGTACACAGGTCATGTATAAAATTATCTGTACAAAGACATTGTTTGATAAGAGTACACCTATCTGTCGACTGCCAGACGCTATATATTACTTCGGTTATTTGTTTCTCTTTTAGTATTCCAGCCACGTAATCAGAAAATTTCTGAATTCCTGGACATGATTTGCAATCATTCAAGTAACAATCAGACTTAGGCTTTTCGCATATGACATATTTAAAAAATCGTTCTAGTTTTTTATTTCCAAATCAACGGCATCAAACGCAATGAGTTCCACTTGTCCCACCGAGTACACACCATTTTCGTCTCAGCTCTGCAAACTTGCTTATTAAGCCAATCATTACTGCCGGATTTTGTTCCTAAAATTGTCGGTGCAGTATTTTAATGTCTGAAAGCAATAATCGTTTTTGCATTTTCTCTTTTGTGCCATTAATTCTAAAAAATACAGTGTCCTTTTTGTTAGGCATGATCCTACTATTTATGTCACTTTCGTAGAATTCTTGAATTTCTTCAATGGTATTCTCTGGTCAGTATTTACCTTCTTTTGGAGTGTGGCGTTGCTAAAACTCTATGAATTTTTTAATTTTTTGCTTTTTGTGCCATACTTTTAGAAGCATCGAATTCGGAACATATCTTACGAATTGTCCAACAATCTGGAGCAGTTGCAAGAATAGCTAATCGTAATGGATCATTTTTTGATAGATTACAATATTTTTCTTTAAGTCCATTTAAGAACTCTTCTAATTCATCTTCTCTAGATAAACACTTTTTCTTATTTGGACTTGATTCAGATCCTGTGTCTGAGTCTTCTGTTCTTCGAGATAGCGTGCTATTTAGAGATTGAGTCAATTCATTTTTATTGCATAAATCGTAACATGTTTTACATATCCTTGCAGTAGGAGTTAAATTTGGAAACTTTATCAATAACCTATTGCAAACTTGTTAATTTTACCGACGTGACCATCGCAGCTTAAAAGATTAGTGCATCTATCAGAGCGAAGTTTTTGCGTAGAGGGATTAAGGTGATTTTTTAACCAACTTGATAATAAAAGAGATAGTAATTTCAATGCTTATTTCAAATTTTAACTGTTAGCCTGCTGCTCAAACGTGATCTCTAACACGGCAAAATTTGTAACACGAAATAAACTCTATAAACTAGGAGAAAATAGTATTTTAGCCTAGAATTAAGGGACTTATTTATATACTTACTGGATAAACTAACTTTCGAGAAAGCCGGCGCCACCTAGCGGCCAAACTCGAAACTACTCCAAAATACAAAATAGGATTTTCTGCAATGAATAACTTCCGAAAAACATATTTTATAATAAAAAATTGAATTTAGAACTCACATTTATAAAAAAAAATAGTTATCACATTATCAGTCATTACATTTTAAAAGTTTGGATCGCTATCACAGGTCGTAAATTTATATTCTAACATATCAAAGCATTTTTGTCAGTGCTATCACATATCGTCTGGTCAACTTAATAACATATAAATAAATAGATAGCAAGTAATATATACACATACACATTTATATTGCACATATATCTATCGCGTCGATAAAACACTTTTTATTATTCCTTCATTCTTACAATCAGTCACGCTAATAATTACACTCACACTTCACATTTAACACTTAAAATAAATTAAAACTACACAGATATGAACGAAATACAATTAATAGCGGTTTGGCATCAGCCGCAGGCCTACGACTAATCGCTTATAGAGTCTTGTCGCCGCGTAATTCTTTAAGGTGCCCACCTAACGCCGTGTTAAACTTACATAGTGATGGCAGACACCTTCCACTGCAAGGGAACAAGTTCCAGAGGCGTGCACCTTGAAGTCCTTCCATGATTTTTCTCGAAAAGAGCAGTAAGATACGTTCTCTGCTGAATAACAACCGCTTTATAAAGCAGCAACCCCATAAAATACTCTCTCCTCGCCTTCATATCTAACCAACCTAGGTTCTTCCTGTAATGAGTGGTATGCTCGTCCCACCTAACACCACATATATACCACACACATGTAAGTCCTCCATCCATTACCATACCGAGGTTAGTGACTGCGTAAACAAAGGGCACGAATACGCTGTCCTGCACCTCAATGCCCTGCAAGTCAAGGCTATGGATCTGCTTGATGTCATGATCAGAACCAAAGATGATTGCCTGTGTCTTGCTGATATTGAGTCGCGGATCAGCTGCCCATTTTGATACTGCCCACACTACGGTTGACATGCGATTGATACCCTCTCGAAGATTCCGCATGATCACCTTCGCGTAGGTTTGCAGGTCGTCAGCGTACAGTATATGTTTGACATTATGAACGTTAAGTGCGTCTTTTAAGTCGTTAATGAATAAGCTAAACATCAAGGGCCCGAGGACCGAACCTTGTAGCACACCGAGATTGGTGTTTAGCCAATGTGATTCCCCTTTTAATAATAAAGTAGTTAACAGTTGCTTTTTGCTATTAAATTCTGTTCTGATGTCTTCGGTGAGTTTCAGTAGTACTGTCTGAGTGCTGTGATGTTGTCAAAAACCTGTTGTGCTTCGGGTCAAGAATATTTTTTGTCCTGATAAAGTTGGTAATTTGATTATGCACAATTTTTTCCAGGACCTTGGAAAGGAAGCTTAACAGCTCAATGGGGCGGAAATCAGAAGCAGACGATGGAACTGGTTTCTTCTTCAAATGCACAAGTTGAGCTCCCTTCCAAGTCCCCGAGAAAATGCCATTTGAGAGGGAGGAATGAAAGGTCTTCTCGACCTGGTGACCCATTAACGAAAGAGCGTTGCCCACCACACTTTGTGGGATTCCGTCCTCACCTCTAGCCTATGACAAGATATGAGCAACAGCTAGGACTACGTCAGAGAAGGTGATTTCTCTGAAAACAAAGTCGTCATCACTGGCTGAGGCCAGGATGTTGTCAAGATCTTCGTCACTTTCACTATGGGAGACCGACACTCCAGCAAAATGGGCACTAAGCTCATCCAGTGAAAAACCATGAAGATTCTATTCTCTCTTGTTTTGGCAGGAGTCTCAAGCCCTTGAGTTTCTTCCATATGTCTTTCTTTGTACCAAGAGCTTCAAAGATAGGGTTTTGTATACAAATCTCCTGCGCGCTTTTTGTGCGTTGTACGGCATCAGACGCGAGAGATTGACACTCCTGCCATAGTTTGCTATCTTTGGTCCGTGCATAACGTCATCGTATAGCGTCTCGCTTCTTGCACGGAGTTCAGCGTCTTTATCAATCGCAGCCATAAGATTGACACTGAGTCATTCAAGTTGGTAGTCGATGTCTATATCTAAGCTATCAAGCGGCGACCAATCACAGTCAGCAAGGTGAGAGAGGAGGTCGTCTTGATGTATGGATTTAAAATTCTGATAGCTAAACGAGTTAACTACAGGGGGTATAGCAGTTTCAAGGCCAATCTGAACCTGTATGATGTTGTGGTGACTTGGAAAAGGCGCCGCCTGATTACTACTGCTAAGCACTATGTCATTGTCAATAGTCATTATTACGTCTATTTATGTGTGAGAATCCTTGAGGTGATGAGACGCACCATGGTCTACTATATGAAAATTAAGGTCATCAACAAGTCACCTAACAAATTTTGTGTCGTCTGACGTCTTGAGTAAATTCGCTTTCAGATCGCCCATGATTATTTTATGCCTATAATCTTGAGTGTGCATGGTGAGTTTATCGATAACATCAGAGTTCTGGAGAAACGAGACGTGAGGTGGTCTATAAATGAGTACAACAAAGACGGTCGGTAGACTACCCAGCTGCACACTGCACATTATATATTCTGAAATAAGCGGCTTTCCCTCCTGTGTAGTCGATGAACTGCACAGAAGGTGAGCTTTGAAGGTGTTGTAAATATGTAAGACAAACCCGCCTCCGAATTTGTTACGGTCGAGTCTAATGCAAGAATAGCCATTGATCTGAATACGATCACTCTCAATGTCAGGGCAGAGGTGCGACTCGGCAACTCCGAAAAGATGGTAGGCGGGACCAGTGGAAAGATGTTGTCTGAGGATCTCAATGTATCCTAAAAGAGAGGTCACATTGACAAAATCTGCTCTCAATCCCCTATCGTGCACCCCCGAATAGTGCCCCTGGCTAGTCATTCCGCAGCGGCAGCCTAGGTTTATTCAGAAGCTATAGTAAGAACCGCTGAACTTATATTTACTGTATTACACAATTTTTTGACCTCCGTTTCACGTGAGTTTATCCCGTAGAAAGACAATATTGCTTGAAGATCAGCTGCTGAGGAAAGTTCATGAGAGTCATCGTCATTCCGTCTCTTGACCAGGAAACGGCCCCATCTATGTCATACATATTTAAAATTAAGCCTTATCGCAAGTGTCTTTATGCTTCTGAATTTAGAGAAAGAGTGTCTGTCTAGGAGCTCATTGATGAAGATTTTAGCATTTATTACTAAATCATTAGTTTTCTGGTCAAGAGTTGAGATGCCTACGTCTCTCGTATGGAAGCTTGTTATGAACGTCTTCGTACGAATAATTTCCCCTACTAATGCACTGTTGGAGAGGGTAAGAACCCACGGCGTCCGTCTACCGCGATCTTTCGTGGAAATTGGTAACTTAGTCTGTCGCTCACCCGATCGAAGCAGGCAGATACTTATAATGTCCTCTTTCTGAATAAGGTGGTAGTGGATATAACCCAGATAGGACTCCGCGCAATCCATCGAGAAGAAGGCGTGGCCGAGTCGGCCGACCCAGGAGGGCTTCAGCGATTTCTCCGGTGGAGAGTCAGGGCGTGGCTATGCCGAGCAATGAGATTATGATTTCCAAAAATTTTAAAGGAACTATTGTAAAACAGCTAGACAAAGCTCATGCTATACTTACTACGGTTCTGCCCACCTTAAGGAGAGACGACATTGTGGAGATTCGCCTGCTTCGATCGACACGGCAGGACCCTGCTTTACGTAGCGGCATCCGAGCGCGTTGTCGAGGACCGTGAATAGTTCGCCTCTCGAATGGTTATTGCGTTATTGACATAATGCGTGCCAAGAGTACGCCCCGGTTCTCGGGCATGCGTACATTCAATGTCCAAACCTCGTCACTTCATCAGGTAATTACTACTAAATTGATTCCAGGAAATTTTTTTATAAATTGACATTACCAATTGAAGTCTTCAAAACCTTGCAAAACATAAAAAAATCACCAAGTGTGCTCAGCATTAAATATATTTGGCACTAAGGAGGTCATTTCTTTATCAAGAGGTGAAATGGTGAAAAAAGCCACGTTGTAACATTCATTGAGGATCTAAACCAAATCCCTCAAATACTAGCACCAAGAAGACCAATCCGTCTAGACAGATAGAAATAGGCACGTGTGAGGTTTCTGTCGGGTCATCAAAGATTGATGTGGCCAACCAACTTCCATCCACGACCGCGATGTCAAACGCCCCACAAGTTAGCGTGTGTGGCTAGCTGCAGGAAAGTGGGAGTTTGAGAGTAGGCTTTCTTAATGTTACCACACTAAATAAACACTCTCTTACTTTTAGCCAATTCCTCTTGACTAGTCCTCTCTATCACTTCTTCGGTGTTGCTGAGTTGCGCTTTGGTCCAAAGATCGCGGATAGTAGCATCCAGATCACCGGTTACTCCGACATTAGGCAAGACCGGAATGAGATGGAGGGGGCGGGGCGGATTGACCCTGTACGTGCACAAGTCTCTAAATGTGACGGTTCTTTGTACTTGTTTAACTGCGTAGGACGAGGGTAAACCACAGGTCCCTGAATATATTATGTGTAGGGTGCAACAGTATTTATCTCCTCCCGTATTTGTTGAGTTAATTTATAGGCCACCCGACGTTTCTTTTGTAAACAACTCGGTCGTCATTGAGCACCTCTACAAATATTCGGCAGATTTTAATCACGATATAGTGATCTGTGATCTGAACGCCAACCTGCTTACGATTTTAGATAATGGTGTATTCGTCAGGCAACTAGCATGCGACCTAAACATCAAGCTCGTGAACCGCGGCGCAACTCATCACACTGATACGTCTCACACATGGATTAATGCAATCTTTGTTAATGAAGACGACGCAAATTTAAGTTCAAGCAATACAAAGCCGAATTACCTCAAACGCAACAACGATATTGGTGTTGTTCTAGATTTTCGGGTGGCTAAGTCTACTGCCCGATAGGTTTTACCTACCGAAACTTCAAATCTATACGGCAGGACGACTTACTTCGTCACCTAGAATCCTATGATTGGTTATGCATCGGCTGTCTGCAGACCAACATAGACGTAGAGTGCGTAACGCAGAACATCGTCAGGGCGATCGACTATCTTGTCCCGCTTAAATACTTTACACCAAAAGGAAGGGCTACCCGCCCTGGATGGGTGATGCTATTAAATACCTTTACATTAAGAGGGAAGCATTGCGACGACGATTGAGGAGATTTCACGACACTGCCATAGAGCTGGTGTACCAACGATTGGTCTCCCTTATTGCAGAGAAAACCCCTTTAGCACAGCATGCATACCTCCAGAAGCGCATCTTTGGGGCTCCAAACAACAACTAAAATGTATGGAAGGAACTTAGAGTCCTAGGACTTCTGCCTAAGGCCAGTTAGCTTATCTCCCGTTTGTTCGTGGATAGGATCGGTGCAAGTCCTTTTTATTCAAATCCGCGTTCGTGAAAACGTATGTTATTTTACGGTGGTCTTTCGGGCAACTTACACTTCCTTGTTTTCTTTTTAATTGTATGCACTATTTAATCTGTTAAAATTGAGAGAAAAAATTGCTTTTCCTTAGTTACCGAAAAATATTGAAATAATTTGTGTTGGAAATCCTGAAAATCAAAAGAAATCAAGCATTGACGGGCTATACCTCGTTAGAAGTTATCGAAGTTATGAATTCATTGGCTGTGATCAAGAATTAGCACGATCTAGATAAAGTCTTTGAAAAATCAACAAAGCTACTGTCAAGCTTGACTGGACGGAAAATTTATTTTGCAGCACTAAATAGTCAGTGAAACCGTTCGAGTGCCGATAAGATCCATTGCTCTATATGTGCCGATTTTAGAGAATCGTTAACCCGAATTTATATGATCGTGAAGGGTGTGAAATGTATCTGGAATTACGGAAAGTATAGTATGTTGACATAGATATACATTTTTTCGATATTCGTGCGAAATTCTGTTACGAAAAAGATGATATGTTTATTAAAGTTTTACTTGAATACGTATTTATTAGTTGACAAAAAGGGTAATTGAAAGTTACTAATAAGGAGAGTACACATCCTGTGGGAGATGATTTTTTATCAAACTTCAGGAGGTAGTTTCTGGTACCTAAAAATGAAGCCTAGCACCAGTAATCTTTTCCAATGGGCCCCTGTTCTCGAGATATGAGGTATTCATCTCAAATTTTCGTTATATTAATGAAAAAATGTACCTCGTCTTTTGACAATAATTCTGCAAGCTTTTATGTTGTATAATTTGATCCAAAAGATAATTAAAGTATGTGAAACGAGCTAAAATTTAAGATTTGTTTCGTATTAAATCATTATTCTATTCCAAAGATATTAACAGTTGAAGGTGATTTAAAATGCATGAATAATCGTCGAATTTAAGAGTTATAATTCATCGAATATTCACACATTTGTATTATTATCTTCAAATGGGAAAACCAGAAACCACCTCCATAAGTTTGTTAAAAAATCCTGTCTCACAGGGTGTGGTCTCCCCTTGTAAGATACGTGTGTATAATATTACGCAAAAATTAATTTATGCATAAATATTCGATTCAATGGATTTTTGGTATATATCAAATTCCTTTGAAAAATTAGTCACTAGGTGATTATTCTATTTATTAAGATTTCATTGCTTTTATGCACGATTCTCACTTTAGAATGCGTGAACCTTATTTATGAATGATCTTGTGTCAGTTATACTATTTATTTCTATGCTCAAAAGTCAAAACTAGTTCATTCTTCAAAATCGAGGTATATAGCTTTTAATTATTAAATTGCCTTTTAAACCAATATGCAAGAGTGTGTAAATTATGAAAAAATATTTAAATTGTACAAAAACTATAATAGTATATTGTGTACCTAAGATGAGTACTGCAACCACACGAGGTCAAAAAGCCCACTTAGCCCTTGGTGCACACCATATTTTTTGTAACCCCTGTATTGATTTTTGCGTTTTTCTGGCATATTAAGCGGGGCTAAAGCAACTTTTTTCTGATGCGGCAACCATACACTTAGAAGAGTTGTTTTAAAACTTATTATATTTATATATATATATATATATATATATATATATATATATATATATATATATATATATATATATATATATATATTCTATTTTGTGTATAAGACTTCTTTTGATAAAATTTAAATAAGATTATGTAAGGCCTTGGAAATATTTTTCTGCTCCTTTTTTGAGTCTAATACACTATGATACAAAATTTTAAGTGAATAGGTCTTTTAGTTTTTTAGATAAGATTTTTTGGTGGAATTACTCCGACTGAGGTGATCCACGCCTGTCATCATTTTTTTTGGTTGAACAAGTTTCTACAGTTTTCATTAGAACTGTTAAGCAAATAAGGCTTATTTTATATGTTTGAAGTACAATATTTCATGATTTAATCAAATAATCATTCTGCAGAAAGTTTTACAAAAGATTTAACAGTTTCACATATAGATACCTATGTGTTATTTTGTGAATAAGATTTTTTTTACCCAATGGAAAAAAGATTATGTAAGACTTTGAAAGTATTTTTTTTCTTCTTCTTTAGGACTAATAATAAACTATGACACTAAATTTTAAGTGTCTAGGTCTCTTAGTTTTTTAGATACGACTTTTTGGTGGAATTACTCCGACTGAGGTGATCCACGCCTGTCATCATTTTTTTTGGTTGAACAAGTTTCTACAGTTTTCATTAGAACTGTTAAGCAAATAAGGCTTATTTTATATGTTTGAAGTACAATATTTCATGATTTAATCAAATAATCATTCTGCAGAAAGTTTTACAAAAGATTTAACAGTTTCACATATAGATACCTATGTGTTATTTTGTGAATAAGATTTTTTTTACCCAATGGAAAAAAGATTATGTAAGACTTTGAAAGTATTTTTTTTCTTCTTCTTTAGGACTAATAATAAACTATGACACTAAATTTTAAGTGTCTAGGTCTCTTAGTTTTTTAGATACGACTTTTTGGTGGAATTACTCCGACTGAGGTTATCAGCAAGTGTGATAATTTTTTTAGGTTAAAAGTAATCTCTAAGAATTTGATAGTTAGTACAGCAGTAGAACTACAAAATAGGTGTTCCTATATATGACCGATTTCATTTCAAATCATGCGGGCCGACAGCACCTATCTCTCCGAATCAGCTCAAACTATAGTATATTATTCTACTCGGAAAATAAGCATATACGTATTTTTTTATTTTTCGATAGCATCAAAATTGCATGTATTATGCTTTTTTCAAAAATGACTCCTCAAATTTCGTTTCTCAAAAATCGAAAACTTTTTTCTTTTTAAATCGTTCTAATTCGTCTTTTTATGGATATTTGAAAATAATTCTGTACATATTCGATGCTGTTGGTGATAATCTTTCCATCTGCCAAGTTCAAAAATTTTTTTACCAAAAATCAAGGATGATATGGCATTTTTTATAAACAATGAAAAATGCTTTTTTCTCAAAAAAGCCATCTTTTTTTTTACTCAATTTTTTTTTATAGTTATCTAGTCTCAATACCTATATGGTCATATACATGACATTTGGAATATTATTGTTTTTTAAGAGATATAAACGAAATAAGAAAAAAATATTTTGTTCCCCCATAGCACTGTCGTGCAAGAAAAAATCCTATGTATTTTTCCCTTTTTTATGATTTTTAGACATTTTATTGCTTTTTCTAACTTACCAGCTAACACGATTCTTTGAGTTGATTTTCTTCTTCTTCTGTTTCTCTTTATTTAACAATTTTGTTAAAGAATGAAGAGCAGTTCGACCTGTATAAGATTTTTTCTTTTTACCTACATTTACTTTCCATACATGGGTTTTCTGAATGCCGTTATATTTAGGAGCCTTAAGCCACTCTTTTATTTTATTTTGTCTAAAAACTTCAATATCTTCTTTTGGTAGTAAGATTAGTTTAATATTATTAGAATAAGATTTAACTTTTGTTACAAAAGCATTGGCATCTTGTATTGATTCAATATGACTGTTCTGAAGATTATGTCTAGTTGCATAGTGTTTGACTAGTCCGCCAACACCATCACATTGACCTTTCCCGTGACCTGCAGCTGAAAACAACCATATTTTTTTGATGGAAGCATTTTTCATTTCATACAATTGAAATCGATTTTTAAAGTGGCTTGCTGCTCCATCTGTTATAATTGATATTTGATCTATTAAATCGGTTGAATCATTTTTCATCGAATCAATTATTTTTTCCATTGCTAACAAGGCATGGGCAGAATCGTATTTTCTATAATCACTGATGACAGCAAAAGTTTTTGTTAGTTTTCCTTGATAACAAACTGCTGTGAAAATAGAGACCTGTTCATTAACCCAGTGAGTACCTTGAATAGGGTTACTGTGAATCACTGAAGAAAATGCCCAATTTGCAGCAAAATCACCATGCAGTACTAGATGACCTGAGTTAGCTGCAGCTATTTCTTTCTCTTCTTTTATAGCTTTTCTTTGTATATTTTTAATATTTAAATGAACGCTTGTTTTGACTGTCCAAGAAGAAAGATCGCTAAAAAAATTGGAGATTGTTAATCTTTTCTTCACAAGATGGCCATTTTCCCACATAGCAAAAACAATCTCCTCATGTTCATTAGTTGTCTCTAATCCAAACAAACTTAGGTTGATATTTTCAGAACCTGGGCATAAAGTACATTCTTGAAAAAGACACTTATCGGACAAATTGGAGCAAACAATTGCCGATAAAAGTGTAGAACGAACTCTATCGAGGTCTGAATGTTTGCCTCCTAGGAAATTATTTAGACTATCAACGTATGAATCAAAATTTGCACAGTAAATGCACAGACACACTTCCTTCGACGGGCTCAACATAACAAACTTTGGTTTTAATGTATAAAACTTTGTTATACCGATTTTTATGTCTGGGTTTTCTTGTTTGAATAGTTTATACGCCTCTTTTAAACTGCGTGTCAAATAACGTTTTATTTATTTTTCTTTTTTTCCATTTTGTTGAACAGTCACAACATCACATTTATTAGGGCTTTAACGTGTACAGTTAAAGTCATCGTTTAGAAAATATTCCATGGCAATTTTTGTAGACTTTTCGTCCAATGGATGACCAGTATACGCGTAAGGTTCAGAATATATTCCCTTAGTTGTTACAAGCATTCTTGCTTTGTCAATCATATAAATAGTTACTTCGGGAAATGCTGATAAAATACTAGATTTTGTTAATGACGAAGGAAGCAAGGTTAAAATTCTAATTTTCTCATTGATACTGTCACAATTTTCAAGCGCTACTCGCAAGTTATTGAGCCATTCATTGCAGAAGTATTGAGTCAAATCATCATGTGATTCATCAATGCAAACATTGTATGCTTCTGACAATTTTGAGCTACTTTCAGATGAGAATGAAGATACTAGTTCTGATTTTTTTCTAATAATGTATCTTTGTACAGATGAATCATCAATACCTCTCTTCCTTTTAAGTGGCGAAACATTACCAAAAGAACTTGAAATTACGGTTTCGTTTAAATGCTCAATCCGCTCTGGGGTGCTAGCTCGAAAATCATGGTCTTCAGTATCACTGTCCAAGTCAGTATAATTGTCTGAATGAATCGCATCAATTATTTCCTTTGGATCAATATTTTTAACGCGTTCATAACAATTGAAGCATACATAATCCGAACTCTGCACTGCTTTGTTAGGAAAACTTTGTCGAAGAAGTTCTGCTAAATTCTCCAATTTTCTAAATTTAACAATGTCATCATATACGTTTTTTTTGTGTGATCCAAAAAAGTTTGGACACTTGCGCCTCTTTGTTGAATAAATTTCAGCCATAATTCAAGAGAAATCTTAGTATGTATAAGTAATACTATATATATTAAGATAACTAACTAGACCCGGTTCCTTAAATAAGCTGAAATAACTAACATTATCTACGTGATAGCAAAAGATGAGTTTTAGCCACCTTGCGGAGAATTCTAGTACCATGCGTTATACTCCTCTATGGTGTACACACACACATATATAAATAATCGTACACGTATTCGTCTAATGCACAGATTCTTGCTCTGCTATATACGTATAATCATTATACTTAGGGGTACATAAAATTTTTTTCTTATTTTGTTTATATCTCTTAAAAAACAATAATATTCCAAATGTCATGTATATGACCATATAGGTATTGAGACTAGATAACTATAAAAAAAAATTGAGTAAAAAAAAAGATGGCTTTTTTGAGAAAAAAGCATTTTTCATTGTTTATAAAAAATGCCATATCATCCTTGATTTTTGGTAAAAAAATTTTTGAACTTGGCAGATGGAAAGATTATCACCAACAGCATCGAATATGTACAGAATTATTTTCAAATATCCATAAAAGGACGAATTAGAACAATTTAAAAAGAAAAAAGTTTTCGATTTTTGAGAAACGAAATTTGAGGAGTCATTTTTGAAAAAAGCATAACACATGCAAATTTGATACTATCGAAAAATCAAAAAATACGTATACGCTTATTTTCCGAGTAGAATAATATACTATAATTTGAGCTGATTCGGAGAGATAGGTGCTGTCGGCCTGCATGATTTGAGATGAAATCGGTCATATATATTTATATATTTATATATCTTAAATAAAGAATAAAATCTTCTGTTTATTCTTTTCGGGAAGAATAAAATCCGTTATTTATTCTATTAAAATAGCGGGGTGGCATTTTATTCTTTTATAAAGAATAATTTCTTGACTTTATTCTTTTGTAAAGAATAAAATTCATCATTTACTCTTCTAAATGAATAAAAGCTGAACTTTATTCTTTATAAAAGAATAAATTGTAGAATTTAATCTTTTAAAGTCATTGTCAAATTCTCTAAAGAATAAAATCACACTTCTATACTTTTCTAAAAGAATAAAATGCTTCTTTTATTCATTCTAACGTCAATTTTTATTCCTTTAGGTTTAGAGTGTACGGTCCTTCAGCGAAAAATTCACATTTAACGAATATTTTGTCACACGATGAAACAGCAGGAAAATAGCCAATACTGAAGGTGGTAATGAGGGTTTAAAGAAATGGCAGAAAGTTATGGTTGATAATAAAGTAGATCTTATCGGATTACTGCACGGAGACGTATTTAATTTCCATAGACTTTTACTCGGTGGTGTTGAGGTGAGAATGCGACTTGTGCATTCTCAAAATAGCTTTTGTCTCATGGATCGTAGTGCTGCAAACTCCATAAAAATACTTGAAGCTAATCTGTTTGTTCGCAGAGTAAAGATTATCACAAATATTGAGCTGGCTCCCGAAAAAATGCTATCTACATTACAGCAAAATCTCCATCTACACATGTTGAGGTAAAATAAAAGAGGTACAATAGATAATGATATACTGGGCTAACTATCGAAAAGAATTATTATTGATCTGGTAGAAAATAGAGCTTACAATGACGATAAGGATCTCAATCCGTTTAATTTCAAATACTTTAATTACAATTCCCTGTCTTTCTTTCTCGATGGTGTAAAAATCCCCTCGAAACCATTGCAACCTGATTTAAAAACTAGTAAAATATATCTCATATATCGCATATCAGGGTATCTTTGATCAGCGATGTATCCTTGATACTAAAATCTATTTTTCACTATAAAATGAAATAAAAGCTATACGCATAACTGATAGAATTATTCTTTTTTTATTTTTAAAATCACTAATTAAAATATTTCTTTACAATTTATCGTATACTAGTTTAAAAATTCTATCATCAATATAGTATAAAACTTATAATTTCTCTGTGATCTATTATACATAGATACAGATTTAATATTGCAAAAATAAATTATGTTATTATTAAATGATTTTTGAAAAATCACAAAATAATAATATATTGAATATAAAATTATCTTTCCAGCTATTGGATTTTCTCGTGGACTATAATGCGTAAAGTTGGCTAGAAGTGTAGAATAGTAAATTACAAATATAATAATACTGAATATTTACAAGAAAAAGCCAAAAGATAGAGCTTAAAGATGTCGTGACAAACAAGGTGAAAAAGTATTATTTAAATTAAACAATCTCTAATATGTCAAAAGATTGTAAATCAAATCGGCTAAAAAATATTCAGCTGATAACCTGACACCTAACCAATATTTGCTAAAATATTCAAAGCAGTACATCAAGAATTACTCAAGTTATCATTGTCCAGAATTAAATTAATTTTTTTACATTGTATGTTTTATCTTAGAAACTAAACCGTCTCACTACCTAAAAATTTACCGGAATACACCTGTTTATAAATCAAGTATTTAATAAAAAGTTAAATGTCATATCTTATATACTCATACACACACAAACACATGCACACACACAAACACACACACACACAAACCACAAACACACACACACACTCACACATACACACCCACACACACACTCACTCACACATACACACACACACACACACACACACACACAACCACACATACCCCATATCCCTATTACCCAAAAACCCAAAAAGCCCAATGACCCATAAAGCCCAATAACCCATAAAGTCCAGTAACCCATAAACCCCAACAAACCATAAACCCCAGTAACCCATAAATCCCAACAAACCATAAACCCCATTAAGCGATAAATCCCACTCACCCATAAAAATAACTAACATAATAACCCAATAATCAAAAAACTATAGTAATCCCTGAAGCCCAATAACGCATAAACTCGAATAATTCATAAACTCCAATAACTCAAAAACCATTATATCCCATAAACCCCAATAACATATAAACGCCAACAGCCGATAAAACCCATTAAACGATAAATTCCAATAATCCATGAAAACCAATAACTCGTAAACCTTCTTAACTCATAAACCCCTATACCTATAAACCCAACAACCTATAAACCCCAATAACCCATAAAGTCAAATGATACATAAACCGAAATAACCTATAAATTCCAATAAAACATCAACCCCAATAACGGATATAACTTAAGAACCATAAAACCCAATAACCCAGAAATCACAATAACCCATAAACGCCAATAGCCCATAAACTCCAATAACCCATAAACACTAATGACGTATGTTCATTATTATTTTTGTGATTTATGGGTTAACGGGGTATATGGGTTATAGTGGTTAATTGATTATTGGGTTATCGTGATATATGGGTAATTGGGAATTATGGATTATTATGGTTTATCGGTTATTGGAGATTAAAAGTCATTGGGGTTTATGGGTCAATGGGTTTATCGGTTATTGGGGTTTATATGTTATTGGGATTTATGGGATATTGCGATACATATGTTATTGACGTTGATGGGATATTATATTGTATCTATCTATCTATTGTATCTATGGGATATTAGTGTATTGGTTATTGGGCTAATGGGGTGTATGGCTCATTGAGGTTTATGGGTTATTGCGGATCATGAGTTATTAGAGTTTACGGGTTAATGGGTTATACGGGTTATTGTGGTTAATTGATTATTGGGTTATCGTGGTATGTGGGTCATTAGATTTTATGGATTATTGAGGTTTATATTTATTGGGGTTTATGGGTTATTGGGGTTTATGGATTATTGGGTTTTATATGTTATTGGGGTTTACGTGTTATCGTCGTTTAATGGTTGTTGGATTAATGGGGTATTGAGGTTTATGGGTTATTGGGATATATGGGTTATTGAGGTTTATGGATTATTGGGGTTTATGATTAAAGGGGTTTATGTATTATGGGAATTTATGGGTTATAGAAATTTATGGGTTATTGGGTTCATGGGATACTGTGGCTTTTTGGTCAATCTGGTTCATGGGTTATCGGGGTTTATTGTTATTGGGGTTTATGAATTATTGGGGTTTATGGGTTATTGGGGTTTATGGGTTATCGGGGTTTATGATTTATCTTGTTTTATGGGTTATTGGGCTTTTTGGTGTAACAACCGGCCCCGTGGCTCGGATGCTCGAGAGCTTCACCATCAATTTTGAGGGGGTTGAGGATAGGATAATGATCAAATAAATAATGGTGTATTTTATGATTAAAAATAAACGTATTTATTATATCATTTTAACACTAATAATAATTAAATCAACAAAAGAAAAATGGTTGTCAGTAAAGAATTAACAAACTATAGTAAAGTAACTATTATCGAAGAAAATAACGTCGAGAGATAGCTAAACCCAAGCGAGTCTTCTACGTCGTGGCCTTTTTGGACAGCTATAACAAAAGATAAGGAGAGACCAAAATAATTAGAATGATGTACATTAATTAAGTATAAGTAAATGTGTGTGTGTGTGTGTGTGTGTTTGTGTGTGTGCGTGCGTGCGTGCGTGCGTGCGTGCGTGCGTGCGTGCGTGCGTGTGTGTGTGTGTGTGTGTGTGTGTGTGTGTGTGTGTGTGTTAGTATACCTAGTTAAGAACTCTTACTCTCGTGACGGCGCGTCTCCACGAGACCGCTACCTATTCTGCACTAGTAATCCGGGTGCGCTCGTCTTACTAGTGTATTAGCACCGTAACACTGGAGTACCACTCGAGGGACGCCACGAGGGGTTCTCTAAGTGAACCAGATACAGGGACGCCTGTAAATTTGACCGGTGAATTCCCTATACTATCTGCTTACTATCTATCGCTACGTGCTCATGATTGAGGAGCACCTCATTTCGTGACCCGTTAACTTAATAAATTAAATGCACACGATCAAGGATCACCTCGTGTCGTGGCCGGACCTAAACGTTGTCAGTAACCCAGGTGCACCTGGTTTACTGTCTCTCTTACTGCAGGTATCTAGTTACTGGCCGAGGAGCGCCTCGAGTCGGTCATTGGATACACACCGTTCCTGAAGACGACGGGGAAAACTGCGGGTCAGGAGGGTAGGAGCGCCTACACCACCTGGCTCGGCCGTAGTGTACAGGAGGCGTGTTGCAGGGTTGGATTATGCGCACGTTCATCCACAGTCGGACCTCGAGCGGGGTGCGCCTTGCTGCGACATCCTTCTTAGGATATACCTGCGCTTTTCGTCGGCAACGACAGGATGCCGATCGAGGAGCGCATCGAGTCAGGAGCCTGGATTGGACGTCGTGAATGGTGAGCACAGCCACAGACTCATTTGATCGAGAGCACGATCGATCGTGCTAGTGCGCCAACTAGACCGCTCAGCGCCCGCAGTCAAACTGAAACCTCGAGCAAGTGTGGGCAAGCGACTCGATTTTCGCTCTCTCCCCACTGCTCACTGCGTTCTCGGCGCTGCGAGTACCACCGGTCAGCGCCGGCAAGTGCAGCTCGCACGGCCGGGGATTCCCACTCTCTCTCTCCCACCGCGCGCCGCCTGCCCGGCTACTATTCCAGGCGTTTGCCTATGCTTAGCATAGGTTGAGCCGCCGAGCTCCTTTTCTTCTCTCTCATTCCATATCCATCCGCCTCGCATTTGCATGGTTTCGAACTGCGAGGTGAATTTCGATATGCGTGCTTTTCACACTCTGTGCGTGCTCTATTCTCAAAAATGATGAGAGGGACTTTCGTCGCAGTGGGTTATTGGGGTAAATGGGTTATTGGGTTACGTCATCAGGGTTAACGAGTTTTTAAGGTTTACGGGTTATTAGGGTCTATGGGTTATAATGGTTTTTGGGTTATTGGATTTATGGGTTATTTTGGTTGATGAATTATTGGGGTTTATGGGTTATCGGAGTTTATTTGTTGTTGGGTTTTATTGAATATATTTGTTTATCGGTTATTGGGGTTTAAGGGTTATTGGGGTTTATAGGTTATTAAGGTTCGTTGGTTATTAGAGTTGGGGTAGTGGCATTGATGGGTTATTGGGGTTTTGGCTATTATGGGTTATTGGTTTTCATGGGTTACTGTAGTTTATTGGTTATTAGATTACTGGTTTGTTGGGATTTATGGGTTATTGGGGTTTAAGGGTGATTGGAGATTATGAGTTATTCGGGTTATTGGGTTATTGAGGTTTATGGGTTATTGGGTTTTATGGTTAGTTGTGTTTAAGTGTTATTGGGGTTTTAGGTTATTAAGGTTGGTGGGTTATTGTGTTGTCTGGCTGTTTCGTTATCTATATTTCACATGGAACTCTTATAGCAAGCATCTGAAGAGTTTAATTATATTGGCTAAAGCCGATTTAGAATAATTCACATTTTTATAATATTATGGTGGCCAAGAGTAGAAGTACCTATATTTTTTATTCTAAGATTTATTGTGTACATTATCCAACTATCAGAAATATTACTTCTATATTTAATATTCTAAAATCATTATAAATTATTGGAGTCAAGTTAGACAAAAAACATGTCATATTTCTAAATAATTCATATTTAAATGCATATGGATGTAACATTCTGCAGTACCTTTTAAAAAATCTTTAGATAAAGATTACTTACAGGAAACTGGCCTCAATTATTTAATTGTAGCAAAATCCATTGTTTATTGCAAAACTAAACAATGTACTCAATATCCCGGTGGATTTAACGAAGTTTGAGGACTCCGCTTAATGATCTGCAATTAGACTTTCAAAATTCAAAATTGTGAATCTAAAACGGCTCTAATTACGAGTCTGACATTGAATTTTAAAAATTCATAATGGCGAAGCCACAATGGCTCACTGAAATGTGAAAATGCTGCTTAAAGCGTAAGAAGTCGTTTAAAAATAGTCAACTTTAAGGTTTTAGGTGTTTCTGATTACGAATCTCACATTATATTTTCAAAACTCAAAATGACGTAGCCAAAGTGGCTGAGTAAAGTATGAAAATGCTACTTAAAGCATAAGAAACGTTTAAAAATAGTCAATTTTATGGTTCTTGACATCGCTGATTGCGAATCTGTCTCCAGATTATCAAAATTTTAAATTTCGGAGCCCAGATTGCCGGCTAAAGTATGAAGATCCTACTTAAGGTGACTCTACACTGATTTTTTCGAAATCCTTAAACATTCGGAATTTTATTTCAATATTTTAATGTGTTATTAGTACCCAAAAAAGAGGAATTGAAATATATTCCAATTTTGAGCAATTTTCACTTTCCTAATCCTAATTCATTGAACAAAATTCAGTTTTTTACAGTCAAAATAAAGGTTAATTCAAAAAGTTCCTTGCATATTTCAGTTTGATAATATCAACCTAATAAATTCTCACTAACTTTAGAACCAGTAACAAACAAAAGTTGTTATTTTGTATTATAATCCATTTTAAATAAACATGTGACAAAAAATACCATGTACTTGCATACATATGTAATCGGAAAAAATTTGTATCTACGCTATTCTTTAATAAAAATACTAACTTCTTTAAATTGTTCTTATAAGAATATTTGCTGCGAGTTACAGACTCCAAATTCGAAGGCAACTATTTAAAGTTTGAAAAATAAGTTTCGAGAAAAATGCATTTAAATATTCAGTTCTACGTAAGAAGCAATGTTAATTATTTTCTTTGAATGGTTATAACTTTGGTGATTATAACACTATTTCATTGTATCAGGTCCCAAAATGTTCGTATAAATGTAGACATACAAAAAGAATCAAAAATTCTTTTTCGATTTGTTGTTAAAAAATTACTGTTAACTCACCTTAAATAATGAAAAAAATGTTTAAGAATAGTTAACTTTATAGTCTTTAGGGTCGCTCATTCCTAATCTAGTACAAAAACTTAAAATTCAAAAGGTTTTAAAAGGAGCTGATCATGAATCTAATATTACATTTGTAAATAAATAGTCAAAAATTATATAACGAAATGTTTTATTTAACAGTGGTAATTAATAATTGTTATAATTTAGATTATGTCGCTTCGCAAGGAGGTCAGTTAAGACACTATTGCCCACTACAGACTTAACAAGCCATTGTGCAGTAAAGTTCAGGTTTTATGCATACACATGCTGATCCACATCCGCTTATACATCCACAAAAAATTTTTTTCAAAACATTCTCTGGGGCTGGACCAGGGGCTCTAGTATATGTGCCGGTATAGCGAGTCTAAACAAAGAACGTAATCAAGGGTCCCGTCTGCGGATTCCTGGAATCGATGTTATACGATTGTACTTAATCGTTTGTTTATGTAAACAAATCATAAATACTGTAATTAATAGGGTCATTAATATTCCAAAACAAGGTTTATTTACATAAACAAATAAACAATATTTTTGCAATCTTGTCAAGGATCCCGTTTGTGAATTCCTGAAATTTGTGCGATAAGATGGAAGTTCATTATTGGTTTATTTAAACAAACTATAAATATGTCAATGAATAACCCTTGTCTGCATTTCAAAGAAACAATATATATTTACATAAATAAACAATTATAATGTCCTTGTTAATTGCATACACAAACAATTGAATAATATATATTTCATAATTCCGAGAATTCTCCCCTTCTAACGTCATATATGCATCCTCGCTATATGGCTTCTTGTACTGCCGGATTCTAAACAAAATTCCGAAAATCTAAAATTTGTTTATCGAATTTTATAGAAAATATTGCATAATCTTTTGTCCAACATATTGTGGGACATATTAAACACTTTCAATAACTATAATAATTCCCTTCAATTCACAATAGAACGTGAAAACAATAACAACATTAACTTTCTAGATATTAAAATTACAAAGATTATTAATAACAATCCATTAACTGATTGGTATAGGACAGACACAGCATCAGGGCGCTATATTAATTTTGCATATCATCATCCACTATCCCAAAAAATAGCCATTATTTACAACTTAAATAACAAATGTATTCTTCTATCACACCTCATATTTCATAATAAAAACATAATAATAGCCAAAACCTTTTTATTAGCCAATGGTTACCCTAGAAAATGTATTGATAAATACATCCACAAACGTCTTTCCCATATTAATAAGAAGAATAGTAATACTGACAATAATAATACTAACAACAACAATAACTCCACAATAAACAAACCTTTCATAGTTCTCCCCTTCATTACATACCTCACCCCAAAAACGAATCAGGTTCTTTGTAAACATCATATCAGTCCTATCAATAAGACTATTAATAAATTTAATTGTATGATTAAATTAGGTAAAGATAGGTTAGAAAAATTCGAAACTAGCAACATTATCTATAAAACTAATTTTAAAGGTGATAGCTTCAATGATTACCCAGCTTCCTACGTAGGCCTTAGTAAACGCAAATTCTCAAAACGTCATAAAGAGAACATTAATGATGTCAAAAACCTTGTAATTAAGTCAGCTCTAGCTAATCATTTTATTAACCCAGGCCATATAATCGACTTTGATAAATTTCAATTTTTAGATATTGAAAAAAATGTCTTTAAAATAGCCTTTTCCGAAGTCTTGAACATTTTTTATCAAGACGATACAGTTAATAAGAAAGAACATGTGAATAATCTTAAGAATACTTACAAATACACTTTGAATATTTTATAAAGACATGCTAAATAATTGATTTTAACTATTAATAATAATTTCCATCAACCCTTTTTTTGTATACTTCCTTATTGTTGATAAATATTGTGTCCTGCCGTCAGACATATAGCAGGGTATCATGAACGCTTAGGAGGCGTCCGCTGCCGCGCTGACCTTTTGCTCGCGCAGTCGTTGTTGGCTGTGCGATTCTCTGGTGTGGCGATAAGTCTTACGTGCGTGTGGCTACATGTGTGTGAGCCCTCTCACATGTATGTGTCTACACAGGCGGTAGACATATACGCGCGACCTCCTGCGTATCTGTTCCCCTGTTGTCTCACATGGTTTCTTCTGCTTTGCTCGCCACTCACACACCCCCTCCTTTTTCCTCCCCTTCCCTACCTTAAGTTTTTCGCACGTCAATTTGTTTTGGCCTCCCCCTTACAGTTTGTCTCTGGAGCGCGCAATGGCAGGACGCGACTTTAATATTCTCGCATGCACACGGCCTCTGGAGACCAAGTGTATATTGGGAGGACTCATTGTGAGTGTTTTGTTTGTTTTTATTTGTTTTTTCATTTTGTTTTTTAATTATTTTTATTAGTTTTCGTTACTTATAAAATTTTATTTATTGTTTTATTTATTAATTAATTCTTTTAGATTCTGTTAACTACATAATTGCATTACGTCATGTGATCGCTACGAAAAGCGTTTTTCATTTATATTAATTACTGATCATTGTCCGACTATACAATTATATCATTTTTTATAAAATAATTATATTTAATTAACGTATCATGTATTGTTTTCTTGTAGCCCTTAAAAATGGATATTACTAATACAACGGAAACGAGGGATTTACAATAAAAAATTGACTCGTATCGATGAATCTACTCTTCTCTACTTATTATGAACAACGAGTAGTTGGGCGTTCTATAATATATTATATATGTATACTCACTTTTTTACGTTGAATTGATGATTTCAGAAATGTCAACGTATAAATCGTTTTTGCGTGGATTATCACGGCACGCACTTAAATAATGTGTAGATTGTTTATTAATAGTTTATAAATTATTCGTAAATATTTAATAAATGTTTTATAAACTTTTTTAAGAACAACCATACAATCATACATAGATTTTTAAACACTCACGCACTTAAATTTAAATTTGGAAAAGAAAACATATTTATTCCTCTACTTCGATCGCCTCCTATTGTATCCAGTGATGCACTGGGCAGAACTTTGGAAAGATAGTTTCCCTTAATACGAAATTGAAGCATCTCTTGTTTAAAATTCGATGCACCAAATCTCGCGCGGTCGCATTGTATCAAAATGCCATGGTTTCTTGGGGGGATGCAACTCCTGGCACCAGAAGTGAAGTTCATAATTACCAATGTACCCGCTGATAGAAATACGGTTGATGTATTCCCGTATTTCCTGGCGGTACTCACTTTATAGCGCGAGTATATTCTTTACAAAATTCCCACAAGGAGTTTTCCATTGACGCTTTGATAGCTACACTACACTATACATCGCTACACCCCTACAGTTACACTCCGGGGTACACACCGGCCGCTTCAAACAAATATGTAGGCTCATGCCATAAACAGCACATGTCACCGTACCTACACAAAGTTAGTGTAAGTACTATAGTTTTGTAGTACACAACAAATTTTAGCACGGTGCGCTATTCACAATATTCACACTCGTCCACGTCGCAGTGACACATTTTTAATCGTTCCGTGAGACGTACCGAAAGAATACTACTGGACGAGTAACAAGATGATGATGACGACGACAAGGAGATATATGATCGTTTGTTTAATTTACAAATTTTTGAGCGATGGGGATTGTATATACAATATACATACAGATACGTATTGTATATAGTATATACAAATACTTATCTCTAGTGCGAAGACAAAACTTTCATCGCAGGTACATTCGACATCCGATTCTGTTTTGGAGCGCACTCTGTTCAGGCCGTTGCATGTGCGTGTATATGATATTCTTTTTGTTGAACACTGCCGTGATTTTTTCTTGGTACTCTTATCGAATATAATCACCATGCAATGACTAGGAAGAGGCTTCATTTTCGCCGCCTTGAGACTCTGAATTTTCGTCTCTCGACTCTCGCTCCACAATGTACAGAAACCTATCATTTTTTCTTCGAAAACATCTGTATGATTTCGTGTAGTACAACGGACACGTCATAAAGCAGGTTTTGCTATTGATAAATTTAAAAGCGTGATTGGAAACATCACTTACATTGAGCATAAGATCCGGTATACTTTCTTTGAATTTGTAAATGATTTCGGTAGAGTACAAACTGTTGCACAATTTTCTTTCAAATTTGTAAGTAAATTTGGCACTGAAATTATACTTGAGTAAAAAAACGGTAACATATTTAACCTGTTCACTGTCTCTATTATTGTTGATATTATTCACTATAGTGTATATTTTTACTATATTCTTAAGAAAAATATTATTTTTCTATTCGTGTATTATAAATTCTTGTTCTTAAAGGTAGAGTTAAACGTATAAGCGGATGCACAAACCGAGATATTAGTCTGGAAGCTCAACATTAGTTTGTCACTCCATTGTTTTATAAAGCGAGAGGAAAAAACATGGGAGCAGCGATCGGCTATATAATTTCAAAGCAGTCCTTATCAAAGAATCGAGAAATCAAGTTTATGGCACAAGCTGACCGTTGCGGCGTCGATTGCATTATATTTTTACCAGATATCTACCTAAAAGGTTCTCGCATCCTCGTGTTCTCTATCAGTGATTATGAGAGGCATACAGGGCTTAGACGTACATGTAGTCATGTGAAATTCTCGCGTGGAAGTTCGAGTACGCGACGTGATTTTTCAAATCTCAAGCGCACTTCGTTTCGAGTAGTACATAATTTGGTGCAGGTGCGATGCTGTATGGCGACATCGAATCTGCTCTATGCCATTTGAACGATTATAACGTGAATTAAGGTTCTTATTGTCATATTGTGGGCTACGTAAAATTGCTTGTTTTTGTAAAATGACTCGGGAGCTGTATTAGATACCATGGACGAGTTTGTGACGCAAATGGGAATGCAACATGCAGAGATTTTTAGATAATAATGAAAATATACGAAGAACAGCTTGGTAAGCATAAGAGTAGATTTTTCATAAGATATTTTCCTGAAAAAATAAATTTGTCTCTATTTACAGCATTTAATAAATTGATGGAAAGTGTAGAAGAGCTTGAGCGATATGAAGCAAAGTAGCAGCGACAGATTTCAACGCTTGCATCGTCGTTCGAGAAAGATGTGACTTTGCCTGATGCGTCAGAGAGCGATAGTAATGACGATGAGGGTGGTAATGAGGGAGATGACGAAACAACGCAGAGAGTTTAGGAGCATCCACTGACTGCAGCCAATGATAATATTTTACCTACTAACAGTAGCGAGGACGATATAGATTCGGACGCAGAAAACTATTTTGCCTCAGAAGTGAATACAAATACTGTACCTGTACGAGCTATTCAATCGACATTACAACCAGGCATCGAATGAAGAAGAACAAGTGAATGAACAGCAACAGACAGATGCAATCGAAGTTATTGTTATTTCTTCAACAGATGATAACGATGATGATAACAATGATGACAGTTTGCATCGCTCGCTCTTTCGTGGTATCCTTGCCGCAGCGAGTGAGCTTTATCAAGACCCGAGAACCGAAGAAGTAAAACGGCGGCAGTATTGGTGGTAGCACCGGTGGTGAAAGCTTGAACATCGAGACTAACGATCATCATCCAAATAGATTCCTCTATCTGTCGGCGTTTTATCTACATAGGGCCCCGTCCGAGAGAGAAGTTTTCATTATATAGAGGACAGAACAAGAATGACTTACCATCACTTTGATAACTGAGACATCTTGGGTCGTCGTGTAAATAAATGTAAGTTACATATATAGAATAATACAAAATTTATATTTCGGTTTTATTTTTATTTTATATGTTTTTATTTATAAAGTTATTCGGAGAATGCAAAATGGCACGGATGAGTTTCCGTCGTCGATTCGTTACTAAAACTATTTATTGGCGTATGCTCGGAGAATAATGTACGCCGTGCTCAAGAAATTCGTTGGTTCCATGACCTAGCGGAGGATGAGCATTCACAATTGCATATGGATCCAAATTTGAAAGATCTTCTCAATCGCGTGTATGGGAGCTTTAATTGGGTTTCCCATTATAATTTACAAGAATGCATTATTTTAAAATAAATGTTGCAGATGAGCAATTTTCGCGTGGGGGTAAAAGAATGGTTATCTTCAGATTCTGATTCTACGTGGCCTTCACTGCCACCGTCACTGTCGCAAGGTCATCAGCCCGCAACAGCAACAGCAATACGGCACGGCCGGCAAGACAATCCAGATCGGGGACGGGAGCACCTCTAACTCTGTCATCGCTGCCGCCGACGCTCATGAAAGAAATGACGCGCTCGAAATACAGCCACATGGCGAGAGGTTTCTTCTATTGGATGAAATCGAACACTATGTACAGCGCTTTCGAATAACGGGTAGACAAATTTGGCTCCGTATAAATCAACCCCCATCTTCCGATCGTTTGGCTTGAAATGGTGATGCATCATATACATGCGTATTTGTTGTCTCTGTCAACCGAGGAAAACGATTTTATCGGTTTTACATTTAAAAGCGATCACTTTAGTCACGGGCCTGTCTCTCCGACCACTCGAGCACTTTTTGCAAGATGATTTGTGGGGATTAATAAGTAATTTAACTCAAAGTAACAAAGATATTAAAATTGATGATAGTTTTATTGTACATGCTTCTTTTATAAATATGCCAGTTGGGACGGGGGCGCGACGAAGATAAAAATAACGATCTATTCTGTTACGCAAAGATCGCTCGTATCGATCCAAAATATGGATAACTAATGCCCGCCGCGAGCCCTCGTCGTTGGCGAAGCGTATATAAAGTTTCAGTCGTTCGACTCGCGGGATGCGCACGACGATTAGCGAGTTATTCACGACGAAGGACGAGTCGTGTAGAAAGAGCATGGCGAGAGACTCGTGCGAGCGGCAAAAGTAAATATATACAGGTGGGGTGCGGTTATTACGAAATTGAAACTTTTCAAAAATATTACTGGAAAATCGGTATAGTACTGGTCGCATGCGATAAGAAAACGTTCGGATGTGGTGAGCCCCCTTTCTTCGGCGGGCACCGGCACATAAGGGCAAATTTAGGATCGCGGGGCTACAAACAAACAAACTCGCTCATCGGTATTATTAATCTTTGTTGCGATCTGAAAATGCGTCGTTTCGATACAGTATTAAATTTAACCGATGCCGCCAACACTAAATTTTTTTGTGCATTTTGCAATAATCGTTATCGCCAGGTCGATAAGCATCGATGTGCGAGAATTTGCTCAAGCTGTTTTACATTGCCGCGTTTAAAATAAAAAATGGCGAGCTTGTATAGTGCAACGAGTATAACAGAAATTTTTTTGGTCCGTCTTGCTTCGACAATTATAAAAGAGTCGACTCTTATAAGAAAAGAAAAAAACAAATTATGCGAAGTTATAAGAGTTAGTGAAATCTGTTGCAAAGTCGTGAATTATAATCGGGGAAAATACCAATGGGGAATACAATGGAATAAATTTTATAAAAAGGGACACTATCAATAATGTATGCTACATGCAGCGTGTACACGACGGTGGCAACGACAGCAAAAAATAGAAAACAACGCATGGCGTGCTCCGGAAAAATATCTTTTTATATTTTAAGATTTTGAGACAAGAGAATATATGGCTTACCGCGGTCATCAAACTACGAAAATTCATGTACAGAACCTCGGTGTGGTACTGCAAGTTTTTACGGTCTACGGTAACTCGGACGACATCACGCAGTGATGTAATGTTAGCGGGGAGAGAGAGTACGTTTTTCGAGAGGCGTGTGTGAGAGAACAAACTTTGATGAAATCTTTTGATGTTCAATTCATATTGAAGTTTTGACTAGCCTGATACTCAATGGTAAAATTCATTCGCGAATATTTGTTGGCACGCAGTGTAACGAATTGACCGATGGTCAAAACGATAATTTAGAGCGCGTCGAGGGTCTCGTAAAGTGTCGAATTTTACCGCTACGCGACCTGTTTCTTCCTCTTTTGACTGTAAAAATACACGGTCATTTACTTTTTGCGCTCTGTCGATCCTATTGAAAAGAAATGCGCGAGGATGATTGCAATCACGAGTCGGACAGCGAACGAAAATTCGAAGGGACATGGATGGCTGATGAATTATGAAAATCCATAGAATTGGGCTACCGCATTACAGAGTTGTACATTGTATGGCAGTACAGAATAACGTGTTATAATCCACACGGAGAAAGGAGGTATATTCGCGGAGTACGTAAATGCCTTTTTACAAATAAAACAACAGGCAAGCTCATGGCCCACTTGCTGCGTCGACGAAGCAAGTAAAACACGCTATTTAACCGAGTAAAAGCGGGACGAGGGTATATGGGTCGTGATAAGATAGAAAAAAATTCAGGCTTGCACGCTGTAGTAAAACAATGTTTGAACTCTTTTTGGAAAAAATTTGGCCAGCGCAGTAACTTAAAGCATACTGGCATAATTAAAACGCGCGAAGCGCTTCTTAGACTACTAGTCTCCCAACAAAGAAATTTTGGATGTACTACCCTCGAATGATGAATTTTTATACGTTAATTGTCAATTTAGAGAGGAGGCTGAAGCATATCCTATACTATGCTTATACTATAGCACAGGCTCATCTCAAGCTGTATGCGAATTTAGAGAGCCTCGGTCTTAGTAGCTTCTCTACTATGACAGAATACACACCTCACGAAGGCTCGTTACTATATGATATGACTGATGAGCTCAAGAGTTACGGTGAGGGTGCATACATCGACACTTTTCTTTCTGGAGGTCCAAAATTTTACGCTATTCGAGTTTACATACCTGACACGGAGATAGATAGATTAGATAGATTAAGATTTATTGTTGCCTTTGTCAAAAAATGATGTACAAAGTCATAAAATACACATCATTATCTTAGGTCATTATTAAAATTCATCACAGATTTCGTCGTTACAGATTTTATCGTTATTTAAGTATCGCACAATTTCCAATTCATTTTATCTTAACTATCACGTCAAAGCACATCTTTATAAAAATCTTATTTACTAGTTTTATACACAACACGAAGAAAGATAATACTCATTTGGCATCACAAGTTTTTTTGCTTTTCTTCTCGTGAAGGTATCTAAAACTGCTAGGTAGCGAATTCCAGAGGCGAGCACGTTGGGATCTGAACGATTTCTGGCCAGCGTCAGTGCGCGACTCTGAAATTACAAGTTCTTTTATAAAGCATCACAACTGCAAAATACGTCCTTCTTGCTTCAACATCTAACCAGCCCAGTTTTCTCCTATAGAGAGTATTACGCTCATCGTTTCTTACACCATGGATATATCTCACACAAGAATTTTGCAATCTTTGAAGCCGGGTCTGAAGTTCACCTGATACATCAAGATAAACCAGAGAGTAATAGTCATGATTAGTCGGACCCAAAAATAATAGCCTTTGTTTTCTGGACATTGAGAGGAAGGGCGTTTTCAGCCGCACATGTCGATACTGCTCTAGCGACAGTCAACGGACGTCTAATTACTTCCTCCAGACCCTCCCTCGTAACCTGCGTACAGATTTGAAGGTCGTCAGCATAAAGCGAATGCTCAACACTTTCCGATAATTCGCCCTCTGGGTTCTTGAACCCCATCAGTACATCAACGAGATCATTGATGTAAATGACAAAAAAGAAGAGGCGCTAGAATCGAGCCCTATAGTACGCCAAGATTGGTTGTGAGCCAATCTGACTCCCCGTTGGATGTAGTTACCACTCGTTGGTTACGACCTATAATATACGACCTAAGCCACAGGACCACAGATCTCGATAAACCCATTTTAATTACTTTGCTAAGAAGTTTAGAGGGCGAGGTTGTGTTGAACGACTTGCTGAAATCGAACATCAAGAGGATAGTAAGTAGCTTTTTATTGCTATTAATACCAACTCAGATGTCCTCTGACCGACTCAGTAGTGCTGTTTGCGTGCTATGATGTTGCCTAAAAGTTATAAACTGAGAAAGCTGCTCGTGTACTATACTTCCCAGGACCTTACAGAGAAAGCCCAAGAGTGCGATTGGACGGAAGTCCGATACGGCACATGGAATCGTCTTTTTCTTAAGAGGCATATTTTGAGTCTTCTTTCAAGCATCCGGAAAGCCATCACTGGCTAGTGAAGAGTTGTAGATGTTAACCAAGTAATGGCCAATAGCCGGTAAAGACTTTGCTATTACATTTTGCAGTATTTCGTCCTCCCCCTTTGCTTGCGATAAGAAGTGGGCAACGGCCAGGACTACGTCAGAAAATGTGATTTCATGGAAAGTGAAAACGTCATCACTGGCTTTCGACAAAATGTCCTCCATATCCGATACGCATCACATTCAGTCTGGGAGATGGAAACCTTTGCAAAGTGGATGTTTAATTCGTTCGAAGTAAAGCTATGCAGCTCCTCACGAGAGCTTTGTCAGCAGTCTATGATTGCAGAGTTCTTTCAAAACGTTTTTCTCATTATTATCCAAAGCATAAAAAAATTCTACTTTGCATAAAAGTCTCACGTTCTTTATTTAAGCTTTGTTCTGCTTGAGCCGCGAGAGACTGGAACTCCTGCCATAACCTATTGTCACGCATTTGCTTGTAACGCCGATGGACGGAGTCACGCTGACTAAAAAGATACCTTAGGTCGGTGTCTACCTAGGGCGGGTGAACTTTTTTCTTTGGCTTGAACTGCTTCAGAGGGTTAACAGTGTCTAAGACGAGCATGATGTTATGGCTAAGCTATTCAAGCCTATTGTTGACATCTTTACTCGGGCAACTGATTGACGACCAATCGCCAGCACCAAGAAGGGATAAAAGCTCCTCCTACGAATTTACTTAAAATCTCTATATGAGAAGGTGTTTAGAGCAAGGGGCTTTGATATCTTGATGTCAATTGTAACATCAATAATATTGTGTCTGCTGGGAAAGGTCATTATCATGTTGTTTGCATCCAGTAATACATCATTGTCGTCAGTGAAGATCCCGTGAATCCAAGTGTGAGACTCCCCAATTTTTTGTGTCGCGCCATGATTAACTAATTTTAAATTTAATTCGCAGGTTAAATCTTTCACGAAAAGTGCGCCTTTCGAGGTTGATAACATATTTGCATTTAAGTCACCCATTAGCAGCATGTGCTCAAAATCTGTTGAGAAGATTTTTAAATAATCAATGAGATCAGAGTTTTCAGTAAATGATATTCCAGGAGGTCGATAAATAAGAGCTACAAAAATGGGTGATTGGTTTTCATGCTGAACGCTGCACATAATGTATTCAGGGATACCCGGTGTGCCCTCATCTGGGCTTGTTGGAGATGAATACAACACGGTGGCTATAAACACGTTGTGAATGTATAACACTACACCTCCTCCTTGAATGTTTCTATCATGTCTGACCGTCGAATAGCCCTCAATGTCTGCTGATACATAATCAACCACCGGTCAAAAGCGCGACTCAGTAACATCGAATAGGTGATAGAAAGGATGTGCAGTCGTAAGGAACTGTCGGAACACCTCTAAATGCTTGTTCAAAGAAGTCGCGTTCACAAAACCTATCCTGAAACCATCACATTTTGCCTCTCTGCCTATCTCCTGCTGTAGTAATTTCTGATTAGGCAAGGTTTGAGACTCAGCTGACGTTGATGAACATTCTACTATCGGGGCAATAGTATGGTCCGACGTCGACGTTACAGTACTATTTTTGCAATCACCAGCATAGTATGTGGCGATCGCGTACAGATCTGCTGCATAAGAGAACGCAGTTGACAGTTCATCGTCTTGTCTCTTAACAAGGAAACGACCGCTTCTTTGCCAAACATGTTTAAAACCCAACCCGCGAGCTAATTTTTTGAAACTGTTAAATTCCTGAAATAAATTTTTACTCAAAAGTTCATTTATAAAAATTTTACTTTAAATCAAGCTATTCCTTGTTTCCTGGTCTAGAGATGCTACGTTGACGTGTCTTCTGTTTAAACCTATGAATTTACTTTTGCGGCTAGAGAGGTAGACGACCGATGGCGATGGACGATGTACGACAGTTTGTGACTATAGCGCAGCAGTCGCTCTTCAATCCGGCTGGAGCAAATGCGTAGACAAAATGTTTGCCCTCGCCATGGACGGTAGAATAGTGGAGAGGATGGCATGGACCACTTCCGTACGCTACTGAGCGTTACCTTCAAAGATGGAAATAATTATTGCTGCTGATTCTTCACCGTCACTCAACCCAACCATAGGGGGTCACGCTCAGCACCAGCTCATGAACTGCCATTGCTGCATTCATGGTGAAGATGCCGAGTTCGGCTCCGATTATTCTGCATTTGGAACCCATCTTCAGGAGGGTTAGTTCCCGATCGCGAAGCACACGTAGCAACGCCAAGAGCGGCTGACTCATAATCAGTATTTTTATTATTACTATTAATATCTAAACTAGAACTAACATTTACGAACTTAATTCTATTGGTGTTACTATCACTACTCTGATCATAATAATTAGCATCTGAATTGCATACGGACTTATCTACAACACGAAGCAACACCATCACTTGAGACTCCTTGCAAGATGCGACATTATTCATAACATTACTAGCCTGACATTTAGCATAGTCAATTAACGTTGCTATTTTGATCATTAGGTTGTGTAACTGCTCTTTGAGGATTCTATTTTCCTGCAAAAACAGTAAACTGTCATTATGCAACTCCTCCAGTTTAGTAGATTGTTCTCTAATTTTATGTTCAAATATTGAGATTTTAGAGAGCAATTTTTCAGAAAGCTCGTCTGTAATGTTTAAGGTCAAATTTTTACCAGTTTTTAAAGTTATATTCTTCGGATTTAAAATTAAATTTACATTGCTTTTATCAGTTTCATTTTTATCCTTAGCAGCGCTTTTACTAAGTCATTTAATATGATAATCTTGACCGATGAATTTTCCGTCTACTAATGACGTCCATTCATGACAAACGTTATGATATTCACAAGCTTTACAACTACGAATAATGGCATTCGAACAAGATCTTTTATGACACTTTTAACAAGATTACCGAGCCATAATTAATTAATCGATATAGAAATTTAAGAGTGTAGATACAAAGATAATTATAAATATAATTAAATATTTTGAGCTCACGTAAAAGTTTCCAAATTAAAACTTAGATAATAAAGCGTGTTAAAAATTTAATTTTAAATTTTAAATTTTAAATCTCGCGCCTTAGTCGAAAATTCAAATGTAATCTGAGCTGCCAACTATGGTATCTATGCTGCCAGATTTGTGAATCTTTACGAGGGCGATGGTGCTACGCTTTGATTGCGAAAATTGAAAACTCCAGTTTGGCGGCGTTGCCGATTGTGATTTGCGGAAATTTAAGAGAGAGAGAGAGAAATAGAGATATGGTCCCTCTAACGTCAAAAAACTTGAAAAACTTTTTTTTTATCCCTACCGGTAGTTTATGTTTGACGTACTAGTCAAATTGCAGAAATCATCCACTCCTACATGATGGAGGGTGTTGAAAAGTCCCACACAGAGGCGGCCAATTTCTGATTCACTGGATGATGACAGATGCGGCACTTTCAGGTCATGATGTATTGTCGGTTTGCGGAAAAGTCCCTCCTGGCTGAAGTAAAATACAACCGTGAATTATAGCGCAAGCGAAAGAGCCAGATGCAAAGGATTTTTTCGCTGTAAAAATTCATTCCTCAGAGTGATAAAATATTAATAAGACCGTTTACAAGCCGAAGCCAGCGTCGGTTGATTTTGTCAGACTTACCGATAGGGACGTTGATTTTTTAGGAAAAAATCTAAGGCTGCAAAGTCAAAGGAATTTGCTTGAATTTTATGTATTCTGTGAAAATAAATTTTGAGAACATAAAAATCTTTTTATTCGTAATTTTTACAGAGCAAAAAAAAATATCATCGATAACGTTAGCGAATCATGTGTTATCTCAAGCGATAACGATAATGATGAGAAAAATGGTATCAATATAAACTATAAAGTAATGAGGCGTGTGCCCGCACACAACGTTGTAACGCACGATAAATTTAGAACCTGCAGCGTTGTTATAAAAAAGAGACGCTACGTCTCGCTACGACTTTTTTTACCGTTTGGATATAAAAAATGGATACTATGCTCTGTAACTGTAATGTGAGCCGTTAAAATGTTTTAATAAAATAAACTTTTATATTCACCAATATTTATTCATATATTCCCTTGTTCAAAAATAAAAATTACTCGTAATGAGTACGCATATATTAGCTAATAAAGCGCGGCCGTGGGTATAATATTTATAAATGAGCGTACGCTAGCACGCGATTGTGAGCTTGTAGAAGCGCGTGTATGCGGAAATAAGCATTTAGACGTGCGCGCATATACAGTAGAGATAATGGATACTAGGTGGAAGTATCCCTTTCCAGCATGCCTAGTTGGACCTGCAGGAGCTAGTTAAGGCTGGTTCGTCAAGAGGGTTCTCGCTTATTTACTAGAAATGTCGGATACGAGGTTTGGTTGCATACTACTTTACTATATAGCAAAGAATTCAGTGTCGATGGCGGTGGTAATTTACGAATCGAATTTCGAGAGGGTCTGCTGAAACGTCTGACTACTCGTACGACAATGGTACAAAAAAGTTGTTCATTCTCGACGATTTGATGCGTTACTCTTCCAACGACATAATTCTAGATTTGTTTACGAGAAGTAGACATCATAAAAATATTAGCTTTATTTTTATCATTCAAAATATTTTTCATCAAGTCAAATCACAACGCGATATAAGCTTAAACTTAAAGCATATGGTTATTCTTAAAAGTCCACGCGACAGGGCTTAGATACAGCATCTACGGCGCCAAGTCTGTCCCGCGGATCCTGAACTTTTGCAAGAAGCTTCTCTTGATACTACTCGTAATGCGCAATCTTATCTGTTTCTCGATCTTTCGTAAGATCCTTTTACGAATTTCGCTTTCGTGCCTGTATATTTCCAGATGACAAAGTACATTACGCGTACGTAGCAAAATGCCGAAAATTTCATTGAGAGAGCGTACGTGCGTATGTGTGCGTATATGAGCAGAAGAGAAATAGAACAGAAAACAAGTAAAGGTGCTGCGTGTGTTCAGATCGCAGTAGTTCAATGACAACATCGGCACGTCGCCGCCACTGCTGTCTGCCCAGTAAGTATTCTAGAAAAAAACACATCGTTTTTTAACGCACTCTGGCACATCGATGGTTACAACGGTTTTTTATAAGACATTGCCAAGCTTAAAAATTCGGAATAGAATCATCTTAAAAAACACATACACGTTTTGCGTAAATTAATACTTTGCAAAAAACTAAATCTGATTGGTAGAGAAAAAAACATACATTGGTGCAGAGCGGTGGTGCTTTTTTACCGCATTTGCTAGGACCTATAGTTGGTACGCTCATTTCCAAAATATTTGGTGGTAAGTCAGAGTAAAAATGGAACGAGCTCGTAAAATGATAATATCACCCGCGGATGCGATTGAGCACATGCAGAGCGGAGGAATGTCGGCAGTAGCAGCAGTACCGACAGTTACAGCAACAGCAGAGGATACTTTGATTTTCACTGGTGAGAATTCCGTTCAAATATGCGACGACAGTCTATCGAAGCTCGACTCGGAAATGCACAAAATTCTTCGTCCAAAAACTTTCACTGACGAGCATGAAAAGTGTAAAAGTCATTTACAAATTTTACATCGATATATATTTTTCAAAGAGAGCAAGCGCTCCACCGATCGAGATGCAGAGCGCGAGATAGATGAGATCATGGCCACCCTAACGCCGGTCTCGAACAATGCAATACTCGAGGGTGTACCAAAAACTTACGAGCAAAAGCACTACTCCTGCTCAGGCGCTGGCAAAGTGCTGCACCAGGTAAAATCAGCTAGGATAACACGGGCACTGTGAGCATCGACGGTGAAGTCATAGAGCACTCAAATCTCATCGAGCTGCTCAACGAAGTATTTTCTAAGAAGAAAAGTAAAAAAGAGAAAGAAGATCTCTACAGCGGGGAAAAGAGAGGACGATGAGGAGAACGAGAATGACAATGTATCCATCAGATGTTTGCAGTTTGCAAAATTTATCAAAATATCGGATACACCGAATAAATTGATAGGAAGCTTGGAAATATTAAAAATTGGTCAAATATTAACTGCACTGTTAAATTCAGTGAAGCGCCTATTTAATAAGTCACTTTTACACGATCTGTACATAGGCAAAGATACTAAAAAATATCATCAGCACTAACGGGCAACACTGCTAAAAAAGTGGTTGAAACTAGATTTCTGAAAAAATTGTGCAGACTCATACACAGACGATGACGTATGAAAAACAATACTACGATTCTTCACACAAAGCCGGCTAGGTGGGAGCGCGCAATCTTCTTTGTGTAAATAAGAAAGGGAAATTGTTAAGCGCTAATAAACTTGAAAAAAAACGCATTTAGAAGTGGCTCAATAACCAAAATGCATACATACTACATCATTCTATAGAGCGTACATACCAGAGATTACGCTATAACGTGACGAATCTTGACGAAATTTGAAAAACCGCGCCTTACAGCAAACTATTTATAAAATTCGCGAAAAGAAGGCGATAGAGCCACGGCTAAATATAAAGTAGGTGACTACGTTCGTATCAGTCGCACTAAAAATACCTTTGAGCGTGGATATGAAAACAATTTCAGCGAGGAGGTATTCGAAGTTAAATGCGTGACTCGACGACAGAATTTATACACATACGTCTTGTAGGATCTGAATGACAAAGAAATTGATGGATATTTTTACACCGAAAAGCTGACTTTGGTTGGAAAAAATTGCCTCGCGCCCGATAAACAGTTTCGAGTCGAACGCTTTCTGCGAGCGCGAGGACGTGGTGCTAACAAACAAGTACTCGTAAAGTGGTTGGGATATCCCAATAAATTTAATTCTTGGAAAAAAGCGAACGATCTAGAGACTGTGTAGATCTATAGAAAAAAGTAAAACTGGATCATCTCGACGATTTTTATCTCGTCCTACCCTTCAATATCAGTATGATATACTATCCTAGCAACTCAACAAGTTGTTTCACTACTCAATTATCGCGTAAAATAAGATTAAACGGTGAGGGGTACGTTGGTCTTACTGAAATTCACATTCCGTGCACAATAATCCATATTCAAGAGTCCGAGGCGTATTGCACGTTTAATTTAGGTAATAAGGATGGAAAAAGATTGGATCCCGATCACATAGAGTTTTGCTATTTTCCTCACGGTGTGTATCAAACTATCGAGCAGCTAACCGAAGAAATACACAGGGCAAAATACGCGCACGAACATCAGGTGCTCGAGTCGACGAAATTTCAAAAAGGTTATTATACATTACAGTGAAAATACGACTGCGAGGATCCACATTATACAAGATTTAACGAAAAAAATTGATGTGTGTTTGGTTTCGAGAATCCCGTTTACAGAGAGACGGGTACCTATTTTACTTCGAAATCGGGAATGATCGTCACGGTGGCTAACAGATCAGCTTCGTTTACTCGTGCTTTACTTGATCAGCTGTACGTTTATACAGATATCTGTGAACCGGACACAGTCGGTGACACTCCTAACACCCTCTTGCGCATTATGTTTCTCGACACTAGTTCAAAATATAAATTTGGTAGTAACGCTGTGCGACATTTCTTACCAATACACTATATTTCGGTTGCATCACAGTTTTCAGAATATGGTTATCGATATAAGAGATAATCACAGATAACTGATACCATTCGAGTATGGAACGTTGACCGCTACGCTTCACTTCAAGCGTAATGGTTATGTAAAACTGGCAACATGAGTCACTACATCCGTTATTATGACGATGAGGTAGATGGTAGCGGTGTGAGGAGTGTCTTTGCAGACTCTGTGTATCACAGTGAAAGAGGTGTGGGAGCCTGGTTGGGTGGTTTATTTCGCAGAATTCAACAACGGTACCAAGTCAAAAGAATTTAAAAAGAAAAGCGGCTGAAAAAATACCGGTAATGATGAGGGGATCGGGTTACAAATCGTGAGCCGGAAAGCGCAAGCGACAGCCGTGAAAGATACGCTCTTCCATTCGCACTACCGGTAGATCGCGCAGTAAGAAAACAAAGAAGAAACGCGTTGTATCTAGAAAAAACAAACAGCAGGTAGAAGAAAGAAAAAAAAATACTTTGAGAAATATAACCGATAATTTTGGGCCTAAATAATTAGTTCAAAATCATCTTAATTCAGCCATTCCAGTGAATGTTTATCGAGTGAGTTGGATATTTTTACTCTACCATCGTCCCAAAAATCTATAGAGAGCAGCAACTTTTTGTACTATAAACTGGTATCGCTCAGCGACGATAGCGATGTCCCCCTCGAGTTTGTCGTTCCAAGTGCAAGCGAGCATTATATCAATCTTGCTCACACGATGTTCTATATACAAGCGAGAATCGTGCCCGTAGAAACTGATCTCGAAAGTCTCAAAGTTTGAATAATTTTATTCACTCTATGCTTAATCAGATCGACGTTTTTCTTGATCAAAAACTCGTTTCATCTCCAAATAATGCTTATCCCTACTATAATTAAGATAAAATGCTTATAAACGGCGTTGAAATGAGAGTTCGACTTGTATGCAGCAAAGACGCGTTTTGCCTGATGGACGGTAGCGAAGATGGTAAACCAGCGTACAAATAAAAGAAACAATGCTTGTCGTTCGCAGAGCTAAATCAGCTCAGCCTTTTACTCGCTCAGGCAAATGGTTAGGCCAAAGCTACAGTTAAGTATCCAATCACGCGCGATGAAGTGAAATCTTTCACGATACACACGGGGATTATCGGCGATTCACTGGACAACGTAATTCTTGGTCAACTGCGCAAAAGAATCATAATAGATTTTGTCGATAACAAAGCTTTCAATGGGAATCGTCGGTTAAATCCCTTCAATTTCCAACATCTGTCAATTAATTATCTTTCTTTGTACGTCGATAGTGTGCAGATACCCAACAAACCTTTGCAGCCACGTTTCACAGATGACAGAAAACTGTACATCGAATCATATCGCATGCTCTTCTCGGATACAGGGATCCATTATCTTAATGAGGGCAATGGAATCGGTCGTTATAGTTATCCTCTCGGGTATTCTCTCTCTGCTTTTGATGTGACACCCGACTTGTCGGCCCATTGCGCCTGTCATTGGATTCTAATGACGTCGGGTAGTGTGCGTATAGAGGTGCATTTCGAAAAAAATACTCACGTCCACGATAAACTGTATTGTTTACGTCGAGTATGATAACGTTCTCGAAATCGATGCAAGAAGACAAATCATAACGCCTTAAAGCGCTTAAACATCCATTCCGTTGGTGGTCATTATATTGTCGTGATTAACAAGATAGAGGGGAGAAGAATATATCAATCACAAACTTGATTAGAAGTACAGTTTCAATCACATTCTGCTTTGATGTTGTCTCGTGTACCTCTTCATCTCTGGATCTCATGCATCCAACATGGATTACATAGTCGACATACACAGCTTTCCAAACGAGGAAAAAAAATTTTCCCTAAAGAAGTAGCTGCAATATGTGTACAAGATCGCATCATCGACCATTGGATTATAAGATTGCCCTGCAGATTCGAAGATTTGTCCAATGATGTAAAACAAACTAAAAATTACTACTCTCTGGATGTGTACGGACTTGAGTGGTTTGAAGACAACGTTACTCTGCGGCAATTACGTTATAATTTGTATAACATTGCAAAATGTGCTTAGAGAATCTACATACCGGGGATCAGAAAGCCAAATATCTCCAGTCGGTGATCAATTGACGCATTTTGAATCTCGAAAATTTCGAAGCACCAAGTTTTGCGCAGCTCGAGGTGGAATGTTCCGGGGCTTTAGTGTGCATCACTCATGGACAGCAAAAATGAAAAATAAGTAAAAGTTTTGCGTACTTCATAAGGCCTACCTGATTCGAAAATGGATCTACTCGCTTTTTCCCAACGATTGACGTGAATTACCTATAGTAGCGAGTGAGTTGTTTTATAGTTGCGTAATACAACCCGAGCGCACAAAAAATGCTTCAACACTTAGCTTTAAACAGCCGAACGAGGAGGGTGGCGGCATCGACGAGGAGGGTCGACTACGAGAATGATATAGACTTCGCAGACAGCGCGCAAACTGCAAGCGTGGACGACAATGTTTGCTACATCCGCACACCCTTTAACGTAAGCAGTGATGAATACCCGACAGATAACGAGAGCCCTGAGAGGCTTACAGACTAACTCTATCGGAGTGTACGCTGCTGATCGTATACTAACAATCTTAAGCTTGTCTCCAACTATAGTTGCAAACATCGATACATCAGTTAAATCAAGATCGCATTGGATCGCCATTTACATTAACAAAAATGCCTACGGAAATTACTTCTCACCATGTCATCTGGATATAATTAGAAAAAACTGCATGCGTTACCAGTGGAACAGAAAAAAATTACAAAGTATTGATTTACAAGTGTGCGGTGAATATTGCATTATATTTCTATATTAGATGTTCAATGGTATTACTCTTCGTACGTTTAGTCGCCTCTTTTGATCAAATATACAAAACAATAACAAATTAGCAACTAACAAGGAGACATTCGAGAGTCCGGGTCCTGAATTTTACTGGACCTGGATACTAGAAACATACACAAATCTAAAGTTATTCGTTAAAATCCGGATTTATAAACTTACACAGACTTTTTATACTTGATGTAATAGTTTAGTAATGACTTAACATTTCCTTTACTTGTAATAATTTTTATCATAAGTATTTGTTTTTATAATTAAATATTGCTGCAAGCGTGTGTCAATCCTAACAGGTATTGAAGTACGCAAAAAAATGTATTAAATACGCAATAAAATTATAAAATAACGCATAAATACGCAAAATAATCATATACAAAGCTTTAAATTCTTAAGGTTTCAAACACAACGCTGCAAGGAAATCTCATAATAAAACTTTACTGAAAGCCAAACTTCAATCAATACAAGCCAGTTAGTATGACTATTAATGGAGTCTATTTAAATATAATTATGTGATAATTAATTATACTACATACAGATCTTTACTTTTATGTTATTACCACTTAATTATTTTCAGTTTATATCTTACTATTAAGAGCTAGTACGTTTGAAAATAAATAAGTAAATAAATAAAATAGTGAAATAATTTAAATTAATGGTTTTACTTTCTATAATTATAAGAATAAAGGGATAAATATTAAATTATGAATGTAAAATAAATAGTGGCATTTTATTGTGATGAACAGTTTAACGATAAAAACAATATTATTTATAAATATACATAAAAATAAATAAATTATTTAGAACAATGATTTGGGTGATAATCATAGTAGAAACAATTAAAGCATAAATATTGCCTACACCATGAACATCTGATGAAGCAAATTTTTCCACAATCTTTTATTTCATATTTGTTTTTTAAATATTCAGCAGCAAAAGAAACTTCATTGATGTTAAAGAAAACTTTTCTTCCGGCTATTAACTTAGAAGCATACAAAGCGTACTGCAACATTTCTTGAAAAATATGAGCTGATAATTGGTTTTATATCAAGCTATGAATTTGTATACATTAGATCATGTATTAAGCTGCCGATCCTCTGCAAGTACAGTTGTTGAATTTTGAATTCTTTTAATGAAATTCTTCACTTACCTGAAGAAGTATACATCACAAGTTTGCGCATAGGGGGTGCAACCAGCTGGAATTATTTTGATTTCATAGTTGTAACCAAATTCTTTCAGTTTTGTTAAAATAGTACTACTACTTTGTCCACCCCAACTATCAACAATGAGGAGAAATCTTCCTGGACGTAATACTTCAGAATACTATCCATATAAACACCAACTATTTTTTATGTAAATTTGCCTGACTTTGAGCATGTTACATATACGTAACCAAATTCACTTACAATTCTGTCTACATCTTTCTGTACTACAGGTCCGAATAATCTTTTTGGTTCTTGCAGACAAATGAATACTTTTGGCAATAGTTTAGCTAAAGCCGTTATCGAATACTGTGCAGTATATCTGTGTGTCACTTTGTTTAAGTCTCCAATAAATACATCTACAAGGTTTGAACCTTTGTGTGTTAGAGTTCGTTGCACGTTCATTCTATATTCATATCCTGTTTGGTTGGTGTTAATAACAAAATCTAAATTATATTTTGCTATAAGTGATACACATTCATTTTGGAAGCTATTGGCTATCTGCAGTAATTCTTCTACGGATTTATTTTCTGTTGGCTTTATATACCTGGTCACTTTTCTCATTGAAATATGATGTATTTTCTTAAATAAAATAAGCCAACTCTCAGAAGCACTAAAGTGAAAATCATCCGACACAAATTGCATTGCTGCTCGCATGCCCCATACTTGCAAATTTCTGGTATACACAGGTTTTCTACTTTGCCGGCTCTCCTAAACTCTTGCATAAGTCCATTTATCAATAGCATTATACTTATCGTAAACTGTTCCTCCTTTTTCTATTTCCTTCTTCCATCGAGATAATTCATCCATTGTGGTCAGTTTTTTGCCTTCATATTTTTGTATAGTTGATAGTTTCCAACTAGGATGCTCTCGGGATAAATTGTAAACTTTTATTTTATAATCCAGGGGTATACGAATTGCTGATTGGACTGGTGATAATTTATAGGAGCTTGGAGTAGATTGAGCTTCTGAACTAGTAGTGACAGTAGTAATACCTGAAAATAAAGTAAGAAAAATTCTCAAAATCAAGATAACTTGTTTCTTAAGTTTTGTTTACAATTTTGAATTGCTAATTATAAGTAAAAGTGAAAACTTATTTTGCTTATACTTTTAAATATTCATTAAAAATTTTTAATTTTATCTTGTCGCACAAAATTTTCTAAAAATAATTCTTAAATATTTTGAAAACTTTAAAGGAAATTTTACAATTAATTAGAAGGTTAAATTTTTTCCGGAATAATAATACGCAGACTGGTTGCAATCAAAATTAAATGAAATATTGTTTTCATTACAGGAAAATGAATGAATATATTTTCTTGTAATGAAAATAGTTTATTTTATTTTTAATACGACCAGTCCATTATAAATATTATTTTAAGTAATATATAATATTATTATTTATTGTATAACAATTATTATATTATTATTATTACTCATTATTATTATAGTATTATTATAATAAAAGTCTATAAATATTATCATAAAATATATGATTATAATCATATAAATTATCTTACTTGCAATTGACCGTGGATTTTCTTGAGTATCCATTATAAGAGGTTCATTTAGTTCAAGGCTCTCCTCTTCAATGTTTTCTTCCTCAAGAAAAAGAACTTCTTCTTCGATAAAACACATATCTTTTGCTGTTCCAATAATAATCTCCGCTAAATGATTTCCAAAGTAGTTGGTGGTATCGTTGAATATATTTCATTATGCTTTTCATTTATAATCTCACAACGTTTTAATAATTCAATACAGTTAAATAAACTGTCTGTCAATAATTGTTTTTGTACTGGTGGTAGCCAATCACAAATATCCCCTACTTCCCGCTTGGTTGTCTGGTCAGCTTATATAGACTAATTTCTGGGCTGGGTGACGTAGCAAGGAAGCTTCTAGAAGGTCCTGAGGGAGTGGTTAGGGGATGATATTTTTAGAGGACGGTCTAAGTGAGATTACTTCTGTAATGTATACGTTCGATATTCGTGTAGGCTTTGGTTAGGATACGTACGTAGGGGCGGAGGAAAATAGTGCTGTTTTTACGGAGGGTGATTGGTTTATTCTTTTTCCGGGAAATCGTAGGTTGGGTTTACTGCTTTTATTGTCCTTTTTGTGGCAGTTGGTCCAGTAATGGTTTTCCATCATCATGGCTGCGACTCCCCGGGGGGTGCGCGGAGAGAGGCGTTGTTTACCCGTGTCGTGAATTGGCGCTGATGGTCGCGGTGACTTGGATGACTTGGCGGGGTGCGTAAGCGGTTGATCAGTTGTCTGGTTAGCTGGTGTGTTCTTGTTGATCGGCATAGTAGGGTGCGTGTTTAGCGGCAGATGGTATCTGTTTGAGTGGTAACATTGTACTGCTGTGTACGGTAATATGTAATATTGTGGCGTGCTGCAGGTTTATTCGTGGCGTTACAGCTTGCCGACAAACAGGTGGCAGGATGCAACAATTCCCCCCCCCCCCCCCCTCGGAAGTTTGGAGCTCCGCGATGAGAGTGTCGGAGCGTTGTGCATCACTTCTGATTTGTTTTTTTTGTTGTTATTGTGTCTTTTTTGTTGTCGTTTTCTTGCTTTTATTAATTATTACTAGAGACAATGACTTCTTAAAAAAAAACAGTAGAATTTAACAATTTTCTACTGGATTCGCGATGTCTCATGTTGGATAATATATATATTGGTTTTGGTTGTTTTTGTTGTTTTTCAGAAAAACCGGCCCAATAAATCCTTCCGTTTCGCAGATGTAGCAGCAGAAATTGTGGTCATCGTCGCGGTTCCACTCGCAGGTGCAGTGGAGTCCCTCGACCTGTCCTGAAGTAGGGCTGCATGGGCACGGGAGTGTCTGCCTCACTAGCTCGTCCCTGCACTGATAACACCTGCCTTTGCGTACCTTCGCGAACCCTTCTCCTCTGCAGGTCCGGGAGAATAGCGCCGGTAGGTGGGTGGACTGAAAATGGTCCCACAAGTCGCTGGTCATCTTCAGAATGGTGCTGTTGCCGTCCATCCTGGCCCAGCGCGTGTTCTCGCTCCGCTCCGTGAATCTCTGTAAATAGTGCCGGAGCATCCCATTGTGCAGGATGTGGCCTACTTGCTCCTCCATTTTAGATCGATAGGGCCGGTCTACTCCGGCGCGTATGCCGCAGTGTGGGTCCTCCGATATCACGAAGATAAACGGCTCGTTTGCCGCCCAATGCATTATCATGCGCGTGAGGATCTTAAAGAATTTTTCCTCGTTGATCATTTTTCTGGTGATGATTGATATGTCGGTGATGGTTCTCTGCGGTAGGTTGGTCGGCTGGAGTAGAGTGGTACAGCGGCGAGTGGTGGCGTGATTACCCAATACATAAGCGCACATGTTACCCAAATTAGCATTCCTGCAAGTAACCCGTACCAATACACCGGGGTGTTGTTATCGATTTTTACAATGTTCGTTGTCCCGTTCGCGTGGAGTTGCGTAAAAACCATACTAATCGCGCTAAGGTGAACTTTTGGTAGGAAATAGTTAGTTATTTCGCCAGGCGAAGCTGTCGCTCCATAATAGATCTTAATATTAATTATTATGTGGCAGTTCGCGGGTAATTTAAGTTCACCAATGCCTTCGAAGGTGGTTAGTACCTTTTCGCCGTTGCTGTACGCAGTCGCGTTAAAAGTATCGTATGTTGTATAAATCAAGCGCGACGGATCTGAAGTCTTTACCATATAGAAATTAGCTCCAGTAATTATTTCCATTTTACATGAGTAGAGCGCGCGATAGGAAGGTTTTCTGAGTAGATTACTTTCACACTCGCTGGATGTGATAAGGGCAACTTGTGCTTTACATAGTCTCACGTTCCGAAGTTTTTTGCACTCGTATCTTTTGTTGGCGCTTAAAAAAAGTGTGAATTCCAACCCGGTTGGATGACTATAAACTCACCTGAAGGGCGTATGAGTAATGCTTTATTGCTTGGTAATTCTAAAGGATCGAAAACCGGAACAGGCTTTAATCTGTATACAGTAAAATTAGTTTGGTCAAGTAACGGCATTTGACCTTGTATTATTAAATGTTCCTGTACTAGCAAAAGTTCTACTGTAGCAAACTCCATTAAAACGGCCGCGTTGATATACTCGGTGCGTATTGGTGCTTGCTTTCCCGTGTGTTTTTCTATACCAGCTAGTGCATTGCAAAGAGTGCAAGTTGGGAGCATGTATCGTTTGATTTGCATTAACTTAATGAGTTTATTGATAATTGCGATATTATCATTAATTAAAAGTAGTGCCGCGTTCATGGTAGGGTCCATTTTGGACTCTGCTGCGTTTAATACCGGCTCTTGTAGAGCCAAATTTTTTAAATTTGCTAAGAACATTTGTTTACCGAGCTCGAACTCTTTTATGCTCAGGTTGATATCGTTCTCGATAATTGTGCGTCGGTCGTCGGGCAATAATTTATTTTCGGTTTTTTCCTTACTAATTTTCATTAAATAAATTAATATATCAAAGGCTTCCGTGCGCGTCACTGGGTTCCCCCCCCCCCCCCCCCCCGTTTCCGTATCATCTCTCGATGTATACGTTGATGCGAGGATGTCGAAGTCTAGCTTAATTTCCTTCAGCTGCGCAATCCTGGTCTACAGAAAATATACTTGCCCGATGTCGACGGCGTCCGTGAGTTGTAAAAAAACCTCGGAGTCGGTGACGTTGTTTACGGCATCGTTAAAAAAGGCCTGGATCTCGAGTATGCGGCTGGTGTCAATTGCGGTAGCGATGCGCCAAGTCTCCGAAGTGAGTCGAAAGTCCACGACTCTATTGTAGATGATCCCAGGATTCTCCATCAAGGGGGTTTTTATAATGTCCTCAGCGCGGGCGCTGAGGAGCAGCGCTACCATCAGTGTAAAGCGAATTTTCTACAAAAATGAAAGGTCTTTACAATATGGCCAATATCTTGTTTACATCATCGTCGGTCTCTGCTCCCCCGGCATTCTCTACTTTCGACAATCGGTCGTAAAATCCGGCGGTAGTTGTAAAATATTCTTTACAATTTCCGTGGGAATCCCTGGTTGGTTTAAATAGTCCGGCTGTACGGCAGCCGTCGCGAGTTCGCCAGATGGTACTTTTATTTGTGGGTTACCCTGACTATTGTCGCCCGCCCCCTCGCTCGAGCTTAAATTTGAAGTGCTTGCGGCCCCTGTGTTACCTTGCTGCGGGTCCCTTTTCGCTTTCTTTATTTGTTCGCAGTGCCTTAACGCATACCTAGCGTGCTGACGCTCACGTTCCAGATTCCAATATATGTCGCTATTTCTCTCATTAATATCCGCGACCGTGATTAGCGAGCCACGTCGATTCTGTGGGATATTGTATTCCGCGTCGGACACCCTTCCCTCTAAAAATATCTTAGTGCTTTTTTGCTCACAAAATATTTGCTTTATCGGACAAGCTTTGAAGCTTACGCGTGTCCTACATGTGATGCACGTGACAGCTGGAATCGTCAGTGATAAATCGCGCGTGGTCCTCATTACCAATAATGATACATAATTTTGCGTTTGTGCCGGCGCATTGTCGAAACAGACCGTGCAAAGGGTTCCCGCTGCGCTAAAACAGTGAGCACGTTCGTAATTCATAACTATCTTCCTCCTGGTTGATCGAAATCCCGATATCTGCCCCGACTTCGAGGTGTGAGATATTGTTGCTGAAGCCATGTTTATGCGCACGGTATAGACTGTGACAAAGGATACAGTAGGCTGCGGGATCTTCTAGTAAGAGTAAGGAGCCGCAAATTTTACAGTTTGAAGGTAGTTTGGTTTTTGATAGGACGTGAATGTAATCCTTTTTTAAGTATAATTGCGCTGGATCTACCACGAATTCGTGATAACACCCTTCGCAAAAAATATCCGCAAAGTTTCTCGTGTAAAATTTGGGTAATGCACCACTTCACTTGCGCTTTCGTACGCGCGAAGTGGCGCATTATCCAAATTTTACACGAGAAACTTTGCGGATATTTTTTGCGAAGGGTGTTATCACGAATTCGTGGTATATATATAAAAGGGTACGCAAAGTAGTTAATTGTATTTGATTTTTTTGTACTAGTCTCGTGTTACATTATTTTTATCATACTCTGTTGTATGTTTTTAATGTCATCCAAACGCGCTTGGATTTGCTTAACGTGATTTTTAGCGTATTCGAGACCGTGTAAATGTCTGCCTTGCACATGTATCTTTTTACGTCTGATCGTGATCCCGTTACGAAGGAATATTTTGTGAACTGCTTGCGTTTTAAAGCTGAATCGTTTACCTCGTTAAATTCGTTCTTAGCGAGTTGTCCCAGATTTTTATATTCGCGCAATAGTTCTTCGATGCGGCGGCCGTAGTCGAGGGTTGTCTCGTCACGTCGCTACGCTGCCCACGAAAGTCTTTGTCTCAAATTTATTAAATCACTTAAAATTGTTTGTTTATCCCGATTGTTTAGGTTCAGCATCATCAATATATGTATAAATATTCCTTTTAAAAAACATTTGCTGCAATGTATGTGAATGTACTCGGCCGTATATGCGCCAAAAGGTGATATTTTTTCTAAAAAGCGATTTCGTTCAATGGCTTGTATAAGTGAATATGGAACTTAAAAAAAAATTTTTTTTATGGAAATATGTCTACTTAAATGATAGATTATTTAGTTCGTAATTCACCTTTAAAGATTTAATAATTTTGACAATAAATTTTACTATTCTATTACGAAAGCTACTCATTATATTTATTGCTCACTACTCGACTCTGTAATCTTGACTACTAATTGAATTATTATTTCGTTACATAATTGTGTGCTAATAATTAGACGCTTTGAATGTGCTAATAATTGAACCCTTTTCGTTTTTTTTCTGGGTGGAAGGGAAGGGATGTTTGGTTCTTCCTCCTGAAGCATGGGATATAGTTGATTGGTGAGTACGGTTCAGTGTGTCCGGCCCTCCCCCTTCTCGTGCTAGAAGTCCACCTGGACTTCCCGCTGCGTTTGTCTTGGCGGCGGAGGTGGCTTGTTCGATTGGTTTCCCGTTTCCTCCTTTTCTCTGTGGATTATTGTCGGCGGGCTTCGCGCGATGTGTAGAAGTAATTGAGTCACACTGGTCCACAATGACCCAATTATAAACCCTGACCACCCGTACTTGGAATGTAAGGCGTATCCATGCAAAATAGTATCTACGACAAATTTTATTAATCTCGCGATCATAAACATCCCGATTATCCCCGCGGATGCTTAGCCGAAAGTCAGAAAACGCGTTCATATTTTGTTCCATGTGCTGTCTGCTAGTCTAGTTAACGCGTCCTCGTAAAAAAGTCGTGCTACCGATGGACCGTCCATTGTAGTGCTATGTCCTGAGATGCTTAGAGCTATTGAATTTAACACAGCTGGTCTTTCGACTGTATATGTTTCGGGCGTGTATATTCCGCTCCTAGCTAACTCTACTGGGTCTGTATAATCTGTATATCTCGCGGTAATATGGAAAACCAGTCTGTCCCCAAGAGCAACATGGGAGGTATTAATTGATTACACGGAATTTCGGTCCCGTAGCGTTTCAATATGTGCGTACGCGGAGATAAGAAAAGTTTTTTGCCGTCTTTTGTCACCGGTAATTTTTGATAATAAGTGCTGTCCTCTCTTCTGTGTACATCTACTTGGATGCATTTCATTAGATGTACTACTTCCCCTGCTAATACGCCCATATATCCTGCTCCTTTCGTAATTTGAAATGCAAAAAGGTCGGGCGCTGTAGACGCTATACTTAGCGCGTTCGCTATTACCCTTTTCTCGAGCTCGCATTTTTGTAAAATTAAGTCTTGATACGAGGGTAGTTCAATAAGTCTTTAGAATAAAGTATAAAAACAATTTTTTTTGGGTAAATTTTTTTTTATTTTTCAACATAATCTCCTTGGAGCTCTATACACTTGGTCAATCGCTTTTTAAGTTTTTTTAATCCTTCAGAAAAGTGCGTTTTCGGAAGTTCCTCAAAATAAGCACTTACAGAGGCAATGACGTCTTCGTTGTCCGTAAATCTCTGTCCACCGAGCCATTTTTTCAAGTTTGGAAATAAGAAAAAGTCACTGGGGGCTAAATCTGGTGAATACGGTGGGTGTTCGACCAATTCGAATTTTAGTTCTTCAATTTTAGCCATTGAAACGAAGCATGTGTGAACTCGGGCGTTGTCGTGATGAAAGAGAATTTTTTTCTCGCCAAATGTGGTCGTTTTTTTTTAATTTCTTCTTTCAGCTGCTCTAATAATGATGCATAATACTCACCAGTAATTGTTTTACCCTTTTCCAAGTAGTCAATAAGTATAATTCCACGTGCATCCCAAAAAACTGTAGCCATAACCTTACCAGCTGACTTTACGGTCTTTGCCTTCTTTGGAGCTGGTTCGCCTGTGGAAATCCACTGTTTGGATTGTTCCTTTGTCTCAGGAGTGTAGTGGTGTATCCATGTTTCATCCACAGTCACAAATCGACGAAAAAATTCCTCAGGATTCCGACTTATGCGCGCCAAAAGAGCCTCAGAGGCGACCACTCTATTGCGTTTATTCTCAGCTGAGAGCAAACGCGGCACCCATCTTGCCGATAGCTTTTTCATGCCTAATTTTTCATGTAGAATTGAAACAACTGCACCTATAGATATCCTTGTGGCCTCAGCTAACTCACGCACTTTTAATCTTCTATCCTTCAACACCATATCGTGGATTTTATTGATGATTTCGGGAGTAGTTGCTTCTACGGGCCTTCCTGAACGTGGTTCATCACTTATTGATGTACGACCACGCTTAAATTCATTTACCCAGTTATAAACCGTTGCTAAGGCAGGGGCAGATGTGCCATGAACTGAGTCCAATTCATTTTTTATCTCATATGGCGTTAAACCCTTTAAATGAAAATGTTTAATTACCGCTCTGAACTCGTTTTTTTTCCATTTTTCTTAACAAGCAATTTTTTTTTTTCAATTGGTTATAAAAACACGTAATCTCAGAAGATGTGGACTGTGACTGCACCATATATCTAGTCGGGAGTGGTGCTGACTGAAAACAGATGATTTGGAGCGATTCGCGCGCCATCTGTTGGTCATTCTAAAGACTTATTGAACTACCCTCGTATAAAGCCTTTATTTGTCCCTTAATATGTTTCTCGACATATACGAATTTAGAATTTACATATGCAAAAATATCCAGATTGTTTATTGAGGGTACTTTTATTGTTTTAAAATTTTCAGTTGATCGTCCCTGAAAAAAAAATAATTTTCAGTGCGTTCAGTGCGTAACAGACCGAAACTGTTCCTATTGATGTAAAAGCAAATGTTATTTCGCTAGATTCCATCATATATATCGGGAATCTTTCATTACCTTTTTCCATTATCTTGCTTACATATCCCCAGTACAACTCGGCGTATTTCTCATGTTCACAAGAGGTTACCGGTACGGGGACCCAAAATGCTTATCCGTCCTCCACGTCTATACACTGGTCCTGATTAAGCGCGCATCGTGATCTTGATTTTAGAATGACTTCGTTTGTATTTACATTAACCGACGCTTCATACTCTTTCAGTGTTATAGTTACGTATCCCGTTACTACCGCGTTGTCGGAAACGCCGTAAGGGTCCGAGTAAGTGCCTGCGTTATTGCAGTCCCCCGATTGATCGATTTTCCTCACAAAAGTCATTGGGTGTACAGTGGTCGAGTTTATTTTTAAATTGCTTATTAATTCATCACGGATTTTGTGTGCTCGATATATCTACAATCTCTTACATTATTCCGCCGTTATTTCGTCCAAAAACCTGACTTCACCTGAAACGTGAATTATATTTTCTGTGTAAAAATGCACCGCAGTACTTAACATTTCTTTTAATTTCCACTTTACAAAGTCTCACGTGGGCATTCGAAAATTCGTTTAACTGTAGTAACCGTACGTATGCTATAGATGTATTCACTTTGGGAACTTGTATGTCACATTCGCCGACAATTATTAATGAAAAGGTGGTTAAGTTCGAGACTTGTTCAGAACAGTCATATGCGATAATCGCGTAGCAAACTCTTGCGTAAAGTAGAGTGTATGCTGAGACAAGAACCAGTTGAAAGTTATGTTTCATCTATAAATATTAATATTTGATATAATTTTAATAATAAAAAATATCGTTTGTCCATTTAATCGTACGACAAAAATGAATAGCAAGAGTGTAAAAAATAAAAAACAGGTAGTTTGTGGAATTATGATATATACATATATATTTTTTTATACAACTCGTGATGTGAACGCATATACATAACAGAAAAGGAAATTTTATGTCTTGCATTTTTGCCGCTGTTAAAAGGAAGGTTCGAGCATTGTGTTTAATTGATTAAACACTGCTGCGTGCGTTATTTAATCAATCGGGTTTTCATCGGGGTCGATATAAGACCTGCGTAAGCGATTAGCGTGCACTACCTTAGATTAATTTTTGCTAAGCTTAATTTTTATATTCCCATTTGTCTCGATGTCGAGCATCGTGAGCGGTCCCGTATAGTCGACACCAAATTTATGGGGTTTCGGCCCCTTTCCTAACCATACTGAGTCTCCTATTTTTAATGTTTTCTCATTTACTTTGCGATCCTAATATTGTTTTGAACGCTCCTTTGCCCTAATCATGTTTTCTCGTCTGGCCATTTGAATGCTATTTAAACGCGTTACTAGCTCCGTCATATAACCTTCGAAGATCGGCAATAAGTCGTCCGCTTCCAAGACCCCGCTCATCGGCGCGCGCGCCATCCTTTCGACCACTATCTCGTAGGAGTGTGGAGCGTAGTTTCGAATACGGAGGTGTTGAAGTTAAAGGTTGCTAGATCAATATAATCATCCCAATCCGATTTAATACTTTGTACAAAGAACTTTATATACCCCATAAGGCTTGCATGCGATCACTGAAGAGAACCGTTCCATTGTGGGTGTAAGGCTGTTCTCTTTACCTGCTTAATGCCAATTCGCCTGGCTTCCCTTTTTATTAGTTTACTAAGAAACTTTGTGCCTTGGTCTGTCAGTATGACTCGTGGCGCCCCAAAAACGCAGATTACCTTCTTAATTAGCGCATTTGATACTGATATTGCGGATTTAGTTACTAGCGCTTCGGCAATCGCGAGCTTTGATAGTAAGTCTTGAAAAGTTAATACATACTCATTTCCGCGCGATGTTACTAGTAATGGCCCAACGATATCCATTGCTAATTAGTCCATGCAGGTTACTGGCGAATCGGTAACTACCATCAGCAGTCGCGTTCTTACTCTAACTAATTTTTTTAGTTGACAATCTAAACATACGCGGATAAAGTTTTGCACGTCCTCCTTAAGATTTTCCCAGTAAAAATGGTGCTTAATGCGTCTATAGGTTTTTCGGATTATGGAACAATGCGCTTCTTAAATTATTTTATTTCGGTCCTCTTGTAAGAGGTATTTAATTAAACCTAAACAGATTATTAATTTTATTTTATTCCTTGCAAATACACTGTAACACCACATTTTGTGTGCGTTACACAACTTCCAGTCTGTCGAACGTACTGCTCAGTGCAAGTCCGATGCTCGACAAAACTGGCCTATGAAAGCGATGGCACACTACCTACCCATTTCACTCACTATACACGGATACACACATACACTATTCCCCTGGACGACACAGAGCAAGCGAGCTCTCCAATGCCCTGAAGCAGCTGAAGAGGACGCACAGCTGCCATCTCATACAGCCTCGCATAGGTGGGAGCTGGATGGTCTCGGGTGCACTGAGCATGTCCTGGTGTCTCCTCGCCTTACTCCCGTCCTTTCGAACCAACCTAAGGAAACACGCAAGAGTTTAGCAACCAAGAATGTAAGCAAAATGGTATTAGAATGATACCCACCTGATTTTATGCCTTGAAATACATGAATAGATCCACCTTGGGCGGAGTGGCTGCTTCTCTAGATATGAAGGAAGCCTTCAGCATACACTCTAGAAAACATAAAGATGAGTTAGTCTACAGCAGACATGCACATCAAACTGGAACTCTCTTACCTGGTTTGGAGGGTTTTCAGAGGCAGAGTGGTCTCTCAGGTGCAACAACGTAGCTCAATTCATAGCCCACTCCTCCATAATAAGAGCAGCAGTAGCCTCCGAAGTACTCGCCAGACACCTAGAAACAATATTGCATTAGTAAGGGGAGATTACAGTGATAAGCAAAACAATAATCTCACCTGATAATTGTGGTAGTGGATGAATGCAGTAGGAAGCTACATGTAAATATAACCTCTTCGAGGTTAACCGTCCCCACTGCTCCTGCTGCAAGTACGCCGTCCTGGACCTTGCAGCTCTCGTCTTCGTGCCCCTTCGTCGGCACCGTTGCCCAAATACCCCTCCTGCTGCATCCCTCGTCGCACTTCCTCGTGCCCTCCAACACCGTCTGCAAGCCGTCGACTGCATGACACATAGCGTGACGTCACCGCGAGCAGACGCTCCCCTTTCCTCCTTCTCACTTCTCTTTCTTCCTCGCCATTCGCGAGCGGAACAAGCGGTTTTATATTCGCACGGAGCTGATACAAAAAAGACCGAAGCGTCTGTTAACGTGGCTCAGTACGAAGTGAGCGAGTTGTCACTTCGTTCCCGCGGCGCTACACTCGTATTTCGGTAGTGCGGACCGAGCCCGCCTGAGGGCGCAGCGTTATTTATATATATATACGAGGGTAGTTCAATAAGTCTTTAGAATGACCAACAGATGGCGCGCGAATCGCTCCAAATCATCTGTTTTCAGTCAGCACCACTCCCGACTAGATATATGGTGCAGTCACAGTCCACATCTTCTGAGTTTACGTGTTTTTATAACCAATTGAAAAAAAAAATTGCTTGTTAAGAAAAATGGAAAAAAACGAGTTCAGAGCGGTAATTAAACATTTTCATTTAAAGGGTTTAACTCCATACGAGATAAAAAATGAATTGGACTCAGTTCATGGCACATCTGCCCCTGCCTTAGCAATGGTTTATAACTGGGTAAATGAATTTAAGCGTGGTCGTACATCAATAAGTGACGAACCACGTTCAGGAAGGCCCGTAGAAGCAACTACTCCCGAAATCATCAATAAAATCCACGATATGGTGTTGAAGGATAGAAGATTAAAAGTGCGTGAGTTAGCTGAGGCCACAAGGATATCTATAGGTGCAGTTGTTTCAATTCTACATGAAAAATTAGGCATGAAAAAGCTATCGGCAAGATGGGTGCCGCGTTTGCTCTCAGCTGAGAATAAACGCAATAGAGTGGTCGCCTCTGAGGCTCTTTTGGCGCGCATAAGTCGGAATCCTGAGGAATTTTTTCGTCGATTTGTGACTGTGGATGAAACATGGATACACCACTACACTCCTGAGACAAAGGAACAATCCAAACAGTGGATGTCCACAGGCGAACCAGCTCCAAAGAAGGCAAAGACCGTAAAGTCAGCTGGTAAGGTTATGGCTACAGTTTTTTGGGATGCACGTGGAATTATACTTATTGACTACTTGGAAAAGGGTAAAACAATTACTGGTGAGTATTATGCATCATTATTAGAGCAGCTGAAAGAAGAAATTAAAAAAAAACGACCACATTTGGCGAGAAAAAAATTCTCTTTCATCACGACAACGCCCGAGTTCACACATGCTTCGTTTCAATGGCTAAAATTGAAGAACTAAAATTCGAATTGGTCGAACACCCACCGTATTCACCAGATTTAGCCCCCAGTGACTTTTTCTTATTTCCAAACTTGAAAAAATGGCTCGGTGGACAGAGATTTACGGACAACGAAGACGTCATTGCCTCTGTAAGTGCTTATTTTGAGGAACTTCCGAAAACGCACTTTTCTGACGGATTAAAAAAACTTAAAAAGCGATTGACCAAGTGTATAGAGCTCCAAGGAGATTATGTTGAAAAATAAAAAAAAATTTACCCAAAAAAAATTGTTTTTATACTTTATTCTAAAGACTTATTGAACTACCCTCGTATATATATATATATATATATATATATATATATATATATATATATATATATATACTAGGGGGGCTGCGCCCCCTGCTCACCCCGCTCACCAACCCCCACATCTTACAACAATAGTTAAAATTATTTGTTTGCTTGACATTATTAATTCTTATAAGGAAATAATATAATTATTTTTTCTATTTTTTCCACACCACCTATGAGGTAAATAGAAAGGTGCGTTGATATTTTTTTTTGTTTAATTTACTAATAATCATGTTTAATAATGTACTGATAATTAAATGTGATTTATTGACATGATAAACTCACATATATTTTTCATGATTATCATTTAATTATCAGAATCCCTTTCCCACCTCTATTGAAAAAGATTAACTTAAAAATCATTACGATAACCTGTATAATAATTAACGTAGATAATTCTATATTATATTTATCATTCAAGTATTTGTTATAATTTTTAATTTATTCATTTGCAATAGAGATTACCTATCTGTCTCCTTCCTATCTCCGGTCTGTATACCCAATAAAATAAAATTTTATAGAACACTATTTAACTTGTAAAATACATCTATATATACCACTTGTGTATATTTAGATCTATTTATCAATTTAAAATTAATATGTTCTACTTAATTTTTTTCTAATGGGTATAAAAAAGTAATCATATAAATATACTCTTAAAAGGAAAAAAACTTGTTGAATTGAAAAATATTACAATTACAAAAACATGTAGTAAAATTTTTTAATAAAATAAAATGAAATGCTTTCTTACTTAATAAGGTTGTGCTTATAAAATATTACTAGACCATGTCTTGAAATAATATTAAATAATCACGTTATTAATTATATGATTACTTTTATGCTTGGCTAATGTGCTTTGAATATTTTATTAATTTTTCTTTATTTTAATAATTAGTTATAATATGTGAATATATGAAACATTAAAAATTTGAAGTGGAAATATGGCGTATTCGAAATAAATAAATGATTAACCAAATTTTATAACCCATACAATCCACGCTATATTTGTAACGTATTTATAATACTTTTCTACACTTTCTGAAAGATATTAATTTAAAATTGGATCATTGTTTTCTACCTTTAACATTAAAATTTCCTGCAACCGTATGTAACATAGTACGTTTTCCCAATTTTTGAAAATTTCTAAATCACCATCTTTCCCAACAAAATTGTCTATTTCATTATTTAATTTAGTGTAATATACATTTTTATCTACAGAATGTAAATAATTTTCATATTCTTCTTCCTGTTCTAAATAGTCATCAAATTGTTCGTTTAAGTTTTGGAAATTTTGCAAATCTTCGGCATTTTGTAAATCCTCTAACTTAACGTAACAATTTTGAATTGGATCCCACTCCATACTATCGTCAATTTGTTCATCTAAAGCCTCTAAAAATTCTAAGTTTCGTGAATTTTCCATTCCTTCGTTATGATCTTGATTTAATTTCCGTTTCATGTTATCCATCTTTATAATTTTCGAATATATATTAAAAATTTAATGAGAACTGTTTTTCTAATAGATTATTTTATTTTTATTTATTTATAGATATATTTTAATTATATTTTAAAAGATGATGTTAATTTTCAAAAATTTCTTGCCATACTATATTAGCAATTTCTGTTAAATTTTCAGACTCAATTTGAATACATACTTTTTCTGGTTCTTTACATCTAGATAAAAGAACATATAATTGGCCACGAGAAAACAAAGGTCTTTTTATAAATATTCCTATCTCATCAAAACGTTGACCTTGAGATTTATTTATAGTCATTGCGAATGCTAATACAATAGGAAATTGTTTTCTATAAAGAATAAACGGTAACGATGATGATTCTCCAGTATTTAAGGTTATTCGTGGAATTTATTATTCTTAATCTTGTACCGTTACATAAACCATCAGTAATACTTAAACTTCTAATCAACATATTAAATTCCTGGGTTGTGTGGAAAAAATAAAAGAAACTTTTATTTAAATGTTATTTTACAAAAAATTGGATTGATAATTGAAAACTTTATATATAAAAAATTGTCTTGAAGTCCTAAAACAATTTAACTGAATTTAATTTAAGTTTTTAAATGTTTTTCTAATAATGTAACCATTCCATATAACACAAAAAAACGCAGCTATCTATTTATCAATTTCTCTATTTACCTGAAAGATCGTTTCTATCTATTAATAAGTCTAGATATTTTCCTTTTAATCATTATGAGAGATTTTTTAAAAACATTATATAAAACTAAATACAATGAGGGGGGCGGAGGGGGGCATGAGGAGGGGAAGAGGGGGGAGGAGGGGGGAGGGGGCGTCGAATGAGGGGATGAGGGGGGTTCACGTAAAAGTCTACAAAAGTGAAAAATAACGTAAAAAAGTCAAATTTAACGCTATTTTGAGGAGATATCGTAAGAGGAGGGGCTGAGGGGTTGAGGGGGGGGCTGGGTGGTAGAGTTAGCGAATTAACTATATATAGGTAGATATATTTATATATATAGGTAGATATATTTATATATATAGGTAGATATATTTATATATATATATATATATATATATATATATATATATATATATATATATATATATATATATATATATATATATATATATATATACAGGGTGGGCCATTTTAATCTCCGCACCTAAATTTCTCCGTTCCTAAGCATGGTATCGAAAAAAGTTGAGACAAAAGTTGACAAGGGCAAAGGGGGTCAAATATTGGTGACCTTGAACTTAACCTTGAACTTGATCTTCAAGGTTATTTCAAGGTCAACTTGATTTTTTTAATGGAAACCCCTATTTTTTATCCCGGAATTGAAAAGAGCGGAAAATTTTACATCGAAAATGTCTTTGAGAAAATTTTGTTTTGTGACCTTAGAGAGGTAAAAAATCAAGGTCAAACATCTGAAAAACGATTATGCTTTTTCTCTGAATTATTACGGCTTTCTGGTCGAAGCAAATAACCTCTCTACCTCAAACATTAATCAAAACAACCTTACTTTGTTTCGTGATCTCCAGAAGGTCATTTCTAGGTCAGAATGGTAAAAACTTGTGTAGTTTAACCTCATAATTGCCATTTTTATCGTTATTGATGGTGAGACCTTGTAAAGGTCAGTTCAAGGTCGAACCCTGAAATTTCGGCTGTCCAGAAGAGAAGACAGTGAGCACATTCGCATCAGATGGTGTGACGTTCCAGTGCGAACTAAGGAGAAGCTGGCCATTTTAATCTCCGCACCCATATATTTGAGAAAGAAAGCGGTCAACAGAAAAGAAGTTCAGACAAAAGTGGTTCAGGACAGAGGGGGTCACCTTTCTGTACCATTGACCTTGACCTCAAGGCAATTCTTCAAGGTCATTTCAAGGTTATGATGGTTTTTTGAATGGGACCCTATAATTTGTATCCCGGATTCTGACAGAGAGAGAAATTCTACGTTGCAAATGGTATTTAACAATTTTTACCCCATGACCTTTCCATGGCTTACCTTACCTTACTTTTAGCACTACCCATAAACCACGACGTGGACGTAGTAAGTTCTGTTTCCATTGGGGTGCTTGATTAGCGTGAGTCTCCTCGCCTCTCACGATTGGGTGCTTGATTAGCGTGAGTCTCCTCGCCTCTCACGATGGGGTGCTTGATTAGCGTGAGTCCCCTCGCTTCTCACGATGGGGTGCTTGATTAGCGTGAGTTCCCTTGCCTCTCACGATGGGGTGCTTCATTAGTGTGAGTCCGCTTACTGCTCACTACTGTAACCATTATGGTTGTTAACCTCGCAGTAAATGTTCAAAGTGGCCGCCATTTATATATATATATATATATATATATATATATATATATATATATATATATATATAAATATATAACCTTGTACTGTGTGTGCCGACCAGCTTGTATCGTCGATGGAGGCCACACCGGATTTGAATAAAAGAGTAAGTTGCATAGAAAATCATTGTGCTTAGTATATATATATATATATATATATATATATATATATATATATATATATATATATATATATATTTACATAGATAATTTTTTGTAAAGCTAGTGCCGTGTGCGTGTCGAGCAACGCGTCGACGCGTTTCCACGTGTATTTCGCCGACGTATGTTAGTTGAATTCGCGTCCCTGAGAATTAACTTCTTCCCCTCCCGATCATTTACCGTTTCCCACCGTACCGTCGTGCTCACCGTAGTTAGTTAACTGTATAAGTAATTCTATGTGTCGGTAGAATACTTGTAAAATCGTGCTGCGAATTCGCGCAGCTGGCGCTCAATAATTTGTATATAAATGGAAAGGTCATTTCAAGGTTATGATGGTTTTTTGAATGGGACCCTATAATTTGTATCCCGGATTCTGACAGAGAGAGAAATTCTACGTTGCAAATGGTATTTAACAATTTTTACCCCTTGACCTTTCCATGGCTTACCTTACCTTACTTTTAGCACTACCCATAAACCACGACGTGGACGTAGTAAGTTCTGTTTCCATTGGGGTGCTTGATTAGCGTGAGTCTCCTCGCCTCTCACGATGGGGTGCTTGATTAGCGTGAGTCCCCTCGCTTCTCACGATGGTGTGCTTGATTAGCGTGAGTTCCCTTGCCTCTCACGATGGGGTGCTTCATTAGTGTGAGTCCGCATACTGCTCACTACTGTAACCATTATGGTTGTTAACCTCGCAGTAAATGTTCAAAGTGGCCGCCATTTATATATATATATATAACCTTGTACTGTGTGTGCCGACCAGCTTGTATCGTCGATGGAGGCCACACCGGATTTGAATAAAAGAGTAAGTTGCACAGAAAATCATTGTGCTTAGTATATACCTATATATATATATATATATATATATATATATATATATATATATATATATATATATATATATATATATATATATATATTTACATAGATAATTTTTCGTAAAGCTAGTGCCGTGTGCGTGTCGAGCAACGCGTCGACGCGTTTCCACGTGTATTTCGCCGACGTATGTTAGTTGAATTCGCGTCCCTGAGAATTAACTTCTTCCCCTCCCGATCATTTACCGTTTCCCACCGTACCGCCGTGCTCACCGTAGTTAGTTAACTGTATAAGTAATTCTATGTGTTGGTAGAATACTTGTAAAATCGTGCTGCGAATTCGCGCAGCTGGCGCTCAATAATTTGTATATAAATTGAAAGGTCATTTCAAGGTTATGATGGTTTTTTGAATGGGACCCTATAATTTGTATCCCGGATTCTGACAGAGAGAGAAATTCTACGTTGCAAATGGTATTTAACAATTTTTACCCCTTGACCTTTCCATGGCTTACCTTACCTTACTTTTAGCACTACCCATAAACCACGACGTGGACGTAGTAAGTTCTGTTTCCATTGGGGTGCTTGATTAGCGTGAGTCTCCTCGCCTCTCACGATGGGGTGCTTGATTAGCGTGAGTCCCCTCGCTTCTCACGATGGTGTGCTTGATTAGCGTGAGTTCCCTTGCCTCTCACGATGGGGTGCTTCATTAGTGTGAGTCCGCTTACTGCTCACTACTGTAACCATTATGGTTGTTAACCTCGCAGTAAATGTTCAAAGTGGCCGCCATTTATATATATATATATATATATAAATATATAACCGTGTACTGTGTGTGCCGACCAGCTTGTATCGACGATGGAGGCCACGCCGGATTTGAATAAAAGAGTAAGTTGCACAGAAAATCATTGTGCTTAGTATATACCTATATATATATATATATATATATATTTACATAGATAATTTTTTGTAAAGCTAGTGCCGTGTGCGTGTCGAGCATCGCGTCGCCGCGTTTCCACGTGTATTTCGCCGACGTATGTTAGTTGAATTCGCGTTCCTGAGAATTAACTTCTTCCCCTCCCGATCATTTACCGTTTCCCACCGTACCGCCGTGCTCACCGTAGTTAGTTAACTGTATAAGTAATTCTATGTGTCGGTAGAATACTTGTAAAATCGTGCTGCGAATTCGCGCAGCTGGCGCTCAATAATTTGTATATAAATTGAATAAACCACAAGTGTTCATAATTTTACCCTAAATTCCTGTGTACGATTTATTTAAAGTCTTGAATAAAACTAATATTAAAGCATGCATGTGTGGCGCAATAATCTTGGTTAGTATAGCTGAAATTATTGTCATAACACCCCGCAGCTTATTGATAATTAATTGCCATTCTAAGTTTTCGATTCTGTCTGCTTTGGCTACACTTATTGACTGTATATGTATATCGGGTAAAAGATTGTTCAAATTACTACATAAAACATCAATGTTTTGGCTTATTATAGTTTGCTCGACGATTTCCTCATCGTGCATTGGCATAGCTATATGTAACTTTGTGTTAACTTTTACTATATTAGGTGCCCCTATTTTTATGTCTTTGAATCTCGAAAGTATCCCCTGCATATCTAACTGCCTTGCTCCTTGGTCGCATGGTTTGCCATGAGTTGTAATAAAATACAAGAAGTTGTCCTTCCTCATAAATAACCTTTCCCTGCAAGTTATTTCGTAAAAAGGAGTGCTCGCGGGAGGTTGTAAATCGTCGACAGTGAAAAATCATTCCTCGCTGTGTGCATGTGCGTCGCTTCGCAGTTGTCCTGGTGTGCTTCCTCTTCCTCATCACCTCTGCTCTCGTCCGAAGGGTCCGGCGCGGCGTGGATCGGGCTACTACCCTCCTCCTGCAACCTACTGTTACTAGGCATAAATGGCGGCGGTTGCTCCCCCGACTCGTTACTACACACTCCAATTTCTTCTATTGTATTTTGCTTCTTTTGGAATCCTACATTCTTACCTTTCCTAGAAACCGGCGCCTTTATAGCTTCTAGATATTTTGTCCTGCTTTTCGCCCCATTTGCGCGCGCGTAGCCATTTCGTGCCGTGATGCTGGATTCTCGGTTTTTTGCGTCCGGTTGTTTTCGGTCAACTTGGCATACAAAAATGCTTTCCGTTACGATGGGGTTTCGGGAAAAGGCGTCAGCCATGTTTGTCTTGCCTGGCCTGTACACTACCTCGAAGTCATATTCTGCTAGCATCAGCCGCCAGCGTATGATTCTAGAATTCGGGTCTTTATGCGTTTGCATGCATCGGGGGTCTACGGTCGGTAACTAAGGTAAATTTTTTTCCGAAGAGATAAGGCCGAAAATGGTTTATACTATATACTACGGCTAAACCTTCTTTGTTAAACGTGTCCCACCGTTGTTCAACGCCCGTGAGAACTCGCGACACATATGCGACTACGTTATTGTGGCTAATAGTTCCCATTGAAAGCACGCCGACTATAGCGTGCGCACTTGCATCGGTTATTAAGTTAACATTTTTTGTGAAGTCTGGGAATATAAGAATCGGATGCTCGCACAATTTATTTCGTAAAAATTCAAAAGCCCCCTGGATTTCCTTTGTCGAGCTAAATTCAACATTGTCTTTTAACAAATGCGTCATCGGTTGCGCAACCTTAGAGAAATTGTAAATGAAACGTCTGTAATATCCTGCTAAACCCAAAAATTGTTTAATATTCTTTTTTGACCACGGCACTGGGAATTCTTTGTCTGCCTCCACTTTTCGCGGATCCGGGCGCACGCCACTTTGCGAAATTAAATGTCCCAAGTAAGTTACTTCCGGCTTAAAAAATTCGCATTTCTCCGGATGTAATTTTAAGTTGGCGTCTCTCAATTGCGCGAACAAATTATTTAATCTACTAACATGTTCAACTAATGTTTTTGAATACACAATTATATCATCGATGAATCAGAATAGTTCTTTATTTAGCGTTTTTGCAAGTACAATTGAGAGCTTTCTATAGAAGGTCGCGGGCATTGTGCGTAACCCGAAACTCCCTCTATTAAAATGATAGAGTCCCCTACATATTGCGAACGCTGTCTTGCGTCGGTATTGTTCGTCTATCTCAATTTGATGATAGCCAGATTTAAGATCAAAAACTGAAAAATATTGGGCCCCGCCTAATTGGTCTAAAATTTCTGTTACATTGGGTAGTGGATATTGGTCGTCTAACGTTGTGCTATTGAGCTTACGATAATCTATTCATACGATATTGCTTATTCCCCTGTAAGTCGTCCTTTTTGGTACTAAAAAACACGGGCTAGAATAGGAAGAGGTTGAAGGTTCAATTATTCCGTTTTTAAGGAGATCGGCGACCTGCCTCTGGATTTCTTCCTTATGCACGGGGGGCAATCAGTATTGTATGATGGTTACTGGGATATCGTCGGTGGTAGGTATTGTGAGTTTAAGGATAGAGGTAGTGGAAAGTTTTTCGTCCCCTAAATAAAATATGTCACTAAAATTGTCTAGAAGCGTTTCGATCTCGAATTTTTCCTCCTGTAATAAATGGTGAAGACGAAGCGTACCTTTTACTGTCTTCGCGCGCCCGGGGGGTTGCTTGCCTCAACTGCAAAACTGTCGTTTTCACTGCCAGGCCTTTTTTTTCTTACTCTTTAAAATACTTTTTACCTGCTTTAATATTTTTGTTACACTTTCGACAGCTCTATGAAAATGTGCATCATTTATGCGTTGCCTTTCCAAGTGAAAGCAAAAGTTATTTAACGTTTTTCTCAATTCTGTTTTAATTACATCAAAGTTTGTATGTATGGCAGTGAATCTCAGTATTGACGTAGTTATATTTTCAATTTCTTGTTTATGCTACAATAAGATGCCGTTGTTTGTAGAACTGTCGCTTAGTAGTTTTTATAAAGCACAAATTCCATCAAATATGGCTCCTTTCTCGATCTCGTTTTCGTCGCTTTGCGAGTGTGGAATACAGAAGTCTGGGCTGCTAAAATAAGGATTAGGGGCAATAGGATCAGTATCCATCTTTATTCTATCAAATTGAGGATGTAAATCAGAGCTCAAGAATTGTGATAACGAATGTTTGGTCTTAAAATTTTTTCTCAAGATTTTATTTGGCTTCTTTGGTAAGTAAGGTTTTCTCTCAGTTCTATTTTTATTTACTTTAATTTTGTCAGGGATATAGGTATGTATTAGATTTTGGTCTTTTGGAGTATTTATTCGAACAGACTCTGAGTTATTTCTATTACTAAATATTCTGCTTTGTTTTTTAAGTATAAAATGCTGTGGGTTAGAATTGAGTAGAGAATTCTTTGGATTCTCTGCTTGGGAATTTGATTAAAAATTCTGTGGATTTTTGATTTGATACGAATTTATTTGGAAATTCTGTGGATTTTCAATTTGCTGAAAATTCTGTGGATTTTCTATTTGATACGAGTTGAATTGAAAATTCTGTGGGTTTTCAATTCGCTGAAAATTATGTAGGTTTTCAATTGGCTGAAAATTCTGTGGGTTTTCCATTCGCTGAAAATTCTGTGGATTTTCGATTTGCTTAGCATAAGAACAAGGGTAAAAACTCTTTGAATTCGCCTGCAAATTCTGCAAGGTTATACCTTGTTTGGAAATGTATTGAAAATTCTTTCGTTTTTCAATTTGTTTAGGAGAACTAGTATTGGATTGAAAACTGAATTTTCAATTTGTTTAGTAGAGTTGAAATTGGATTGAGAATTCTTTGTATTCTCTGTTTTAGAATTTGTTAGAAAACTCTTTTGATTTTCGAGTTGGTTTTTATGAGACTCATTTGCCTCATATGTTAGACGTGGGGTGCGGTTAATTGACAGAATTTGCGTTTTTCTGTCCCTCTTTGTCTCGTCGGATTGCGGTAATTTTGCGCCGTCATGCGCGGGCTCCTTGCGTTTATCTGACGCTTTTATTGCTACATTTTGATGACATAAACCTTTTACGACCAAATCGTTTTTTTCTAGCTTAACGAACGGGATATTATGTTTGCCCACTACTAGCCTGCTATTTTTGTAATCAATGTTTGCTCCTAGTTCATAAAAAAATCACTTCCGAATAAACCGTCTTCCATAATTGGAAAATCATCATCAACTAAATGAAATTGTACCTTGAAATGCGGCAGGTAAAGCGGTTTTTTGTCGGTAGTATAAATTACTTCCTTCGTTCTTCCATTTAATATTAACAATTCGTTAGTATCGATCAAACTTTTATTTTGGCAATTGATATGCCAACACCCGAGTGCCGTGTGCCCCCTTCTATTGCATATTTGGCACGTTTCTACCTGATTATTATCAATAAATTGTACACTTGCTACCTGTTCCTCTCTCTGCTTGCTATCCGCAATTATTTTCATAGTGCTCGAGTCTTCTTCATGTTCATAGCATGCAAAGTCTCTTTCTATATCGATTGCCTCCGACGTTGCGGCCTCTAGATTGCAAACCGCGCCCATTCGCGCCTTGATAACCCATCGTAGTCCCCTTAAAAAAAACTTTACTAAATCCTGTTCCAAGCTAAAATGAAATTCGGCTGTAGTTCGTTCTTCTCGTTTTGCGGCTGCTATTATTTCTTGTTCGAATGCACACACTCTATTTGAAAATTAGATCACGCTTTCGCTTCGTTCTTGTTTTAAATTCGCTAATTTACCGTGCAATTGATGGTATGTTTTCGCGGATCCGAATATTACATCTAAAAATTGAGCGATTTCATCAATAGAATGGAAAGTCTTTTTTGACGCGGCTTTGTGTGCTTCTCCGTATAGTCTCATTTTTGTGAGTTTCGCGAGATCTGTTTCAGCCGCTGGCGCCAAGATATTTACTGCTTCTCTACACCCTTCCACGAATGCCGTTAAACAGATATTTGATCCACCATATTTTGGTATAAGTTCCAAAGCGTCTTTTATTGAGAGAGGTCTAACCTGCCCGAGTGTTGAATTCATTGTTGAAAAATTTTATGCTAACGTTCCGTAATGTTGTCTGTCCGTATGGTTACCTTCTCTAAGTGAATTTAATATTGCACTACGCAGCGTGCTGTTACTGAAACTGTGTATCGCTGGTATGTACATTGGTTTTTTCTGGGCGCCAGCAGCGTTAGTTGCGTCCTCGACTGGGATTTTTTGTACTACTGTTTTATATTGGTCTTCCAGCATAGAAAGGTATTGAGTACTATCGTTCATCAAATTCTCTTTAAACGTTAAATTCGGAATTTTGTCATCCGCGGTTGAAAAATAACCGTTCTGAATTCCCATTACAATTAAACGCGGGTCTATCCGTTGATCTACTAAATCCACCAAGATTTTGACAAAAACTGACGCGTTACAAAAATCCTCTATCTCACTCTCGCTCAAGAAATTCGCTAACAATTCCGTAATCCCTCTAATATTTTGTCTGTTCGTTTTAGTAAGCTCGATCGTGCTCCGAGTATGTACTCCAAAAAAGTATTTCAATAAATCCGGCAGTGAAGGATTCGATATATCTTTCAAACTTGTTTGATCAATTTCTTATGCCAGTTTTAATAAAATTCCCGCTACGTCATCGTTTCGTATATCCTGCATATTTACTTAGTTTCCTCTTCCTCTTTTTTTACACGTCTTTGTTCGCTCTAATCCTTTTAAAGAGGGGGCCCCAAGCTTAACAATAAAAGGTAACGAGCCCAATTTTAGGTAGTTCACGGCCAGGGCCACTCTACCTACGGACGGGCGGCGAACAAGTGTAGACGCGCGATGACAGTCACAAAACAATCAGCGGGGATAGATGGAAGCAAACAGTTATAAAAACATAATGGCTTCATGGGCGGTGGCGCTCGACTCAGTGTGACGCTTCCTCCGCTTGGTCCTCTCGTGCTGATTCGAGCGCAAGGGGTTTAGGGCGTTGCGGGAAGTTTGAATGACGTTGCCAATAATGAATATTATAATGTACTGATACTTTTATTGATTTGAACTAACTACTATTTTACTCAATGCAAGTCTCAATCTGAGTTACGGATACAATTACGATGTTCTTCAGTTGGATTTACAGCTTGGTCTTCCGTCGGGCAGAGGTTCGTCCTCTGGAGAAGACTAGATCAGGACAGATGTCCGCTTGGTTGCCTGGTCAGCTTATATAGACTGAGATAAGTGAGATTACTTCTGTAATGTCTATGTTCGATATTCGTGTAGGCTTTGGTTAGGATGTGTACGTGGAGGCGGAGGAAAATAGTGCTGTTTGTACGTAGGGTGATTGGTTTATTCTTTTTCCGGGAAATCGTAGGTTGGGTTTACTGCTTTTATTGTCCTTTTTATGGCAGTTGGTCCAGTAATAGTTTTCCATCATCATGGCTTCGGCTCCCCGGGGGTGCGCGGAGAGAGGCGTTGTTCACCCGTGTCGTGTATTGGCGCTGATGGTCGCGGTGACTTGGATGACTTGGCGGGGTGCGTGAGCGGTCGATCAGTTGTCTGGTTAGCCGGTGTCTTCTTGTTGGTCGGCATAGTAGGGTGCGTGTTTAGCGGCAGATGGTATCTGTGCGAGTGGTAACACTATACTGCTGTGTACGGTAATATGTAATATTGTGGCGTGCTGCAGGTTTGTTCGTGGTGTTGCAGCTTACCGACAAACATGTGGCAGGATGCAACACAACTCAACTATACTAACAGAAATACACAACTTATAGATACCGTAGAAAAATATATATACACCATTAACTAGAGTAATATATAGCGACGCCGTGTCAGTTCCAACACGAAACTATCAATTGTCAAAGAGAAGACGATCTATCCTTATTCGCTATGTTAGGCTCGAATTTATAGTCGTCACTTAATACTTGGTACATAAACATGCACACGCTTTCTAGTATGTATATACTCTATGTTACGCCAAAACACATGGGCATAGAATATAAAACTACCAGTAAGAGTGTACGAGTTTAAGTACATACCAAGTATTGAGTGACGACTATAAATAAAGAGCCTTAAGCGAGTCGTGCGACGCTCACACGCATATATATCTGAAAGAAATGAGCAAAGCAAACATTAAATTTATGCCATAATCGAGATTTTCATGATTTTTCTTTTTATCGGACTGTGATGACCCAGCTGGGGTTAGGGTAGGTAGCGCGTGAACCGAAAACGGTTTATTTCAATAAATTAGAAATAAACAAATGAAATAACTTATAATAAACACGGATTGAAATAAGGATGTGTTGATTAACAATGACACTTTCTCTCTGCATTTAATCCGGGCTTGAGACCGACTATGGCCGCATTAAAAGTACTTTGAAACGAGAAATAACGAGAAGAATGAAATAGATTTGTTTTTTAGTGAGCATGGTTTATTTTCCTTTCAGACAGAGTTTGTAAAACTGAATATCTTATGCTGAGTCTGTTCGAGAATCGAATGCTTATATATTCTTGAATATTTTCTAAATAAATGCGTAGTATTTTAGTTGAATATTTGCGCGTATAAATGGCGAATAACACGTGATGTATTATTACATTACACCTTTTCCCTTATGAAGAAAATATGTTGACTACAAAGAGATATCTTTTTAAATAAATGTTTTCAAATAAAATAATATTCTAATGTTTTGGTCAATCTAGAAAATTTATTTTAACGCCATCTTACTAAAGGTGAGACATTGATTAGTACGTAAATCTGTAGCATTGCTATACAAATTTAACTGATTAAATAAAAATTATAAACCTATATTCTATCATGCTATGCATATGATATGATATATTAAAAAATTACTAATTATTATCACAGATATTAATCCAAAGATATGCTTTAACTTTTGTTGATTTATCATATTCTATTCTAATTTTGAAATAGTTATTTATTAAGAGTTTAAAATAATTATAATTGAGATTTTTTGAGATTTAATTTTCTAATTATGAGGAAAATACAATTTCGTAAACTGACCCAATACAACCCTATATTACTTATTAATGTTATTGAAAAATCTTGCATACTAACTATAGTATTTACAATATACATACGTCTAAATTTTAATTTTTCTGGTCACTAATTTTTATTTTTAAAATTAAATTTCAATGTGTACTATACGAATAATTTTGTTAATAGGTTGCACCTGTTCCCTTATATAAAAGATTTTCCGTAAGGAACAGCTTTTCTTTAGTTAAAAACATACTTTCATGTTATCAATTTACATTAAAGTTTATAATTTTGTTATGTTAAATTCTGAATATCGAGTCGAGTTGTTCATGAGCTGATGTATACAATTTGATAATAATATTCTGTTAGTTTCAAGTGTTCCTTTTTTTATAAGCATCTATTTAATTTAATAAATGCCCAATTGTAATCGTTACTTATAAAAGAGATAGATTCCATTAAATCAAAATAATTTGTATTGAGAAATTTCTTTCAAGAATCTTTTACTTCTAAACTTATCATTAACTTTCATTTGTTTTGATAACTATAATTTTTGTAAAGTTTTCTCATAGTAATTAATAAAAGATTTTTAGAGATCTCATTTAAACTTTAAGTGGTTTAAAAAAATCATTGTCAAGGAATTCTTGGTCAAGATATTGGTACAATATCATTACAATATGCCGAAATAAAGTGAATAAAATGTTCTTTTTTCTTCAAATATGGGGACTTACATCTCCCATGAATACAATTTTACTTCATACATTGCTGTAATACCATTTTTCTCAAGATGCCTGTTTATTCCTTTTTCGTACTCAGAGCTGTCAGTACGTGTCACTGCGTTCGAGATTCTCTTTTGATACTCTTGGCTTGCAAATCTTTCATTGTCACTGCGTTCGAAATTTGTTTGACAATTTTAGCTAACTAACCTTTCAGTATCACTACGTTCGATATTTCTTTTTGTCACGTCTGGCTCTTAAACACCTGTGGCTCTTTGATTCATTAATTTCTCATTCTTCACTCTCACCTGCGCTACTAGACATCACAAGGTACTCAAACCCCTTCGACCGTTGCGGCTGCGGATTTTGAAACTCCTTTGCCACTCTCTCTCTCCTGCGCTACTAGACATCACAGGGTACTCAAACCCCTTCGACCGTTGCGGCTGCGGATTTTGAGATTCTTATGTCACTTTACCAACTTTTCTTTAGATAAACCTGCATCTTGAGTACTTTCTATATCATTATATTCACGTATATTTCACATGGCTGTAACTTGCAGATTCATGCAGTGTTAGTAATTTTTGAGAAATGGAATTTGGAGTTTATAAGGTATTATTGTTTTTCGATTCTGTAACTGATGGGGAGTCTGCTGACAGCAATCCTTTTCAGATTCAATAGTGTTAATTTTTTACAGGATAATTGTTCAAAGGATTATATCATAAATCATCAGCGTATAAATTCACTTGACAAGCTTTTTAATAGTTACTTTCAAGAATGTATAATTCTTTACGTGTATCATGAATAAGCAATTGACATGATAAGTAATTATAAAATTTACTTTGCATATTATATTTTTCTTGTGAATAAACTTTCAATTAATTGTATCTATTTCGTTTTGAAGACTCAAAAAGTCCATTTATAGATGTGACTCTGTGGATTACTTTTGCATACTACATATTGCTTGGTATCTAATTAATATGAAACTTTTGAGCAATAATCACACGTAGCGTATCTAGAGCTGACTTCGCATGCATGCGCAATCCATGCACATTTCACTCAAATCAAATGATTTTATAAAAATTGTAAGCATAATAAGCATAATAAGAATCATAATAATATTTTTAATAAAAATAACATTCCGTCGGAAGCCTAATGAACAGCATTTCTCAAACTTACTATTTGTTTTTTAGAACTAGTTTATATAATCACAAATATAGCGCTCTTAAGCTTACCATGAACCGTGAAAAGATACAATATTATTTTACATTTGTACTCGCACTTGAGTATAGATGTGTAGGATATGTGATATATACTATTAGACTACCTAATAAAATTCATTAGTTTTCTGATTGCAAGTTGATTTTAATTTTAATGTTATCCTAAAATTTCATTCTCCATCTAGCTTTATATCTAAGTTAAATATACCCTCCTATTTATTTTATCAATTTGCTCGTTCCTTTTTTAAAATTCAACATTAGTTGAAAATTGCAAATGTTACTATAAATATTCTCCGTCCTGGGCCTTGCAGCTCTCGTCTTCGTGCCCCTTCGTCGGCACCGTTGCCTAGATACCCCTCCTGCTGCATCCCTCGTCGTACTTTCTCGACTTGGCCACTCGTCCTTCCTCGTTGCACTTCCTCGTCCTGGCCACTCGTCCTTCCTCGTCCTCTTCAACACCGTCTGCAAGCCGTTGACTGCATGCCACATAGCGTGACGTCACCGCGAGCAGACGCTCCCCTTTCCTCCTTCTCACTTCTCTATCTCTCTCGCCAAAGCATGCGCTACGCCCTCAGGCGGGCTCGGACCGCACTACCGAAACCCGAGTGTAGCGCCGCGGGAACGAAGGGACAACTCGTCCACTTCGTACTGAGCCACGTACACAGACGCTTCGGTTTTTCTTGCATCTGCTCCGTGCGAATATCAAACCGCTTTTTCCGCTCGCGAATATATATATATTCTTGGTCGGCACACACGGTATACGGTTATATATATATATATATATATATATATATATATATATATATATATATATATATATATATATATATATATATATATATATATATATATATAACCGTATACCGTGTGTGCCGACCAACTTGTATCGTCGAAGGAGGCCACACCAGATTCGAATAAAAGAGTAAGTTGCAACGATTATTATTGTGCTTAGTGCATACCCATATATATATTTACATAGCTAACTTTTTGTAAAACAAGCGCCGCGTGCGTGTCGAGCATCGCGTCGCCGCCTTCCCACGTGTATTTCGCCGCCGTATATTAGATGAATTCGCGTTCCTGAGACTTAGCTTCTTCCCCTCCCGATCATTTACCGTTCCCCACCGTACCGCGTGCTCACCGTTGTTCCTTAATTGTATAAGTTATTCTATGTGTCGGTAGAACACTTGCAAAATCGTGCTGCGAATTCGCGCAGCTGGCGATTAATACCTGTATCTAAATTGAATAAACCACCAGTGTTCATAATATTACCCTAAATTCCCGTGTACGATTTATTTAAAATCTCGAATAAAACTAATGTTAAAGCCTGCATGTGTGGCGCAATAATCTTGTCTGGATTAGCTAAAATTATTTGGCATGAATAATTTATACTGATTATTTTGCATTTTGCACATTGGCATAAATACAATAAAATATATCCCTAAATTTATACGTATGTCCTAAATAATTAGGATTGTATAAATACAAATATAGTGTAATAAACAGTGAGTGAGTGCGTGGTGAAGTTTCGACAAAATTTTTTTTCGAGTATTAATTTTGAAAATTATTTAAATAAAATTTGTGATAACTATCAACAATTTCGAAAATTTTTGTGTAATATCAAAACGATAATTTTAGAAAGTAGTTGAAAAATATTTTTTGGCAACTCGTGTTCATTAGACACAGTATAGACTCTTCAATCTACTTCAACGTTTGTTATAAATCAGTTTAATGTAAAATCTTTTTGACTCAATTTTATTCCATTTGTTTAACGATTTTAAATAATAGTGTAGCAAATAAAATTTTGTTTTGATTAAAAATATTTACAGAAGTTAGTAAATGTGATTAACAATGGTATGTGTAATGGTACATAACTGGAGCAATTATATTCAGATTTAAATACATTTTTCTTATAAACACACGCAGTGGAAATTATTTTCAATTAAATAGACGTTGAATAGATACTTTTATTTTTATTTTTCTTTCAACTTAGAAAAAAACTTAGTAAATTAATATTAATCATCATTACTATAATAATAGTATATTCACATAATACTAGTATATCCATATAATAATAGTATATTCGTACAATAATAGTATATGCACATAATACTAGTATATTCGTATAATAATAGTATATTCGTAAATTGCCACGACTTTACGAAGATTTTTCTGGCACTTGAATAAAAGCATAAAGTTTAGAAACCTCACTCACTCGAAAATAAAAGGTAACATTTTTATTACTATTATATGTTCATAATTTTATATTTTACGTACATAACCAAATTTTATGTATTTTATGCACAATTTTGTAATATATATTATTTATTTTCTCCGCCTATCTCTACTATAAATTCCCACCTTCCGATTAATAACTTTTTATACCTATTCCCCATGAATCCTATAATCAATATAGTGATTTAATCGTTGCAAAGTGGATTTATCAAAAATAAGTGAATAGTTTTTTCCCCTTCGATAAATTTTGTTCGTTTTTTTTACGAATAGATAATAACTAATCTACTTTCGTACACTTTGTATAAAATTTCGTATAAAACTTCTTTTTAATATTGAGTTCAAAATCTTGGAAATTGAAACTTGTATAGTATATTATTTGTAGTAAATATTCGTATTAAAATTCGAAATAAATATTTAGTATAAATATTTTCTATTTACCTCGTATAGTCGAATAAATATTTTGTATAAAAGTTTAATTTACTATTTGAACCTGGTTAAAGGAATTGTAAAATTTTCTGCTTTCATGGTAATTAATTTTAAATTTAAATTAAAACTTTGATCATTTTGAAATTTTGTTTTTTTTGTTATTACCTACAATTTTTTTATTATTTTGTAATTAGTTAGCAAACCTTGGTTACATTTGCAATATTCATTAATTTTGCAATACATTTTTATTTTTTTTGTAAACAACGCTAGCTTACAATAATCCACCTTCATTAAAATAAGTGTACCATATTATTTTGAATTAGTAATATTCCACCTATCGAACACACATCCCTCAGCTCATACCGAACTTAAACAATACCACGACCCTATCGATCCCTACCCGACTATAAATTGCCAGTAGTTGAGTTTTGCCTTGTGTATCCCTACCGCATGCACGCAGAAATACTTGTATGGAATTTCCGTTTAGTGACCTTGCTTTTGTTTGTTAATTATATTATTTTTTTTTGTTTTGCGTTTGTATCTTCAATCTCACTGAACAAAATTTCCCAGTCTTCTTAAATAATAGTAATTTGAGAAGTTGTACGAAGAAAAAGATTATCATCGTGTTTGTTGTTAAATATCTTAAATTAATAACGTTGGTCTGGATTTATTTTTGTCTATTTAAAGCAAAATCTCCTAGAAATACTTCTTGCTTTTTACTTATGTCGAAATCATAAGCAAGTTAAAATTTTATTTTTCCCTCGTAAAAAGATTTTTCTTTAAAGAAAACAACTCGAATTTTCTTTCTTAGTATTATTTTTTTTTCAACTCCATCACCCAATATCGTACTTGATCGGAACCCACCATCTACCTTTTTATCCAATATATTCCTGCTTGCATACCTCATACCTGCTTACGCTTAGACAATCGGAATACTTCGCTACAACTTTCGTTTGCTTTACACACTGCTTATTAAAAATTTATTTTTCCTATTGTTGCTTGCTTTCGCTTATTCATATTTTGTGTACTCTCTTAATACTTCATCTGTGATTTTTCTTTGAGAACTTCATTGTTTTTCATTTTCTTTTTTTTTCTTGATCTAAATTAATTTTTTTTTAATACTTTATTTTTCTTTTTCTCTTATATACCTTTCGTAATACCAAATCGCACTTTCTAGTGAGCAAGCAAAAGTGAGCTAAACTCAGTCATGCTAACTTCGAATTAAAGAAACGTAACGTCCCTTTACCTTAAAATGTCAATGGGTGACCAATTGAAACTTGTCGAGCAAGCGATAGTTGCTAGAAAAGCAGATCTCGAACTCCTTTACTCAACTCGTGGATTAGATTATATATTGCGTAATGCCAATATAAGTAAAATTAGTACATTTCGAAAGAAAAACGAGATGCTGGATCGAGTAGTTAGATATCAACTTAAATTGATTTTTTGATCTGCTGTTGTGCCATGCGTTCCGTGCAATGATGATCAAATCGCATGTAAAGAAAGACCTTGTTTATGTCTTAATTCTAACTCGATGCAAGGATATTTGTCCAATGTCGCGAACAAACAAGAGATTGTACGATCTGTATTCGCAATATATGATATAAATACTCTTTCGAATAGCGCGAAATATTTTCAGATTAGTACAGAAGGGACTTACGACGAGATACTTAATCGATTAGGAAATCTCGACAAAGGCTCAAAATTACGTTGTTGATACGAGTTGTAAAATTAAAGCAATTGAAAATCATATCGGAGAGACAATTGAACAAAAACCTGCTGTACAATCTGGTAATGTCTCGCAAATACCGATCCACCTAATGGAACCGTATAGATGTTTCGCCCCACAACCTACACTTTGCCCACAAATACCAACCTACCCTACCGTACAAACCTCACAACCTTTACAAATACAACACGCCTCTATCGCACAACCCACACACCCTATATCAATACAATCCTACACTACTACATAAAATCTTCATACACAAAACCCTAACATACAAACCCCTCCTTGCCCACAACAATGTAACTATTATACACCACAATACAAAATAATACCCGAAATCCCAACATACAGTATCGCATCAAATACCTACTACACCGCTATACCATTCCCTAATCTCCACCCACAACAGTATTATTCCCCCGTATCGCAAATTACCGGACAACAGAACCCCATCGAATTGCAAAAACGTCTCGAATCGTATCCCGCATAAGGACCATTGTCGTCGCTAATCATCGAACCACCTCCGCCGGATCTAACGATATCTCCTAACAAGGTTGATAAGACGGAGAATGAAAATTTGTCGGTATCTCACGCGACTTTCGCAATAGATTCTTCTGTGGAATTAGCGACAAAAATTGTATCGGCATTTACCCCCGAAAATTCGAATTCATTAGGAAAGAGTGAAGAGAAATCGTCGGTTCTCACTTCGGAGGGAACTGCAGTAGAGCATTGTTCATCGTCTGTGAACAACTTCGAAGCTCAAAATACAACTGCGTTAAATGAATCTCAGTCGAATCATCTTTCCACACTCTCAGGTTACGGAATCGCAGACGGAGTTACGGAAAATTTCCCAATCGTAGCTACCGCGAGTAAATCTGCATCAAACCGTTCGTAAGAACCTATAAGGAGTGATCGTAACTCGAATCGGACTAAACGTTAGAAAAATTCATCGAAAACTTTCAATACTTCCCTAATAAATCTGGGATTTTATGCTACAAATGTGGCCACCTAGGAGTCCTAATTCCCAACTGTCCTAACTGCAACCCACCTAGAAATAAAAAGATAGGACACTCCCCGGTAAGAAAGACCATTGAGCGGGTGTCGGTTCAATGTTTACCGCCTTCGAAGCCTAAAAACAGAACCGCTAAACGGAGAAATTCGAAGACAAGCAATCGGGAAAACTCTGCAGAGTAGTCGCGGAAATCTGAGCCCGTATCGGCAGTCACTCGACATAAAACTGATCGAGTATGTTGGTATTGTAAATGTTCGGGACATTGTTATCGTGATTGCAAAGAACCTCGTAATAAGCGATTTTGTTACCGTTGTGGGAAGAAAGATGCGGACGTTAATACGTGTTCTTTTAGTAAGTTTCGCCATTCTTTTAAAAGATTCGAAGGCATCGCTACAAACTTCGCAAAATCTCGTATTGCAACCGATAACTCGCAAATGATTGTCTTAGCCGCATTAGTGGACCCCGCATCGACACTACTAGCAGCATCACGGCAATCAGTTTACGTAATTTTTCCGAACATTGAAGCATACGTTTGAGGTGTGTAAAATACCGATATCGCTTACCCTATCCATTATCGCATACCCTCATCTTGTCCATGCCAAATATCCTCCTTTTGTCAGTACCGCTATTACTTACCGTAAATAACGTTAGTCCCCCTACCGTTTACACGAAAAATATTTCTACCGCATATGCCACAAATTTACCTACCGTAAATGGTAACAATTTTTCCTACCGAAACTACCCTTTAAAAACTGTGATAAAAAAAAATATATGTAAGGCCCTTCTCCAGGCCGTGGATTCGCAGCTTCGCTTCCGGGGGAGGGGGTGACATCCCCGCCCGCGGTGATTGGCTTAAATATTTTCCACCCCTCTACCGTCCGATCCCCATCCAACCACCCCTCCTATCGTAGACCGGCAAAACCAAAAAGGTCTAAAACTCACCCCATCATTGATGTTGTAAACGACCCGAACGGGGACAAGTGCGCATTACAACGGGGGACTCAATTACCTTCACTAAGACGGCTACTACCCAGACGAAGTCGGAAAGGGAAGTGATAATTGAGAGAGTACGGAGCCTCAGAGAACGAGTCGAGGTAGAGTCGTTACACCCAATATATGCGATGGGCCCGATTGATTTTGTGAGGGAAGAGCGACCCAGCCCGATACCACTCGCACCGACCTCGTTCGTCGGGAGGAAGATCATTCCCAGCTTGATGGACTTAAAGATCCAGCCTCCAGCTCCGAACCGATCGGATGATGCTGCCTTCGTCTCTTCGCAAGGGTCCTGCTGGAACTGCAAGAAAGAAGGTCATCGATACACGAATTGTAAAAGCCGGAGGGACTATAAGTTCTGCTTCCGTTGTGGTCAACCAAATGTCGACGTGCACACTTGCTCGCGGTGCACAGGACCACCACCGTCGGACTATCGGAGTTCATCGGACCAACCACGCATGCCGCCGGCTACTCCTTCCCCTCAGGCCGTATCGGGATCGATGACAGCTCCAATATTAGTTGAATTCGCGTCCCTGAGATTTAGCTTCTTCCCCTCCCGATCATTCACCGCTCCCCACCGTACCGCATGCTCACCGTAGTTAGTTAATTGTATAAGCAATACTTGTATCTAAATTGAATAAACCACTAGTGTTCATAATATTACCCTAAATTCCCGTGCACGATTTATTTAAAGTCTCGAATAAAACTAATGTTAAAGCCTGCATGTGCGGCGCAATAATCTTGGCTGGATTAGCTAAAATTATTGTCATAATTTAACTACACAAAAACGTTTAATCCAATCTGATAGCATTAACTTTATTTTATTAGCATAAACATACATTTAACATTTTTATCGATAAGTTTTAAATAAAAGAAAAGTGCTTGATCTACCTTTTTAAATAATATGCCTTTTAATTTACTATTAAGAATGTAATTATAATATGTACACTTATTCTCCAAGGAACTTATCTTTCTTTTTTATATAATTAGACTTTATAATATAAATTTTACATTGCTGTCCAGTAGTAGTAGCCGGACTTTAAATTCGTTATCTAATATCTACTAAATAATTGCTAAAATCACATATAATAAAAAGTGTGAAATAATTCACGAAAATGTTCTCGAAGACGGCGCCGAATTACAAATTGACATATACCGTCACCTCTTTTTGTTTCATTGAGAATCTTATTCTTGACTAATTGTTTGATAGCGTAGTTTGCGTACCGCCGCTAGGTGGCGATGGCCTAAGCACATTAAGATTATCCCGGGGATAATACATAAAAGCTCGCGCCAGCAGTTACAATTGTAACAGTATTATTTGAATTATATGCGATAGTTTAGCCGATGACTATCATTTGAAGAAGATTATTGCATTGGATGTTCTTTTTAAAAGCATTTTCTCTCAAACCAGTGCTTTCGATTACGAGTTATTAACTTTAAGTGGGATATACGATAGTGGGACACATATTTCGTTCCAGGTTTAACGAAATTGGACCCATTTCAATATTATTTATAAATTATATTCTTGAGCAAGATACTACCGTCACAGATCCTATTGTGGATCAGTGCCTCTATTGTGAATCAGTTTATGTTAAAACTATATTGTGAAAGTTTTGCGTAACTTTTATTATTAGAGCTGCAAGTTTGAAATAATTATTTTCAACCGAATCAGTCAAGTATTATTTGGAATAATCGCAGGACAAACATAAAATAAAAACGCCAGTACTGACGTAGTACTGGCTCCATACTGGCCCAGTAATATAGTGGGACCAACATGAGATCATTCTTTTATATTAAAAAAATATAATCAAAATCGGTTGAGTAGTTTCCGAATAATCGGCGGAAGAACACAAAAAATTGCCAGTACTGACGTAGTACTGGCTCCATACTGGCCCAGTAATATAATGGGACCACAGTGGGATCAATCTCTTTCATTCAAAAAATATTATCAAAATCGGTTCAGTAGTTTACGAATAATCGGCGGAAAAACATAATAAGTTACCAGTACTGACGTAGTACTGGCTCAATACTGGCCGAGTAATACAATGGGACCAACATGAGATCATTCTCTTTCATGAAAAAAAAATATTATCTAAATCGGTTCAATAGTTGCCGAATAATCGGCGGACAGAGTCGACAGAGGCCGAAATGTACAGAAAAAATATTTATAAAAAACTAAATTACTGGCGAGATACTGGACCAATAATCACAAAATTTGAATGGGACCACCGGATGATAATTACCTTTCATATAAAAAATTTCATCCGAATCGGTCTAGTAGTTTCGGAATACTCGCTGAACAAACATAAAAGAAAAAAAGCCATGTCGAATTGAGAACCTCCTCCTTTTTCGAAGTCGGTTAAAAATTATATATAGATTTATTAAATTTAAAATAAAGGATTAATTCAATAATAATAGAAATTTGTGCGTCACATTTGCAGTCTATGCACTGCTTGTTAATTAAGTATAATATTATTTAAAATAAAACATACATTTTAAAAGTTAAAAACCATAGTGATATTTAAAAAGAAATAGTATGTATTGTGTAGAATCTATATATAATCAAATAAAATCAGTTTGATTCATTTAATTTGAGGTAAATATTTAAAATAAATATGCGCCAACCAACCCGCCGCGCCCCATAAGCTGCTTCTTCCGATAATATCTAATACTCTAATTTTAACTATTGATTCTTTATAAATTTTATTGTTTTTAATACTATTAAAGATTTATCACTCGATTACGCTTGAAAAGCTATATTATAGACTTACAGTATTGAAAATATTTGCAGTACCGGCCTCTTGACGACTTTGATAAAAAAACCCGAACGAGAGAAGTGTCGCGTTCAAAATCCACTGTCCTGAAATAACTTCAGTTTTACAATCCAAATGTTATAACATCACTGTCTGATAACATTTTTTTGCAATTTTGGATTAACATTTCTTTAAATTTGAAAACACGATAATTTTAGCACTACGGAGGTTAATTTTAAAAATATACACAACTTTAATTTTTTGTGCAATTTAATTGTGAGTCGAAGAATATCCCACCGCTACCACCACTGTGATGACCCAGCTGGGATTAGGTTAGGTAGCGCGTGAATCGAAAGCCGTTTATTTAAATAAATTAGAAATAAACAAATGAAATAACATATAATAAACACGGATTGAAATAAGGATGTTTTGATTAACAACGACACTTTCTCTCTGCGTCTAATCCAGGCTTGAGACCGGCTACGGCCGCATTAAAAGTGTTTGAAACGAGAAATAACGAGGAGACTGAAATAGATGAATATCGCGAGAAAACCCGTGTGTCCTTTTGCACGCCTAGACTCTGACTGACTTTACTCGTGGTCTACAAGTTCGTTGTAGCCCGGTTGAGCTCCTCTCCTCCTTCGGTGCCTTTTTGTATATGCAGTTTAGAGGCTACGTCCAGCCACATGTTGTTGTCGTGCAAGCGACACGCTTTTATCGCGTAGAACAGAGGTTCTTTGTTTTTTAGTGAGCATGTTTGCTTTGCCTTTCAGACACAGTTTGTAAAATTGAATATCTTGTGTCTGAGTCTATTCGAGAAAAAATCCGTATTCCTACTATTTCATTTATATTATTAAAGTAACTTTAAATTTTAGTCACTGAATACATAGTTTCGTGCGGATTATTTATTACTCTAATATTTCAAACTTTTCGGTAAATTTAAACATACTTTTTAAGCTGGGGTGGTTTTTTTATTCAATGGAATACTTTCAAGGGACTTCGATCCATAAACTAGAGACAAATCCTAGAAAACCCTGGCCGCAGAAAGTGTTTTACTTGAAAACCCAGTTGAATCCAGACTTTTGAAATGATAAATCACAATTTGTCTCACTATGCGTCACCCAACTCACTTAACATAGCGAATTACTCAGGCTTTTAAATAATCAGGCGTATAAATTAATCTGATTTTTCCTATAAATAAGTATTTATATAATAAAGTTTGTTGTTGAATGAAATAGGAGTTCATGCTACAGAATTTTCAAATTTATTATTGATTTTATCAATATTTGTAAAATTAATCAACGAATTCTGGCTTTTTTGTTTTATAATAATGTACAATGAGGCTCCGATATCAAAATCGAAGAAATAATGTCCATAGACTATTATTTCCCAGTTAGACCATAGACCACTACATACTGTCTGTTATCTTTAGATCGATTTCTATTGTTTAACAAGAACCATGAAAAATGAACATAGAGTTTAAATCTTATCATAGCGGAACAGAAATAGAATCACAGTATCACCAATAGTAATGTATACCTAAGGCTCGTTATATGCAAAATGAATAATTACAGTTATAGGCACAGTGACAAAAATAATATTGGGTAATATATAATTTAATTTATGTACATAGGATATAAGTTCTCATTTCTTTGTTTCTGTTCCTGTTCCTTACATATATTGATATATTATCGAATGTTATTTATATTTTGTCAGTATTTTTGTAACTATGGCTGTTCATTTTAGCTGGAAGCCCTCAAAAAGATAAAAACTGCGTACCTATTGCAGAAATACCCGTTCGTTTCAGCAGACCACTATAACAACGATTATGAATTGTGGCATAACTGATAAATAATAACAATGCATGAAACAAGTTTATGTTATGATTTTTTGCTTTCAGGTAACTATATAAATAGTCAATAAAATGGTAAAAAAGGTGAGTCGAATATACAATAAAATATAATTATATGGGTATATATGTAGAAGGTGACAAGACCTCAAGTTATCTGCAATATAATGGTTAAATTTAATTAAATCAATATTTTTGAAAAACTTTTTAGACATTGATTGAAGTTTGGCTTTCAATAAAGTTTTATTATGAGATTTCCGTACAGCGTTGTGTTTGAAAAATGAAGAATCAACACGATCTGCTCTTTACTGAAGCCTATGGTTCGAGAGCGATCGCCATAGACGAGAGACCCAGCGTCATCCGAGGCAGAGTATACAGAGGAGACGAGGCCGAGGCGTAGCAGCTGAACATGGAGCCAGCAACGGCATCGACATCAGCACAGGGTACTCAAGAGCCACCTGCTCAGAACAAAAGATACGATAACCACCCCAACATCGCCTGGCAGTCTGCAACTTTTGAAGGGTTGAAAGAAGTGCGGGAGGGGAATAAACTATCTTAAAGTAGAATAAAAATTTAAAATACAAATTCTCTAATTTTTTTTAACTTCTGTACGTTAATGATAGCTCATTGAAGAATATAATTCCATACTTTAAATCAGATTTTCTTCAAATAAAAAAATTAAATACGTAAAAACATTTTGATTGAAAAAAATGCTTTCCATAAACTCCCCTAATAAAAGGTGAATAATTAAAAAACGTTTTTTTTAAGTAAATGCATACGATAGTTTGGTATTAGTATCTTATATAAAACCTATATCGATTTTTTTTAATTCGCTTTGCCAGTCAAAAGTTATAGACATTTTTGTGCGCCGCACACGCGCTCACACTTCGCCTTCGCGCGTCAGCCTCTTGCCGCGGCGCTCTGGTGTACAGTGTTAATTAACAAATTCTGGTGCATGCAAGTTAGTATAAATTAATATATTTGATATACGTTTTCTATGTAAAACTTCTTCCTCTTTTGATTGGCAGGGTCTATTTTTCGAAAAAATGTGAATACCAAAGAGTTTTTCGATAAAAACACTAATTTTGCATTTAATTTGTTAAATAAATAATGATGCGGTAGACGTAGAGTAATAAACTTTTGGTATTATGTTTTTAATACATTGAAAGACATTTTTCAGCTTAGTTTCCACATAAATAAGTTTTTTTTAAACAAATATCTAACTTAACTCTGTAATGGTTTTCTTACCTCTACTTACTTTATTTACTTACAATACTGTTGAGCGAGTTTTCTTCTACGATGATTAAAAATATAATAATCTCAATAACAATTAGCATGCATTAAATTTTGTGTAAATAAATAAAGATGCATTTAAAACTCAATTTGCAAATATTAAATCACGCATTATAAATCCTGAAGTTATAGTCTAAACATTTATATAAAGATTTTTTTTTATTATTAAATTTTGGTATGATTTTAATTATGGGTCAGGGTAAGGGATGTCCAAATCAAATAAAAATGTATTGTTATATGCTAGGAATGCCTTGGTATTAAACCTTGGCACGTCTATTTTAAAGATAACAAATATAAACTATGTACATTTTTCCAATCCTTTGTCGCACGAAATAATGGCGCGGTAATGGTGCGCTTGTCTATCTCTTGGCTTTCCCGAGGAGAAGATCGTGCGTGTAAGGTGCACGGAAAGCGAATGCGTCCGCTATCGCTTTCCGGTGGCACATTACCTTGGTTTTTGCATAACGCCCTAAATCAAGGTTCGAAGCGGGGCGCATTCCTCCCCGTATACCCTGCACAATTATTCAAGAGATTCACACATATGCTCTCACATACACACTTTCATTCGCACACACTCACATTCCTTTCCCCTACCACGTCTACACTACGCTTCTATTTCGCCGCCGCTCTTCCTATTATTTACTCTTTCTCTCTCACACTCATTCACGAATCTCTCCCCTCTCCTATAATCGTCGCGCGCACCACTCGCTGCCCAATATTCGCACGTGTTTCAGCCGCTTGGATCCTGGAATGCGTGGCTCGGCATTCGTCACAGCTGGCTTCCTTTCGTGGGTAGAGGAAGCCAGCTGCGACGAATGCCGAGCCACGCATTCCAGGATCCAAGCGGCTGAAACACGTGCGAATATTGGGCAGCGAGTGGTGCGCGCGACGATTATAGGAGAGGGGAGAGATTCGTGAAAGGAAGATATATATATATCTTCCTGTGTATACATTTTATTTTAGCTGTTATTTTATTTCTTATTTTCTAAGGTCTACATAGAGGTGAGAATTCATTGTAATAAATTCTCATTTCAGTAGAACATGAAACTTAATTATTTAATGTCTGTCGTATCAGAAATACAAATTTTTATTACATTATAATTTTTAACAATATTTGATATTGATAATCAATGTTAGTATTTAATAATATTAAATAATTTATATTTATTAAGTAAATAAATAAAGAGTATGAATTTAATTACAATAATAATGATTCATTTTATTTATTCGACTATCGAGGGTGTTACATAGTCCCCCAGTGAAATCTTTTTCAAAATCAAAAAATTTTCACTGAACTCCCATGGAAAAAAGTTAGTAAGAAATAAATTATACCTACATAAAGCTACTCGTACGTTTTAGTTATAATATAAACAAAACAAAAAAAAAATTTTGTTGTTAACGATACGATTACGTTTAATTTTAACGAAGTGCAATGGTACAGAGAAAGTGTATATGGTAAAAAAAACGGAAAGGAAAAAAAGGAAATGTATTTTTACCTGACGTTATGGGTACGCCCTTTGAACGGAGCGTACGCGTTCTCTTGTCCCTTCTCGGCACCATTCATCCCTGAATTCGTTTCTGAACTGTCTGCAGAAGGTGTTAGAATAGAATCCCGTATCTGTCACCGGATTTCGCAGGTATTGGGGGCGAAGTAATCCGTCCACGTGGAGATCAATCGCTTTTTTTAGTGGCTCTGACTTCTCGTCCTCTCTTTCGTCTCGCTGTCTCTTCTGCGTCGACTCCGCGGATGTGCTTGTCTCTTTCTCTTCCTTCACTCTATTCTTGTTGCTGCTATTGGTGCGCGATTATTACGGATATGGTGTCATCTTCTCCAAATCATCGCCGGTTTGACTGGCTCGAATTTTTGCTGTTCGTCAAACGAATGTGGCACGATGAAGAGGTTCCCGGCCATCGGAAATTGGCCCGTGGTCTGTACCTCCTTGTCCACCCCGTTAACCACTGGATTTGTCATTCTTCCCGGAACCCTAGTGGTTTTTTGTATAATCGGTTGTTGGAATCGACGAAAATCTTCAGCTCAATATTGCGCCCTCATCAACGTTTTCTTCGTTCCTTTCATTTTTATTTAAGGAGTTTCCCCGTCGGTCAATTATTATACGGCGAGTGATATCTGCCTGTCATAACGTGTCTGAATGACAGATTTCGACAGACTGCTTATTTTAAATTTTAACCCGTATCGTCAGAAAATCAAGAAAAATGAGGGAGAAATAAGAAGAGGGGGGTTTTCGGGTATGCCATCTCGAATATTGCCGCAAAAGACCGATAAAATTGCGGTGATTTTGTCTTTGATATAGTATACATGCGTATTTACATTGTACCGCTATATTTCTGTAATTATATTTCTTCCTAAATTCTTCTTTTGATACTATGGATAGACCTGTGTTGTTTTACTGACCTTCTTTGGTGAAATGGACTATTTATGAAAATAAAGCAAATCCTTTTTTCTAAAAAATATTTCTACGCAAAACATGTCTATTTACATTTCTTTATTTCCTATTCGTATGGATTTTTCTTTTGCAAATAAGATATTTAATTTTTTAATGAATCAATTTGTATGATATTTTTAATTAACCTCTTTATACCTTTATATATATATATATATATATATATATATATATATATATATATATATATATATCGATATATCAATAAAATAGAATTATACATGATGTCACAATAAGTCATACACTAAAAAATTTTATGATTTTATAGACATTATATCTAAGTTTCTTTTTTGTATATATGTATATATATATATATATATATATATATATATATATATATATATATATATATATATATATATATATATATATATATATATATATATATGTGAAATTATCAACCTATCAGTGTAATATGTTTTAAATTCATTTACATAATGGTATAAATTTGCGTAGCGTTAAAGATAAAATTGTTTGAAATGTGGATATGTACCTCTTCTATTCGTATTTATTCTCGCATTTTCTTTCTCGATTAGATACAGTATACATATTTTTACCAAAAATTTTTTTTTATTTTAACTATTTTAGTATAGACGCACAGCAGAAATTTCTTGTTTTATTAATCGATAAGAATAAAATTATGTATATTGTAATCTAATTTTATATGTGAATTTTTCTTTATTGTGCATATTTTTTTATGAAAACCTAAATACTTAATCATATTTTTAATCATTTTAATTATATAATATTTTAAATTGGAATAATTGCGTACGTTTTCATGAAAAATGACGTATGATTTACACCTTTTTTTTATTTTTCGTACGTTGGATGCTGAAACATTTACATGCAGTTTAACAATAATAATCTAATGGTGCGCGCAAATATTTTCTTAAGGGGGCTCACCACCTTTAAAATGTGAAACAAAAAAATAGATTAGGAATTTTTATTATGATATTTATTTTAATAAGGGTTTTTTTTCCTGAAAGTATACATAAAAACCTACCAATTTGTACATTTTTTACCTTCGTTGGACCTTCTATGCCTCCATGGCAAACCAGACTGTTTTCGAAGACTTTAAGCACTGTCCGTAAGGTTCCAAGTCTACACATGGATGGATTGGGCTAAAAATTTATGGAGATACTCATTATAGTAGTACTTTTAGTATGAACGTAGGGATTTTGATTTGAACGAGTAGAAAATTTTTTGCATCTAAGAAAGTGATAAAATTATTAAAAAATAAGTGTTATATTTACAATGTTCATATAAAAAAATTTTTTTATACGAAAAAGTTTTTCGCTAGTAAATGAAAAAACGTAGAAGGAAAAAGTAGAATGTAGTAGTAGAATGAAAAAATCGCCCTAATTCTTTATTCACACGCTCAACAATGTTGCTTTGCGAATAACGTATTGACGGGAAAATCAAGTCGATGTTCTCTTCGTTAAGCTTTCTTATCCACGAATTAGCAGTATATTGAGAGCCGTGATCGCAGGATATACGTTTCGGTTTCCCGAATCGCAAAATATAGTTATTGAAGATTTTTCGGATTACGGCTGCCGTGGTTTATTGTCTTAAAGGGTATAGCACGAAAAATTTGGAAAATGCGTCGAATGTGACGAGAATATTTTGCATTCCCGCACGCGACGTCGGCAGAGGCCCGTAAAAATCTATAGATAAAAGATCGTTCGGCGTTTCAGGTATAATATTTCCCAATGGCGGTCTTCTGCATGGTCTTGTTAACACTTTATTGCATTGACACGAGTCGAAAAAGGTAGTGACTTGTTGCGCTCTATGTCGAAGGTTTTTTTATATAGAAATCTCCCATTTTGCTCCCAAATGACCATATGCCTTGCGTGTTTGAGTGATAAGTTGACTCGTTATCATCCAAGGAATCATGATTTTATATTGTTTTAAATGATTTCTTTTTATAAATTAAATCATTTTCGTATAAATATGTCCTTTTATCTGGATCTTTTTTGTGCTTATCGTTACAATTTTCAATTATTTTTAATAAATAATCGTCTACTTGTAACTTTGATAAATTTTTCAACTGTGAGGCCAACTCTTTCGATAAATTTTGCTTTTTTATTAACGCGATAGCTATTTCTCCCGGCCTTCTTCTTTCGTCGGGATCATACTCAGGATGACGACTCAACAACCAAGTACCTAACGTTGTACACGGTTCACTATAAAATTGCATTTAAATAGAAATGTTAACCGTCGTGATTTGTTTTAACGTACACTTTTGCGGCTTTTAGATGTGTTTTTAATTTTTGAAGGGCCCATGCGATTGCTAGTAGCTTCTTTTCGGTGGTAATGTATGTTAATTCCGCGCCTATTAACGTCCAATTTATGTAGGTTATTACACGTGCATCCCCGTTCTTATCTAATTGTGAAAATGAGGCACCGAGGGCGTAAAAACTCGAATCTGCGCGTAAAATATACTGTTGGGATGGATCGGGATAGGCCAGACATACTTCTTTTTCAAAAAGCTCTTTTGTTTTTTCAAAAGCCTTTTGTTGTCTGATCCCCCACTCCTAATTTTTTAGTTTTTCCTTTTTGAGTAGTTCTAATAACGGAATTAGTTCGTGTGAGTGATTATTCGCGAATTTTGAAGAAAAGTTTATTACGCATAAAAACGCTTGTAATTGTTTTGCGTTCATGGACCTGGGATATTTTTTCATTAAATCTATGTTATTTTCTTGTGGTTTTTTATTCCCTTAGTCGAGAGAACAAAACCCAGAAATTCTGCTTCTTCTTTAAAGAATTCACATTTTTTTAAATTTAAAGTAAAATTCCATTTGATCAATTGGATAAATAAGAACTCTAAATGATATAAATGTTCGGCATTATTCTTTGAAGTGCACAGCATGTCATCAACAAAAGTAACCATAAATATTCCGATTCCCTTAATTACTACAAACAATCCGCAAATTAGAGCGGCTCTACTTATTTTAAACCAAACGGGACGACTTCGAATTCGTAAATTCTTCCCTCAAACGTAAATGCCGTATACTGTTTACTCTCTTCGCTGACAGAAATTTGTCAAAAACTTGAAGTTAAGTTCAAGCTCGACATAACCTTAGCTCCGAAACATTGTTGTAAAAGCTGATCGATGCTCTGCGGTGATTCGTGATAATCCACAGGTTTTTTGTTTAATTTTCGTGCATGGAGGTACAAGCGTATCGATCCGTCCTTTTTAATTACAACATCGAGCGGGTTTATATATTGACTATATGATTTTCTTGTAACTATTAGATTTATATATCCGACATACGGTTTCATTAATGGTTTAGACAATAAACGAACACACGTTTGGATACAAGTGGATTTTATTTAAACTTATTATAGTACAAAACACGTGCATGTGAGACATACTCGCGTCCAACCACAGTTAGGGTCAGGTCGTTTTACATTACAGCTGGAGCGCAAGTGCGGACACGCGACCGTCTGTACGCGGTATCTCTCTCTCTCTCTCACTCACTCTCATATCGTTCAACCGTGTCGCAGCATGCATTGCTGCATTAAAAGTATATAACTCAACACTCCACCTCAATGCATGCTTAATACAAAATATTTTAATTAGATTTTTGTGCATTCCCGTATTATTGATACAAAAATAATGTTTCATTTTGTTAAGTGGTTTTGTCATTACATCAGCAATCATTTGCTTAGACGGTAAATATTCTAAGTTAAATATTTTATTATCTAAGGTATCTCTAATAAAATTATACCTTAAGTCTATGTGTTTGGATCTTAGATGAAAAGCACTATTGATTGCAAGTAGCTTTACACTTTGATTATCATTATATAACATAATATTTGAATTGATATTTAGTTCTAATAATAAATTTCTTAAAAATAATATATCTTTGGTAGATTCAAACATAGCCATGTATTCTGCTTTAGCAGATGACTGAGCTACTGTTCTTTGTTTTTGACTTTTCCATAAGATAGTTGAAATACCAAGCTTAAAAACATAACCAGTTAAAGATTTTCTGTCCAGAACATTAGACCCGCAGTCTGCATCCACATATCCTCTAATATTTCAATCATTTTTTCTATACATTAGACCAAAATCCTTAGTTAATTTTACCCTAACTACTCGTTTAGCTACATTCCAATGTTCTTTTGTAAAACTTGTATTAAATTGAGATAAAAATACAACAGTGTGCATTATATATAATCTTGTTGTAATCGATAAATACATTAAACTACCTATTAGTTCTCTGTATGGCAAGTGTAAATTAGTTTCACTTTTCGTTAATGTATATAATACATTTGGATCAACACGAGTTTCGAATATTTTAGCATCAACTAACTTAAATTTTTCTACGATATTATTTATATGTTTTCTTTGAAGGAGAAATATGTTATTATTTGTTTTAACTATTTCTATACCTACACAGTATTTAGCTTCTCCTAAATCTTTGATTTCGAGTTCGGCTTTTAATTTATATTTTATTTCATTAAGTTTTTCTATATTATTATAAGCTATCAACAAATCATCTACATATAATATAATAATTATTATGTAATCATTGTTAATCTCGTAATACATACAAGGTTCTGCCTTTGAAACTTTCAGATTTAATTTTTTAAGAATATTATCAATTTTTATATTCTAAACTCGACCTGCTTGTTTTAGTCCATATAAGGCCTTTTTTAGTAAACAAATTTTATTACCTTCTTTAATTTTATTTATCATATCTCGTACTTTGTATATAATATTTTCATCTTTTTCATTTTCATGTAAATTAAAAATTGTTTTAGAAAATCTGGAAGTTTCATGTACACTTTTTCATCTAATTCGCCGTTTAAAACGCGCTTTTTACATCCATTTGATCAATTTTTAGACCTAATTGTACCGCAAGTGCTATCAAAATTCGCAATGACTCTAATCTTACTACTGGAGCAAATGTTGAAGAATAATCAAGGCCATGTACCTGTCCAAATTCCCTAGCTACCAATCTAGTTTTTCTTGCTGATACTTTTCCTGTAGAGTCTGTTTTGTTCGTTAATACTAATTTAGAATCAATAATCTAATCTGTTTCAGGATTTTCAATAATTTCCCATGTATCATTTTTTATTATTTGTTTAATTTCTTAGCATATAGCTTAATTCCACTCTTTACTATTTTTACCTGTTAAAGCTTCATTAAAATCTACATCTGCATAATTGCCTCTGCATTTTCAAATACATCATCTTCTAGATCCTGATTATTCTCAATACTTTCGGTATTATCTAAAATCTCTGATTCTACTCTGGATCTGTATGTCTTTCTTGGCCTTCCTGGTCCGTCAGTTCTTAACAACGATGGCCTGCCTGTTGAACGTCTCTCACGTTATAGATTTTCAATTGGTACTTGATCTTCTTCTACTTCATTATCATTACCTTTTCTAGTGGGTTCTGCTATATCAAATTCAATTTCTTCGAAAATTTCATTATTTACATTATCATTTATTATATTTTGATTTTTCTTCATATATAAATTATCTTCAATAAATTTAACATCTATAGATATAATTACCCTTTTAGATTCAGGTACCCAGATTCTGTAAACTTTTGCTTCCTCTGAATACCCTACTAATTTTCCTTCGATAGCACGATCTGCAAGCTTATCTTTTTGTTTATTATCTAATACATAAACTTTTGAGCCAAACGTTTTCATATGATTAAGGCTTGGCATTCGGCCATGCCACATTAGATGTGGAGTTTCTCTATCAAGGGCCACGGTTGGGCATCTATTCCGAATATAATTAGCTGTCATTACTGCTTCTCCCCAGAATGATAACGACATACCTGATTGGATAAGCATACACCTTACTGCTTCTACCAACGTCCGGTTTTTCCTCTCAGCTAGGCCGTTTTGCTGCGGCGTAAAAAGTGCAGCTAGTCTCTTAGATATTCCAGATTCCTTTAAAAATTGAGCAAATCTATCATTACAATATTCCGTTCCATTATCTGTTTGTAAATATTTTATTCTTCTTCTTGAAATATTTTCCGTCATGCGCTTATACTGTAAAAATTTTTCAAAGACTTCATCTTTATGTTTCAATAAATATATAACACACCAACGAGAATAATTATCAATAAATGTAACAAAATATTTTGCCCCATTTATAGTTGGCATATTGAAAGGTCCACATACATCCGAGTGAACTATTTCTAATAATTCTTTGCATTTTTCTTACCTATGACATACACCTCGCATTTTAAAATTGTTTCATTTGTATTAAATTTCAAATTACTTGATTCTTTCATTATTTAGCGCAGAATTTTCTCATTTAAATGTGCCATTCTATTATAACATTAGTGAACATATTCCCTACTTCTTTCGTATGCTGTGCTATTTGAGTTTTTGCTATTCTTAGATAATACAAGTTGCCAACTCTATCAGCGATCATCTTTATTCTTCTAGTTTTCTTATCTCGTACAATAGCCACATTATCATAAAAAGTTACAATACTACCTTTATCAATAATTTTTGATACAGACATAAGATTTGTCCTTAAATCCGGTACATAAAGTGCATTTTCAAGTCTAATCCACGTTTTTTGTCCATTTGTATCAATTTCTAATACTATTGTACCTTTTCCTTTTATATCCGTTGACTGATTGTTAGCCAGATTTACTATTTCATTTAATCTTGATATATCTTTAAAATCAGTGTCAGTATTACACAAATGCGCTGTACAGCTAGAACCCATTTTTCATCATCACGATATCTCTTCTTGTTATTATTTACATCTCCTATAAAAGCAAAATATGCATCATCATCTATACTTTCAACATTCTGAGTTTCATTTCGTGTAAAAGGATATTTGGTTCTGCATTTTGCAGCAACATTACCTCTTCTTTGACATCTGTAACACTTCATATTAAAAAATTTATTTGTTTTACGAAACTTTGTTTTGTTATCTTTTTTTAAATGTGTATTTTCCTTGTTTTTTCTAAAAGCATCTTTCGTTCGCTTTTACAAATATGTATTACGTGTAGAATCTGCCATAGCATTTGACGTATCATTATTTTGCAATATAGCATCATACTCTTCTAGAATTTTTACCTTAAAATATTCAGCTTGTGGCAATGTGTAAACTATATAGTAACATGATAGAGAGCAAATCTTTATTTATATTTACGTTCATGTCTGATAATTTGTCTACTATATCTAAAAATTTATTTATATGACTTCTTACATTATCACACTCAGACATTCTTTGCAACGTAAGTTGCTTCATTAGCGTCGCCTTTCGAGCAGGACCTTTTGAAGCATAAATATTTTCTAATTTTAACCATATCTCTCTTGAAGTGTTACATCCCTTTAATTGTGTCAATTCAGATGGGCTTATGCACAGTATCATGTCAGATTTCGATTTCTTGTCATTCTTTACCCAGTCAGCATCTGCTATAGGGGCTTCTCGTGTAATTTCTGGCTAGTTTTCTATAAGCACAGCCTCTATTTGCATTTTCCCCGTTTCATAATTGACCTTATTTAATGCTTCAATTTTTGTAATCTGACTCATAGTTATAATATCTTTATAAATATGCACGTGTTTAACCTCAAAAACTTTATTTTCAATCACAATAATTTTTCACTTGACCTTTATTATTTCGTGGACTGGGCCCATAACCTATTAGATTTATATAACCGACATACGGATTCATTAATGGTTTGGACAATAAACAAACACACGTTCGGATGCAAGTGGATTTTATTTAAGGCCAGGTTACTCCAAAAAACGTGATTTTTTTCAATAAATTTTATTCATAGTACAAAACATGTTGAGTAATCAATTGTTTTACATATGAAAGCACATATATTAAATTACTTGAAAAATTTTTTTTTGTTCAAAATGGCGGTTTTGAAAATGGCTGCTGAAACTCGTCTGATTAGTAGATGGATGACATCATTTCTTGGAAACGAATTATCTGAAAGTAAAAAACAAAACGGTTTCATGTTCTGTATCGAATTGGCTATGGCCTCAAGCAGAATGAAATATTTTCAATGAAAAAAAACAAACTGGCGGACTTTTGAATTTTTTTACCCTTTTTTTTCACTTTTAATTGTTTATAACTTTTTTAAATAATAATGAATATTTCTGGTTCTGCTTGAGGATATAGCCAGACAACTAAAGAGTAAAATGCCGTTTGGTTCATGTCGATAAGTGCAATAGTTTTGAAATGAGAGTGTCATCCATACGAAAAAACGTGGTTCGGAGAAAAATCAGTTTAAAGTTTTTATTCGTGCTACCGAAGGCGTTCGAGCGGCCGGAGTTACCGCTTGGCGCGCACCGCTCCCCACTCTTTTATACCTGCTTCTCGGTCTTGCTGACCTCCGGGACTAATTCTATACTATTTCTACGAGTATACAGTAGCAATTTATGAAAAAAAAAATTTCGATTTTTTCAAAATTGTTTGGAGTAAGCTGGCTTTAAACTGAGGATAGTACAAAGCACGTGCATGCGAGACATATTTGCGTCCAACCACAGTTAGGGTTAGGTCGATTTACATTTCAGCTGGAGCGCAAGTGCGCGCACGCGACCATCTATACGCGGTATATATCTCTCTATCTCTCTCTCTCTCTCTCTCTCTCTCTCTCTCTCTCTCTCTCTCTTTCTCTCTCTCTCTTCGTTTGTCGCGCGTCTGATAGGTACACCTGCTTGTCTTTTGACTCCTGCATTTACGCCCCACTCTGCCGCCTCCTGTGTCTGTGAGCTGGTCTGTTGTGGTGCCTGCATAGTGATGCATACAAACTATCGCTGTGATAATAAATCACAGCTTCCACTGGTCAATCGGCACGGCTTTCAACATCCAGAAATCAGAAATAATAAGCACACGCCTGCTTCGGTCAGAGGAACCGACTGCGGCATCAGCAGATGTAAATAGCGAACGCAGACGGTCACTATGGGTTGTTACCCTGTCCAGCAGTGCGTTAGGTGAGAAAATTATGCGAGCCAAAAAACTAATCACTGGCTTTCATGCTAGAGACGTCGACATTGCAGCTCTTGAGCAGGACACAAGAGATGGGATTATTAATGGGAAAATTTGTATAAATGAATTATTAACAAAGGAATGTTTTATTAAATATAGAAGTCTCAATGCCCTTGCAATGAGACTCAATTTTAAATACGTTTGGCATAGAGGGGACCGTTCCCTGGTGAAGAGGCGTGATGGCGACGTCTCTCATGAATTTTCGTCTGCGGCAGATCTTCAAACAATACTGGCATCATATGCCACTGATCAACCACCACCAACCATAGATAAGACAACAAAAAATGTTGAAAAAATGAGCACAATTGACAAGACTTTTATTCCGTCAACAGGTCAAAAAGAAACTGTCGCAAAAAATTGACTATCTGCAGACACTGCTGGGGGATTCGCTGCAGGGGTCTGAGAGCAGGTTTTGTCAATGTTACCTCTCTTATGGGGTACATTGACATGATTAAAGGACACCTTTCAGCTAGTCCTGCCTACCGTCTCTTTCGAGTCGCTGAGTCGCACCTTGACCCTGCTGTTGGGAGTGATCGCATACAGATTGACGACTATTCACTAATTAGACTTGATCGCAACAAAGTAGGGGCGGGCTGTTTCTGTACATTCATAACTCTTTCAAGGCCAATTTAATATGCAGCTCTCCAACCACACGGGAGGGCAGGCCATTTATACCTGAATACTTAATGTGCAGTGTTCAGCAGGGCGGCCTTCCCCCCGTTTTTGTTGCTATGGTAGACAGATCACCACACGTACCGTTTTTACAGGGCTCCGACTTAACAGACAAACTAACAACACATACGTAAGACTTTAGTCATAGAATTATTATGGGAGATCTGAATGCGAACCTACTCGGAACGTCAGCCGATGCAAGATTGGTCAGGCGGTTGGCTAATGATCTCAACCTTCAAATAGTTGATCATGGTGCGACTCATCATCTCACAGATTCTCACACATGGATTGATGTGATCTTGACAGATAACAATGACGTTGTACTGAGCAGCCTCAATCGGTCGGCGCCTTTTCCCAGTCATCATAACATCATAGAGGTCGAGATTGGGGTCGAAACTGTTGCATCTCATGTGGCTGAATCTTTCAGCTACAGCGATTTTAAATCGATCCAGCAAAACGACCTCCTGTCTCACCTAGTTGACTGTGATTGGTCGCCGATTGATGGTCCCGCGGCGGGTGTAGATAGTCAATTAGAGTGCCTCAGTGTCAACCTCATGGCTGTGTTAGATAAAATTGCGCCGTTAAAAGAATTTACACCGAAAAACAAAACGAATCCACCATGGGTTGATGCTGAACTAACACATTTATACAAAAAACGTGACTCTGTACGACGACGCTATGCGCGGACCAAACACAACAGACTGTGGCGGGAGTATCAGAGCCTTGCAGCAGAATCTGAATTACGAACGAAGGAAACAAGAGAAAGATTTTTGCAAAATAGAAATTTTTAAGCTATTGATAATAAGAAAGACATCTGGTAAGAGCTCAAGGCTCTCGGACTTCTGCTAACGACAAGAGAGGAGCTTCATGGTTTCTTGCCGGAAGAGCAAAATGCTCACTTTGCAGGGGTGTCGATCTCATAAAGTGAAAGGGATGAAGAACTTGACAACGTCTTGACCACTGCCAGTGATGACGGATTTGTTTTCCGAGAGGTCAGCTTGATGGGCTGTTGCCCATTTCTCGTCGCAGGCCAGAAGAGAAGACGGCATCCCCCAAAGTATAGTTGCTAAGGCTCCGTTGTGGGACATCATATCGTTAAAATCGTTAACTCCTCTCTGTCCAGTGGCATTTTTCCGGGAACTTGGAAGGGAGCTCAATTGTTGCCTTTGAAGAAGAAGCCTGTCCCATCTACGGTGTCAGATTTTCGACCAATTGCCCTACTGAGTTTCCTTTCCAAGGTCCTGGAAAAAATAGTACACGACCAAATAACTGACTTTTTACGGGAAAACACTTTGGACCCGATGCAGACTGGTTTTCGACAGCATCACAGTACACAGACAGCACTACTAAAACTGACGGAAGACATAAGATCAAGCATTAACAACAACAAAAAGCTATTGACTATTTTGTTGATGTTTGATTTTAGCAAAGCCTTCGACACCATCTCACACACTAAACTACTGCGTAAGCTGATGCGCATGGGTTTCTCCAGGAGTGTTCTCCTGTGGCTTAAGTTATATATAATGGGGAGATGACAGAAAATCGTCACAAATACAAAAGGGGTTTCAGGTTGGCTAACCACCAATTTTGGCGTTCCACATGGCTCAGTCCTGGAGCCCTTGCTTTTCAGCCTTTACATAAACGACTTACAAGACGCACTAGACTTAGATGGTGCAGAACACATACTATACGCTGACGACCTGCAAACACGCTTAAGTGACCCTGGAAGGTCTTTGTGATGGTATCGGTCGCATGTCAGCTGTAGCACAAGCAGTGTCGAATTGGGCACCGTCAGCTGGCCTGCGCCTCAATATCGGCAAGACAGAGGCGATTATTTTTGGCGTACACGTTCCCTTTGTCGATACAGTTACCGACCTCGGCGTGGTGATGGTCGGAAGGTTAACATGGAAGCCGCAACTGAATGCGGTCAGTAAGAAAGTTAATAGAGCTCTGTATAGTTTAAAATTATTCCGTTCTTGCACCACAGAGATACTGCGGAAGCAGCTGGCATGTGCACTGGTACTACCTCACTTAGACTATTGCTCAGTGGTTTATCTTGGCGTATCAGGGGAGCTTCAGACATGACTACAACGTTTACAGAATTCATGTGTGAGATACATATGTGGTGTTAGGCGTGATGAGCATATCACCTCCTTCAAGGAAAGACTGGACTGGTTGGATCTGAAGGTGAGGACGGAGTATTTTATGGTGCTGTTGCTTTACAAAGCGGTTGTCATGCGGCAGCCACCATATCTTACTGCTCTTTTTGAAAAAAACCAGGCCAGAGCTTCAAGAAGGGGTGGTGCGAAGGAGCTCTCGGTTCCGGGGTTGCGCACCGATAAGGGCCTATTCTCGTTTAGAGTTCAAGGTGCGCACCTCTGGAATTCGCTCCCAAGCAGTGTGAGGTGCCTGCCATCTTTTTGTGAATTTAAAACGGCATCAGGCAGGCACCTTAAACAATTACATGGTGACGGGAATACACATAAGTGAACTTTTCGAAAATCGGTTAATACATTACTTTGTTCATTTCTGTGCAGTCGTAATCTAACTCAGACATTTATTTAGGTTATTTATTTATTTCAATTATTTATTTATTTAATTTATTTATTTATTTCATTTATTTATTTATTTAATTTATTTATTTATTTAAATTTATTTATTTATTTAAATTTATTTATTTATTTCAATTTATTTATTTATTTATTTATTTAATTTATTTATTTATCTAACTTATTTATTTATTTGATGTAGTTATTTATTAATTTAATTTATTTTACATGTTAAGTGTTAAGTATGAATGTATTTATTAGCGTGAATTGTAAGAGTGTCATATGAATGAGTGTGTTTTTATTTTTTTGACGTGATAGATTTACGTACAGTTTTTCGTAAAGTGTGTGTATGTATTCCCTTTATTTTTTATCGTATCATGTTATCTTTATTATATTTATTTTATGTATTGATGAAGCATATTCTGTGATGTGCCATTTGACTATGACTGTTTCATTATATTTAGATTTTATAAACTGACGAACTGTTACAGTGAATAATGTTATTTTTTATATAAGAAACGCAATAATTGAATTGATTGTTAAATGTGAGATAATAAATGTATAATACTGACTGGTATTTTAATTATTATAACTATACATGTACATGCAATTGTAAGAATTTTCGTCATTGATGAATAAACAGTATATCTATCTATATTTATCTCTCTCACTTACTCTCCATTCCATTTTTCCATTTTCTGGATTTCATTGCGAACTTTGTCGCGATAATTCAGCAGAACAGGATATGATATTATAAAGAATGGTTCCTCGTCTTTTATCTTTAATTTATACTCGAACGTATTTAATCATCCTGGTTTTTTAAAATGCCTTTTTATACTTCCATATCAAATGTTTTAATTTTTTAACAGAATCTAGATCTTGAGAAAAGCATTTGCTTAACTTTTCATCAATTTCCGAATGAGTAATGTCATATGGATCGATATTCAAATTTAATCAACCGTCGTCATTTTGATAATATATCAATTCATTGTTTTGATTTTGGCATCTGTCTATATTTAGCTCTGGCCTATTTTGTGAGTAGAGATTATCATTATAGGCATAATCTTCATCGACTGTTTCTATGAAATGATGATCTTATTCTGATATAAATAAACATTGGCTATGATAAAGTATAATTTGAATTTTATTATTGAATTTAATCGTGATTTCATCTTTCAAAGTAGCTATGTGGAAACCAAGTTCTTTATGTGAATCGATTCCGAGAATACAATTTCTTATTAGTTTTGGAATAATCAGAAAAATCAAATCCTTTATAAACATACCAACTTAATTAGACGCGTAAATTTGTTTACTCAAGCGCCTTGATTTGGTACCCGTTGCGCCTCGTAGTATCGTTCCCAGTATAGGTAGCGTCAGACAAATTTTAAATTTATCAATGTTCATGTTATAAAAGCTCTCAGAGATACCACGGCGCGCTCCGATCAAGTTTAAATAAAAAGATCTTGCACCTCGCGAGTTTTTTTATAAATCATTCCTGGGATATCTTCCGATGATTTTAAGCCTAAAATGAAAAGAATCCCTAGAGGGATTTTCAAATAAACTCAATATTGTATCATTTTCGTAGGTTATCGTGACTATTTTCTATATTGCATCTTGTATTTAGATTTCTTAGGCTTTAAAAATATATTTCAATATTAGAAATAAGTTTATAAATGCTCAATAGGTATTAAAAGTTTTAAATTCATAAAAATTTTCCAAACCGTATTCAAATTTTCAAACTTTGCGATCATTTTATTATATTAAAAAAATATCTTTATTATGTACAATAATTAAAATGAATGTAAACTATTATATTCACATAAAGCACGTTGCAACTTCTCTGCATATTCTGGATGGTTCTTAAAAACTTTATATTTCTCCCACACAGATTTGATCAGCATGGACAGATTCCATAGCCTGTTCACTATAAAATTCAAGTCCCGTCTGAACTTCTTCGCAAAAGTCAGGCACATAAAAAAATACTGCATGAATTTTGGGCGTTATTGGTACATTTAAATGTAAATAACTTTGCTTGAAGGCATTAATCTTATCTTTGAAAGATGGGTCAAGATTTTTTCCAAAGCAAGCATGTACAACATTTTTGAAGTGCTCAAAAGCATTTACATATTTCAAACATCCCAAATTGTGATTTCGTGAACGCAGGAAATCAAGTTTGTCTAATAATATCTTGCACGAATTGCCATTAAAACTTGTATTACCCTGACGTATATAACGAGTGACATGGCATGATTGTGCCCATAGAAGAGTGTCTTTCTCGAATTCAGCCAATAAGTGTCTATACAATGTATTTACTACACCTAGCATCAACTGAAGTTCAGGTGGAGGTATTATCTGAAGAAATGTTTTGTCTACATCAGTTGATAAAAGAGGCGGATGAATACAATTTTTATGATTCTTCGCATCTTTTTTGACAGATCTGGCTTGATGCCAGTTTATATAATTTTGAAACGTATTGTTTATTGTCCTCGATATTCCGTAGCTACTTAAATCATTTTTCGATGCGAAACACCAAGTGCAGGGGTAAAAGCTGCTATGCGACATGATGCCAACCATAATATTAGCAAGTTTTAAATCTGTCGCAATAGTTCCCTGAAAGTTGTTTATTTTTATTGCAGACCACAGCTGCGATACATTTTCATAATTTTCTTGAGAACTGTTTGCTAATGCTAGTATCAATAATTTGTTAACACCTGAATCTTTAAACCGTTTAGCAGAAATACCATCTTCGAACTTTTGCCGATGTCTATTTATCTTTTCATTTTCTGAAGTAGATTGAATAGATAAACATATCTTCAGAAAACCCCCTCCCCCGTCAATACCAAACTTCAAGTGAAATTCAGACAATGAGCGTTGTTCTTTAATGTGTTCTATTAAACCATCAAGATTTATGCAGTAAGCGACTGTTTCGGCTGCAGATGAAACTTTATCAGCCTTGACGTGAACAAAGTCAAAGTTTTTAGTACCAAAATAATCATCAACACAGTGACTTTTAATTGATAGTTTTTTTTTCAAATGCTGTTCCACGACCTTAGCATTTTTCGTAGCTACTCGTAAAGCTGTAGCAATCGCAAGTGTCTTCGTTTGGCTCAAATGTAAACTCGTCTGGATTTTTAAAAAATCGTCTGCAGAAAAAAGCTCAGGTTTGCTTAAAGCTTTGTTATTTTGTGAACGAATAGCAACTTTAAGAGGCTTACCGCGTATTTGAGAAAGTGATAGAGTTGTAGTATTTTGTGTATTTTCTGTAATAATTTTGCGTTTAAGCAAAGACGAAATTACTTGATCTGTAGCTCTTGGGCTTGTTTGCATAATGTTTTCAGTCAAATTCTCCAAGCGTACGGTAAAGTTACATTTATGAGATTTTCCTTTTCCCAACAAAGAAAAGCAGTAACTACACCGGCTTTCAACGGAAGGTGATTTTCTTTCATCTAGATTAAAATTGTATTATTATATTGTAGTTATTATAACTAGAAAAAGATATGTTTTAATGGCTTACTTGGAACTTTTATATTTGTCACATCAACAAGTATTCCATGTCGCTGAGGCATAACATTATTCTTTGCAAAGTTTGAAAATTTTCCAGGAGGGGGTTTTCTCGCAAGCTCACAAATATGACAAGCACATAAAACATCGTCGCTTGATCTAGTAGATTTCTTTAAAGGTTGAAGATCAGAAAATTTTGGTAGATTCATACTTATATCTTCATCGTTTCTAATTCTGTATAAATTTCTTTTGCAACTTATGCATAGAACGAGAGGTAATCGGTCATCACTAGTATCGTACTCAAACTTTTTTTCAACAAGCACTTTTAATTCTCCTTTTACAGGAATCATTACTTTAGTTTTTCCAAAGCAAAGTAAACAAATTTGATGACGATTTTCATCGTGTGTTCTTGCCCTCGGCATTTTTACTAACCGTAAAATGAGCATAAGTTTATTTATCGCAGCCATGGCAACGGAATTCCAAATTTATCCTCGATGAAAGAAAAAAAAAAGAAACTTCGAGCGCACAGAAAAATATTTGAAATAAGAAGTTAAATAATTTAATTTTTGAGCAGTATTTAAAAAAAATTATATGAATTTTAAAAGTTTAATGAGTATTAAGAATTTATAAACTTATTTCTAATATTGAAATATATTTTAATACAAGATGCAATATAGAAAATAGTCACGATAACCTACGAAAATGATACAATATTGAGTTTATTTGAAAATCTCTCTAGGGATTATTTTCATTTTAGGCTTAAAATCATCGGAAGGTATCCCAGGAATGATTTATAAAAAAACTCGCGAGGTGCAAGATCTTTTTATTTAAACTTGATCGGAGCGCGCCGTGATACAAGTTACTTGGCTTCCAGTATCGTCTAACGGTTTCGTTTCTGTACCCTCGATTTTAATATTAATTTCGGAACATGCACAAATTTTATTTTGTTCGTCCTCAACTTCGAACTCTTCGAGCAAATCCGTTCGCGGATCATTAAAAATTGTGCAAATTTGATACGATAAATTTTTTTTTTTTTTTTTTTTTTATTATTATTTAACGTCGCCATGTTTGTGCTTCCATGTGGTGCTAATCGACGACGGGGGTCTGCGGTGTGTTTGTAAACAAAGCACATGTAATTTTTACAGAGGTGCTTGTATCAATCGGCAGAGACTAGGATTCGAACCCGGGTCACCGGCGTGGGAATCCGACACTCTACCGACTGAGCCGCCGCAGGCCCCTGTAATTCGATAAATTAGTACGATAAATTAGTTGCATTTTGTTTACTTATTGTCAATATATTTTCATTGGATGATTGTTTGAATGATTGTTTTCATTGAATGTTGTTTATCCGAGGCACAAGATGCAACTTCTATGGGTTTTTTGGAAATTCTCATGTGCCGGCTAAATAATCATTTAAGTCATCATCGAATCAGACCGTTTCTTTAGGTTTCGCGCCTTTTATATTTTTCGGAGTAATTGGTTTGTTGGTTATGTCGGCTTGGATTGCATTTAGTTTTTGCACGTTTTTCTCCTGCGTTTTTTGGTAATTAGCTTGTTGGTTATACGGTTTGCACGGTTGCTTATGCTTATTTTGATAATTAGCCGCGTTACCCGCAAAATTTCCCGTATTATCACCGAATCTTTGTCCTTGATTTGGTTGTTTTTGTTTTTTCTGCTCTTGATCATCATCTTTAAATGATGAGAGTTCAAAGAGTTTGCTTTGTAGTGATATTCTGAGATCGTACCGCATAGCGAATGTCCCAGTCGAAATGATTTGCGATTTTGCGCACGAGCTCCTGTTCTGAATAATTTTTTACGAGTTCCTGCGCAAAACCCCAAATATACGTTGCGTATTCTAACCTATTTAATTTTGCCTAAGGATTAGACGTATTATATTCTACTTTAGGCGCCCATTCATATTGGATGTTATCGTTCCAAAATCTTTGTTTAAATTTAATTTCGAAATCTTTAAATGTTTTAATTCAAGCTTGAACGATATCATACCAAGCAGAAGCCGAACCGCCCAACGTTTGTCCAATCGTATATAACATTTCGTAAAAATCGAGATTTATGACATCCATATATCGGCTTATTTCTTTTAAGGTAATGCTAAAGCCACTTATCACCGACAAATACGAGGAACCACTTATCTCATTTAATTTTCAATTTTTTGCCAATATCTTTATGGAATATTATTGTCCTAATCAAAAACAACAACTTACCATAGAGATATTTACTCAAAATTGAAAATTGAATGAAATAAGTGGATCCCCGTATTTGACGGTAACAGGGGGTTTAGCATCATCTTAAGTATCGCATTGGATTTTCCTTCGACTTGGCTTTAAACGTAGGTGGTTTCAACTTGGATCCTTTTAGGGGAGGATGGGGTATTGCCGGTCACCTAAGCAAACGTGCTTGTTATTTCCACTTTCAAATTGTTTATTTTAACTTTAAATAATTATTATGTTAGTTCAAACCATTCACTATAAATATTTCTTATTAGTTTAAAATAAAAATGTAAGATATCGAAATTATAAGTCGAAATAAGAAAAGCATTTTGACCGAATTTAGTCCACATCAAAGAGTAATACCGGTCAGTCTTGGTACAATTCCGATCACTATTAGAAAGTTACTTTTATAGGTGAATAATTTCTTTAAATCAATTATATTAACTTTCATATGATCCGTCGCATTATTATTCGTACTTACATAGTGAAACATATACTAACATAACCACTGTTCAATCAAAAACACTTAAGCAAAGTTACCCTACCTGAATAACATTGTGACCGGGATTACCCCTATTCTGCTTAGTAATTTAAATTAAAATGACAAAAAAGTAATAAGTTTATACACTTTTTTCTTCACTACTTCGTATTCTTAGATTGTTCAAATTAATAAAGATGCAAAACATAACTGCATAAAGCAACAAATAATATGCATAAAAGCTTATTTTATAGACCAGATTTTTTATAAGAAATGTAGGCCTACACTTTGATTGTGTATAATTCCTTAATAAAACTGAATAGAAGGTTGTTTGGACATTAGATTAATTGCATTTTATGTTGGGTTTAATATACTATTCGAATTATTACCTAAAAATGTTTAGATTATTGAAAATAAGGGTGACTGGAATTACCCAGTGACCGGCATTACCTCGTTCTCCCCGACACACTAACTACACCCGACGTGTTTAAAGTGCTTTCGCCTACTCCCGGAATTACCTAACGCTCTCGTGTCGATGATCTTATATGGTTTATTTTAGTATTATATTCCGCAAATTTATCTAAATATAAATTCCTATCATGCTCAAGTTGTGTTTTAATTTTTACAAGATCATTATCGCTTAGCAAGAGAGCGTATCTGGCTTTTGAGGCCTCTACTTCTAAACCTCTAACTTTAGACTCGACTTTCTTCATGCTTTCTAATGAGTTTTCATTTACCATTAGCATTCTATCAAACTTTTCGTTCCACGCTGTTTTACATGTTAAATATTTTTTATCGAAACTTGCATTAACTCGACTCTCAATTTCATTAGAAAAATTCAAATTTACTTGATCTCTAGCCAACGTTTCTAATTGTGTAAGTAAATTACCATAACCGTCCCGAATTTCCTGTGCGTTTTCCGCATCAATCGCAACTTGAACAACCTGTGAGCGCGTAGAGATTTTTTTATCGATCATTTTTTAAATCTTTTCTTCTGGAAGTTTCAAGCATTCTTCACTGATTTTTTGAACAAGCGTTGTCTCAATCTCGTTTAATTTTTGTTTTATACTACCGTAGTCCTCATTTTAAACGAAAAATTTTTGAGAATTTTGCAAAATTCTACCATCAAAATCCTCTATTTTTTATTTAATCGCCTCGATACGTTTCTCATACTCGACGGATTTTCTCCTGTGCCCATCGCGCATTCTTTGAATCGTCGACTGTCGATTGGTTCCAATAATCGCCTAATAAAACGTCGCGGAGTGTTTTATGTAGTTGTTCATCCCAAACTGATGAATCACAGTTTGGTCGAACATATGCATTTCTTCGCAGACGTAGAGACATTTTGATACTGTAGAGAGTCTTGAATTAATTTTGCAAATATTTTAATTTATCTTGATGAAATTCAACCAATTGTTTTTGTATGTAATACAATTATACTCTGTAGTTCACTAAGGGTTTTTATTTTGTTTATTTATACTATAAACACCATGTAGACATAATTATTTATACTAATTTCATAATGCTTGCAGCTTATGTGAATGTTTATTCATATAGGAATCTTAATTTTATAAATTGATTTTTTCTTTAATTAATTTAAAATCGTCTGCGACGATCAAGAAAACCATATCGTAAGTTGCCTTTGCCTCATTCAGTTTATTGATAAAATTCAAATGTAATTTTGAATTCTCTTTAAAAAATCCCATATTATTTTCGTTAATATCAAGGCTTTCTACTGCGTATTCCTCGAGTTTCCTGACTTTGTTTTTCAATGTCATATTCTCGTTGGATAGGTCATTGCATTTATTATGTAGCATAGCGACTTGAAATTCCAAATATTTTATTCGCTGATAATGAGAATTTGACCTGAAAAACAAAGTTTCTATCGAGCCAAATATTTTATTAATTCGGACTTTTTCATTTATTGAAGTGTCGCGTTGCCTTTTCACGGTCGCGGCGATATATTCCGCAGTGTTAAATCAAATTAATCTATATTTGTATCTAAAGTTAATATTAAATTTTATGACAGCGTACAATGGTACATGTCATATAAAATAAACAAATAAGAGAATTTTTAAAGTTTGCCGCTTTTAGATTACGTAAATTTAATGCAGGTCTAATTTTAAAATTTTATTACTCCGTGATATGGTGCATATCATGCATTATTTAAGAGAAGAAATAAGATTTATTCTTGTGCGAAAAGCATTGATATTTTTATTTTGTACTATTTTTCCCAGCATCCTGGCAGGATTGCCACTGTAATGGTTTTCTTACCTCTACTTACTTTATTTGCATACAATACTGTTGAGCGGGTTTTCTTCTACGATGATTAAAAATATGATAATCTCAATAACAATTAGCATGCATTAAATTTTGTGTAAATAAATAAAGATACATTTAAAACTCAATTTGCAAATATTAAATCACTTATTATAAATCCTGATGTTATATTCTAAAAATTTATATAAAGATCTTTTTTTATTATTAAATTTTGATATGTTTTTAATTATAGGTCTGGGATACAGGGTAATGGATGTCCAAATCAAATAAAAATGTATTGTTATATGCTGGGAATGCCTTGGTATTAAATCTTGGCACGTTTATTTTAAAGATAACAAATATAAACTATGTACATTTTTCCAATCCTTTATCGCACGAAATAATGGCGCGGTAATGGTGCGCTTGTCTATCACTTGGCTTTCCCGAGGAGAAGATCGTGCGTGTAAGGTGCACGGAAAGCGAAAGCATCCACTATCGCTTTCCGGTGGCATATTACCTTGGTTTTTGCGCAACGCCGTAAATCAAGGTTCGAAGCGGAGCGCATTCCTCCACGTAAACCCTGCACACTTATTCAAGAGATTCGCACATATGCTCTTACATACACACTTTCATTCGCACACACTCACATTCCTTTCCCCTACCGCGCCTACACTACGCTTCTATTTCGCCGCCGCTCTTCCTATTATATACGTATACTCTTTCTCTATCACACTCATTCGCGAATCTCTCCCTTCTCCTTGCGTCGCAGCTGGCTTCCTTTCGTGGGTAGAATACCTATATATATATATATATATATATATATATATATATATAGGTATTCTACCCACGAAAGGAAGCCAGCTGCGACGCAATATATATATATATATATATCTTTCTGTGTATACATTTTATTTTAGCTGTTATTTTATTTCTTATTTTCTAAGGTCTACATAGAGGTGAGAATCATTCATTGTAATAAATTTTCATTTCAGTAGAACGTAGAACTTAATTATTTAATGACTGTCATATCAGAAATACGAATTTTTATTACACTATAATTTTTAACAACATTTGATATTGATAATCAATATTAGTATTTAATAATATTAAATAATTTATATTTATTAAGTAAATAAATAAACAGTATGAATTTAATTACAATAATAATGATTCATTTTATTTATTCGACTATCGAGGGTGTTACAACTCCACTATATAGTAAATTTTGAAAAATTTGATTGTTACATGAAAATTTTTTTTAATTGATGGTTATATTTGTTACCAAGAAGAAAGTTTTTTGCAAATTTTCATAAATTTTTAGACGGTATACCCACAGTTATGTAGAAAAAACTAACAATTTTCAATGAGAATTTATGTTTTTTCAAAACTGCCCTTGCGCATGGGAATGCAAGTATAGCATTTGAAAAAAATTATGTAATATTTAACACCTGTACTACACAGAACTGTGAACTCCAAATTTTGAAAAACATAATTAAAAAGAAAAATAATATTATATTGAATTTTCATTGTAAAAATAATCTAAAAAACACATTTTAACTATATTCATGGGCAATATTTTTGTTTATTCATTTCTTTTTTTGAAAAATCGGATTTCATGGTTGTAATGCGAATAACGTGAATAAGATATATTTAAAGTTTCTGATGATTTTAAAACAATTTTTCTATCCCAGAATATGAATCGAACTTATTTTTTTAACAATTCTATGTTTCCTTAAGTTTGTCTGTATAGTATAGAGTAGATTTGGGCATGGGTTAGATTTCGGTTAATGTAGGAACACGCTGGATTGTATGTAATAAAGGTCGGAGGAAAAATGCGTATAAATAACTATTAAGTTCATTAAAATTATTTCTATGGATAATATTGCCTATACAAAATCATCTTCTGTTGTATAAATATACAAAGTATCAGACAAAAAATTTTTAAAAATACATTCATAGAATTAGCAATATCTATTTTATTTACTATTTTCTGATCATTATCGTATACATGACTGATTGTATTTTTTTGTTTAATATTTTTACCTAGTTTAGTATTAATTTATTTCCATAGATGCCTAGAATTACCACTACTTGCTCTTGTAGGGTCAGTTTAGTATTTAATTTCTTTTGAAAATTATAAATTCCAATAAACCAGAAATAATAATTCAGTAATTTTTATAGTGTAATATTTATATGAAATATTTTACGGAAAGTGTTGTATTTGTTTGCTAGTCAGCATTAAATTAAAAGAAAATTAAGGCTTACCTTGGGACGTTTTCGTACTTTATAATGTATAAAACATGAAAACAATCATAAATAAAGTTTAGCCACAGGCAAGCTTGTTTTACAATGATTTTTATTTTAAGAATGAATCATCAAATTAACGGCTGGATGCAATTAGAGAACTAGCGCTCGAAAACGTGTAAAAGTATTGCCCAAGGAGTGAATTTTGAAAAATGATGAAATTAAAATTTTATCAATTGATAAACGTACGGCATTTTATTACATGTATTTTTGTACTAAAATACTAGTATATTGTACAACTTGTGGGAAAATTGGCTTTTTCTAAGCGAGGATGATGGTTGAACACGCGTGAAAGTCGATAATCCCGAAGGCGTCTGAGACGTACAAGAGTGCTCAAATCATCATCCCGGTCTGAAAAAGCCCTTTCCACACGTGTTGCACGTCGTATGTTTTAATGAGGGTGTGAATCGGGCCTTTTTCATACATGCAAGGGCAATGAGGAAATGAACATTGCTAGTTGTTCACTATACCTAAGAAATTCAGGAGCGGGAGTTGATCACCATTATCATTCCGCTCAAACGAAGATGCTCGGAATGCCCAATTTTCCATTCGCTTTGCAAGCATCGAAAAGAGTCTTTTTCATGCACGTATTGAGAATTTTTTTTATCTTCTTTGGTTTTCTAAGTATTTAATAAAAACGCAATTTTCAGTTTGAATAAAATTCAATACATTATTCTCTTCAACTCTTAAATTTGCGTGATTTTTATTAAAAATTTAATAGAATAATCTTCCACATATTTATTTATATATTTATATATTTATTTATGTGTATTTATTAATTAAAAATAAAATTTAAACATTTCAGAGTCATCATGGAGTAAATTATTGAAAAATTGAAGAATTGAAAAATCAAAATTTGCTTTTATACAATGAATAACAAAAGTTTTGTTCCAAACTTTCAAATCGTCAAAAGTTTCAGAACTTACAGCGAGAAAAATGTTCATTAGGTATATGCCATGGGAGTTTTCTGTTAATTTCAGCAGCGCTAAAAAAATTTATTTTGATTAGTTAAAACATCTATTATTTGAAAAACTGTATATATTATTCAAATTCACATTTTTTCTTAAAAAAAGTTTACGAATCGTTTTGAAAGACATAAATCATAGGAACTCATGCGGACTTTGAAAATGTTTGTCTATGTTTTATATATCTTCAATTCAAACTGCTGAAAAAGATTATTTTTGATTCAATAAAGTAACTAATTTTTTATAATTCTTTAAATTCACGTAATTTATCTTAAAAATAGCTTATAATTTATCTAGCTTTTATATACCTTCAATACAAATTGCTGAAAAAAATTATTTTTCATTATTTCTCACACATAGGGATAATATATAAATATATGCATGCATAGAGATAACTATTATTGTATATAAAAGTTATACAAGTAAAAATTTCTCATCACGTTATATAGACAGGTTATTTTTCCATTGTAAACTTTCCAATGTAGATATCGCAACAGCGTGATAAATGTTAATAATAAAGACAATTCGCAATTTCATGAACCAATGTAATTATTTATTCGATTTGAAGTTGTAATAGTTTATTAAGAATTGCAGTATAAGCAGAATAAAGCATTGTCATCAATACTCTTTAAAAACACGTAAGAGAAATGGTACCAGTGTAAACATGAATCGCATCTTACGCTGTCTTTTTTAACCGTTTTTTTTTACATTTTTTAAATCAAAACTGTTTTTAAATTTCTTCACTGTAATTAGTTGCTTAAGTGTTTTAAAAGCATCATTTTTCATAAAGTTTTCCAGAATGTTCACGACTACTTCATCAGTCATGAAAAAATTTGAAATGTCATTTATCTGATTTATAGAATTTATATCAATTGTTCTTCTACCACAAATAATTTCTTTGATCATTTGTTCTTCAAAGTTTAACTATTTTAACATAATTTTAACTTTATGCAGCATACATCTATTTTCAAACTTAGGTATCATGTCACGGTAATCGTCTTTTAAATTCACTAGTTTGTTCTGTAATTATAAAATAAGAGTAGGTAAATATGTCTTTTTTATCACAGTAAATAAAAGGCGATGGTTAAATTGTATAGTAGGTACGCAACCACTGTATAAAAGAAGCACTCAAAAATAAATTGAAATCAAGAGAGATTATTCCGGTAAAAAATGATTTAGTTTTATCTATTGGTTCCGGACTCATTAAGCTGCAAGCCCAAATTATTATCAGGAAATCTGGACCAAACTAGATCATCTTCTACCAATGATAATTTAGAGAATTTCTAACGATAACGTTTAGATTCAAACTCAAGTTTAAAATGGCGCTCAAATTTATTTAAAGGAATATAATATGCTCCTGCTGTCATTTCTTGTATTTGTTTTAATTGTATTAAAATTTTAAGCTTCAATCTTTTGTACCTCTATCTATTTTCAATTTAACAGGGTACAATATTTATTTCAAAAAGTTGTAAAATAAAACATGAACATTTCATCCCAATAATTTATAGGGTGCCGTTGTACTTCAGGTCTGAAACTTCGTTATACATAGCGATTTTTCAGGTGACGTAAATTTTCTTAATACGTATATTAATTACCACAAATACACGATATATCGTATAGACAATTAATACATGATTTTGAAGTTACATGTATATTCTTTTATAAACATTGTTTATTAACGTCTTAACTATAATGGCCCCTTCATTGTCCTGAGAAATGGGTAGAAAATGGCATTTTATTTCTCGCTTTTGAGGGAGTAAAGTAAATTTTCAGTTTCTCTGTCTTTCTTTTTTTCTAAATTTTATATTTATATTAATAGTCCCTGGTGGAAAATTAATCTAGAAATGTGTAGATCTGTCTAGTTTGCTAGGCGAATGATCGAGGGCCTTGATAAAACTAGATAATTTTCTACCAAGGTTAATATAAATTTTCAATAAACATGAATAAAGTGGCCATAGTTAGGTCGGAAATAAAGTTCTATATGCAACACAGGAATAAAATCGATTTTACTCCCATGATGCATAATGTACTATTAAATATTTCTTAATGCAATGTTTTTAAATGAATATTATTTTCTTATTGGGAAATGATAAATTGCAAGAAAATTAAAATTGGATATTAATATGATTCACGTAATATCGTAATTCACCAGACTATTGTGTTACGTTCTGGATACTCAGTGATACTCAGGTCCGTAACAATAGCATACTTTCTTTGCTAATTCTTATTTTCTTAAATAAAAATAAAAAAAAGTATTGAGCCGACTTTAAAAAATATAACCGCTTTATAAAGTAAAAAATAATATCAAAAAATAATAATACTATCTGTAATAACGGAATTGAGAAATTAATAGGCTCGATGAAATGTTTATTATCCTTACTTTATACAAGGTCGGAATGTATTCAAACTACAACTTTTTAGAGTCGGCGCTAGAATAGTGTTCTATTGTAATTTGCTGAAAATTTGGCACCAATTTCAAAAACTTGTAGTTTGAATAAATGTTGGTTTTGTATTAAATCAAGTTAATAAACGTTTCATTGAGCCTATTATTTTCTCAATACTGTTATTACAGAAGGTATTATTTTTTACTTTTTAGAGCAATATATGTTTTGAAATAGGTTCAATTTATTTAAATTTTTACTCAAGTATTTTTAGTGTTTTTAATATAAAATATGGAGAGTGTCTATACGGACATATTTTTGCATGCGACAACGGCATGCATATTTGGCGAAGCACACGAAATCTGTCACTTTATACCCAAAGCGCCTCCCATTTTTCCGTAATAAAAACGGAACAAATTTTTGGCTGCTAAGTACGCGAAGCATGTACGCATGACCGGTTGTATAGATTGATAGTTATTAGGTAGATATAAGGACGTGTTTGAATAGATGGGTTTGAGTAGCAGAATAAGTGGGTGAAGGATGGATAAATGGATGCGCACCGTAGTTTTTAGTAGCTAGCTTTACGCACTGGTTCACGAAAATCTCCAGGTGGTTATGGTGGTCGATGTCGAGGTATAGGTAGTGCGCTCCATAGTTTTAAATTTTTTTTTTAATTTCGCGTGCTTCGCGTCTTGATTTTCCGTGCTTCGCATATCGAATTCGCGTGCTTCACGTATCGATTTTCGCGTACTTCGCGTATCGATTTCCGCATGCTTTGCGTATCGATTTACACATGCTTTACGTACCGTTTTTCGCGTGCTTCGCATATCATGCAAACTCTAGTATACAAATGATTTATTTTTAACCGAACAAAAATAGAAGGAGGTAGTTAATTTGTTGGTAGTGTGTGTGTGTGTGTGTGTGTGTATATGTGTGTGTGTGTGTGTGTGTGCGTGCGTGCGTGCGTGCGTGCGTGCGTGCGTGCTTGCGTGCGTGCGTGTGTATGTGTGTGTGTGCGCGTGCGTGTGTGCGTGCGCGCGTGCTTCCGTGTATTGCGATGCGTTTTTGATTTTTAGTGGTTTTTCGATTTTTGAGTTTTAGTTTTTGTGGTATTCTGATACCTTTTAAATAATATTTAAAAGAGTATAGCATAAGGGTGGGTATTACTGCGCAGTTTTCGGTTAGGTTCAGTTTAGCATTGAAAATATCGCGCGAACGATCAAATAATGATGTTATTCTTTTCCAGAACAAATCTAAACATTTCAAGAATCAATTCATAAAAAAATAAAGGTTCCAGAACATGTACTTTTTGTTTTCTTGTTTTTTTTTAATAAATTTAAATATATTTTATCAAACAAACAAATTATTTGTTTAACGACGTATGAAGAATGGTTCTAGCATAGCAATAATGGAAAAATTTGTTTGTTGTTAAAAGTAAAAAGCCGGTAAGGTACCCTCCCCATTAGCCAAATGTATTGTAAATTGTTAGCAATTTGACATAAACGTTTTGCTATCGATTTCCTTAAGTTTGATGTAAAAGTGCGTCCGTATATGCTGGAAATTTTGTATCAGTAATTAAGTAAATTATGAGGGCAAACTGAAAGCAAAATTACAACAACTATTGCTCATGATGTGCAGGCGTATCATAGGTATAAATTGACATCATATTGTCGTCACATTTCTCGATTTTTATGTTACGAGGGTAGTTCAATAAGTCTTTAGAATGACCAACAGATGGCGCGCGAATCGCTCCAAATCATCTGTTTTCAGTCAGCACCACTCCCGACTAGATATATGGTGCAGTCACAGTCCACATCTTCTGAGTTTACGTATTTTTATAACCAATTGAAAAAAAAAATTGCTTGTTAAGAAAAATGGAAAAAAACGAGTTCAGAGCGGTAATTAAACATTTTCATTTAAAGGGTTTAACTCCATATGAGATAAGAAATGAATTGGACTCAGTTCATGGCACATCTGCCCCTGCCTTAGCAACGGTTTATAACTGGGTAAATGAATTTAAGCGTGGTCGTATATCAATAAATGACGAACCACGTTCAGGAAGGCCCGTAGAAGCAACTACTCCCGAAATCATCAATAAAATCCACGATATGGTGTTGAAGGATAGAAGATTAAAAGTGCGTGAGTTAGCTGAGGCCACAAGGATATCTATAGGTGCAGTTGTTTCAATTCTACATGAAAAATTAGGCATGAAAAAGCTATCGGCAAGATGGGTGCCGCGTTTGCTCTCAGCTGAGAATAAACGCAATAGAGTGGTCGCCTCTGAGGCTCTTTTGGCGCCCATAAGTCGGAATCCTGAGGAATTTTTTCGTCGATTTGTGACTGGGGATGAAACATGGATACACCACTACACTCCTGAGACAAAGGAACAATCCAAACAGTGGATTTCCACAGGCGAACCAGCTCCAAAGAAGGCAAAGACCGTAAAGTCAGCTGGTAAGGTTATGGCTGCAGTTTTTTAGGATGTACGTGGAATTATACTTATTGACTACTTGGAAAAGGGTAAAACAATTACTGGTGAGTATTATGCATCATTATTAGAGCAGCTGAAAGAGGAAATTTAAAAAAAACGACCACATTTGGCGAGAAAAAAAATTCTCTTTCATCACGACAACGCCCGAGTTCACACATGCTTCGTTTCAATGGCTAAAATTGAAGAACTAAAATTCGAATTGGTCGAACACCCACCGTATTCACCAGATTTAGCCCCCAGTGACTTTTCTTATTTCCAAACTTGAAAAAATGGCTCGGTGGACAGAGATTTACGGACAACGAAGACGTCATTGCCTCTGTAAGTGCTTATTTTGAGGAACTTCCGAAAACGCACTTTTCTGAAGGATTAAAAAAACTTAAAAAGCGATTGACCAAGTGTATAGAGCTCCAAGGAGATTATGTTGAAAAATAAAAAAAAATTTACCCAAAAAAAATTGTTTTTATACTTTATTCTAAAGACTTATTGAACTACCCTCGTACACAAATTCCCATCAATATGCTGTTATTAATTTCCTCCCTATCTCTCTCGCACTGTCGTATATATAAGTAATTTTATTGAATATTATGTGAATAATATTGAAAATAAAAAATATAATATATTAATAATATTGAAAACAAGTTGAAAGCAAATATAAGTAAATAGACATCAAATATAAGTAAATCTGCGTCCGTATATGGCAGCAATTTGATGGCAAGCAATTGCAGTCAATTTTATGGCACATTGACATCAATCCTTGATATTCGTCATTTCTTGAGCGCAACTTGGAAGCAAATTGCTATCAAACATTGCACAGCAACTATTGCCGCGATTTTGCCACGGCAAGCCTGGCTAATGGGGCTGGTAACAAAAGCGTCGCAATTTCGCCGCAATTCTGCTGCAGTCGTGCGTGCAATCATAAAAATTGCAGCAGCCGACGTTCGGTCTGCTTCACAATTCGACTAGGTTTCTGCTGCACGACGGCTGCGGCAGACGAGTGCGGCAGGATAGCAGCAGAAGTGCAGCCGACAAGTACGACTAAGGGGATAAAATAATACACTGGCGAGTGCAGCAGAATTGCACCCGAAATGTGTACGACGATTACAGCAGACGAGTCCGGTACAATTGCAGCAGACGTACAGCTGACAAGTGATACTAAGGAGGATGAAATAATACACTCGCGAGTGGAGCAGAATTGCACCCGAAATACGTACGACGATTGTGGCAGACGGGTGCGGCACGATTGCAGCAGACGTGCAGTCCACAGAGCCGGTGGAAACAAAGCGTATAGTTCATACGTCGACGCCGCCAGGCAGCGAGCGCATCAGTTTTGGGCTCACTCGACTTTTTTAAAAAAAAATTTCTCTCATTCTAAAGCACATGCTGGAACACATGCTGAAGCACGTACGAAACACGTGATTAAATGGGTTCATTTCATCACGTGCTTTTTTACGTGCTCCTGCGCATGATTTCGCCCGTGCTTTTATATGTGCTACGATACATGATTTGACACATGCTTTTATATGTGATTCTGCCCATGAGTTTGGACGTGCCTCTATACGTGTTTTAGGACGTGGGGCGAGAGATTTTTTTAGATAGTAGGATTGTTGGGAATAGCATTTTCGGGAAATACGAGTCGCGATATTGGATTCGGGAAAAGTACTATCGGAGGATCTGGAATATCGGGAAATCTGATTCGGAAAAACTGACATTACCCACACAGCATGAAATATATTTGGAATATTACAGAAATATTTCCATGAAATATTACTGTAATATTGTTATGACCGCTTTTACGGGGCATTGTAATATTTCATGTAATGTTCAAGAAATATGTTCAACAAATGCTTTACTGAATCTTTCGAGGATTATTACAGAAATATTTCTGAAATGTTTAGCGTAACATTACATGAAATATTTCTGAAATGTTTAGCGTAAAATTACATGAAATGTTTCAGAAATATTTCTGTAATATTTCAAAGATCAAACGGCTTTACCGAATCTTTCGTGGAATATTACAGAAATATTTCAGAAACGTTTAACGTAACATTACATGAAATGATTCAAAAATATTTCTGCAATATTACAAGGAAGCTTCCAAAACTTTGAAATGAACATTTCTTGTAATATTACAGTAATATTTGTGCAACATTTGGTGAAATAATTCAAGGAATATTTCATTAATATTTCCTGAAATATATCCTGTAATATTTCTGAAATATTTCTGCAATATTACAAGAAAGCTTCCAAACTTTTCAAACGAACATTTCTTGTAATATTACAGTAATATTTCTGTAACATTTGGTGAAATAATTCAGGAAATATTTCATTAATTTTTCGGGAAATATAACGTGTAATATTTCTGAAATATTTCAAAAATACACCCTGAAAGCTTTCAATTTTTGTTGATTGTAATATTACAAGAAATATTTCACAAATATTCCATGGAAATATTCCATGTTGCTTGTTGGTAATATTACAAGAAACATTTCAGAAATAGTTTAGAAATATTACACTGAAATATTTCTTGAAAGATTACATTTAAATATTTCATGCTGTGTGGATAATCTATCTTTATAATGCATACGATTCGCTATATATATATATATATATATGTGGGTCGCCATATACGCATTGCTTACCACGGAAAGTATTTAAAACTGTTTTCCGGTTAGAAATAATACCGGAATCTTTTGAAACTGCCAAAAACAAACATTGCTATAATAACTGTTTAAAATAAAAAAGTCAGTAATATAGATTCCTGTAATAAATTCTATTTTTTTAAGTGGTTCAATATTCCCTTTGAATTTGTAAAAACTATATCTGGTTAAATTTATAAGAAATTTTAAATAAAAGCTACCTTTCACCTCTAGATAAAGTAATTAACCACATAATTGTATAGTTTTTAATCCATTCAGTTTAACCCATTTTTTGTAAAATTAATAATGAAATTTCTTGATAATCTAATTGAAGATTCCTGGTGCAAATAATGTTTTAAAAGTAGAAAGTCGTAATTCGAAACTTTGATTAATTTATAGGTTTTATAATATAAATTTCACTCCAACCTAGTGTGAAAATTAGAGTGAATCCTATGTCACTCTCTAATTTAGAGTATTAAAATTCTCTTATTAGACTGGAGTGATCAAATTCACTCTTTTAGAGTGAAAATTAACTCTTTTGGAGTGGAACCCTCGTTCGCTCTATATTCGGAGCGAAAATTTCACTCCAAAAAATGTAGAGAGTATATATGCTCATATATAACGATATATAACCATATATAAGCATATACAAGTCTAGTGGCAATTAGCCTGCATAGTGTTATGTATAGTTATATATGACGTTATATGGCTATATATGGCCATATATAATTCATACATAGTTAGATACATAGATAGATTAGAATCGATGTTTAATATGTGCAAAACAAAAAAATAAAACTACATTCAATAATTATACATGTTTACAGAGAACATGAGTATTGTAAATCGTATGACAGCTCATCATTAACTTACATATTTTGCACAATATTATATCTGTCGTACATCAATCACGTCATTAAAGTTATCACATATTCTTATCATTACGGAGAAAGTTCAATTTTTATTATAGTCAACATTCGTATGATTAGCATCATTCTAAATTACATATATACATGGTCCATGTCCTTGGACTAACATAGCAAATAGTCGCGGATTGCCGTTTTAAATCTGTTATAACTAACCTCTCATATACACTTATATGCAATTAAAAATCAAACGAACTTACCTGTAAGTGAAGTTCGATTGTAATTATACGAAAGCTTCGCTCGAAGAGATTATAACTATATATGTAGTATTTCCTCAGCTGCTCGCCAGGTGTCACAACGGGTTCAGAGAGAGAGAAAAGTGAGGCCCGCGCCACCACTTCACCGCTCTCTCACTCTGAGCTTCTTCATATTTATCGAGTATACCATTATGTGAAAAATTGTTAAAGGAAATTCTAGGGTGGGTATGTACTCATTCTAGGGAGGGATATAATCTCTTCGAGCGAAGCTTTCGTATAATTACAATCGAACTTCACTTACAGGTAAGTTCGTTTGATTTTTAATTATACTTCAAGCTTCGCTCTTCGAGATTATAACTATATATGTAGTTATTTAGAGTTACTTTAACAATTTTTAAAACTTATTTGGAATATAATACAACTGTTTTATTTTCAGATCAATCAATTTTACAAAAAGAACACATGTCTTTTTTTTTTTTTTTTTTTAACAAACAGGATAATTTTTCCTTTTGATTATATCAAATTAGCTTATAACTTAGTATGTAAAAAACAATGTAGATACCTTCTCTATTGTACTTATCTCCTATCATTAGTCTTCTTTTTTAACAGTGCTGATACAAACTCCTTATCATCTCGAATAACCGGCCTGTTATAAAATCTAGCGAATACCTTAGATCTATCGGACCACCCTGCGGTCTTTCTAATAGTGTCTAGGTCTATACCTCTAGCATATGCTGTTGAGGTAGATGCATGTCTCGTGGAATGTCCTGAAAAGGACAGAATATCTATACCCGAACATTGCAGAACAGACTTTATCCATCTAGCGAGGGTCTGAGATCCTACGCATACAATAGGCTTTTTAAGTGATATAAACAAAAAGGGGGCGTTCCCTCTGAAGGTATCAGTACATTTTATATACGCTCTTATACAATTATAAACACAGACATTTGGCCTTTCTTCAAACTTTGGTAGACTTAATACTGGCTGATTAAAGCCTGGACGCGAAATTTTTATTATATCCGTAATAACTATATCTACTTTGTCACTATAAACGTGAATATTTTGTATTCGGATTTTCGCTAAAGTCTGGGCTCTTTGAGCCGTACATAAGGCTAATAACATTAAGGTTTTATAAGATAATTCTTTTAAACTTAGCGATTCTGTAGTACCTAAATTTTCTAGATAATCTAAGACAAGATCTACATCCCATGTGGCAGCATACTTAGAGCTTGTAGGTCTTAATCGAAAGCAGCCTTTTAAAAAACGCTTTACAAGGTAACTTTCCCCAATCTTATTTGATGAAATAAGCGAAATTGCGCATCTATCCACATTGAAGGTGCCGTAAGAACTTCCTTCTTTAAACCCTTTGGTTAAATAATCAATAACATCCTCTTCGTGAGGACACAGTGGGTTAATCTTCTTAATTGAGCAAAATTTTATCCATTTGTCTAAACTAGCATTGTACTGCTTTAAAGTAGATTTACTCAACGATGATAACATAATATCCAGCGATTCTTTTGGCACCTTTTTTCTTAAAAATGCTTCCCGGATACAACCGCCGCTACTAGCTGTAAGTGAGCTGCCCTTGGGTGCTGCTTCTTTCTGCATAAAGATAAAAGCAAGTTAGTACTAGGTTTAAACACTAAGGGTTTTTTAACAATAAGTTTGGTGAATAATGGGTACCAAGGTTGGTTACACCATTTTGGCACTACCAAAATCCCCTTAGCCTTATCATGTCTAATCTTTTCTAGGGTTTTTAAAATAAGAATAAAAGGCGGAAAAGCATAAAAGAAAAATTTGCTCCAGGATACGGTAAATACATCTATCTGTAAGGCCTGCGAATCTGGTATCCATGAAAAATAGGCTTCACATTTTTTATTTATTGCAGAAGCAAATAAATCTACTTCTGGTATACCAAATTCGCAAGTTAATCTTCTAAAAGCTCCCTGCGACAATTCCCATTCTGCATCCTGATTCATTAATCTAGAGAGATTATCTGTCTCCTTATTCTCTTTAGACGGAATATACGAAGCTTTAAGAATAATATTCTTTCTTTCGGCCCACTGCCATATCCGTCTAGCTAGTCTATTATATTTGTCAAACCTTACTCCTCCCATCTTATTTACATAAGCGATAGCTGTCATATTGTCTATCCTAAGTAGGACACAACAATCATTTAATTCTGCACATAATGATTATAAAGCTAATTTTACCGCCAATAATTCTTTATAATTTATATGCCACTTCTTTTGTTCAACATTCCAAAAACCATATTTACTGTTAAGCCCATCTGTTGCACCCCAGCCAGTGTCCGATGCGTCTGTATATATCTCTTTTCTATGTGCTTCAAATTTGAAACTTTTATAACCCTCCGGTATATTTTTTATCCACCATTTTATATCTGATTTTATTTCTAGAGTTATTTTCATTTTTCCTTTATAACTACCTGAAACACTTTCTAAGGCTTTTAATTTTTCAGCCTCCATCGCCTTTGTGTATAGCCATCCGTACTGAATTGCTGGACCTGCTGCCACTAATTTTCCCAGAAGCTGTGCAAATTCAATAATTTTACAATAGTCTCTATTTAAAAATGATTTTAATAACAAAATTAGATTTAACTTCTTTTTGTTAGTTAACCTCAAAATGTTTCTATTTGAATCTATTAAAAAACCTAAATATTTACACACTGTCTTAGGTTCTAGATCAGTTTTAATTTTACTTACTATAAACCCCAATCTTTTAAAGGTATCCATAGTAACCTGAGCATTTTTTAAGCAAGCTTCATAACTATTGGCTATACACAAAGTATCATCGAGATAAATTACAGACATATACCCTCTAGATCTTAAAAAATTTACAACTGGCTTTAGAATTTTCGTAAAAACATAAGGACTGGTACAAAGCCCAAAAGGTAAGCACACGAACTGATAAATTTTATTTTTAAATTTGAATCTTAAAAATCTTTGACTCTTTTTATGTACTGGGACCAACAGATAGGCGTCTTTTAGATCTATTGAAAACATGTAATCTCTCTTAGAAATCAATTTAATGGCTGTTTTTAGATCTTCTAATTTAAAATGAGCTGATTTTATAAACTTATTAAGTGTCTTTAAATTAATAATAAATCTAAATTTGCCGTCTGGCTTAGGGACAACAAAGTACGGTGACAGAAACTGACCTTTTTCTTTTTTACATTTAACTATAGCCCCTTTTTCTTCTAGGGATTTAATGGCATTTTCAAGGATCTGTATCTGTTTCTGTGACTTTATTGCCTTATATTCAAAATATTTTTTAAATGGTTTTTTCCAAAAGGGAATCTTGTACCCTTTAATACATTCTAGCACAAACCTATCTTTGGTAATTTTTTGCCACGCTTCTTTAAAAAATCTTAGTCTACCACCTATTTGTTTACCTACGTCTAGAAGTTCCTCTGCCTTTTTATCCTGGGGTTCTGCCCTTGATTGCGTCCTTGGTCCTGACGCGATTTTTTGAAAAATAGCTGTGGTCGGGCCTGTCCTCCTGTATATGAATTGCCCGCCCTGTTGGGGTAAGGCCTCGTTCCCAAAGGGCGCCTGAAGTTTCCCTGACCTTTTGCCGAGCTCTGCATCCTTTGATAGGGTTCTGCAGTAGTCTCCTTGAATAACCTCTCAGCGTCTTTTATTTCTTTTATTTTTGCTGACAAATCACCGCCAAACAAAGAACGGTCCGGTTTTGCCTTTTTAGTATCTCCTGAAAAGACCTGGAAAAACGTGGCATAATGAATGCTCTTCTCGCCTCGCTTAATTGGAATTGCACCTCTGCCATAGCCCTGGCAGCGTCCATCAATTTTTCCAAAAATTCCTCCGGATCAACCTCTCCGTCCTCGGCAGTGTTAGTCATAGTGATTGCAGCCCCTAGTGTAGTTAAAGCCACGCTAACGAATTTTTGGGTTTCAAATCTGTAGCCGTCTCTTCTAATGGCTTTCTCGCTGAGTTTAGGCTGAAGCTGCTCATTTAGGTTAGGGACAGACAGATTTGGCGGAATCTCATATTTTTTAAGCAATTTATCACGATCCTCATTAATCAAACCATTAAAAGCGTAAAAATTCCAATGGCTAGTCAGATTTGAATGTATATCTACCTTGATGGCTTTTTACTTGCTAGGGTCATCACCTAAGGCCGTTCGTAATAAATTATTTAAAGGCAGTTCGACGACTGTCGATGAATTTTCTTTGTCCGCCTCAGATTTTTCTTCAGATTTATGAACAATCACCTCTGTCTCAATAGTCTCTGTAAATCAATATTTAATATTCTTATTATCCATATTAATGCCTTATCGAATGAGTAAGTGATAAACTTTGTGATACACTAAATAAAATTATATTCTTTATTACAAGAGACCAATGAGAACTATCGTGTTCTTTTGTCTTATCGAAAGTATAAGCGCTTATTTCTCGGAATAGACCTACAGCCTCTCAAGGAGTATGACCCGTAAGAGAAAACAGCTGCGCCAGTGCGGGCGCCAACACGTTGCGCGAGGTTCTCTTTGTCATGCGCCATGTCATGACGTCACGTCCCGGCGAATGCAGGGCGCATGAGAAATAACGTAAAAACAAAATCGCGCTCGTACTCCGAGGTTTTCCTCTAAGCTATCTGAATAGCTAGGTATAAGCTCTTACCTTTATCTTTAACCTGCTCTGTCTCCTCTTTCTCATCTCCGAAAGAGCTATCATTGCACGAGTCGTCAGACTCGGTATCGGGCTGCATTACACTTTGCGTTCTCGCCTTTTGCAGACTTTCCAACTGCTCTTCCAACTCCTGTTTCTTCCTTAGCAAATAATCTAAATCGCGATCGAATTGTTTTCCTGACGCCATTGCGCAATGTACAAGAAACGAAACTGTACAGAAACAAAAACTATATCCGCGCGCTGCTCTCCGATGTTCACCCGGCGACAACGGAAGAAAATATGAAGAAGCTCAGAGTGAGAGAGCGGTGAAGTGGTGGCGCGGGCCTCACTTTTCTCTCTCTCTCTGAACCCGTTATGACACCTGGCGAGCAGCTGAGGAAATACTACATATATAGTTATAATCTCGAAGAGCGAAGCTTGAAGTATAACAATATATGATTATATAAAATCATTTATAATTATATATAAGCATCTTATTACCAGTAAAAATTTTCAAAAATTTTCTAAGTCCCATTTATATATAATGATATATAAGCATATATAATTGTATATAAAGTGAAAACATAGAGTGGACCTAATCTGTACGCCACTACATATTGCATCAGGCCCTATTCAGGAACCAAATCAGGACCTTATCCGTCTCCTAAGATACTTGCTCATATCCTAGTTTTACCAGAACTTAATATTTGTACTCTCTGGTGAGAGCAGAATTAATGTAACTTTTCAGGTCCTTCCAGTGTTATAATTTCAACAGTTCGAGTTGGGGTAATAGTTATGTTGCTGAATTCTCAACTCAAAGATCCCGTGCAACTTTCCCATCTCGGGCAACCTTCTTTTTTTTAATAATAATATTTTCTTTTAATAGGGATAATAAATCATTATTTTTCACTAAAAATCATTATTTGATTGATATTTGAATAAATTAATCATTATATTGTTAATTTATTATTTAATCTGCTCATATCGACGTCCCTTACGAAGACAAACACATTTTAAATTACTCGAAAAATAGTAGGTCTTGTCAGAAATCTCCTACAAAAATGAGATGTTTTTAAAATTTTAGACAAAAAGTATAATTTTCTTCTAGGGTCAAAAAAGTGTTAGTATTAATCAGAAATTCTAAAAAGTGCTAGTTTTTTATAGGAGGCGTCTAAAAAGAACTACGTGTTTTTAAGAAAACTGAAATGTGCTAGTCTTCGTAAGAGACGTCGATATCTGACTATGTATGATCAAATATATAATTATATATAAGTGATCATATATGGTTATATATGCTTATATATAACATTTTTATTCCCGTGAAGGTCGTGCGCGGTGGCTTTTAGTCCGTTTTCATGCGGTGAATTATTCACGGCGAATACAGTGCTAACATATAGGCGCGAGAGAAAGGGCGTCGAGATCCTGAATCGGTTGACAGTCTAGAATCCGTTAAAGTCGTCGTAAACAAAAAAATGCAAACAAATTTAGTTTAATATGATAGTAGGGAGTTAGTAAACCTACAAAAATAATAAAAATGCTTAAAATAGTATTTTGACGAGATTTATAAAAAAATACGATTTAAAAAGACAGAATTCATTTTAACTTAAAATGTATAGAAGGTTATAATTCTTAAGATTTTAGAGGCTTAGTACCTGTATAATATAGTTTCATGTATTAAAAAAAAATTCAAGTTGATTGGCTGAAAATTTATTAAGTTATCTTGTCCGCCAATTAAAAAAAAGTCGTTTCAATAAAAACACGTTTAAAGTTCCGCTCCGGCCTGCTTTACCTGATTGACGCGCATAGAAAATTAATTTGGAAAGAATAATCGAATTCGGTCCTCCTTGTTTTTGAAGTTAAAAACAAGGATTGAAGACGAGGAGCGCTTCGAAAATTATTGTGACGTCAGACCGTAGATGCAGTACGTTTTAAGTATCTATATGCTGACGTCATTCAAAGGAACGTAAACAAGCTACAATTCTTTTGAATTAAGGTTTTTATTTTGAAAAAATATCTATGAATGAAGCATAGAGATCTTACGGGAAAAAACCACCGATGATACCTAGAATATTTTTTATGAGGTAATATTAATATTTCTTTAAAGGCATTCATTTAAATACCTTATTTCACTGTAAGTGTCTGATAATACCGTTATGATTATCGGTGTAAGTGGTAAATCATGAAAATAATTCTTTATAGATGGATCATAATGAATCTGAAGATAACTTTTGTTGTAAGTTTTCGGATCTTAATAAGATATGTAGTAAATAATTGTATTTGAAATGATTGTCGATTATACGATACGTACCTGATTTTTTTGACATGTTTTATTTCGCAAATCAAATAATGATATCTAGATAAACACACTAACTTACATGTTCAAGGATGCAGGTTAAAAGACGCGACGGGAAATAAATATTTAAAATGTACGAAATGTATATATAATGTTAAATACCAAACTATTTTATTTATTATATGAAACATATTTATTATTTGAAAAATATTCAAACATATTATTTTCATCTAACATTAAGCATTACTTATTTCTTCTACTAAATAAAAATGAGTTAAAAATTATAAAACTATAGTTAAATCTGGACATACTTTATATTATTTTATATTATACTGCACATACTTTAACTTATTTCTCTTGTAAGGTTAAAAATAATAGATATTGATAATTCAATTAAAGATTTCTAATACGACTAGGAAGAGCAAATACATAGTCAGAAAATATAAAAATCAATAATACAATAAAAGGATGTAAAATACCGAGCTGATTTTACCTTCCCTCGACCATACCGGCTTTAAATTTTTATAATTTATTTTCTGTAATAAACAAATATATTGGAAAAAGGGGGCCTGCGGCGGCTCAGTTGGTAGAGTGTCGGATTCCCACGCCGGTGACCCGGGTTCGAATCCTAGTCTCTGCCGATTGATACAAGCACCTCTGTAAAAATTACATGTGCTTTGTTTACAAACACACCGCAGACCCCCGTCGTCGATTAGCACTACATGGGAGCACAAACATGGCGACGTTAATTAAAAAAAAAAAAAATATTGGAAAAAGCGAGGTAAATTATTAATGAGAAAAATGGTATTTTATGCAAAAATATGGTTTGAAAAATTAATTCTTCGACGAGGAGCCGAAAAATCGCTTAGCAGCTACTGGAAATACTTTTAGTTCAAACTTAGTAGAGAGTTAGTCAGGCGATTCTGATCCTGAACGTATTACAAATTTTCCTATTCTTTTCCTGGGGCTACGCGCGAAAAACACAACCTAGTTTTCCGACGTAGAGCAGAAAATTCGCTTATCGAATGCTGGGAAAAGTATACATAAAAAGTTCGTGCATATAGTCAGTCGATTCGGTTCCCAAACGCATTAAAAATATGCCGTTTCCTTTCCCAGAACTACGCGCGAAAACCATAGCTTATTTTCCGACGAAGACACGAAAAATCACTTAGCGGCTGCTGGAAAAACTATTAGTAGAAAGTTCGTGCAGATACTCAGTCGATTATACTTCTCAATGCATTAAAAATATTCCTGTTTTTTTCTGTGGCTACAAGCGAAAACACAAGCTAGTTTTCCGACGTAGAGCTACAAATTCGCTTAGCAGATGTTGGAAAAAGTAGACATAAAAAGTTTGTGCAGATATGCAGTCGATTCGGTTCCCTAACGCATTAAAAATATTCCTGCTCCTTTCCTAGGGCCACGAGCGAAAATACAAGCCCATTTTCCGATGAAGAGCCGAAAAAACGCTGAACGGCTGCCGGAAAAAACTATTAGTAGAAAGTTCGTAGAGTTAGTCAGGCGTTTCTGGTCCTTAAAGTATTGCAAAATTTTCCTATGTTTTTCTGAGGCCATGTCTGAAAACGGAAGCTAGTTCTCCGACATAGACCCGAAAAATTGCTGAGCGGCTGCTTAAAAACTTGTAGTACAAGATTCGTACAGTTGTAAGGCGCTTCTGGTCCTGAACGTATTAAACAAATTTTTTATGCTTTTCCAGCGGTTAAGCACGAAAACACAAGTTAGTTTTCCGATGAAGAGCAGAAATATCGCTAAGAGGCTGCTGGAAAAACTTTAATTACAAAGTTTCTGAAGGTACTTAGTTGATTCTGCTTCTCAATGCATTAAAAATATTCCTGCTCTTGTCCCGGGACTGCATGCACAAAACACAAGCTAGTTTTCCGAGCTGAAAATTCGCTTAGTTGATGCTGGAAAAAGTATACATAAAAAGCTGGTGCAGATATTCAGTCGATTCGGTTCTCAAACACATTAAAAATATTCCGGTTCCTTTCGCAGGACTATTCGCGACAACACAAGCTAGTTTTCCGACGTAGATCCGAAAACCGATTAGCAGCTGCTGAAAAAACTTTTAGTACAAAGTTCATGCAGATACTCAGTTGATTCTGCTCCTCAACGCCTTAAAAATATTCCTGTTCCTTTTCAGGGGCTACGCGCGAAACTACAAGCTAGTTTTCCTACGGAGAGAGCCAAATATTACAAGCCAGAAGCCAAATGTGAATGTATTGCCGCATAAGCGTAATTTAACAGTGTTTCTATATATGCTCTATAAATATAGGCGTTGTTTGGTGGAGAAACTAATTTTTAATTGGAAAATATGTCAATCTGATCGAACAAAGAATGTGAAAAAGTATTGACGGGTGCAACCCTTGCATTTTCCAACTCCGTTTCGATGATAAAATTTGCACGGTCAACTGTAGCATGGTATGCGCGTGATCTATGTAATGTTCCGTTGAACTTAGGTCTAAGAATTCTAAATGTGAATCGCTTTCGTCGCTGGGAGATGATACAGGCTTATAGTGAAGAAAAGAGATGCTTTCGATGGATGTCTGTGTAAGTAGTAGAGTGGAGAAATCGAGTTCGCTCTTCATACCCTCAACATAACACGCGTGTAGAAGTGCCTTTTTTTAGTCTTCTTACGGTCCGAAAACGTCTGTGATTTTTTTGACAGATTTTTTGGTCCTCCTGCGCCTGGACAATTTTTTCTTACTACTGCGTCTTTTTCCGACAGCTGTCTTCTCGCGGAGCACGTTGGGTGCATTTATACGACTGTTTATTGACTGTCGTTTACGCTTGGACGCGCGTGTTTTATATCCACTGCCGCTCATCATTTCGGATATTTTATTTGCAGCTTTTTTCTTCAAATTCTTACCAGACTCTTTGAAACGCGTGTCAAAGGATTCTTTGAAATTGGATCCTTTATTCGTGACGTCGTCCAATATGTTACAACTTGCACGAACGACCTCTTTTTCCACAGCTTTTGCACCGCTAGAGACGTAAGGGTCGATTTGTCGAAAAATCAAACCTAAGAAACTGCTGATACCCGAGTCTCGCTTGTACGCTGACCCTACAAATACGTTTTTGACACCACTGCCGCCACCTAGTTGCGCGTTGTAATAATTAACGAATGACTCATTTCTGCATGGTTTATTGGCTACGCTTAACATGAAGCGTAACCTTCAGTGTTTCGTACTTAAATGGTATTTTATGACCAAGCTGGTCTCTTATATCGGTAAGGATATTTTGAAAAGAATGATGCAGCAAAGGTATATAGTGTATCGGAGCAAACTGTTTTATCATGTTGGTGCCAAATTTATACTTTGAAATTCCAAAAGTTAATATGCGCAACAGTGCTGCTTGTGTATCACCGATTGTATAGGGGGCGCATGTATCCATGTAAACGCACAGTTAATCTGGTATAGCCCGGGCTAGACAAGCTGGTCTGTTACTCAAGTTAATATTTATACCTCAGTTTGATGTGACAAAAGTTCCTGTCAGCCGCTGTGTAAAATCTTCAAAGCCAAAAATGCGTCTCATTTTTTCGTTAAATTTCGTGTAATGAGGCTCTTTGGATGCGCAAGTTCGTTTCAAAGTATAGTAGTCTTTCTGAAACTCTGTGGGCGTGAATATTTGATGTTCACGTCCATCACACACTTTATTTATCTATGCCGTTAGCAGAGACACTTGGCATTCTCGTATATACTATGCGGAAAATTGTAAAATTCATCGTTTTCGGAAACTTTCCGCGTTTCGCTGCCTAATTTAATCGTGTAAGAAACTTCGAATTCTTGAATATGCATAACCGTAAACGGTACGTGAATCTCGGCTAGACCTATGCGCCAATCACCCGTTAGCTTTATTTATGTGCGTAGTAAAGCATGTAGTCTCGTTATCGGGATAGTAGACAACACTACTACTACCTGGGAGTACCAAATAAAAAGACTAAATGTTATCCACATTTTAAGCCGCTTGAACGTCGGGATAGACGATCTACTTTGTAAGGGCCCATAATAGGCTAATTACGCTCTTGACCTAACTACGATATTGTAGTCACGTGATATCGCACACGCGAGAAATTTTCGGTGTCTCGAAAGCTGTGAGTGAGTCGTGCGACCAGAAACGGGCCAGCCGGCATCGACACCGGACAACCGTCGTCGGATGCCCCTAGTAGCGCCTCACCCACACTTTCAGGTAAGCTACGATAATTTACTTCTCGCGTACGCGTGTAATTAAAACTAAATAATAAGATTATCGGTATTATTTATAGAATCGCAAATAGAGACACGTCAATCATTGAGTGCGAATAATTTCACTTTTAAGCCCAGTTGGGGTAAATATCTTTTATTATTATAGAATTATGTAAAAATGTGATGACGACGATTATTAACAAATATGTGTTTCAATAAATAGCCGTTGGTATTAGACGCCCGTATGATTGCTGTATTTATTTAGTACGTACGTGGCGATCTGGCCATGATATAACTACAGAGTCGATAACAAAATTATCCAGCCGCCTCAAATTTTCTACACAGAAAATATTCATTCAGCGACGCGCAGCTAGCCACGGTGAGAGCGCTATATTTATATCGGCTGAGAATAGTTATTTCTTTAACAACTCGGCACGATAGTTGTGACTACCACCACGCGGTGGTCAATTATATCTCTTCACGACAAGCTCGGCGACGAGTATAATATGTATATGTATGAATGCGAATACGCATGAATGTGTGATGTTTTTGATCAAATAAAATAGACCAGATCGATCGATCATAATTGTTAATTACGAAATCTGCTCTCTTTCCTTTCCTTTTATTCGAACCTATAAAGAAACTGTACAACTTTACAAATAATTGTTTTTTAGACCCGCATCCTTTCGATTTGATGACACGCTCTTTTTTGAATTGCTGGTCTGCTAACAGGGGAGCGGATTCCATGCAAACAAGCTCTTCGTTATAAAAAAAGCCGTCGATAATTTCATCATCGAGATCTTGCAGCTCGTACGTGTAAATGTTTTGTCTTTGAAAAACGCGTGTCTCTTTGAAAATCTTCCAAACATCGTCCGCGTTAGACATATTGTAGTGCAGTCTCGGAAATTTTGTACGTATAGGCCTATGAAGTGTGTAAAAATCTTGATTGCTCCACCACTCGTAGATCTGCTATTTCTCATTTTTATTATGCACGACCGATTTACCACGTACGTTGACATGTATTAAATTTCGAGTACCCGCGTAACAAGCCTCGTGTACAGCGGCGTAATATTGATCGTTGAGAAGTAGTAACTTCTTCTTATCGTTATCTTACGAATAATCGTTCGGTTGTGGTAAACCCTCTCGAAATTCTATGCCGCGATCCCCGAGTACTTTAAGGTCGTTTCGGTACGCGTCCTGTCATTCTGCATAGTAAAAGAGAATGCGATCGATTTGAACGTTACACATCTGAAGCAGCTTGGCGAGAAAACGCTTCACGAAAACACTTTTTCCCATACATCGTAGGACTTGACAGGATGCACGTGAATGGATGTTTCCAACGCGTATCCATGGCGAATGCTGATCCAGAAAGTCTCTGGTATCTTAATTTTATAGAAAATAAATGTAAAAAAAAGATACTAACCAAACGAACCACCCAACGACTAATATGGCGACGGCGACAGCTGTTGGTACGCATTACCGGTAGCTGATTATGCGCTCCGTTCATCAGTCAAGTTGCCGCGGAGACTAGCTTATATTGATTTTTATGTCAGCTTATCATTGCAATGAATCAGCTGATTATTTAGCAGCGGTGGGCTACTTCAGCTTATGCGTCCACCGCTAGTGCTGGCAATTCAATAGAGATGGATTTTGCTTATATCTCTTTATTTATATATTATTATTAGTGTTGTTATTCATAAATTATTTATTGATACAGCAAATTTTTAATACATTGTCATTATTTAAAAAACATATCTACGCATTTTTTTGTTTTTTTTTTGAATGACTCGTTATCGAAAACTACAATAGTAATCCTCTGACACTACACTCGTAAATCTCCTAACAGATGGCTCAACCGATAGTTCAATAACCTCTTCGCTCTCTTCGCCGTCGCTGTTGCTGCAGCTGGCGATGCTGCTACCGTTGGCAGCAGCTGTACCATCGCCGCCGCGCCACCGACCTCCGATAAGTGTCTGACTTTCTCGGCTACCGGTGTATCAGTGTTGCTCGCCTCGTTTCCCCTCCTTCGAAAGACAACGACAACGACGGCAACGACGAGATACTTTCGTATCGCCCCAATGACGAGTAATATATGCCTATAAAGGGTTTAAAATATAGGATAAAGGATTTATGTTATTTTTATTGAAAAGTTTCATTTCTTTATTTTATTTATTTTAAATAATTGCTTCTAACAGCAAATTGTAAACGAAATTGTTTTCATTTGTATAAAAATTTTGACAACGTTTCGGGTGTCTCTTACGCCCTTCTTCAGGTCAAAGAATAACACAGCCACACAAAAAGAAATTGTAAGTCCCAAAAACTTGACCACGGTACTTATATGTTTTTGGGATCGCTGAATCCGAATCCAGGGTTAGTTTGACCCCATCAGAACTTTCTCAAGGTTAATAGAAGGTCAAATTATCGAAATACATGAAAAATGCACTAAATCCATGGCATCTTGGGGTTTCTGGGGTCGCTGAATCCGAATCCGGGGTCAGCTTAAACAATCAGATCTTTCTCAAGGTCAGTTGAAGGTCAAATTATCGAAATACATGAAAAATACACTAAAATCATGGTATCTTGGGTTTTTTTGGGGCGCTGTATCTGAATCCGGGCTTATTACAACCCTATCAGGTCATGGTCAAGGTCAGTTGAAGGTCAAATCATAAAGATTCATAAAAAGTAGAGTCAAACCATGACATTTAGGGGTTTTTGGGGTCGCTGAATCCGAATCCAGGGTCAGTATAGTCCCATAAGGTTATATTTATGGTCAGTTCAAGGTTAGTTCAAGGTCATGGAGGTAAAGAGAGTGAAAAAATTAGTTATAAACTGACACAATGCAAAAGGTAATGTAAACCATAAAGCAAAGAACAATGTATATGCAAGTACAATCGTATCCTTTAAAACTATATCATAGTTTGCTGCTCCTTCATTTACTCTAAATTTGTTAGAAGTATATGCAATTCAATAAAATACCCGTAAAAATATTAAGCCCATTACTCTTTTTTATGGTAACGAACTATTTTATTGTCAAATGATCTTCGAAGTGGATTATGCTTCCGCTTCTCCGATGTTGATCGTAGATCTCTTTTTAACGACCAACAGTAATCTGCTAACATATTTACGTCCCATCTTCCTTGGTACCTGCGCTCCATTTCCTTGATATCTTGGTGAAATCTCTCTCCCTGCTCTTCGCTGTAATCACCTAGGTTTTCTGGAAATTCATCAACATGCGAATATAAAAAGTGTCATTTTAGATTCATTAGGCAGTCTTGATTTTTGTAACTATTTACTAAATTTAAAACTATTTGTTGGTAATTTGGGCTCTTATGATTTCCAAGAAAGTTTTTAATTACGTCCTTGAAACATAACCATGCTTCTCTCTCTGTATGATTCATTTTCGTAACAAAAATTTCATCATTTATCATCTTACGAATCTGAGGGCCATCGAAAATTCCTTCATTTACTTTAGCATCACTTAATTTGGGAAACTGATTTTGCAGATACTTAAAGCAGCTACCATCTTTGTCTAAAAATTTTACCCATTGTTTCATAAGTCCCAATTTAATGTGCAGAGGTGGTATAAGAATTTTTGATGGATCAACAAGTGGCTTATCTTTTATATTCTTAGAACCCGGTTCGAACTTTTGTCTAAGGGGCCAGATACTCTTTATGTAATGATTCTTTCTATCCCTACTATCCCATTCACATAAATAGCAAGGATATTTTGTGAATCCCGATTGTTGCCCCAGAAGTATTGTTATGATTTTAAGATCCCCACATATTTGCCATTTATGATCATTGTATTTTATTCGGTCTAATATTACTTTCATGTTACAGTACTCGTCATTCAGTATTACCGAATATCCTATGGGAATGGCTGCATAAACATTTGTATTGTGTAACAGAACGGCTTTTAAACTTCTCGTTGACGAATCGATGAACAATCTCCACTCGTTAGGGTTGTAACATCCATGTTTAAAGCAATTCATCAACCCAATTATATCTTTGCATTAAACTAAGGAAAATTCTTCATCTTTAGCGAAATAATCACGATATTTCTTATCTCTGTCTCGGTAGTAAGAAACTTTAATTTTTCCAGCTTCATTAGTATTTTCTTTTAGCCATGAAGCCAAGTACTCCGTCCCACCCTTTGGTAGGCCCAAATCGCGTATGAGATCATTCACTTTTTCCTGTGTAAGTGGACCTTTCTCCTTCTTAGTATTATAGGGGATGTATTCTTCGTCACTTGTATCACTTCTACTAGCAACGTCATTTTCTTCATCAGGCGCTATTTCTTCTTCCGCAATAATATCTCCTTCCTCCATTTCTTCTTCTAAGATTTCATCTTCATCATGTCTTTCTAAATTTTCCTCAAGATCCATACTTCCACTTGCGTACATACCCAGTGGATCTTCTCTTTTATCAATTGACGATTCATATATAGGTTTCGTGACACTTTCAACGTTAGCGTAATTAATTTGCGACTTGTTTTTACTATTAAATCCATGCAAATTCGTATTACAAAAATAACAGTCTTCTTTTCTTAAAGGTTCCTTCCATATCGTAGGCACTTTCATTTTTACTTCAGTTTTACCATTTTTGTCTTTCTGTAGCATTTTCCTACATATTGCGCATATGATTTTAGGAACCCAATCAAATTCATCAATTTTCATGTCTAAATCAAACATGTTCTTGTACTGCTCTTTAATATTTTGATTGATTGAACAATCTCCACTCGTTAGGGTTGTAATATCCATGTTTAAAACCACAGCTCAAAAGAACCGTGAGCAGAGCTGTCTTCATTATCGGGTTTCTCTCTCGGTGTAAGTCCCAAGACGATTAATGTTGACTATCTTGGATTTGTGTTAAGGTCTTCTTTCCCAAAAGGTTTCCAAAGTCATGTTACAGTAATCTTCATCTCCCTTGTATCACTCGTATTTCCTACTTGATACGAACGGATATGAATATGCTGTTTGTTTGCCCCAGGGTACCTCCACGTGGTGACGGTGGGCAACGACCGATTCTTTTTTTTCGGTCTGCTAAACCCCTGGGTGAAGGCTTTAGAGCCGTCATGGCAGACAAACAACAAAAAATTACGATGCAGGGATTCGGAACCCCAGTATCGGCGGCTGGTCAGGGTGAGCAAGCGGGCCCGCAGGCGTCATCATCAAGCGACCGCAGCTCTTTGTTAGTGGGAAACTTGGCTTTCGAAGAGTATAATACTACAAGAATTTATCACTTGAGGTCTGGTGACCAAGAATGCCTTATAGCAAAACGGGATAGTTTTTGTTACATTTGTAGCAAGTATGAGATCCCAAAAAATAGAAGAAAAATCAATCAAAATATTAAAGAGCAGTACAAGAACATGTTTGATTTAGACATGAAAATTGATGAATTTGATTGGGTTCCTAAAATCATATGCGCAATATGTAGGAAAATGCTACAGAAAGACAAAAATGGTAAAACTGAAGTAAAAATGAAAGTGCCTACGATATGGAAGGAACCTTTAAGAAAAGAAGACTGTTATTTTTGTAATACGAATTTGCATGGAGTCAATAGTAAAAACAAGTCGCAAATTAATTACGCTAACGTTGAAAGTGTCACGAAATCTATATATGAATCGTCAATTGATAAAAGAGAAGATCCACTGGGTATGTACGCAAGTGGAAGTATGGATCTTGAGGAAAATTTAGAAAGACATGATGAAGATGAAATCTTAGAAGAAGAAATGGAGGAAGGAGATATTATTGCGGAAGAAGAAATAGCGCCTGATGAAGAAAATGACGTTGCTAGTACAAGTGATACAAGTGACGAAGAATACATCCCCTATAATACTAAGAAGGAGAAAGGTCCACTTACACAGGAAAAAGTGAATGATCTCATACGCGATTTGGGCCTACCAAAGGATGGGGCGGAGTACTTGGCTTCATGGCTAAAAGAAAATACTAATGAAGCTGGAAAAATTAAAGTTTCTTACTACCGAGAGAGAGATAAGACATATCGTGATTATTTCGCTAAAGATGAAGAATTTTCCTTAGTTTACTGCAAAGATATAGTTGGGTTGATGAATTGCTTTAAACATGGATGTTATAACCCTAACGAGTGGAGATTGTTCATCGATTCGTCAACGAGAAGTTTAAAAGCCGTTCTGTTACACAATACAAATGTTTATGCAGCCATTCCCATAGGATATTCGGTAATACTGAATGAAGAGTACTGTAACATGAAAGTAATATTAGACCGAATAAAATACAATGATCATAAATGGCAAATATGTGGGGATCTTAAAATCATAACAATACTTCTGGGGCAACAATCGGGATTCACAAAATATCCTTGCTATTTATGTGAATGGGATAGTAGGGATAGAAAGAATCATTACATAAAGAGTGTCTGGCCCCTTAGACAAAAGTTCGAACCGGGTTCTAAGAATATAAAAGATAAGCCACTTGTTGATCCATCAAGAATTCTTATACCACCTCTGCACATTAAATTGGGACTTATGAAACAATGGGTAAAATTTTTAGACAAAGATGGTAGCTGCTTTAAGTATCTGCAAAATCAGTTTCCCAAATTAAGTGATGCTAAAGTAAATGAAGGAATTTTCGATGGCCCTCAGATTCGTAAGATGATAAATGATGAAATTTTTGTTACGAAAATGAATCATACAGAGAGAGAAGCATGGTTATGTTTCAAGGACGTAATTAAAAACTTTCTTGGAAATCATAAGAGCCCAAATTACCAACAAATAGTTTTAAATTTAGTAAATAGTTACAAAAATCAAGACTGCCTAATGAATCTAAAATTACACTTTTTATATTCGCATGTTGATGAATTTCCAGAAAACCTAGGTGATTACAGCGAAGAGCAGGGAGAGAGATTTCACCAAGATATCAAGGAAATGGAGCGCAGGTACCAAGGAAGATGGGACGTAAATATGTTAGCAGATTACTGTTGGTCGTTAAAAAGAGATCTACGATCAACATCGGAGAAGCGGAAGCATAATCCACTTCGTAGATCATTTGACAATAAAATAGTTCGTTACCATAAAAAAGAGTAATGGGCTTAATATTTTTACGGGTATTTTATTGATTTGCATATACTTCTAACAAATTTAGAGTAAATGAAGGAGCAGCAAACTATGATATAGTTTTAAAGGATACGATTGTACTTGCATATACATTGTTCTTTGCTTTATGGTTTACATTACCTTTTGCATTGTTTCAGTTTATAACTAATTTTTTCACTCTCTTTACCTCCATGACCTTGAACTAACCTTGAACTGACCATAAATATAACCTTATGGGACTATACTGACCCTGGATTCGGATTCAGCGACCCCAAAAACCCCTAAATGTCATGGTTTGACTCTACTTTTTATGAATCTTTATGATTTGACCTTCAACTGACCTTGACCATGACCTGATAGGGTTGTAATAAGCCCGGATTCAGATACAGCGCCCCAAAAAAACCCAAGATACCATGATTTTAGTGTATTTTTCATGTATTTCGATAATTTGACCTTCAACTGACCTTGAGAAAGATCTGATTGTTTAAGCTGACCCCGGATTCGGATTCAGCGACCCCAGAAACCCCAAGATGCCATGGTTTTAGTGTATTTTTCATGTATTTCGATAATTTGACCTTCAACTGACCTTGAGAAAGATCTGATGGGGTTAAACTAACCCTGGATTCGGATTCAGCGATCCCAAAAACATATAAGTACTGTGGTCAAGTTTTTGTGACTTACAATTTTTTTTTTGTGGGGCTGTGTAATTAATTCTATAATAAGCTTAAATCTAGGTAACTTATCTAGACTGCTCGCTGCATCACACACAATGCGGTTGAAAATTCCATTGGATGTATTCAGCCATAGAGTGTTTTATTTAGCGAATGATCGTAAAACATCTTACATACATTCCAATAATTATTTTATTTATGTTTTACGTGTACAATCATTATGTGCAATTTATAATATACAAAGGCTTTTTTAATTAAAAACTTTAAACCATATGGACTAAAAACGAATTTATATGTAATTTTCATGAATATATATATATATATATATATATGTTAGTGGCTGTAAATGATGAAGGATAAATACTAATGTACTCATTAAGGGTTATATAGGTGGGACGCTCGCCTCCAGATGCACGGTACGACCGAAATCCAGGGCAAGCGACGGTGGGCAAAAAGCACGGCACGAAAAACACGCGGTAGCCAGCCAAGATGACGAACAACTATCTCCGATACGAGCGCGTCTCTTCGGAGCAACAAGTCGAATGATGTAATCGCGCTCGCGGCGTCTCATCGCCTCTCGCGTCCTTCGATCTCCGAGTACCTTGCGTGGCGGGTAGATGGTATCCCATGAACCTCTTCTACACCGGACTGGGGTATTTGGCGATTAATTCGCGACTTGTTACATCCCCCTCCCAGACATTGCTTGCCTCGGTAAGCAACTTTTGCCAACCCAATCCACGAAGTCGCGAAACAAACGGGGAAGGGGTCGGACAAAGGGGGTTGAAGAAGATGACTGTAACGCTGATTAAATTCTATTTGTTTTTTCTTTATATCTTTTCTTTATTCCTGTCGCGGTCGTCCAAGGCCTTCACAACCGCATCGTGGACCTTCCCAACATTCGGGCACTTGAACGGCCATCGAACTCCGGGCTGGCCTGATTCGGATGTCTTCGGAGTCTGAGGCCGAGCTCCTCCCGATTCTCCAACGACCTCGCCGGGGGTGCTCCGCTGGTCACTTGGGAACCGTGGGACCCCAGTCCCCGCTCCTTCCTGCTGTAACCGGGATAACTCTGCCCAGGCATCCGCGGCAGCTGGGGTAAGGATGTCGACCTCGCGCTTGGCAGCCGCCAAGCGCGCGACTTTCTCCGCCGAGGCTGCCTCTTCGGCTTGTTGCAGCCTCCTCTAGCGTTCTTCCAACCATACAGGAATATACTCGAACAGCTCCCGATGCCTCTGAAAGGGTGTTATCCATTCTCCCATATAGTTGGATACATCTCACTACTGGGCGCCGAAAGCGTCCCATGCCGCAATGGCCTCGCGCATGGAACGGCGATACTCTGACCTGGAGGCTTGGCCGTCTCGAGCGTCCTCTCCGTCCGCTCCCATGCGCGTTGGACTTTTGGGACTCACGGCGCGCCTTGGTCTTCCCTCGCTTCCGACCTTGAGCCGTTCCCAACCGGCCTCTCCTCAGACGGATCATTCTGGGTCGCCATCTCTCGAGTGAAAGGTTTCATGGGGATGGGGCTCCCCTTCGACGGGTCCGCCGGAGACTGAAGTGAGCCCCCGGCCTCGGGTACCCCTGGTGAGACACATCGCCCAGCCTCTGAGTGTTCCTCCCACTCTTCGCTGACTAGGAGGGCCTCCACCACCACTTCCAGGATTTCCCTTTTTGGTACCATCTGAAACAAAATGCATCGAACATGGGGAAAACCAATTTTATGGGAGTGGGTTCCTTCGGGTTCCCCCGAGGGGATGGACATCCCGGCGAACCCTACTCTCTGAATTTATCGCCTTCTCTAGGCCGACTGCGTGGTCTTTTCTCTAATGTTTACGCGTGTCTCGGTCGGCCTTTCGTCGACGGTCCGGCTCCTACATTTCTGTCGACGTATGCTGTTTTTCGCGGTTGTCCCCGTCTCAGTTTCGTTGCGCCTCGCGACGATATTTCCGATGGTATTACCCCCGCTGGGGTCGCGCGGTTTCGTCGGGTGTAGGAGGGCCGCGCCTCTCCATCGCATCCCTCGGTGGTTTGATCGCTCCCACGTCTTCTTCTTCAGGGGTCTTCGATGTATCTTCTGCCGGATTCACGCCTGGTACAAACGTCTTCAAGTCTTCGGCCTGGACGAGTTCTTCTACTTGTCCCGTGGGGCCGAAGACCTTGTATGATTTTGCGTGACAATTTTGCGGTAACACCCATGGTTGCCGAAGACAGGACTCTATCTTCCCGCTAGACTATGCCTCCTAGCGGAAACTCTTCTTCTCTGCGTCCAACATCATAATACTTCGCCTGCCTGACCCGTTCGGCCTTGGAACGCAACGCAGGCCACTGCTCTTGCGCCTCGCGCAACCTTAGCATGCAGGCGTTCCAAGCTTGCGTCAATTCTTGCTGAACAGATTCCGACGAGGAACTTTCCTGTTCTCTACTTACGGTGCCAGAGAGCGTTGGTTATCTGCCATAATTCAGTATCGCTGGGCTAAAACCAGCTCGGATAGATGTTCGTCCCAAGTCTTGTGGTTCTCGGTTATACAGGACTCAATCATCGTCTTAAGGGTCCTATTTTCCCTTTCCACGGGGTTTGCTCTTAGGCAGTACGGGGGGGGGGGGGGGGGGGGTTGTGGTATGGTAAATACCTTATTGCAAGAGATATTCATCGACAGCCTTTTTTTTAAATTCTGTGCCGTTATCCGAATAGAAAGTCTCTGGTGCTCCGAACCGCATCACGATCCTCTCGTGAAACTCTTTAATGACGGTCCGGGCGTTTGCTTTCCGGATGGGGATACATTCCACCCATCTGGTGAATAAATCTTGGAACACCAAGATATATTCGTACCCACCCCTACTTCGTGACAATTGTCCGGTGCTATCGCCGACTACAATTTTCCATGGTCTCTCAACCGTTCGCAAACTCATTCTCCCGATAGGTGGCTTCTGGACCACTTTACATTGTTGGCAAACCATGCACCCACGGACATACTCTTGTACGTCCACGTACTTGCGTGGCTGAAAGTATTGCTGGCACAATCGGGCATAGGTCTTTTCTCGTCCGAGGTGCCCAACGGTCGGGTTATCGTGGTTTTCTCGTAATATGGTATGCCAGTGTTCCTTTGGCACTACCAACTTCCAAGCATCTTCGTCGCCTACAGAGTCCTCGGTCTCATCGTCTGGCTTGTACTGGTAGAGGTTTCCCCCACTGATCGTCCAATTGGCGTATTCTCGAGGATTTGTGTACATCCAGGACAATGCGTCTGGGACGTAATTTAGAGCACCTTTCTTGTGGACTATTTCGTAGTCGTAACCTTGTAGGCGTAGCGCCCACCTCGCCAGACCGCCGGTGGGGTTTTTCAAGTTGTATAGCCATGCCAGGCTCAAGTGGTCTGTTACCACTCGAAAGGGGTAACCCTCGATATATGACCGGAATTTCTCGATGTCCCATACCATTGCGAGACACTCGCGCTCGGGTACACTGTAATTCCTTTCTGCTGAATTTAACGTTCTGCTAGCAAATTCTAGTACCCGCTCTCCCTCTTGCATTTCCTGGAGGAGTACTGCGCCAATTCCGGTATTGCTAGCGTCAGTGTTGAGAACGAATTGTTTATCCGGCAGAGGGCTCTGCAGAACAGGGGCTGAGGCGATCAGCGCCTTCAGCTTGTCAAATGCGATTGGTTGGTCTGCGTACCATTCGTACTTTTGGTTTTTCTTTAAAAGTCGAGTCAAAGGTTCAGCCAACGTTGCGTAGTCCTTCATGAATCTTCTATACCATGAAGACATACCCGGAAAACGCCTCAATTGTTTCAAATTTTTGGGAGTCGGGTAATTCATCACCGGTTCAATCTTTTCTGGGTCTGGTCTGACACCATCCCGATTCGCGAAGACTCCCAAATATCTTGCTTCTGGTTTGCAGAACACTCATTTCTCTCGGTTGACAATTAGTCCCGCGGCTTTTAACTTCGCAACGACCAATTTTAGCAGGTGCTTGCTAAATCTGGACCAATTACCATATTGATCAATCTTTGAAACGTTGCGCCCGCGTAAGATAAACCGAACGGTATTCTTAGAAAGTGGAACAGCCCTTTTCTCGGCACTGTGAAGGCCGTAATTTACCGAGAAGATTAGATCGGTGGTATATGAGTAAGCACTCCTGATGTCGATCGTCGATATGTATCTTGACCTTCTCAATTTCCGCAATATATTATGCATGAAGGGCAGAGGATACGCATCGGGCTTCGTCTGCGCGTTGACCTTGCGGTAGTCAACGCAGAACCTGTAGGTGCCATTCCTTTACCTTACCATCTCCACGGGACTTGACCAACCACTATTAGATGGTTCAATTATCCCTTGATCTAGCATCTCCTTTATGTGCCGGTGCATTTCCTCTTCTATTTTCTCTTAGACTGGGTAATCCTTTGCTTTATGGGCTTGGCTGATTCAATAGCTATATGATACTCGATGTCACACGTTGAGCCACAAGTGTCTCTTTGGCCTTGCAGCGCTTCGTCCAGGAGACTGTCTAGCTCTTGGCGTTGCGAATCCGTGACATCGGCAATAGCGAGCGATGATATGGCGGCTACGCCAGCGTTCATACCAGATACCTCCAGCTACCTGTACTCTCGCTTTGGTGCCCTTGAAATACAATACGTCTTCATCTGGGTCAAGTATCGCCCTAAACTTCTTAACGAAGTTCACACCTACGTAACATTCGCCCTCTAGGTGTAGGACATTACTCACGCGTACGTCCCGCGTTTCTCCAGCGACTGTTATGGGGAGTGTCACGTGACCTACCAGTGGGCAGAACGATCCATCTAGTAGTTTCACTCTTCCTGCATACTCGGTTGCGAGGTCTTTTCCAACTGCGCTGGTTATCTGTAAGCCCACTGCCCCCATTACAGTGCTGGATGCTCCATTGTCGTACAGGGCTCGAATCGTGAGATCTCCGATTTCTATCTGTAGCCACCAGCGTCATCTTCTTCCTTCTTCGTTCATCTTCTTCCCTCTATGCCCGCTTCTGTGGTTGCATGGGCTCGGGTTCCACTTCGGTGGACGTTGAGTCTGGAAGAGATGACCAGGTCTCGTTGATCTCATCTTCGGGATAAGACCTGGTGGTTTGTGGACGTGTCATATTTGTGCTGCCACAGACATTCCTTTTGAATTATCCTCTCCTTCGGGGAAGGTTGTGCTCGTTCGGGTTGATTGTTCTTCTGGACTATGCGTTGGTCTCCGCTGACTTTGGTTCTCTTTCCCCTCTTCCGAGAGATTTGAGATTATCTGCCCGTCTTGTACAATCTCGCCTTCGGGTGAAGATTCGTCTGGACGTGACAGGACATCTGTTCTCCCCTTTGGCACTTCCGGGCCAACTGGGGTTCGGGCCGTAGAGATCGCACAGCCTTCTGGATGAAGCGCGAGTCTCTTTGTTGGAGCCGTTTCCTCTCCTTCTTTTAAGAGGACACCGCTCCGATGCCCCCCCCCCCCCCCCCATCGACTTCGCCTTCAGGCAAAACGTCACTTTGAGGCTTGTTCATGTCCGCATCCCCAATCGCTGCTTTGGCTTCGATGGGAATCGTCGCTGCGAGGACCGTAATGGATTTAGAAATGGCTGTGGTCCTCTAATCACCATTCCTCTTTTCGTTTTCCGAGCATTTGCGTCCTTCTGGACTGAGAGTTTTCGTTCATACTCGGCTGTTGGAGATGTTTCAGCTTCTCATCCAACATCTTGGCGAACATGGCCGTGAAGTCTGGCATGACAGGTTTCGGTTTCTCTGCCGACACAGCAGAAATTTCGATTTTATACTTCTTTTGTCCGATGGCTGGTTTATAAGCCAGCTCGGGAAGCGGTGCTTCTCTTGCTGGTGGCAGACGGTACGCTCTTTCTTGCTCTAGCGTTTGCTCTGCGTCCGTTGCCGCGTCTAGTAGCGTTTCTACCCTTGTTATGTCGAACCTCCTGACTAGCTTCTGCAGATCTGATCGCATTTTTCGATTCAACAGGTCCAGTTCGTACGTCTCCTCGAGCCGTGGGGATAGTTTATTCATAATCCCTATCAGGCATGTGAAGTAGTCTCGAACCATCTCATCAGGACCATGCGTCCGAATATATGTCTCGTTCCACAGCCTTTGTTGATATTGGCGACTCGTGCCATATCAATGTCTGACTGAAGTTGTGAAATCTCTTCAAGTTCTCCATTTCATCTTGCTATTTCGATACTAGGTTGCTGCTGTATCTGTGAACAGTTCTGAGAGTGCTGCCAGGAGTTCTTCGTTAGGTAGGTTGGCCAATGTGTTACAGTCCTCGATTCTGGCGAGGGAAGCATCAATGCTCTGGTCCTTTTTGCCATAGAATTTGACGTTCCACTTCCTAACCACTTGACCAACGTCTCTTGGGTTGCCACCACACCTTGTCATTTGGCCGAGGGTCTCCGACCAGGGTCTTGGGCTTGACGCGCCATGGTCGCATCGTCCCTCGACAGGTGTATAGAAGTGTCTTTGGTTGGCACTTAAGCGGTCTGCCGAGCGATCTGGGCTCGCTCTGCTTCTCGGCCGCGTGTCGTTAGGCCTATTCTCTCTTCGCTTCTCGGTTGTGCAACTTCGTCTCCGATCGCCAGTTGTTGGCCTTCGACTAGCTCCCTCATCCCCCTAGGCGTCACTTGCCATGGGTTTATGTGTCGGTCTACCCTCACTATCGTCTATTTGTGTGTCTTCCAATAGCGTGTACGTGTCTTGGAAGATCACCGATCGCCAATTATCTTCATGCCTCGTACTGGACAGGATTGTCTTCTTTCTTGCTTACTTATCTTTCGCTTCGCAAGAGTCCAGATTTCGCTAGTGTATGCGAGGGTATTATAATACGATGGTGCAAGGAAAATTCTGCAATTAAATTTTCCTTGTTGTAGCTGAGTGTACGAATTTCGCAACAACAATCGTTTTCGATTTCACAGTTTTCGCTATCTATTCATCTTGTCGGTTCAATCAATCACGGGTATATTTATAACGTAAAAAAAATTATAAAAATTATTTTTGTTTGTTACTAATATCTTCTAAGTTCAAATCTCGTTTTGTAACTCGGAAGTGTGTGTAAAATTTTTCGTTAATTGTTCAGAAACAAAAAATAATCTCAGTATTTGTTTCTCTTAATTTTTCTGTTATGATTATTTTTATCCCGAAATATATTAAAATAAATTTTTATATATATAATAACAATCTAAAGTTCAATCGAGCTACTTCTTCGATAACAGAAAAATTAACTTTCCAAAAGGATTTTTTCGAAAATATTAGATTTTCCAAACCCAAATTATCGTTTTTATCTTAAAGTGTTGGTTTAATAATAAATAAAACTGTAGAATTCTTTTTCGTTTCGTTTTTCAAAAATTCTGTAAAGAAGCGCCTTATTATCAAGTGGCGCGGTAGCGCCACGAAGGCGAGTTTGAGAAGCAGACGAAGCCGCAGCGCCCGCGCTACTATTTACTTCTATATTGGTGTTCGGATTTTTCTTTATACGATAACAAGTACTTATTACTATTATTACCAAGTTATTTCGGCTTAAGGCAATTATTTTTGGGTCAGAATCTAACATTAAAAAAGTACAGAGTATGGATTTGCCTGGCATAGAGATTCAGGGTAACGTCTTCGTTCCCTTTCTTGACACAGTTACTAACCTCGGTGTAGTCATGGATTCGAAGTTAACATGGAGACCGCAAGTGGATGCAGTTAGCCGAAAGGTTAATAAGGCCCTACATGGGCTTAAATCATTTCAATCCAGTACCACCGAGGCGTTACGCAAACGGCTTGCAAGTGCTCTTGTCCTGTCTCATTTAGATTATTGCTCTTTAGTGTATCTTGATGTGTCAGGTGAGCTCCGGATGAGACTGCAAAGATTGCAGAATTCATGTGTGAGGTACATATGTGGTGTTAGAAGGTATGAGCATATCAGTCCCTACAGGAGTAAACTGGGCTGGCTTGATCTTGAGGGAAGAAGGGCGTATTTTGCGGCGGTACAACTATACAAAGTTAATAACATGGGTCAACCCACGTATCTTGCGGCCCTTTTTCAAAAAAACCAGGCTCGTACCTCTAGTAGGACTGATTCTAAGGAGCTCTCGATTCCATCGTCACGTACCGATACAGGGTTGAAATCTTTTCAATCTCAAGGTACGCGCCTATGGAATACGATCCCTCGACGCATTAAGCACTTGCCCTCACTACGCAGATTTAAAGCGACAATTCGCGACTATTTGCTATGTAAGTCCAGGGACATGGACCATGTATATCTAATGTAGAATGACGCTAATCATACAAATGTTTACTATAATAGAAATTAAAGTTTGCTAGTCTCAAAAACAAAATGTATTATTCGTAATGATAAGAATATGTGATAAGTGTAATGACGTGATTGATGTACGACAGATATAATATTGTGCAATATATGTAAGTTAATGACGAGCAATGTCGAGCTGTGATATGATTGACTATACTAATGATCCCTGTAAATATGTATTATTATTGAATGTAGTTTATTGTTTTTGTCCTGCACAAAATAAACATCTAATCTAATCTAATCTAATCTAATAGCATGTTTCCGTGCTAAACTATGATTTCCAACAAAAATATTAGCCAAAAAGTTATTTTATGTCATAATAAACGAGTATGTAATTCTCAAATGCTGAAAGTATATATCAACTTTCTTTCTCCAGCCCTAAAAGTAAAAGGACCGTGAAGTTAGCCGCAACAAATATATAAGTGAAAGGACCGTTAAGTTGGCCGCACATACGGCTGAGTATTGCCAACGAATATAGACCTATATAGAAGAACGATTCTTATGGAGCGGTTGGTTCTCAAAAGCGGTAGTTGAATAGTCTCCGCGAGAAGGCGCCAGCCGTTATTTTCCTATGGTGCTGTCTCTCTCACACCTGCGCGCCGTTCCGGTTTTAAATTTTCTAGAGCTTACGGGCGGACTTTATTCTTGCGCTTCAATTAAGATTTTTTGCAAAAATCACTTAATAGTTATTATTGTTGACACATATCATTGACAAGTTTAACGTATAAAATGACAACAAAAGTTGTTTCAATTTTTATAAATTTTACTAAATTATTATTTTTAATAAACAATTAGTCTAGTATTATCCATTCAGCTTCAAAATGTAATCAGTTATAAGTTCAAACATATGTAATATGTCTGCAAAAATGAGCGCGTAGTATGTTGTATCCCTTAAAATGTTGTAGTGAACACAAATTTTGGTCCATACATGCGTACACATACATAGGGAAGACCGGCGCTAATTCATCGATATGTTTTGCGATTGCCTATTCTAATAATTTTCCAAAATCTATATCCTGTTTAACGTAGATATAAACTTTATAATTTTAACTAAACAATTTTTTTCAGATTTATTTATAAATTTGCTATAGTTGTTAGACTACAGTTGCTCGGGGCTGATCTACCAACGGAAATTTTCCTTTATTTGTAACTTAAGCAATTTTACACTTTTTTAAGTGTACTAGGCGTGAAAATCTTAAGAAAAAATAATAAGTCTTGATTCTTACTGAATTATTTAAGGAATTTATTGTATGGAACTCCAGTTATTTTTTGCCAAAAAATCGAAATAAAAACTTTAAACGCGTATTTCTAGAAACATATCAAGTGGCGCGGTAGCGCCACGAAGACGAGTTTGAGAAGCAGACGAAGCTTTGGCGCCCGTGACATATTTACTTCTATATTGGTGTTCGGATTTTTCATTATACAAAAAAAATGCTTATCATTACTGTTGGTAAGTTTTTTTGGCTTATTAGCATGTTTTTTGAGCGAAACAATGATTTCCAACAAAAATATTAGTAAAAGAGCTGCTTATTTTTATAATATGTGAGTGTATAATCCACAAATGCTAAAATCACGTTTTTCTTCTTCAGCCCGAAAAGTGGTAGGACCGTGAAATTGGCTGCAGAAGGTGTGTGTGTATATATATATATATATATATATATATATATATATATATATAATATATATATATATATATATATATATATATATATATATATATATATATATATATATATCAAGTGAAACTTTTAATATATATAAAATTAACGTGTATATTGAAACAAAACGAAATGTTTCAACTTCTTTCCTTCTATATTATCATGAAAGGGCAATTTATTTAGATTTTAATAAACTATCTATATTACTCAATCTGATCTGAAAGTGAAAGGACCGTGAAATTAGCCGCATACGGCCAAGAGTAATTTGGGGATTGCTTTCTCATATATATTGCGTTCCCGCTCTTTCCAGCTATTCTGGTGATTTTCAAAATCAAAATTTTATACTAAAATACAAATCTGTTTCACATTTATACATGTATCATATTGCCTAGAAAGTTAATTATATTTTAGGTTAGGGTTATATGTATTTCGTAGAAATTATTATTCTATTCTATTAATATACATTATCTTTATATTACGAAGTCTGAAATTTGTTAGAAAATGTTACAAATTCTTCAGAGCTATATAAATAATAATATCTCAATATCTGTACAGTCGAATTATGTGGGAAAGCAATCATCTGCGCGGTTGACGACAGAAAATTATGGGAAAGCAATTCCCTGCGGGCTGCGCGATTGACAACAGAAATTTATGAGAAAGCAATTCATGCGCGATTTGGATTCACAGTTACATTTTTTTGGACTCACATATGTAACGTAATAATATACGTCACGTATCTGAGCGATCAACAACAAAAAATCAACGTGTTTATGTTGATGAAAAAAGAGCTTGTATAGGAGTATATGGCTTGGAGTTAACAACTATTAATAGGAAGAAAAAACGGAGATGTTGGAGGCACGACAGATAGCTTGTCCAACTTATAATTTCTATGTCTGTTTATAACCTATGCTTAAGACGTTTTATTATGGCGCGGTCCGGTTCCATGTTTTAATAACTATATCCCCCCTCCCGCCCCCTGCTTTTTATTCGTGACACAAAAATTCAATTAATAATTATATCCCCCCCCCCCCCCCCGACCCCCTGGTTTTTATTCATTTTACATAAAAGTTAAATGAATAATTATATTCCTCCCCCCCTCCCCCTGGTTTTTATTCATTTGACACAAAAATTAATGAATAATTATGTTCTCCCCTCCCCCCGAACCCTCGTTTTTATTCATTTATTAGCATGAACATTATATTATAATTTCTATCACTCCCATTACTTGCTAGCTCGAAGTTAATTTCATAATACATATACATATTCCTCTTGTAACTTCTTTCTCCCCCCCCCCCTTCCCTCCGAACATTCTATTTCGAAAATTTTTCAAGTTTCTACAGATATATATTGTATCAATATTTACAATAACTATTGTTTAATGAAAAACGTAACACATACTCATAATCGTGTGTATTTTATATTTAATATTAACAGTAGTATTATAAGATTTAAATGTTTTAAGTGCGGCAAAATTAACTTTCTTGACATATCCATCTCTAGTTAATAAAAACGGTTTTGATAAAATTCCATATTCCTCTCGTTCCTCAGTACGCCCTCTATCGGTTATAACTCCCTCGCATCAAGTTCACCATTCTCAGCATTTCTATATTCAGTTTACCTGCGACCTTTAAGACCCGACAGATTTCGAGATGCCCTTTTTGTTTTTTTAATGATAATTTTAATGATTTAAGTGCTAATTTAGTGATATTAGCGAATATTAGTATCTCTAAGAAAAAACTTTTAACCAAAGTAAAAAAGTTAGGCGAGTTTGATGCATTGCGTATTATTATGCATTTTATTTTTAAAACAAACTTAAGGTACTTCAATGAGACTGCTTAAAAAGATATGAAATCTCTAAAAAAAAACTTTTAAGCAAAGTAAAAAGGTTAGGCGAATGATGTATTGCATATTATCATGCATGTCAATAAAATAACGTAACATAATAATATAATTTTGTTTACTACGAAATTACCGATTAAAAAACAACTGAGATCAATTAAAGAAGGCAATTTTGTTTACAATGAAATTACAGATTAAAAAACAACTGAGATCAATAAAAAAAGTCAAGTTTTTAACCATATTATCTTATTCATAATACAGCAAACAAAAAATCATTGTGTTTAATTGAGGGCTGAGTCAAATGATTGCTCATTTTAACTTAAGTAATATATTGATCAATTACAAACAACTCAAGATACTACGTAACTTGCCATGGTCGTTTCATTTTATTCATAGGTGAACAACTAAATTTTTCTTTTTATACGCTACAACGTCATAACAAATTTATTAATGTCATTAACTTGTTACAAAGACTTTTTAAATATGCAAAATTTCATGAATACTATTTACAAAGTAATTGTTAATATATATTTTTGATTTCAAAATGAATAAAATTTTTATGACAGAAATTTCTATATTATTTTTCGACATAAAAAAAAATGTTCGTAGTAAACAAAATTATATTATTATGTTACGTTATTTTATTGACATGCATGATAATATGCAATACATCAAACTCGCCTAACCTTTTTACTTTGCTTGAAAGTTTTTCTTTAGAGATTTCATATCTTTTTAAGCAGTCTTATTGAAGTACCTTAAGTTTGTTTTAAAAATAAAATGCATAATAATACGCAATGCATCAAACTCGCCTAACTTTTTTACTTTGGTTAAAAGTTTTTTCTTAGAGATACTAATATTCGCGAATATCACTAAATTAGCACTTAAATCATTAAAATTATCATTAAAAAAACAAAAAGGGCATCTCGAAATCTGTCGGGTCTTAAAGGTCGCAGGTAAACTGAATATAGAAATGCTGAGAATGGTGAATTTGACGCGAGGGAGTTATAACCGATAGAGGGCGTACTGAGGAACGAGAGGAATATGGAATTTTATCAAAACCGTTTTTATTAACTAGAGATGGATATGTCAAGAAAGTTAATTTTGCCGCACTTAAAACATTTAAATCTTATAATACTACTGTTAATATTAAATATAAAATACACACGATTATGAGTATGTGTTACGTTTTTCATTAAACAATAGTTATTGTAAATATTGATACAATATATATCTGTAGAAACTTGAAAAATTTTCGAAATAGAATGTTCGGTGGGAAGGGGGGGGGGGGGAGGGAGAAAGAAGTTACAATAGGAATATGTATATGTATTATGAAATTAACTTCGAGCTAGCAAGTAATGGAAGTGATAGAAATTATAATATAATGTTCATGCTAATAAATGAATAAAAACGAGGGTTCGGGGGGAGGGGAGAACATAATTATTCATTAATTTTTGTGTCAAATGAATAAAAACCAGGGGGAGGGGGGGAGGAATATAATTATTCATTTAACTTTTATGTAAAATGAATAAAAACCAGGGGGTCGGGGGGGGGGGGGGAATATAATTATTAATTGAATTTTTGTGTCACGAATAAAAAGCAGGGGGCGGGAGGGGTGATATAGTTATTAAAACATGGAACCGGACCGCGCCATAATAAAACGTCTTAAGCATAGGTTGTAATTGCAAGTGTAAGTTTCTGCATATTTTATTTGTGTACACAAAGTTAATTATTATTTTTATATAATAATACATTTTCAATCTAGATTACTAAATGTAATTGAACAAAATAGTATTTAATATAACATTTTTTCTTTATGTCGAAAAAAAATATATATTAACAATTACTTTTTAAATAGTATTCATGAAATTTTGCATACTTAAAAAGTCTTTGTAAGAAGTTAATAACATTAATAAATTTGTTGACATTGTAGCGTATAAAAAGAAAAATTTAGTTGTTCACCTATGAATAAAATGAAACGACCATGGCAAGTTACGTAGTATCTTGAGTTGTTTGTAATTGATCAATATATTACTTAAGTTAAAATGAGCAATCATTTGACTCAGCCCTCAATTAAACACAATGATTTTTTGTGTGCTGTATTATGAATAAGGTAATATGGTTATAAACTTAACTTTTTTTATTGATCTCAGTTGTATTTTAATCTGTAATTTCATTGTAAACAAAATTGCCTTCTTTAATTGATCTCAGTTGTTTTTTGATCGGTAATTTCGTAGTAAACAAAATTATATTATTATGTTACGTTATTGTATTGACATGCATGATAATATGCAATACATCAAACTCGCCTAACCTTTTTACTTTGCTTAAAAGTTTTTTTTTTATTTGACGAGTAAAATTGGATTTTTATGTTCCAAATGGTATTCCGTAAAACAATATAATTTTTTTTTCAATAATTTTCAAATTATCAAAAAAAAACAATTTATTGGTAAATAAATTTCTCCCATTTTCTAAAATATCAAAAATTATTATGAATTTTCCTTCTGCAAAATTTTTCTAAGTTAGTTTAACTAGTTGTATTTATTAAAAAAAGTATAATCCGGATTTTGAATTTTTCGATTTTATTGTTTATTATCGACAAACACCAATTTTACCGAAAAACTATTGTCTAAGAACAATTTTCCAAATTGAACAGTTCGGTATATTGAATTATTTTAAAAAATACCAAAAATCAAAAAAAAATTGTATATTTTTTAAATCGTTGTTTATTAGTGTTCGATAAACAACAATTTTGCCGAAAAATAATTTTCCAAAATAAAGCAAAGAAAATCAAAAATGGATTTTATTTCTTTTAAAAATTTCAAAAATACAAAAAAAAGATTTTCCGAACCTACGGGTTATTAAAAAATAAGCTTTTCGCTATAGTCAGTAGCTCAATGAACAAAATTTGATGAAAAATAACAAAATGGCGGACATTTGAAATTTTCGACCTTTTTTTGCAACCGCCATTTTGTAATTTTTCATCAAATTTTGTTCATTGAGCTACCGGTTATAGCGAAAATCTTATTTTTTAATAACCCGTCCACTCTTTTGCTTTCAGGCTCTTCAAAGTGGAGATATTACGTCAACCAGATTGTAGTAGGGTCAACTTCAGGCAGCCGGACCAGCCAGATTTTACATACAAAACAAAAATAAAAAATATATTTTATAAGTCTGAAACCTCTTCCTTTATGTGTATAAAGTTTGAATATTTTAAATAAATTTTTCTATGAAAAAGAAATTATTGAACATTATTACTGAGATCGTAGAGTGACCCCTTAATAATTAATAAACAATACTACTGCAAAGAAAGACAAATCTTGATAAATAATGAATTATCATAAGGCGTGGTATTCTCGGGCGGTCACCCATCCAAGTACTGACTGCGACCAAGGCTGCTTAACCTTGTATAACGATCTCAGGTAACCTTTACGTTTTCCAAAACAAATCTCAAAACTCAAAAAGAAATCTTTTTTCTCGTAATAATTGTTTATTGTCCCTCAATAAACAACCAAAGAATTGAAAAAATTAATTTTTGCAATGAACAATTTCAAAAAACGCAAAAAAAAGTTTTTGCCGCTTTCAGTACGACCGCGCCTAACGCTGCTTAACCGTGATGATTGGTCGACCACAGAATCGCTGAGCGCAGCGCGGGTGTCTCCGCGGCTGAACTGAATTTACACACATTTCACCACCGTGATTGATTGCTTTTTGCTCTGACTGCATATAACTATTCGTAATTACGCTCGACCTTTTTATTAATTATAATCGTGTATTATAATTTTCTCTTTCTTAAGGTTGCGAGTCAGAGCAAAAAGTTGGTTGAAATATTATCATTCCTGTGTATTATGCTCAATACACTCAGCTTGCCTTCTCGCATACGCTTTTACACACTTCGGTGTGTTTGAGCTGCGTGCTCAATTTTCTTTCGCCTCGCGCTCGCGTGCTCGACCTATTTCGTACGTTAAAATTTTAAAATCACCGAAAAACAAAAAGAAAATTTAATTTTCTAATTTTTTTGACATTAATTTAATTTTTAATTATTTTTAATTATTGATTGCCAATCAATCATGCCGTTAATGCCGGGATTTGGAGAGCACTATGTATAACGGGGTGCTCAATCGCAGCTCGTGTGAACGGCTTGCCGCAGCTCTTATCTTCGAGGCGGCTCGCGGCAGCCCGCCGCTGTAGCCTGGCCCCGGTGTAACCGTGCAGGCTCTTCCCGTGTATACACCGAGTACACGAGTACTCGGTTTTGTGCGGAGTTTCCTCACGCACGAGTTTTCGCGAATGTGATTAGGCTCGATTGACCTAGCTAGGTACGGGGAGAAGGCGGGTCCGGGTTAATTAACGACACGTGGATTTAATTGGTTAATAATGTAACAAAATATGTTCTTTAAACTTAACGATATTTATAACGACGATAACAATAATAAGCGATGGTATTAAGAATTGGAAAAACGCGAGTAGGTCGACCGTCTTTGCGAGCTCCGGCGACCGATGCTGAACTCGCCGCCGGTGTCGAGAGAGTTCCTTGGACGCGCGCGGCTCTCTCTTTTCTTGGGCTGTACGGAACCCTTCATCAATGAGGGCACGACACACTACTCGCAGTGTGGCCCTATTACCAGCGCACGATCTCTCGCGGGGAAGCTCTTACCTCTTTCTTTTCAGTCGACGCGAGAAGACGAAGCTGTCGCCTCGTTCTTACTCTCTCTCTCTCTCTCTTTCACTCTCTCTCTCTCTCTCTCTCGCTTTTTGTCTCTCCGATCACGGCTGCTCCGCTTGCCGCTGCCCCACGCTACTCCTCTCGCCGCTTCTCCGCGGACTCAGTGCCCTAGTGCTGTCTCCTTCATACTTGCTTCTCGTGGTGGGACGCTCGCCTCCACCAGATGCACGGTACGACCGAAATCCAGGGCAATCGGCGGTGGGCGAAAAGCACGGCACGAAAAACACGCGGGAGCCAGCCAAGACGGCGGACAACTCTCTCCGATACGAGCGCATCCCTACAGAGCAACAGGTCGAATAATGTAATCGCGCTCGTGGCGTCTCGTCGCCTCTCGCGTCCCTCGTGTACCGAGTACCTCGCGTGGCAGATAGATGGCGTCCCATATACCTCTGCTACACCAGATCGGAGTATTTGGCGATTAATTCGCAACTCGTTACGATATATATATATATATATATATATATATATATATATATATATATATATATATATATATATATATATACTCCGGTGCATCGCAACATCGATAATAAGGATAATATAAGAAATGGGCTAATCACATTGAGGCTGTTGATGATGACAACGTGACTAGTTTATTGCTGGGCACAATCATACTGTGTATGATCTATTCAAGGGTCTTCATAATAAACAAAGTTAAAGATCGGCTGTTCAATAAAGGCGCAAAAATGGCAAGTATTTGAATTTCAAAAATATTTACATATATTTATATTTAAATAAATCTTTAATAAATTATATTTTGGATTATGTATAAATTACAGTATTATTATTGCAATTATTTTTTAAAATATATTTGATATATTATGTTTTTGTTAATTTTTAATATAATTAGGTGTCCACTGAGGAAACTATATCGTAACGTACACTATATATATCGTAACCCACGCAATATCATATTGTAAAAATTTACGTGTCCATACCTTAATTATTCATCGTGAGATGCAATATGATATTGTAAAATTGGTAATCTGAAATCTTCTTTTCCACATTAAAAATATATTTTTAAATAGCTTAATTTCTTCTTTCTCGTGATATTAAAATATTGGATCAAAAGTTATGCCCTTTACGATATATTAATCGGAAAATTTACGATATGAAATGTACGTATTCTTTTCTCAATGTACATAATTATTTTCATCATCTTAACTTAAAAATTTAATATTAGTTATAATTATAAATTTTTAACACGTTTTTAAAACGGACTAAAAGTATAAAATAACTTCCCCTAGCCCCATACAGATCTACAACTGCATGCAGATTCCTAACCTCGTATAGATTGTTCTGAAAATTCCTCCCCACAAAAAATGTAGGGAGCATAATAGTATGGAATGTAGAGAGTAGAAGGAAGTCGTTGAGAAAACTCACATAGCAGTTCACATCATTTGCAACGCAATAACATTGTTAGTGACGCAGATGAATTATTTATGTACTAATTATTGATTAAATGCGCCCCACGTTTTTCGTGGGGAGGAATTTTCAGGACAATCTGTATGAGATTAGGAATCTGCATGGGGTTGTAGATCTGTATGGGGCTAGGGAAAGTTATTCTATACTTTTTAGTCCGTTTTAAACACTTGTTATAAAAAAAAAAATTATTTAATTCATTATTTTCTGCATTTTAGTCTCGAGTGTGTAAAATTTTATAATCGATTTTACACATTTTGATGAGATTATGACAGAGATATGTAGCGAATTTCTGGTTTAGAAGATATACTTACCGACCGATAATATATTAATCTGTTTAATTGTTATTTTTCTAAAAGTAGAAATAAAGACTCAAGTAAAATTAATTTTATAAGAGTTTTGTTTCAATATTATAACAAATACTAACAAATTTATGCCACATCCTTCTAAGTGATCAATTTTAAATATATGACTAATTTATGGTGCTGGCAGCTATAGTTGTCGCATTCTTTCCATCTGCTTCATTGCATCCAATGATCTGATACGACTTAATGCGGCATATGCTTGTCCTTTAGCAAATAGTGCAGATTCGAAATATTCCTCCAGAGCATGACCGGTGGCGCTCTCCAAAAGTTGAAAACTCGGGTAGTATATTCAACATATATGTATAAATATATATCGTGTATAAAGTAATACTTTACGATTACACCTCTATTTCCATTTTCTGCCATCTCGTGCGCTGCAATCGTTTCTTTTATCCCCTCCAAACTGATGCTCATAGCGAATACAACAGCATGGTCCACTGTACATTCTTGCATTTTATGGACTGTGCAGGCCCAGCACAGTATCAGTGGGAGATGAGTGCGCTCAATTGTTCCATAGTTTCGGAGTGCTGGAAACTGTATTGATTTTGGTTTGATCAAATGAATTCCATCTCTGCCAAAGTCAATACAAACAGATGGAATATCGGTATCGTACATCTGATCGCGGTGAAATAAAGGCGAAACAATTTCAGTGATAGTGCCCATTGCTTCATTTACAAGTCCTAGCTCTATATTAATATTTGAGCGGATCATCATTCTCGCTCCATTGAAAAATTCTAATTCCTTTTGCAATCCTCCAGTTTTGTTGATATCGCCCGACACAATGTTGTCCATGTTTACGTTGTCTGTATTTCTTGTCGCATTCACTAGTACATCCTGCGCTCGAATTCTGAAAATTCGCATTCCTTGTGCTTTGTATATTTCAAGAACGGCTGTATTGTGCGCATAAACTTGTGCACAAGTTGGGTATATGCGAATTGCTCTATCCAAATCAAAATTGCCTGATGCCTCTGTCAACACTTTTTATATCAATAGAGCAAAATGTGGGGCATTCAACTCGCCGACGCGTACAGCATTCAAAAGATCTGCAAATGCTATGTCGCCTTGTTGTCGCATGTTCTCCGTTAAGTCCACAAGACTGAGGAGTCTCCACAAATGAGTTGCCGGAATAAATCTTGCAGGCTAGTGGAATGTCTGAGCTCCTTGTATCGGTGGCAACTTAATTAAATCTCCAAAAACCATAATGTTGATACCACCGAATGGTTCATTTTCCTTTTTTTTCAATTGTCGCAATCTAGAATCTATCATACATAACATTTCGTATGGAACCATGGTAATCTCATCGATGAAAAGGAATTCTATATCAAAAAAGTCAATACAAGTTTGTTGACATGGCTTGCGAGGAAAAGCAAATCGGCATGTTTCAGAGTTGCTCTTGTAACATGTATGAGTATGGCGATGGATTTGATTGCGTTTGGCGAGTACTTTTAAATCTGGATCTTCTTCTTCGCTTTGCAAGCGACATGAGATAACTTGATCGATATACGCAAGTCCTGGAGTTTAAAATGATGGAACGTTTTATATCCATACTACAAGATGGACATCTGGACTTTCACGGTTCTGAAACTCAATACGTGTCCAGAAATTTATTACTTTTCCACTAAGAAGATTGTCATTTCTTTTGATATGTTTCATGAATGTATCAGTACAGCGAGAAAAATGTCGGCTTAACACAACAGGATACGATTCAATCAAAGGCTGCACTTCATCGAGATTTAATTGGCTAGGATCTTCATCGAGTTTACCATCTGCAATCAAAAAGCTTTACGCATATCAAGCCAATTCAAATCATTACAGCTCAAAGTAATAAACCAAGTTAGAGGACCTAGACAAATGCAATCAATTCATTGTGAGCTGTTCGCCAATATGATGTCGAGCCTCTGAGATTCTTTAAATGTAAATCAAGGTCGTCAACAACTCCTTCTTGTCCTGGAATAGCTCTGACACATGCATTGATCGTCGACTGCACTCGATGATATTTAAACATCGAGAGTTCATTAAACAAATAGTTTGTTCTTTGAAAACGAGTATCCGAGCGTTAAATTCACTGCTGGAAGTAATCCAATAGCGTAATTTTTACCGGACGCACTTCATTTAAGCAATTTGTGCCATATAGAAAGAGATAGAACCATGAAAATTCCTCTGCTTTCAACTCTCGATTCACATTCACAATATTGTACTTAGTTTTGCGAACAATTTAGTTGATGTTTTTGCTTTCCTCAAATTCATGAATAACATCTGGCTGCTCGTAATCAATTGGTGTCATTACAAATGTTTGTACAGGAACAAATTGCGATGTACTTACTGGTTCTGGTTAATTTTGGGTAGGAATTTGTTCAATCAATAGATGTTCTTGTAAATTTTGTTCCATTGGTACAACTCCTTCATTGACGGCATTAATTGAAAATTGTGTACCGGCATTGGAATGTACAGTTCGACGGATAATACGAAGGAGTTCGTCAATAGTATCGCATTCGATGACACATGCTCTTCCATTTTGTGCTCCTCTTTTGCCCTTTGGTCCGCATGAATGAGAATCAATAAAATAAAACTTGTTTTCATAATGTATGAGACCACACGGCGCGCTCCGATCAAGTTTAAATAAAAAGATCTTGCACCTCGCGAGTTTTTTTATAAATCATTCCTGGGATATCTTCCGATGATTTTAAGCATAAAATGAAAATAATCCCTAGAGGGATTTTCAAATAAACTCGATATTTGATCATTTTCGTAGGATATCGTGACTATTTTCTATATTGCATCTTGTATTTAGATTTCTTAGGCTTTAAAAATATATTTCAACATCAGAAATAAGTTTATAAATGCTCAATAGGTATTAAAAATTTTAAATTCATAAAAATTTTCAAAACCGTATTCGAATTTTCAAACTTTGCGATCATTTTATTACATTAAAAAAATATCTTTATTATGTACAATAATTAAAACGAATGTAAACTATTATATTCACATAAAGCACGTTGCAACCTCTCTGCATATTCTAGATGGTTCTTAAAAACTTTATATTTCTCCCACACAGATTTGAAATCAGCATGGACAGATTCCATAGCCTGTTCACTATAAAATCCAAGTCCCGTCTGAACTTTTTCGCAAAAGTCAGGCACATGAAAAAATACTGCATGAATTTTGGGCGTTATTCGTACATTTAAATGTAAATAACTTTGCTTGAAGGCATTAATCTTATCTTTGAAAGATGGGTCAAGATTTTTTCCAAAGCAGGCATGTACAACATTTTTGAAGTGCTCAAAAGCATTTACATATTTCAAACATCCCAAATTGTGATTTCGTGAACGCAGGAAATCAAGTTTGTCTAATAATATCTTGCACGAATTGCCATTAAAACTTGTATTACCCTGACTTATATTACGAGTGACATGGCATGATTGTGCCCATAGAAGAGTGTCTTTCTCGAATTCAGCCAATAAGTGTCTATACAATGTATTTACTACACCTAGCATCAAATGAAGTTCAGGTGGAGGTATTATCTAAAGAAATGTTTTGTCTACATCAGTTGATAAAAGAGGCGAATGAATACAATTTTTATGATTCTTCGCATCTTTTTTGACAGATCTGGCTTGATGCCAGTTTATATAATTTTGAAATGTACTATTTATTGTCCTCGATATTCCGCAGCTACTTAAATCATTTTTCGATGCGAAACACCAAGTGCAGGGGTAAAAGCTGCTATGCGACATGATGCCAACCATAATATTAGCAAGTTTTAAATCTGTCGCAATAGTTCCCTGAAAGTTGTTTATTTTTATTGCAGGCCAAAGCTGCGATACATTTTCATAATTTTCTTGAGAACTGTTTGCTAATGCTAGTATCAATAATTTGTTAACACCTGAATCTTTAAACCGTTTAGCAGAAATACCATCGTCGAACTTTCGCCGATGTCTATTTAGCTTTTCATTTTCTGAAGTAGATTGAATAGATAAATATATCTTCAGAAAACCCCCTCCCCCGTCAATACCAAACTTCAAGTGAAATTCAGACAATGAGCGTTTTTCTTTAATGTGTTCTATTAAACCATCAAGATTTGTGCAGTAAGCAACTGTTTCGGCTGCAGATGAAACTTTATCAGCCTTGACGTGAACAAAGTCAAAGTTTTTAGTACCAAAATAATCAACAACACAGTGACTTTTAATTGATAGTATTTTTTTCAAATGCGGTTCCACGACCTTAGCATTTTTCGTAGCTACTCGTAAAGCTGTAGCAATCGCAAGTGTCTTCGTTTGGCTCAAATGTAAACTCGTCTGGATTTTTAAAAAATCGTCTGCAGAAAAAAGCTCAGGTTTGCTCAAAGCTTTGTTATTTTGTGAACCAATAGCAACTTTAAGAGGCTTACCGCGTGTTTGAGAAAGTGATAGAGTTGTAATATTTTGTGTATTTTCTGTAATCATTTTGCGTTTAAGCAAAGACGAAATTACTTGATCTGTAGCTCTTGGGCTTGTTTGCATAATGTTTTCAGTCAAATTCTCCAAGCGTACGGTAAAGTTACATTTATGAGATTTTCCTTTTCCCAACAAAGAAAAGCAGTAACTACACCGGCTTTCAACGGAAGGTGATTCTCTTTCATCTAGATTAAAATTGTATTATTATATTGTAGTTATTATAACTAGAAAAAGATGTGTTTTAATGGCTTACTTGGAACTTTTATATTTGTCACATCAACAAGTATTCCATGTCGCTGAGGCATAACATTATTCTTTGCAAAGTTTGAAAATTTTCCAGGAGGGGGTTTTCTCGCAAGCTCACAAATATGACAAGCACATAAAACATCGTCGCTTGATCTAGTAGATTTCTTCAAAGGTTGAAGATCAGAAAATTTTGGTAGATTCACACTTATATCTTCATCGATTCTAATTCTGTATAAATCTCTTTTGCAACTACTGCATAGAACGAGAGGTAATCGGTCATCACTAGTATCGTTCTCAAACTGTTTTTCAACAAGCACTTTTAATTCTCCTTTTACAGGAATCATTACTTTAGTTTTTCCAAAGCAAAGTAAACAAATTTGATGACGATTTTCATCGTGTGTTCTTGCCCTCGGCATTTTTACTAACCGTAAAATCAGCATAATTTTATTTATCGCAGCCATGGCAACGGAATACCAAATTTATCCTCGATGAAAGAAAAAAAAAAGAAACTTCGAGCGCACAGAAAAATATTTGAAATAAGAAGTTAAATAATTTAATTTTTTAGCAGTATTTAAAAAAAATTATATGAATTTTAAAAGTTTAATGAGTATTAAGAATTTATAAACTTATTTCTAATATTGAAATATATTTTTAAAGCCTAAGAAATCTAAATACAAGATGCAATATAGAAAATAGTCACGATAACCTACGAAAATGATCCAATATCGAGTTTATTTGAAAATCCCTCTGGGGATTATTTTCATTTTAGGCTTAAAATCATCGGAAGATATCCCAGGAATGATTTATAAAAAAACTCGCGAGGTGCAAGATCTTTTTATTTAAACTTGATCGGAGCGCGCCGTGACCATATGCACTGCCAGCAACAATCAAAATTCCAACATTATACTCATCGAACAATAAGTTTATTGAAGTACGAATATTTACAAAATTAATTTCATCATTTCCCCGGTCATATAAACTACCATTGAATGCGCCATTTAAATCGTCATATTGAATAACAAAGGCATTGTCTAATTTCCAAATAGCCGCGATTATCAATTGGAAAGGCACCCGGTTGATTTCTCGTTTCCCAATATATCAATTCGTCAAATCCATAGCCATCAATCATATTTTGATTTAAAACATTTATATCCCATTGACTTGGTCGTAGAATAGCAGCACGAATTAAATTGGCGACGATCATGGTGAAACATTGATGTCCAGCATGTCCGGATTGAAAGATTTCTACTGGCTGAGCTGGAATAGCGCGGATAATATATTGCGTATTTAATTGCGCAAATCCATTTACTGTTACGTCTTTGTAGAGTGGGTTATTTGCTATAAGCCAATCAAGTGCCTTGTAGACATGATCCGGTGAAATATTATAATCTCTGGATATATTAAAGTTCTCCAGAGTTTCAGTCACTATAACAATCACTGCATCTGTACTCGATCGAGAAAGCATTTTAAGAATCTATTCGCTCGCTTCAAAGATATTAAGAGCAAATAATGTTGCATGTCTTTCGGACCTATATTGACCAAATCTGCCTGAAAATTTTATCACTTTGGCATACGAAATGATGTACTGAAGCAAACGTCATTCTGGTTCAGTTAGAGCCGCAATTTCACCGAAAATATCACCCGGAAGCAAATTATTCCAATACGCCTTGTATGGGGCATGCTTTTTTGAGCTTTTCAAGTGTGTATTACATCGACGGCAAAGAAGCAAATCATTTTTAGCCGCCGGTTCCGGTGGTAAGTATGGCTTTGGAAAAATCAAACGATATTTCATTACCTGGTTAGGGTAGCATATTTTATGGCAGATATCACAGCACTTGTTGCAAAAAGTGTTTATGGTTGAATAAAAATCTGCCGTGTCAGCTGCTCGTTAAACGTAGGCCTTACGTTGACGTCATAGGCTTGCTTCACGTTCCTGCCTTGTCTTTCTTGCTCTTGTTTCAGTATGACGAAGTACGTCACTAGTTAGGCGAGAGATACGTTCATTCGCTGTTTCTTTTGCTCTTGTATGAACATATCGTCGTCTGTTATTGGCAGGTCAAGAGGAATGTGCATCCATCGTCTCGATTGACCTCGCTTGAGACTTTCGATTCTTAGAATTAGCGCATTCGACATTGCGCTGCTTCTCAGGAACCGTTTCTATTTGCTTACGCCGTTTGGCTAATCTTGCAGACTTATCTGCTTCCGATTCATTTTAGAGCTTCTCTTGACGATTTAGCTTCTTCTTTTGTAGGTGTCGCTTTCATTGGATTGCTGTTTCCTTGACCATCGTAGAAATTACCACTAATGCACTATTCACTATTAATATTTTATTGTTACACTTACTTACTACTTCTTTTTACACTATAAGTATTATTATTACACGTACATCAGAAACACACACTACGATACGAACATTTTACACTCACACTGCCGTACGTAAATTCTATGTAATAGCAAATGGATATCGCGAGTATATAGAGAAATATAATACGTAAAATAAGATAATTCTTTTCTGCACTACTGTGTTTATTATTATTTTTTTCTTCCTCTTTTTTCCTGTCGACTTTTCACTAAACTATATTTTATATCTTTATTTTAATATTACGAGTATCTATTTATTTAGTGATTTTAAATAAAGATTTATAAATCTCCAATATGTATTTAATGACTATATTGTAGCTATCTTAATCGCTTCGAAATAAAACTATACGTGTAAATAATATACAAAAAAAGAGCATTTGGAAAATAGAAATTGCCATCAAATTCAAACACAAACATGCGCCAGAAACAAGATATTTAAACATAAAGAATTCGACCTTCTTATATCAGTAGATGGCGATTTCACACGACACATTGAAGTACACAAATTCAACGTAATAGCAATCTGATGTAGAGAGTAGAGAGCAATATAATATATGTACATAAAATATAATTTATTTATAAACACGCAATATGTATATATATATATATATATATATATATACTCTACATCAGATTGCTATTACGTTGAATTTGTGTACTTCAATGTTAATATATATGTGTATATATTATATTAATACATTATGTTGCACTGTCATCCAGTTCTGACTTATGTTCAAAATTTGAAGTCACAGTTCCATCCCCAAGTGCATGCAAAATCGAATGCAAAATTCCAACCGGACAGACAGACAAGAAACCGAGTTAATAAGAAAAAACCGTGTTAACAAGAAATTAATAGAAATAAAAGCCGTGCATAGCACACTTAAAATCTACCCTAGTATATTTAAATGTATAAATGGGTTAACGTAGTCTAGGATTCCCTAAGCATAGGGTTCCATCCACATGATAGCACGTTTTTGACGCATTTTCCGAGGTAGCAGGTTCTTCTCCTCAGCTGTCAATATACTCTTAGTACAGTATGATTAAAAAATTGCATATATTTTCTTTTCTCTCTTTTGTTTAATATTATGTGTATTTTTATAGTATAACGCATACTTTTTCACATCGCATTCTCCTTGAAAATCGAATAATAAAGAATGATTAGTAACAACATATGTGCATAAGAATAAATATGATACGCATGAATTTGAACTTATGAATAATACAGAAAAAATTGGTTTCGCTAAAAATGACAATAAGTGATTGAAATTAAACTGACTGAATTTGCGCTTGTATTGTTTGTTTACAGGAAAAGCCGCACAAGTGCTCGCAATGTTCAAAGTCATTTCCGACTCCCGGCGATCTAAAGAGCCATATGTACGTTCACAACGGCCTTTGGCCATTTAGATGTAGCATTTGCAGTCGCGGCTTTAGCAAGCCGACCAATCTGAAGAACCACATGCTCCTGCATCTCGGTCGTTGTTGTACTAAGAAGTTCGCCAAGTCCTCCTCTGACATCTAAGCTCTGAAGTCGACAATAAATTGTACTACGACTCTCTTTTTTCTTCATCTGTCTCTCTATCTCTTACCCTCTTCCCATTCCTATATATCATACCATGCCATCCTACGCTTTTATTGCTTTTATTCTTTAGGTACATCACATAATTCTTGGATTAGTCGATTTTATCATAAATTAGTTCGTCATTATACTTATTATAAGTTATAAATGTGTGACATTCCCGTATAATTGTTCTATGAATTTGTGTAATTATTAAACACTGTCGTTTTTTTTTACTTTTATATTATATTTTTTTCGTAGACTGATTGTAGATGTATGCTTATATTATTATAATATTCAGATGTTATAATATTATAACGAGATTGAGAACAATAGATTTTGATATCGTTCATAAAGTAATACACATTTTTAATTAATTATAAAATTCTGGTTTTCCGTGTCTTATGAAATATAGTATAATCGACTTATAGTGCACGTTTTAACTGTTCATAAAAAATGTTAATAGAGAAAAGAAGACTTATACATGTAACTATATTTGTACGTATATAGAATGCTTTTATAATTTAATTTTAACCGCTTATCATAAAGCTATGCTAAATTGTTAATTGGATAGTCAACAACAAAAATATTAGGAGACAATGAAACCAAGAAATTGATAACTCTTTTTATACATAATCTACTAAATCGAACACAATTTGGAGATGATGAGAATGCAATTTTCATGTAGATTTTTCTTCCTTTATCGTGCTAATAAATTATCTAATATTTATCACGATGCTCTTACTAAAATCCAGAGCCGCCGCTGCTCAAACCAGCTTTTGAGTCGACAGGTACTTGTTTTAGAAAACAGTCGTCCAAGAATTGGGCCATTGATAAGTATAGATGCTCTTTGACACCAGCTAAGCTGTGACTAACGTCAGGATACACCTAAAAATCACATTAATGTTATTTTTTAATTTTGTTTTGATATACGACAATGCGTACATCAAAACATTTAAAATGAAAGCAGTAATAGACTTATAGTCTCTCGAAAAATGTTTAATACGTAAACACGTAGGAAACAAAAAATGTATACCTGTTGTCGGAATAAAATGCCTTTTTTAGCGAGATGCCGAGCCAGAGCCATGGATTGCTGAAACTGGACATTATCGTCCGCAGTACCGTGAACCAGATAAAACATTTTATTGCGCAAATGCTCCACTTTATTGCTAAGGTCAGCTTCGATATAGCCCTGATAATTCGCCGTCACATTTGGTGAGCCCATGTATCTTTCCGCATATGCAGAATCTGTGTGTAAGAAAACATGTTTACTTATTGAGGACTTAATATTTTATTTTACGTTGATTTGGCTTATTATATAGTTATTTTACATTATGTATGTTTTACATTACGTTACTTTACGTTATTTTACGTTATTCTTGAGAGTTTACACTTAAAATTGAGTGTAAACATTCAATTTTGAAAGTTAACACTTAATATTGAGAGTTAACACTGAAATTTGAATGTTAACTCTTAAGTCTTGAGTGTCGATTTCCAATGTTCAGGGTTAACACTCAAAAATTGATAGTTAACTCTTAACGATTGAATAAAACACTAAAAATTTGAGTGTTAATTCCAAAATCGAGTGTTTAGATTTCAAAAATGAGTCTATCCTCAATGGTTGAGTGTGTACTCTCAACGGTTAGGTGTTAATTCCCAAATCCAGTGTTTATCCTAAGGGGATGAGAGTTTATCCTCATCGATTGAGTGTGAACTCTCAAGGGTTGGATGTTAATACTGAAATCGAGGGTTTACACTGAATGGTTGAGAGATGATCTTTAATTATTCAGCGTATACGCACAAGAATTAGGTATTAATACCGAAGTTGCATGGCATGTATTGAAATGGGTTGTGTATCTTTCTAATTTGTGGGAATAGGTACCAGAAAATCTTTTTGGACAGGTTCAAAATGGTCAAAACAAGACCCTTGGAGAATTTTTTGAAGATAACAGACAGGGGCTGGAAATTTCTTTGAGAGGCTTCTTCAGACTTGTACTTTCTGATAAAAATTTGTTATTGAGAAATAAAAAATTATTAATGTAAGAGCGTTTTTTTATAGAATATATATAAATCTACTTTTCTACAGTAAAGTTTTAATCAAACTATTTGCTCACTATAAACAGGCTCTTACTGATACAAAATATGAGTGTTGGGTTATTATTTATAGGTGACACACTTTTTTATGTATGCACATTATGTTTGGGTAAATAAATGCTATTCTCTGTCAAAGTTTCGATTAAAAATTTTAAATGCTTAAATTTATGGTATAAATGTATACATCGTTCTGATGCGTATGTAATACAATAGCCGCTGTAGTAAACATCTATCTTTCGTCTCAACAAATTAAAATACAAATATAGTGTTTTTCAAAAATATTTTGTAATTTACATCTATTGATTACGCAATTTTGCAAGACATTTTTATTTAAAATACAGGTATGACACCAAAAATGTACTATAACCCAATTACGCAAAAAATATTACAGCTAATGAATTTATACTTAACTTAATTTTAGAAACACTTTACTTTTACACCCCTAGAAAAGTTAGTTTTTGTGTTACTTCGAACCCTCAACTGAATTTTTATATTGTGCAAGTCTAATAACCTACCAAATTTTAGTTGAGGGTTCGAAATAACACTCAACTTGAGAGTTTTTTCCATACGGGAAAGGTATCAACTGGAAAAATCACAGTTCAAAGTACGCTAGATCTTCTAGAATCGAAAAACTATAACCATGGAAATATACAAACAAACTAGGAACATTAATTCAAGCATCCACCACTTGGTTTTTATAGGTGGCACAGTTTTTTATTCATGCATGATATGTTCTGGTAACTAAAGGTTAGCATTTGCCGAATTTGCAAATCAATATTTGAAACGCTAAAACAGTTATGGCATAAATGATATATACATTTAATAGTTTAATAAAATTGTAAAGAAGTATCACCGTCAAAAAATCGTATTTATTATAATTTAACATGTCGTTAAAAGACGAAAATTTCAAGAACCTTGCAGAGCCAAAAATTCATTCTTACATTATATAATCACAACTTTTGTTAAGTTTATAAGGCTAAATATTAAACGATAAATACCATATTTGTACATAAAATGGTATTATCATGTATTATTAAGGTTGTTATTTGGATCTTAAGATGAATATTTTAACATATTTTTCATATTTGCATCATATGCATAATAAACATTTCCTGGAAGTCTCAGATCGACTCGTTAAGAAAAGGATCCAAAGAAACATGGCAAGTAAACATTGACATTATCACTTTGATTTTTATAATTCAAAAAATTGTGAAATCCCTAAATGAGATAACCACCCTAATTAAATTATTAAATACTGTTCAAGATTATATTTTGCAAAAGTTGTCGATTATCCTATACTTTAGTTCAAAGAAACAGTTCAAGGAATCGAGACCATTAAGCTTTAATTTGCGCCTTAATTGTCTTGGTAAATAAAAAAAATTAAAAACTATAATCTTAAAAAACCCATTCCCCAAGGAAAACAATTTTTGATTTACAATAAATATTTAAATAAACTATGCATGCCAAATCTGTACCCTAAAATATATCGTGAAACCAGCTACCGTCAGGAAATCAATTTTTAATTTATAACAAAAATTTAAATAATAAAACCATAAATGTATGCCTCAGTTTTAAATTAAAATTTTTTTTGGTAATAAGAAATTTTTTTGGAACAAAACACTATATTTTATGCTACCTGGCTCCCGCCTCCCCTCCCCCTACTTTCCATTTTTCTTTCATGACTTTTTCATTCCTGGAATTAAATATTCGTTTATCTGTAAGTTGAAAATGCATTTTTCACAAACTTTTAAGACATGTAACCAAACCCTAGAACGCATATTAAATATGATTAATATTATTATCAAAATATAAAGAAAGTTAATTAAAAAAATAAAAAATATATTTGCAATTCACAATAAACGTTTTTCAATCGTAGACTTGACAAATTCAGAATGATGTTACCATTTTTAAACTATAATTTTCAGTAATACATTTTTGTAGTAAACTGACAGTTATTGTAACTTCTTTTTACGCTATATTAAATAAATATCATAAAACTGAACAATTAAATTTGCGAGAGTGTAAAGGGATACCATACGCATGGCTTACCACGGAAAATATTCAAAGCTGTTTTCTGGTTGCAAATAATAATGGAATCCATTAAATCGGAAGACGTAACAAGCCGCTTTACAAAGAAAGTTTGTTTAAACTCGAATATTTGTTTAAAATACAGAAGTCTATAATATACCCTGGTAGCAAACCCATTGCAATTCGGATGCAATTCTGCAATTTCCCTGCTTATTAGGAAAATTACAGTAGATCATCCGTTGTCTGCTGCCTAATTCTCTTGCAATTCTGTCGGCAGACAAATGCGTCAGGCACTTTGCAGTAGACTTGCGACAGACTTATGTCAGCTAAAGTGCACTAAAGCAGGAAATATTCTTTGCTCTCGCTCATGCGGTAGAATTGCAGCCAAATTGCAGCAGATGATTATGGCCGACACTTTGCAGCATAATAGCAACAGTCTTACAGCAGCTGAAGTGCATCGCGGGATTAATATTTTGCACTCGCGCGGACAGCAGAATTGCAACAGAATTGCAGTAGACGATTACGTCAGATTCTTTTACAGTAGAATTACGGTAGACTTACGTGAGCAACAGTGCACTTAACTGGTTTATACGATACAAACGTGCTTGCATTGCGAAAACCTCTTTACTGCAGTCTGACTTCCGCAAGACTGCCGCAATTCTGCTGCAAGGTATCTGTTGCAATCGACAGTCAGCAGAATTGCAATAGAAATAGGAAGCAGACGACGCATGTTCTGCGCAATCGCGAGTATCGAAAGTTGTGCTACCAGGGCAGATTGTTGTAAAAAACAGAAAAGTGCTCTTGTAATTGAAAAACATACAAGCAGTCCCAACACAAGAAAACATTTTTTTATAGGAGAAGTATTACACTGAAAATAAAGTTGTATCGTTTTTTCGTTTCTTTACCAAACAGAATGAAGACTTTAAAGCACAGTATATCTATAATTAATTATTGTTTACCTAGTATAGTACCAGATATAGTTACCTGATATAGTACCAAATGTATTTGACACATGAAAGATTTAAAAAAATTTAATAAATGTGACGTAATTAGTAATACATCAGAATTTTAGACTTATTTTTACAAAAGCACAATTTTCTCAGCTTCCAGTTTTCCAGTATGCTAAAATTGATTCGCGTCAACATATTCAGCAAATCATTTTAAATCTTTTTTTCAAATATTGTTTAATGTATTTTGAACAAAAGTTAGCATTTCTTAATGTACTTCTATTGAATTACTAATGGTATATAATGATACTAAACTTTAATAAAACATGAAAATATGACGTTTATTTAAGATTTCAATAGAATGTATTTCTAAAAGTAAATTAATAGACTTAAACGTATAATAAATGCTAACTTTTCTTCCTTTAAATGTCTAGAATGATTATCAATTTTCCTAAATCTGTTCGATGAATATCTTGACGCAAACCAACTTTACGAAACCTACCTTATTCTGGTCTAAAAAATTACTAATGTGTGCATATTTTAGAATCTAGGAGGGTAAAAAATCTGAACAATTCTGGAAAATATAGTTTGTATATTACGAATATTAGATAATTTTTTCAGATTGTTATCGTAGTTTTAACGAAAACTTTGGAAAATCACGAGAAAGCCACCTGAAATCAATTAATTTTACGATTCTGATGCCAAAATCAAAATCAGCAGTTTAAAGTATAATATAACAAATATAAGCATAAGTATAGAATGCATACATATTTTGATTATATATATGGGTCAATCCATGCCAAAACGCACACGGCTCTGCCCAAAAATGGTAAAGCCTTAGAAAAACTTGTATAGGGTCAAAATTTTGGGTTTTTTATGTAGAATCAATAGTTATGTGGCGCTTTTCAACATTTTCAAAATGGCGGTCCCAAAAACCCGATTTTCTGACCAGTTTTCCGAAAATTTTCCGATTAATCGTTCATAAAAATATAGATAAAAGACGAAAATAGTGAGTAAAGGTCATTTTATATGTTTTTGGGTACGCTGAATCCGAATCCGCTGACCGTTTAACCTTATCACTCCAGGATTTGCTCTAATCTCAAAAAATACCTCAAAAACGCTCAAATAGGCATGATTATGGCTAGATAAAGGTTCGTGACGATGCATTTCCAAAGTCCGTTCAGCTCGTTCAGTCCAAAATTTGCCCCTAGCCTCAAAATACTTTTCAAAAACGCTCAAATAGGCATGATTACCGCCAGATTAAGGATCGAATTTTGCTTTCGTTGTTCAAAAACCAGCTCAAGCTTTTCACTATAATAATAATCAAGCCACAGTATATACTGTAGTTTATTATTATCGAGATGAAGGTGAATTAAAACATGGAAATATAATCGTGATTTCTGAATCAAATACTCATGACTCTGCAGCAGTGTATGTGTGTAATTCGATGATAATTGATTACCTAAAGAAACAATACAAAGTTACAAAGATTATCTACTTTGCTGATGGAGCAAAACAACATTTTAAAAATCGATTTAATATCCAAATTTTATGTAATCATGAAAATGATTTTGGTAGCAAAGCAGAATGGCATTTTTGCGCGAAGGCTCACGGAAAAGGCCCACATGATGGCCTTGGTACAACTCTTAAAATAGGAGCTAGGAATGCAAGCCTCCAAGCATCAGCAATCAACAGCATTTTAACAGCTAAGCAGCTTTATGAGTGGGCATGCCATTCAATGAAAAATATAAAGTTTTTTTATTATTCAAAAGTAACACATAGCAACACTCAAAGAAGATTAAAAAGACGATTTGACGAGGCTCCTTCTGTCCCACAAATTTCAAGCAATCACTGTTTTATTCCACTACGAAACAAGAGTATTATTATCAGAAAATTTTCAAGTGATAAAAAGGAAGTTGTTGTAGAGATTTAAAGTATAACAGTCCATTTCTGGCCATGAACCTGCCCATTTGAGCGTTTGTCAGGTATTTTTTGAGGTTAAAAACAAATTTTTAGCTGATGGAACTAAACGGACTTCGGATTTGAAATCAGTGACCCCAAAAACGTATAAATATATGGTCACAATTCTTCATCTGGCCGTCATCATGCCCGCTGAGCATTTTTGAAGTACTTTTTGAGGTTAGCGACAAATTTTGGGCTTGTCGGGCTAAACGGACCTTAGACTTAAAATCAGCGATCTCGAAAACGTATAAATTTATGGTCACGATCCTTAATCTGGCCGTAATCATGCCTATTTGAGCGTTTTTGAAAAATATTTTGAGGCTAGGGGCAAATTTTGGACTGAACGAACTGAACGGACCTTGGATTTGAAATACGCGACCCTTGAAACGAACAAATGCATCGTCACGAACCTTTATCTAGCCATAATCATGCCTGTTTGAGCGTTTTTGAGGTATTTTTTGAGGTTAGAGCAAATCCTGGAGTGATAAGGTTAAACGGTCAGCGGATTCGGATTCAGCGTACCCGAAAACATATAAAATGACCTTTACTCACTATTTTCGTCTTTTATCTATATTTTTATGAACGATTAATCGGAAAATTTTCGGAAAACTGGTCAGAAAATCGGGTTTTTGGGACCGCCATTTTAAAAATGTCGAAAAGCGCCACATAACTATTGATTCTACATAAAAAACCCTAAATTTTGACCCTATACAAGTTTTTCTAAGTCTTTACCATTTTTAGGCTGAGCCGTGTGCGTTTTGGCATGGATGTACCCATATATATATATATATATATATATATATATATATATATATATATATATATATATATATATATTTATTTATTTATTTATTAATTTGTGTTTATTTATTTATTTAATTATTTGTGTTTATTTATTTATTTATTATTTATTTATTCATTATTTATTTATTCATTTATTTTTTTAAATTTATTTATTAATGTGTACCATAGATCATAATTGTGAAGTCATTTTTTAGAAATAATAAAAATTTGTAAAATTGTTAAAAAAGTTGTTTAAATAAATTGTTTAAACAAATTAATTATCCAAATTTAATGCCAGATTTGCAATCAGCGACCCCAAAAATCATATATACAGCATTTACCTATCCCAGATAACAAGGCGTCGGCGCTGTGCCGGCACATTGACGGCACGCGTGCCGCATGCGCGACGATACGTTGCACGTTGACGTCCGTGTACCCCGGCCCAGAAACGGCATGTTGACGGCACACATGCCGCGCGCTTATTCCAAAATTTTACAGCACGCTATGCCGTCAACGTGCTAGCATTATGCCTTGCGTTATGCCGGCAATATGCCTGCACGCTTGAATTTTGCGTGCGCTTTTGCAGGTGCTTATAACCTCCAAATATTATTATATATATTATTAATTTTTTAAATAAAAATAAAAATTGAAATTATGTCAATATAAATTTATTCTTTATTTCATTATTACAATTTATAATAAATATAACAATAATAATAACTATTGTACATGTCAATGTCAATTCTCTTAAGAAAAAATTCGGCTGGGATTTCGTACAGTTTTACTGCAGGAATTCGTGAAGGACTTTCTGAAGGAATTTTTCTAGAATGTGAATTTATTTATGTTCTAGTATTTGAAATCTAAATTCATTTAGGAAATGTGCCTTAATAGGTCGTACCATTCGGTAATTGATAACACCAAAATTCGCAGGGATATATAAAGCTTCGAGTATCATTTTTTTAATTTTGTAATAAACAAACTTAATTAAATTTTGAATTTTTCAAACTTATATTCCCTAAGTATTGGTATTATCATCCGGATAGTACTGCCTATACATTTATTAAGGCACTATTCTTAAATTATTTTAAAGATTTTAACAATTTTATATTTTCGTTCATAAATAATTTCCCATTCTAGAAAGATTCATTAAGGAAATTCTGCTGGAATTCCTGCAGGTAAATAGTACGTGCAGGGATTGCTACAAGAAATCCTGCAAGTCCCCTGCGAGTTTCCTGAATGATTCCCTTCGTAAAAATACCAATGCCTATTGATTTTTCTTCGCTATACGTGCACCTTGAATAATTATTCTTGTAGAAAATCTGAAAATTATTGTAAAATATAATCACTTAAAAAATGTAATAAAGTTGAAGATTAAAGAAAACTATAATATTGAATAACTTACCTGAAAATTTAGTGTATGCACTCGCAAGATGTTTGCTTACTGTAGGTACATCTTTAGAATCTGAAAATTATTAGAAACACAAAATTAAACAGTTAAAATTAATTAGTAAAAGTCTATTGAAAGAGAAAAATCAAAGCATAAAGGGGTCAAACCTGAGTTAAATTCTGTTAATAATCATTGTCCATTTAAGACGGCAAAAATATTTTGACACAATCTAATTTGATGCAAACTTTTACAACTCACATTTGTCAAGAATTAGATCCCTTTAAATGGTTTTTATAGTTCCTTATAATAAACTTTTTTTAATATATATATATATTATTGTCCGGAAATTTCAATTTAGGTTAGCGCACGCCGTAATATTGTATTATATGTTTATCATTATTTTTCTCCAATCCCGATAATCGAACTTATTGCTGTTCGATATGTCCCCATCTCACGCCGTGCTGTCCGTATGACATCAAAATGCTGCCACGATAATTTTAATTTCTGCGCCACAGCGAGTCAGCATGTTGCCGTCAATTTGCAAGCACGCATGGTGCCGCAAAAAGAAACAAAAATGGTGACCACGCATGACCGCACGCTGATGGCAGAAAGCCGTCACGCGTGCCAGCACGCCATGAGCACACCGTGCCTGGCACGTGCTGTTATCTATAATGTATTACGTATGTTTTGTGTTAATTTAAACGTTGCCTCATGACAGAGCACGAGTGGTTTAGTCAGTAGTGTATGGGACTTTGGATCTAAAGTTCCCCCGGTTGAAATCGTTCCCCCGGCTTTTTTCACTTGGGATTTTACTCTCAACTTGAGTATGCTGTCCCATGGCCAATACAAATAGCAAAGCCGGAATGGTAAAGCTGGAATAGCATTGACCAATCAGCAGACAGACTGAAGAGGACTAATGACACACATTCCGATAAATCCGTTTCGGCGTTTACAAGCCTCTAGCCACAGGTCACTAATTTTAAATTTGATTAAGTTGTTATGTAAATATAAATACGAGATACATAAAACATCTCATGCTTGAAATATTTATCATAATTTAAAGGGGGCATACAATTAAATCATTTCAAAGTGAACGTTAGTTGTCAAAATTTAGATACTTAATCCCATTGAATTTCGGTTTCGATTTTAAACCCCTACTCTCCCATGAAGCATCTTTTCCGGAAATAAGCGTCATCCTAACCTCACTTTCGATCACTAATAATCCAAATTTTAATCAACTCAAGAAAATTTAGCATAAGATTGCACGAGAAAGTTACTGTCAAATATATTTTCATATAAAAAATGTTGTATACACAAAAGTTTTACAAAAATTGCTTTGATGTAACATCAGTTTGAAATTTTACCAGAAAAATATGCTCCATGGGACATATGGGGGTTAGAATCGGAACCGAAACAGTCGATTTCCCGAAAAGGTTGTGATTGGTCGGTCATTCCGGCTTTGTATTCCGGCTTTGTTATTTCGGTTTCGTATAGGCCATGGGACAGCAGCCTAAGAGTAAACTTCAAATGATATCTCAATTAAAAGGTAAACACTCAAGTTGAAAGTAAATACTCAGAATGACAGTTTACTCTCAAGATGAGGTTATGAAACCAAACTAAAGTTGAGAGACTGTAGTTAGGTATTTTTATTTTGTATTTTAATTTGAGAGTAATACTCAAGTACAGAGTTAACTCTCAAGATAAAAGTAACGCTTAACTTGAGTCTTATACTTAAATTGAGTATTACATAACAACCAAAAACACCTTCAAGTTAGCTGTTACTTTAAGTGTTATTTTGAGTGTTTATTTTGATTGTAAACACTCAAATATTGAGTGTTTTTTTCGTAAGGTATTTCACGTTAAATTTACGTTATTTCTCCATAAACCAATAATCGAAGAAATAAAGTTGGGTTGTTGGGTTATTGCCTTATCTTTTTCCTTACAAATACCCTGAACATGTTTCATTAAGACCTGCATGTAGATGTTCCGATTTTAGACACCCTATGTTAATTACTTTAAACGTCATGTATACGTGTACGAGCAATTTCACGCCAAATCGGCCGTTTTTTCAAGGTCACAATTGTTTGATAAGTTAAAATTCCGGACGTAATCGTTAAATGGACATTGAAGACTACATCATTATCGTAAAGAGAATGGGCATATTAGAAGGCTATAAAGGCTCATTACTCATGTACATGAAACCTAATAAAAGAGGAGGTAATAAATATATCTATTTCTACTCGTGCAGAAAAACATCGAAGGTAGCTGGAATATACCTAAGAAAAATAACTTAGAGTACGGCGACTAATTTTTTGGGCATTTTACTACGTTTAAATGTGATTTCGAAAAATGCATGTACACTACGGTGGTTCAAAATTCCCAAAAGTATTCAAATATCAAAAGTAAGCCTCTAAAAAGTTCGTATTTGTCAAAGAAATAAGTTTCCTGCAAGCTTGATGCTCAACGTTAACATTTAAAGGTGGATACCTCGAAATTAAGGTTTATTAAAGAGTACTTATGCAATTTTTCCGTAAAATCGCGAATATAATAAATAAAACTTAATTATTCATGCTAAAAAAGTTTTGGCAATTGATTATACTACTGGAACTAAAAATCCGCTGCATCCTAACCTGCAAAAAAAATTTCTGTCGAGATAACAGTCGTTTAAGTCAAAATTTTGACTTAAAATCGCCTATTTTTGGATATTTTTTATAACATTAATCACTGATGATTGTTCAAAAATCAAAATTTTTCTGAATCATTGTTCCAAATAAAAAATAATTTCCCAATAAAGAAGAATAACACCTTGCATTTATTCTTATCACAGTTCCACTAAAAAACTGCTTGCGCTCACTCGTATATTCCCTGATAGTAAGAAGTAATCTTGAAGATATACTTGTGATCTGTCCAAACAGTTTTTTGAGAACGAGAGGAGTGCGATCCTGCTCGCGACTGTGTGTTGACTGACAATTCGCGAATTGACAGCCTGTTCATCAAATTCGGTAACGGTGAAAACCGAACCGCCGAATTACGTCGTTTAGCATCGTTGTCCAACTCATCTCGCTCCTTCACACATTCGCATCTTACATGGATGTAGGCACCCATTCTTTGTAATTCCATATGCGCGAATTCACGCGCGAATATTCTGTTTTTCGGCTATCAGTTTCACGCATAAACGCAACTTTCGCGTTACAAAATAATGTATAAAAGTATTCTATTATATAAATAATTAAAATAATCCAATATTCATACCATATAAATATCGACCGTTTCACATGTGACCGAGCATGCGCACGTGATAAGTACGAAGCCTAATCCCTGTGAATCGGAGAATCTCATTGAAGCATTTTAAAAACGTTCGATCCATATATCTACACGTCGAGTATACCTCATAATCATAAACTTATGAAATAATAGTTAACACGTTGTAAATCTCCGAAAAAAATCGCTGAAAAAATACCAACGCAAACAAAAATGCTTAACGGCTGTTAATAAGTAAAACTTTGTTAAAAAAAATTGTTGTCTTTACAAAGCATATGATTAGTCTAACACTAGGTGCATGGTACCCGCAACGAAATTCAATTGGTTGAAAATTAACCATGAAAATTGTAAATATAACAAATTAGCTTATTTACAGCTTGAAATGAATAAGGCTTCCAAAAGCAAATTGTTATAACAACTAAGCATCATGATTATCCGTACAAAGCACGGAAGTCATTTGTCACAAAGCATACATGGTAACATTAGCGTGAATTAATAATTACTTTCATAGTGTAAACGTTAAAATTACCAACTAACTTTGTAAATTTTCAATAATTCTGTATAAAATTTATTAATATCAATGCTTCTTTGGAAACTTATTAAAATTTGTGATAACCATGTTACGGATTTTGTATAACTATTTTATATGTTTATAACTAACATTATTTCTGAATAAGTATTTTAATGAATGTAACAAATTGATGAACGAGTAGTTTAGCAATGTCTTCGTAAACGTTACAATGTTAAATATTGTTCTTACAATATTACTTTGTTAGTACTACTTAACGACTTAATACCAATCGCATTTCTATACAGTAATTTTAGTGGTTTTTCGATTTTTGGGTTTTATTTTTTCGCTTTTTTTTATGTACGTTAGAAATAGTGTCATTGATGCAGAGTAAATGTAGTTTAGTGAACATACGATTATTTATCTATTACGACCCAAAATTATGATAACCTTATTTCCTTCACTCGTTATACTGGAAAACGTCAATTAATTTTTCAAAAACATACAATGCAAAATCATTGAAAAAACATTGAAAAATATTTTTAAAATATTTAAGGTAAATAGTAATATCAAGAAAAATGTTCAGTAAAATTTTTGAGCCATTATATGTTTTTCTTGCCGAGAAAAAATTTATTTTGTAAAAAAATTGATTTTCGATTGTTCACGATAACGCAAGTAAAAAGGCACCACTCCTTCTGAAAATTTCCGTAAAACGTAGTTTTTTATTATCGCTTGGCTGAGTTCTTTACCCAGATCATAAGTACATTTATTTTTCGAGATACACAGTATTTTACTGATAAGTACATTTATTTTTCGAGTTACACAGTATTTTACTGATATTGTACATATCCTTTATAATTTTTTACCACGAATCCAATGGTGATATTAGATTTTGGGCCTCATGTTATTTTAAGGCCCATTTAAGGCCCATTAAGGCTTCCCTCTATCTGTATTCAGACAGTGGACTTGTATAAACTAAATATGTATACGTATGTATTTTGAGGTGAGGATTTCAAATATACAATAAAAAAATGTTTTAATTTAAAAACTTAATGTTGGGTCTTAAAGAGACATCGGAAATAAAATTTAATATCATCATTGGATTCCTGGTCGAAGATTGTAAAGGATATAATGTGCTACATTATTTTCATTAGAAATATTCTCCAGGATATGTTTCAGTATTTAAACATTTTCGCGTACTAATTTACCAAAACTGCACCATCGTGATGTTATAAATCGACTGTACAATAGAAATAGTTTTCAAAAAATTCGCGTAAAATTCAAAATCACAAATGTAAATAATGTTTTTTTTTTTCAATAAATTCAAGTAGGAAATATTCTAAAAAAATACGTTACTGTCAATATTAAACCATTTTGTAACTCATTTATGCGTTTCTAAATTCATGCAATTTTCCAATGAAATAGAACAAATAATTTAATATTTTAAGAATTAATAAGATTTGAGGAAGCTAAGTTCCAATAAATCGGCAGCGGATTCTTATTAGCTATCGTTCTTATTTTATTGCACAAGGAAACAATATTTTTTAAAATAGGTTATATCGTGGAAACTAACCATGGAAATTTAATTTGTATTATAATAATATTGTTTTTATGCACGACCGCTCCAATGGAGAGCCTTATATTTTCATCATCATAAGAAGTGTAATATCTTAAAAACTATAACAAATTATTGCATAAAAACATGTTTTAACACTATAGGAACCAATTTCGATTACCCCCTAAGATGTATGTACGTATGTATGTGTGTATATAATCAAGTTTATGCAATAACTCAGCGAAGCTATGGTGAACTGGTTAAAATTTATAGCGGTTATTTGTCTCGCTATAGGCAGCTGACGTATCTATTTTCAGCTGTATTCAATGTAGAAAAACTTTTAAATATATTGAAAAATTGAATTTTAGCTGTATCATGAATAAACTTCATATTTTTTATTAAATATTCTAAGGTAAAGTTAAATTCATAAAATCCTTCATTTTAGAACCGGAAACGATTTTATATGAGTCGTTTTTCAGTTGTTATACTGTGTTACAAAATTTTATTTTTCAACATTTATTACTCAAACACTATACGATAAAAGTCATTGAAATTTTTACTAAATACTTGTATCATATAAAAATATATTCCTGTAGATTTGTAGGTAATGAGACTTTTTGTTTTCTAAAAAAAAAAGAAAATGTAAAAAAATTCATTTTTTTGGACAACGATCATTTGAGTAATACGAGATTTGAGTAATAATACGATCATTTGAGTAATACGAGTACTTAATGAAATGCCTTGAAAATTTCAAAGAATATTTCTTAGATGTCAGGATATAGGATGAATATTTTTGACCTAACTTGGATCATAATCTTCTGAGCTATTAGAGTATTCCATTTAAACAATACTTCTTCACCCTGTATATCAGAACATCTCTAAGCTTTATCGTTGTGCTCTTTCTTGTAGATATTAAGTATTCCTATATATGAGATTTACTATTCTACACTTCTAGCCAATTTTACATACTATATTATACAAAAAAATCCGAAAAATGGAAAGATAATGTTATATTAAACACATTATTTTGTGATTTTTTAAAAATGATTTAATAATGGCATACTTTATTTTTGCAATATTGAATCTGTATCTATGTATAATAGAGCATAGAAAAATTATAATTTTTATACTGTTTTGATGATGGAATTTGTAAACTAGTATATGTTAAATAGTAGTCAAATTTTTAAATGAGTGATTTAAAAAAATGATGCGTTTTGTGTCTATTGCATTTTTTTGCAATGAAAGAAAATAAACATGAATTCAATCTTTTATATGTATATATTTCTTTTGATTTTATAGATAAAAATAGATTTTAGAATCAATGACACATCGCTGATACCTGATATACGATATATACGATAATATGTTTATTGCAAAAAAATCAGTTTTCAGTATGGCACAAATCACTAAATGAAAATAATGAGACAGGAAAATAACAATGACGGACGGTACTGCTTAGGTCTCTCTCTTATTTATTGTTTGTGAGTTGCATCCAATCCTCCTCATAACATCCTATTTCTCGTAGATCAATTTTAAAAATTATTCTTTCACGTTCATCTCGGTCTCCTCGGGGGTCTTGTGCCTTTCGGCTTCCCTATAAGCACTCGAAGTGCTGCTCTTTCATTTCCCATACTAGCTACATGCCCAAACAACCTAGTATTCGAAATTTAATCACTCTGGTAATGTTTGGCTGCCCGGATAGCTCGTATATTTCTTGGTTATGAAAATTCTCCATTCTCTAGAAATAGCATCTGTTTTTCCCCAAAATAACTTTCTAAGCACTCTATTCTGAAACACTATAAATCTATTTTGTTCCCGCTTAATTATTCCAACGTTTCGCATTCATATACAAGTACTGGCATTATGATTTTTCTATATATTTCTAATTTAGTCTTTCGCAATAGTAATCATGATATTAGTAAGTTATTTACCGAATAGAGGCATGCAGTCTAGTAGTTAGGGCAGGGCGGCTACTGCGCCAAAACGGTTACTGTGCTACTTATCGGCGACCTATTATACCGACAGTGATGGTTCCGTTTTACAATGGGTCTGCGCCATGTTTGCATGGGCGGCCCATGCTTTTCAGCGCCGCGACAGTGCGCTAATCTGTAGTGAGTGTGGAATGTATGATTGATAGGTGGGTTGAGAAGGAATTTATAAATAAATAGACTTAACATTTGACTTTAATATTCTGGCTTTAACATTCTGTTTATTCGAGGCTTTAAATAAAGTACGATATAGGAAATTAGGATAAAAACATGAACACCTGAGGTTTATTCAATTTATATTACAATTGTGTTGAGTGCCAGCTGCGCAAACTCGCAGCACGATTTTGTAAGTGCTGTATCGAAACATAGAATCAGTGATAAATCTAAACTAGCTACGGTGAGCATGGCGGTAAGGTGAGAAACGGTATATGTTTGAGAGAGGAAGACGGTAGTATTCAGAGACACGAATTCTACAGAATATATGACGGTGAAATACGAATACAAATGGAAGACACGCGGCGCGATGCTCGACAAACGCACGCGACGCTAGATTTCCAATATATATATATACTTCATAAGCACAATAGTATTGTGTGCAACTTACTCTTTTCAAAATCCGGTGTGGCCTCCTTAAAAAGCGTACAGTAAAAGTTGGTTGGTACACACGGAACGAGAAGATCGACGGGAAAATCGAAGTACGGAAGCTAGCGTCGACCGAGAACGGCTGCAGTCGCAGAGCATGCGCCTGGCGAGGTGAAAAGTGAAGTGTATGCTGGCGGTGACGTCACGCTATATGGCACGCAGTCGACGGCTGGCAGACGGTGTTTTGGAAGTCAGGATGAGGGAGTACGACGCGGGATCCAGCAGGAGGTGCACGTCGGTAACTGCGACGACGAAGTGGAACAAAGACACGAGCTGCAAGTCACAGGACTGCGCAGGAGCTCGCTTGCTCTATGTCATCGAGGGGAAGTGTTGTGGCAGTGACTAGTGTGTGTGTGTGTGTGTGTATAGTGAGTAGGATAGTGTTATGGAGCAGAGATTAGGTCACGGTGTAGTAGAGGGTAGTATGCGCGGCTGTGTAGAGCCTATCTTCAAGCTTCGCATTCCACTTGTAATTACGTTTTTCTAATGTATGGTTTGTCGAACATCGGACTTGTACTGAGCAGCCAGTTTCGACTGTGCCTACAGGTTCGACCGACTGTTTAATATGTAACACACACAAAATGTGGTATTACAATACATATCATTATTATACTCTTACATTTAAATATATAATTATAATAATTACAATACAGTTTTTCAAACAAGCATTTTAACATCACCACTTATAGGATTATACTTTACAATACGATCATATAAAATCATACAGTAGGCTGTTGTTTCTGAAGGTATATTTTCTTTAGTTTCAAACTCGAGACGAACATCAACAACTGCGTGTTTCAAAGATTTGCTTTGCTTAGAGCAATCGATGACAATAAGCGGTGTGTAAGAAAGAAAATCTGATTTGTTTAATAGAGGATCTATACCTTTATTAAAATAGTAGGCACTCTGAAAATGTGGATACATATCATAGAGCAGTGCATACTGATTATTAGTATTATTGAGATTGAGATTACCATATGGATAATTCTGAGAGTTAAGAAAAGGCTTAAGGTTGGTAATATTACAGTGATCGAAATGACTAGCATTAATTCTACAGTGACCTTTTCTTTTTGTTTGAAAAGCTAAAACGACAAAGCGCGGCTTTACTAGCTGGTTTGATGTTTTTACTCTCCACACATGTTGTGTAGTTATTGGAAGTACAGGATACTCATACAATTCCCAAGAGCGAAAACTCATAGCAATGGGTATATCTTTCTAGATGTGACTAAAAAGTTGAATCTTACCTCTGTCTGACAGTACTACGTGAGGCATAAGCAACTCTATTCGTGAAAGCACAATTTTAAAATCTTCATACATAGGCCTTTCATCAACTTTTATTGGACTTTGTGCAACAGCATTTCAGTCCTTCTTGATCTCATGAGAATGAGTTCATGTTTAATATTTACGATAATTTTGCAATAATCCTTTGCAAAACCGAAGATCATTGATAAAGGTATGGTTATATCAAAGTTTCCATTTTCATGAGTTATTTTTACAGTCTCAGCTATATTAATCCATCCAGAATTTTCAAGAAATTTACTCTAACTTGGTAAAAATGAAATGTATCCTTTTATTACGGTAGTTAGACTAACATTCTTACATCTATCAATCTCGATAGCATTAATCTCATAAAGCGTTTCTTCAAATAAATAACAGATAGCATTATTATCAAGCTCAATGTTTGTCACTACATGGCTATTTGTCTTTACTAATTGACTGCAAATATGTAGAGAACTTTCGGATGGTAGCAGGCACAGATCTTGATGTTGAATAGATATACGAATATCATCGCTATTGTTCAATGATAGTGAGGTATAAGGTTGATGTGCATGAATCTCATAATACGCAACGGATTCATCAAATACAACTGCGGCCTGTACGCTAAGTACATCCTCCATCTTTTTGAAGTATCCAATGACAACAGCAAATAAATAAACACGTTATTTTTTTAGCTTTATCACCTTTCTTGTATGATACCCTTTTACCTTGACGTCATTTGCTGTGACTACTCTGAGACCAAGACATTGTAGAAACTGAATGTTCTGTCGTGTCAGCTGTTTGACGACTGGATGTTAACTGATTGTGTAACGACGTGATGAAAAACTTCGTGTTAAAACTAATACCCATTGTGAAGAAACCTTCTTTAAATGTAAACGAATCGTTACTACTTCATCTCGAAGGTTGACTCGATCACCGTCTTGATCTATTATACATAATTGTAAGTGATCAATAAATTTAACAGATATAGGTAAGTATATAATTTGTTTAGGAACCTCGATAATTTTGAACCCTGGAGGTACTGCAGGAAAAAATTCATGGATTCTTTTGTAAATGATCAGTTAGCCGTCACCGTGGTAGTCTTACTTCAACGAAAAATTTTTTTCTTCGCATAACTTTTTGAGAAGTTTTTCGTTTTATTACAGTTCTGTTTTGATTGAAACAAATATTGTAACCTTTTTCATGAGGTTTTAAGTATAGACCTTATCCAAAGTCAACATTTCCATTTTTTTATTATGTATTTTTTACTCATCCATTTGCTTTTAGCAGCATTCGCTTTATTCACAGCTTGAACGATAGCAGTAGCTCCTCTTGCTATTGAACCTACTGCATTAAGACCTGCGAAAACAGGAATAAGCACAGAACCTGCTACTTTAGGAACAAGTAGCATACGCGAATACTTATATTACGTTTTGAACCAAAATTCTTGATATGTTTACGAGCTGCCATTAGAAGAGATTAATGCCAGTGTGTGAATAATTACTAGGAATAATAAATTTTGCAGTTGTCTTTATTAAATTCTTCAAAGCTAACATTTTATTCTTAAGATATTTTCTCCTATTACCAAGTCCCATACCGAACTTGGATTTTACTTTCATGATATTAGTAACAGCTAAAGCAGCTACTTTCTCGAGTAAATTAGCGTCGATGGATTTTACTCGCTGCAACGCCTTTTCCGCTAATACTCGATCGGCAGCGTTTCTCGCTTGAATATCTTCACGATGCTTAGAGTAGGCTATATCGTATTCTTTGCTTGCAGCATTTAAAGGATTAATTCCAGGGTCTCTGTGAAATAATCTGTCAGATAATTTAGTACTCGGTCAACAGTACTGATAACCCGGTAATGGCGTACAAAAGACAATTTGTTTATCAACCAAATAAGAGCCCTTGTGAACGATCATGACTGTATGAAGATTTCTTCATGACTGACCTAATAGCTATAAATTTAAGCTTTTATAGCTGTAGCCTGTATTTGAGATCGAGTCTCGAAGCAAGATGGACTTTTAAGAACAATCACTAAAATTACCAGTAATCAATTTTGATGTTCTTACAGAATCACCTCGTAAATGCTATAAACGTCATGGAAACTTACTGCCAGATAGCATTAGTGCCATATTCCGTGAACCATCTAACTGTGAAAAAACTAACGCTTTATTATCTCTAATAATACATCCTGATGGTCTAAAATTTTAAAATATTCATGTTTTCTCAAAATCACTTGATCAATGAAAGTATAAATTTTTAGAGAAACTTATTGAACATCTAGATGGAATTAAATACTTATCTTTCAGATAATATGATGTTATAGTATCACCTGATGAGGCTCGCACTAATTCGATCTTCATTTTTGATTATATAGCTTGAGAAAAGCAAGATAATGATTAGACATTCTACTGCATGGGTAGACATAAAAACGTAAAGATAACGTCAACTTTTTAGTAATTTTTTGCAAAATGATATAAACTCAAAGCACATTGATAATGATCATGTGAATACAGATATGTCATATCAAAATTTTAGAGACATCTGCTCATCTTGTTGGAATAATAATCATGGTTTTCTTGTTATCGACAAAGATCAAGATATTCATGATGGTAGTTATAGAAAAGGATTTGATCAGTTTGTAATAAATACACAGTATACAGAGTGAATCAATTATTCAACTGTGAGACTTTAAACTAGCATGACGTCCGATTTCAATCAACAAATTGCCGTACTCCGCGAAGTGGAGAATGCTCGTAATGAATGATTCATTTAAGCTAATCGTTGAACCGTTGGAGAAATTAATTAATATTACTGAGACATCTGATTTTTAAGATTAAAAGAAAAATAAGTTTATCCCTACTGCTCTTAACGTGGAATTTTTTTTTTTAAAAACGTAAAAAAAGAACAAGACAATGATGATGATGAGAACATGCAGGCGGTAGAAAATGCTTACTATGAAACTCCTTTTGAGTCAGCTTTAAGAGACTCCGACTCTAATGAACTTGAAAAAACAACAAAAAAAGATGATACTGAAGAGTACCTTCAGTTATTAACTAATGGACAAATAAATTCTCTATATACAGTATATGCCGTACGTAAAATGCGTAATAATACGTTTAAGGTTGGCAACACTTCCATATACTTCGGAGAAAATCATGCAGTAGTTGGTCATGGAAAATATGATAATGATTCCGAGCTTATTAAATTATTATTTAAAACATTTTCTGATAAAAATCTGATTACTGCTAAAAACTTGAAAGTTTATTACAAAATTTTGAAGAAAACAAATGCACATAAAAAATATTATGCAGATCACGAGAGCATGAGCATTCGTGAAACATCAAGTACAACGTATAATAATTATATAAGTAAATTGGTAAATCCTAAAAGATAATCTACAACTGGTACAGGCTTACCTAATTTATTATATAAAATTGAATGAAAAAATACTCATATGGATTATGTTTATTGGGATGAGCTTGTAGATCGTCTTAAATTGCTCATAGATGAAACATCAGCTAGCAATCAGAGTGATGTTAGTGAGCTTCAATCTATCATTGAAGAGCTGCGTGAAGTTGAAATTATTTATTAGCAAGAGTATTGCAGACTTACACCTCAGTATTAAAATGAGTATCGACATGTTCGGACGACAGTTGATTCACACAGATGTAACTCGAGGACCTCCAGGCTTATGATTTAAACTAAGCAGCGATGGGCACTTTAATTTAGAAAATCGAAAACTGTGTAATGTGACTGATGTTATTGAACTGAATCATGTAATAAATTTCAAGCTGATGAAAGAGAGTGTTAAATTAGTATCCGGAAAAATATGGAAAAGTTATCACTGTTAGGAATGAGGTAGGTAGGTACACACAAATAAAAAGAGAAGAAGAAGGGAGACGTGCTCTTTCCTTCAGGCTTGGAGTGGTACTTCCAGCCGCAGAGAGAGAGAGAGAGAGAGAGAGAGAGACAGAGAGAGAGTCTCTCAAGGCACCCGAGCGGAGCTGCGTATGCGTCAAACGCACAGGGCCGAGTCGTGAAGGGAGAAAGTGCCCACATTCAGCGTTTATTCTTACAATCACACCTGTAAATTTCAACATAGCATCCCATGCAAAACCTGGGGTTGTCTAATAAAGTGCAGGATCGAGGTTATATGCTGTAACACCACATTCCGTGTGTTACTTTGTAATGCGAATGACGAGCAAGCCAGTAGGGCTTACTCTATACGAGCTATCGATACCAGCCCAATGATCGACTTACAATATCGAGAAGAAACCTGACACCGTTAGGGAAGCGTAGATTGAAGAAATGCTCTACGCAGCATCGCACTACACTCTAACCTAACCACATATCCCACAACCCTACCTTAGACCTATTCCCACTAATCCCCATCATCTTATATGCGATGATTACGCAGAGTTGAGTCCTGCGTTGACTCAAAGGGCTTGTGCAGCTCCATGATGCCTTAAGTAGCAGAAGCAGACGAGTAGGCTGCCATCCCATAGTAGACCATATAGGCTGGAGTGGGCTTGCCTTGACTGGTGTCCGTGGTATTCAATCTGTAGTTTCCTTCCGTCGCTTCCCTCCTCTCGCATACACCTAAACAAACACAGACAACAATATTTAGTACCCTGGAAGGCATGTGGTGGGTTATCGAGATACAACCTACCTTTTTGTACCCTGGAAAGCGAATATTGAGTGATCCTGGGCGGAGAGGATGCTCTTCTGGACCTCTCGGAGCTCCACGGCATACAATCTGGAAAACACACAGTGTAATTAGAGAAATGAAGAGAAGAAAAAGAATTTGGAACTCTCGTACCTGGTATAAAGTACATGTAGATGCACTGGGGCCTCTCACATGCAGTCTCGCAAGCCAACTCCTTGTCCACTTCTCTTCCATCAGCTACAGCAGCAGTCACACCATCACTCGCCTATCACATGTAACCAACGCATTATTAAAAGAAGAAGAAGGCAATATAACATAAGAATAACTGATCTTACCTAATAATACAGTAACAGCTGGAGAAAGCAGCACTCCTAGCTGCAGTATAAACATAACCCCCCCCCCCCGCCCCCACCGAGTTTATGTTCCACATCGCTGCGTAGCTGGAAGAATGCCACCTCAGGACCTGGAACACTCGACATTGCTCCACTTCGTCGTCGACGATGTCCCGGTGCACCTTCCACATAGCCACTCACTGCACTTTCTGTCCAACCTTAGATTGACATACAGCGACCATAGCCGAGCAAGGCCGACGGAGACCGAAGGGCGATGGTACTGCCGACATGGAGATGACTTGCTCACGCATCATGCGGGTCTCGGCCATTCTCGTATCGACTAGCTGGCAGTGCTCATGCGCCATATATACATATATATTAATATTCTTTTTCGATAGCCTAAATTAAATTGTCCTTAAATATTGACAAGACAGTATACATGACTTTCGGTATCTACAAGGATCGTGTTCCTGAATATATAAATATTAAGATAAAAAATATAAACCTTTGTAGAGTTGAAGAATGTAAATATCTGGGCATTATTTTTGATTATAATCTAAAGTGGAATAAACACATACAATACATTATAAAAAATACGAAATACCTAGCTTATATATTTTATAATATCTCCAAATCAATGTCTAAAGAAGTTTTAAAACTGATATACTATGTATTTTTTCATAGTATAATTAGCTATGGTATAATAGCTTGGGGCGGAGCTTACAAAACTCATATAACCTGTCTACAAAGGTTACAAAATAAAATTCTAAAAATTGTGAATAAAAATTATCCTATAACTTTAGATTACCCAATGAATATAGAACAAATATTTACATTTGAATCTCTAAAATTTCATTACAACACTCTTAAAGTTACAATAGTTTACCAAATGATTTAAAAGAACTAGAAATTAGTAATGTATACCAAAAAAACAAACTAAAGAAATAGATTAAATCCGATAGAAATTATATTATTGAAACGTACTCGAGGAGAGTACTATAGGAACTGATAATATGTTAAAGATATAATAATCGCCTAAATTAATGTTAAATTTTATATAACAAATTTTACAACACTGTTGAAATAGTATTTAAGTTAAAACAAATGTACAAAGTCATAGTTGTAATATTTCGTTTTAAGTTTAGAATTAGAATTGTAGTTTTAAATTTAGAATTATAGTTTTAAGTAGTACTTAAGTTAGATGTACTTATACCGGACCTGTGCATAGGTAACTTTGTTTACCTCTACAGGGAATTACGGGGTAGACAATACTTTGTAATTCTTTTTGGTTTAAATAAATAAAATAAAAAAATAGCTCGCTACGATTTTTGTAACTTCGCGTGAAACTCGGTGTTTCGTCGATCTTCTCGCTCCATGTGTGCCAACCGGCCTGTATTTTGCGTTCTGTGTTCAAGGTCACGGTGGACTTCTAATGGTGGAAAGAGTAAGTACATATATATTAATATTATCTTCGATAGCTCGCTGCGATTTTTGTAACTTCGCGTGAAACTCGGTGTTTCGTCGTTCTTCTCGATCCATGTGTGCCAACCAGCCTGTATTTTGCGTTCTGTGTTCAAGGTCACAGTGGACTTCTAATGGTGGAAAGAGTAAGTTGTACAGAATAATTATTGTGCTTGGTAATTGATATATATATACATATATATATATATATATATATATATATATATATATATATATATATATATATATATATATATATATATATATATATATATATATATATATGTTGGAATCCATCATCGCGTGCGTTCGTTGAGCATCGTGCCGCGCATCTCATTTAGCATTAGTAATTTGCTATCGTATATTTTGTAGAATTCACATCCCTGAGTACTAACTTCTCCCCTTCTCGAATAAACACCGTTTCCCACAATACAGTCGTGCTCACCGTAATTAGCTTTAGTTTTTATAAATAATTCTATGTGTTGATTGAACACTTGCAACATCGTGCTGCGAATTCGCAGAGCTGGCGCTCAACATCTTTGTAACTTTAATTGAATAAACCTTAAGTGTTCATGTATTTATCCTAATTTCATTTATCGCAATTTATTTTAAGCCCTGGAATAAATATAGTGTTAAAGCCTGCATATACGATGCAATAATTTTGGCTTGTTAAGTCAAAAATCATTTAAGCTCTGTTCTCGAAAATTTTTAAATATATTTGCAAACAATAAGACAACAGTCTTCATATACAGATCTAAATATTCACTAAGAGTTTGCACTTCAAACGTGTACCATACTTTTTGTCCATGTTCGTAGTCTTCATCGGATATAGGTGAATCATTGAGGATGCTGAAAAAATGATTTTTTCCAGGTAATCTCGTTTCATTAAGTTCCTCCCAAGAGCTAAGGTATTCATACAAGACCACAAGCTTTCGCGTTAATAGATCAACTTTTTCCTTTTTGACGGCTCAACATTCTGAATATATACTCTTGGAGATAAGAAGCCAATTTGTTGAGAGATGAAGTCATAAATCTGAAAGAGTTTATAAAACGAAATTTAATATCACTATTTTCTACATGTTTTGTGAAAGAAATCTGTTTTTCTTTCGTCAAAGGTAGCAAATCAATCTGTCCAGGTAAATAATTCGATACGTCACAAATAATAAAATGTGCATCATAACCTCTTACGTTATGAAATATGACTGGTATTGTCCTCGAATCTTGATAATAATTAAGATTGCAGCTAGCATATGCAGTTCCGCGATATCTTCCTTTAAGATGACAATGATCTCGTACCTTAACACTGTTATCCAGCACTTTATTACAAATATGTCAAGCGTTGGAATTATAATAATCAGATATCTGATCTGACGTAAGAATCGCTATAGGTAGCGGATTTTCATATAAATTTACAACATATATTTCTAAAAGTCTTAACTCTTCAGCAAACCAACGAGCGGAAACATCACCTCAATAAGATTTGTAAAATGATAAAGAGTTATTATAACTACACTTGAAGTAATATCTAATACTGAATATCTCATGTTTTTGAAGCGGTAACCTATTGCTGTTATTGTTAGTTTTACCATTAACCTCAATGTTCTCATTTCTTGATATTCTCTAACATGTCTCAGCAAACATTCACAATCAGCGTAAATTAACAATGGTGTTCGGGCCGTTTGCACTTGCAGCGGCCCTATTATATTTCATATTTTCTACAGACTCCGCATCCCTTCACCCGCTACACGTGTTCCGGGCTATCTAGCTTAAGTGTCCCAAAGCTGCAATTTCGCACGACGCTAGTACCGCGCTTATAAGCAATGTTAATTCTTATTTAAATTCTTGCGATTTGTCGGCTAGCGCGCGAACATTTGGTGCTTCTGAGCCGGTTATGCACGTGTCGGTGTGCTGTGTAAATTTTAATTTAAAAAAAAACCCGAATACGGACTCGTATTCCGCGCCGAAAGATAGTCGGTACTACGCGGAGAAAAGTTACTATTTCTCAGGTTATACAGTGCCTGTGCGTGAGTGCATTAAATAAAGTGCACGAACACTGCAGCATTGCGCAAGCATGTTGAGGTCGAAATTCGTTCGAAATTTCAAAATTTGAATTTCGATTCGACCTTGACCTTGTGACGGCACGATCACGCTATCGTGATGCACGTTCGAGCATGAGCCTTTGGTGCTGGAGAAGGAGAGAAAGCCTTCTCTCTCTCTCACTCTCTCGAGCGACATGCTGCGCTGCACTCTGCAGTTACCGACCGAGCGCTGCGCGTATCTACGGAGTGAGCACATGGCCTATGCTTCGCTCTGCCCTTAGCTGCAGTCACGCTGTTTGCCGCACGGCCGGTGGGGCGACATAACCTCGCCGTCAAAACACAGCGAGGTGCTTCCGAAGCTGCTGCCTCCCAGTGCTGTCGACCTGGACGGACAACGAACCGAGCAATCTTCGAGCAACTGCACTCAGAGACTAAGTAGCATCTAATCTCTTTAATTATGTACATATATCGCAATGACACAGTGTACTACCACTGCTTCTGCCAGAGACATCACTTGCTTCATACCTCTCAGACAGTGATTTTGGTCAGCAAGCTCATCAAGATTATGTAGTTTAAGCAACACATAGCCATCGCTGCAAATGTCTTGCTTCGTTCATCTAAGAGCCATTTACTTAGCTTTTACTTTAACCTTAAGTTTATTAATTATCTAATTTAAATTTAAGGGCATACTATGAATCTAGCCTCGCTACAAACCACACCTGTCATCGAGCATCTTCCTTGAAAAGGCAGTCTATGCTCAGCAGTAGGGCTTCGACATCAAGCTGTAAAGGGAACATTGGAGCTCGCTTTCCTCCAATATATGGCAAGCTGCTCGATTCAAGGCATGTGTCTAACCTCAAAAAGGCTGCACCCTTAAGAGGTTCTCGCTGAGGACCAGGCTGTCTAGTCGAACTTCGGGAAGCTAACCCGAGCAGCTCCTAGCTCTGCTCCTCCACCGATCAGCTTATTAAGTGTAGCAAGTAGCTTCCGCTACTCACTTATTATTTTTATTTTTTTTGTTTTTAAACTTTATGCTGCAATCCATGCAACTCTACGATGTTACATAGCATTTCCATAGAATGCTAATGCATTTTGCTTCTTTCAGCAAACCTCTTCCTCGAGTGCTCTCCACAGGACTCGAGCTGAAATGCCCTTGCCATCTACCATCAAGGACATCGACCTTGGCAACTTTAGCCAAGCACCTGGCTCACCTGGTAGCCAGCAGGGACACTCATCGTCTGGTTATGAGGCCCACCGCACCAGGACTACCGCCTAGCTGCGAGGTCCTACGACATGGCACCTGCCATGCACCCTGGTCCACCTACCAGCCAACACTCTCGTCGGCTGTTTACGAGGGGACCAACGAGATCAACGCCACGCTGCGGATCTGCTCCTTGGCAATCTCACTAAACTCCAGCTGCAAGGACACCGGAGGCTACGCCGGTGTACTGTGCACCCTGCGCTGTCGCTGGCGTCCCTTCACCCAGCAGAGGACTTCGACTGCTCTTGAGAGTGGCACTCAGTGCACGTGGGGCGGTACTGCACAGCTCAGCCGTCAGCATCATGTCCAGCGAACTGTGCGCATAAGCGCTGTCGCTAGACTCTACTGCAACGGGCTCGAGTCGCTCTCTACAGCGACACTCGCTGCATGGAGGGCGGCAACGTTCCACTCAGCTGCCATCATCACCAGCAGGTTTTAGCTGCCTAATCTGCGAGGCCACATTCGTCACGGCGGGCGGCACCGCTCCGCTTAGCCGCTCGATTTACGCTCGAGGGGTCGAGCACCACCATCTTCGTCGCCAGTCTGTGGGACAGGCTATAACGTCGCCTGCCAAGCTGCACCTTCTACAGGTCCTCGGCCGGCAACGTACTTGCCCGCCTAGACTAGGCGGCCACCATCGACCTGGCTGTGGTCCAGTCAGCAGCTGCTACCAAGCAGCTCCCGCGTTCGTCCTCGGCGGGCGGACCGTCAGCTGACCACAGCTACGCTGTAGAATCTACGCGTCTATAGAGGAACAACGCTCTATCGTTCTTCATAAAGGCTCCAGCTACTACACGAAGAGCTCATGAAGACCTCACGAAAATTGTACACTTGACTTTTACATACACATCGAGCCACTTTACTTCTCTGCTTTCTCTATTCACTCTGCTACCCGCAATCTTTTTAAAAGTAAAATCATTCTGTTCTTCTTTACTTTCTCTCTTCTACACATTTTAGCCGCTTAAGTCGCCTACTGTATCTGTCCCTTCGTTGGGGGACTGCCCTTCAGTTGTATTGCCTTACGGCGAAGGGCTGAGAGCAGCCAGCTGGTTGCCTGCCACCCTGATCTCCAAGCTGCTCTAGCTAGCAACAGTCAGGGCTCCACGGTGGACAGCCAACCTTGTCATACAGCGACGTGACTTCAGTGGCAGAAGACAAACACCGTCTTCACGCCTACTACCTATACGCTATCTCCTTCTTTCTCTAACTTCCTTCTTCCTGTTTTTAACTATTGTCGTTGTTCTACTCACAACGAGGCGGGCGGTATGTTCGGGCCGTTTGCACTTGCGGCGGCCCTATTATATTTCATATTTTCGCGCGCACTGTGTTTCCCACTCGCGCGAGAACTGAAGCGCTCGCTTGCACGATTTCTTGCGAGAGAGGACACTAGTGCGCGCTTTCTCCCACTTTCTTCCTTCCTAATTTCCGCGAAGCGAGATCAAAAACCAATTGTTCTTGCTGAGCTCACTCTCTCTTCCGGCTTGACCGCGACTATGGCAAGTTCGGGGCCTTTACGCGCATCGCGGCGCCTGTTTTCGTGACCGCGTGTAAAGTCTACTTTCTTTTAATTATACACTAACAAGTACATATTCAGGCAACATGTAAATAATTGATTTTAAGAGCAACAATAAATGCTCACTTTACTTTGTGATATTAATACTAATCTCAGTGTAACCCTATTTAAGCTCCTACAGACTCCGCATCCCTTCACCCGCTACACGTGTTCCGGGCTATCTAGCTTAAGTGTCCCAAAGCTGCACTTTCGCACGACGCTAGTACCGCGCTTATAAGCAATGTTAATTCTTATTTAAATTCTTGCGATTTGCCGGCTAGCGCATGAATAAATGGTACCATGGATGAGAGAGAGAGAGAGAGAGATGAATTTATTTGTTTATCAATAAACAAAAAAAACTGTATAGGCATTTACATAAAATATGTCACATAGTTGCAGAACTTCAGGGTATGCTGGACAGGTACATATATATCACAGATTAAAATAAAGTACGTAATCACATGATGTAAAATACGTATCGCCTCAATTTTTAAAATTATTTAAACGTATCGCACGCAAACTGTCTCACATAGGTACACTAATAAATAAATACGCATACACACACACTTATTGTTCGCGTTCGAATTACATACGTTGTTCCTATTCAATGTATCATATACTCGGTAGCTAATTTGAATCTATATGTTAACTCCGAAGGTTATTGGTCTTCGCTAATTAGCCAATCAGGACTCGCGTTAGAAATTGCTAGATTGGTGGAGCGTCGATTTTGCTCCAACTCTCTTGAGCACCTGCCAGTTGCTCTGCGGATCGCCTAGAGGAAACATCCCCCCTCACCTCGGTGTAATTGTTAAAGGGCAATAAACATTTTTATTGCCAGATATACCTCGTTTCTACTTTATTTTACCTGATCTGGAACATTTTGGTCCATCGAGCCTTCAGTGATTAGGAACCGACGCAGAAAAGTGAATTTCTACCGTCGGCATTTTTTTCGGAGTAAAGCGCGCGAAAACCGGCAGCACCCATATTCGGTACGCGGCGCAACACGTTTCGTGCAGCGTGAGATTGAGTCTGTAATCTCTTCAAGCGTTGGAGTAAAAAACGTTTAAAAAAACAACAACGGTTACGTGTTGTTGCTCCGAGATTTATTGGTGTGGATTGGGGGGAACAAAGGAGTTCTCGTGTATGGAGAACACAGCACGGTACCTCAAGGCATTGTTCACTTGAGAACAAACAGAGTACTGCAGCACCTACAAGGAGGAAAGAGGAAAGTCACCAACTGGACCAGGCGATCCGCAGGAAGAGGAGCACCATCATCATCATCGTCATCGTAGTGGACGAGTCTATTGGGTGGTGAAAGGGGGACGAGGCATTGCAACGTCCCGGCCAGCGGCGGATGAGTCCAAGTTGGACAAGACGGGTGGCAGCAAATTTGGGCCTCCCAATGGCCGTCGTATCCAAGCAGAGGTATAGTAATGGGGCTGGCCATCTGGCGGCGGCAGCCTATACATCGCGTGAGTGCCACGGACCGCTAAATAGGGCGAAGCTGCGCGGATACGCGTACTGCGAATACGCGAAAGACTTTTAAAGCGTTGGATCGCGAAAACTACACTGCGGGGACGACGTACTACCGGTGCGCGGGTCAACAGAGTGCAGCAAGCGCGGATCTAGGCGCACAAACTGCAGCAGCGGCTCGAGTAACGGCTTATTGACGCGCGAGGCGATGGTAGCAGCAGCAAGTCGAGGCGGGAGACAACGTCAACAGCGGCGCTTGGCAGCGGCAGCAGCGGCGAGCCGAGGCGCGGGGCAGCGGTAGCAACAGCGTGTCAAGGTGCGAGGCAGCGGCAGCAGCGGCAGCAGCGGCGTATCGAGGCGCAAGGCAGCGTCAGCAACAGCGTCTCGAGGCGCGAGGCAGCGGCAGCAGCCGCGAGTCGAGTCGCGAAGCAGTGACGGCAATAGCTACAATCGAGGCGGCGAAGGAAATGGTTGTGCTTGAAGAGGCGCGGCATGCACGCAGCACACAACGGCAGCTGAGTCAGCGAGAGGTTAGGTGCCTCATGGTGAAGCCTACGACAGCATCGCAAGGAAGCAGCGTCGGGGCGGCCATGGCTACATAACCTGTAGCACCATACTGAGCCTCGCATTGGAAGAAGCAGCGAGCTAGAGGCCACAGCAGAGGCGCACGGGTCCACGACAGCTGAACGAAGCGGCAGCTATAGGCGGCCAAGCAGACACAGCTGGGACGGGGCAGCAGCGACGTGCGTCAAGTAGAAGGGAGCACTGGCAGGCAATTACAGCTTTAACACTTCAGCTTTAATAAGGTTGAGTCGTTCCATATATATATTTGCTTCTCTGATTTGCTTATTGATTATAATGCTTTATATCTCTGATCTGTTTGTTGATTATAATGCTTTATATATTTCTGGTCTGCTTGCTGATTATAAAGCTTTATACTTCTGGTCTGCTTGTTGATTCTCTTTTATAATCGTGTCATTTTCGTTTTTCTTTTTCGTCTTTTTCTTTTTTTTTTTACAATAAAAAAAATATAATATCTTGCTTATCCTATACCCTACCCTCTCCATACGCTTTGCTCATAGACTGTATTCTGTAGTATAATGTACGATATTTTGATTTGATTGATCTTTATGCTTAAGTATATTGAATATATTTATGTACAATCAAATGTGAAGCAGCTGATCCGGTTCTCAAGCCCATGCAGTGCGAGGCGTTGAGTACGATTTTTTTTCACGCTTTTTAGCATTGCAAAGCAAAGCGTGGTTGAGGAGCAATCATCGGGGTGGACAAGCAGAACGCAGGCTGGCGCTGCTACTCATATGTGTTTATACAGCCGTTTAACATTACTTTAAGCAGAATTGTATTTTTGTGAACAAATACTGGTAATTTTGTCAAAGGATTTGCATCGTACTCTATAGATACAGGCTTGTACTAAAAAACTTATGGCCTTTCTGGGTTTGATTGGGCTTCGATGGTATGAGCAGCTGCTATGAGGAATTCTCATTGATCAAATTACTATTTTGAATTTCATACAACTTTACTTTTCTTCTAAGGCAAGCAAGCAATCCTAACCTACAATTTGTGACAGGTGAGTTGTGTTGATGCTGTATTATTGTTTTTGATTCGGCTTTGATTAGAATTGATAGTTTTCATTTTCTTCAAGTATCATGGCTACCATTGATAAGCAGATGAGATTGTTTCACAGAATATACATGATATACGAGAATTGTAAGAAATTAGGTACGGATTTCATGATGGAAAGAGGTTTGTACAGCTCGCATTAAATTATTGCAAAGTTTATGGAATAAATTTGATGATAATCATGAACTTCTTCTGGATGATGATGAAGTAGATGCCGAAGATGGCTATTTTAAAACCAAAGTCAACGATAAGCCAGAGGAAAAGTACGCACTCAACCTAGGATTCTTGAGAGATTATGTGCTCCGGTTAAAAACCACTAATGCAGCTGCGTCCCCACAGCTTATTGGGACCCCAGCAAAATCTGGATTTCTTTAAAGAGACAAACAGTTTTTTCAAAGATTCTCGTTTTGATTTCTCTAAGGAAAATAATGCCCATTCCAAAAGTAGATACGTCAAATCGGTTTATTTGGCTCAAGAAATCAAGGCTAAAAGTTCCTGTCCTTTGTGCAAAGGAGCACATTATATCCTTACTTGTGGAATATTTCAATCAAAAATCCCTTTTGAGAGGAAGCAGCTGGCCATGAGGAAGCATTTATGCTACAATTGTCTCTCAGATCATATGGTTCAAGATTGTAAGTCATCGAAATATTGTCAGCATTGCTCGGCGAAGCATTATACTATGCTTCACTTTTCTAATAGCGCTTCAAAGGCAAGTCCAGAGAATAAACCACAAGCTGCTTCTGCAGCTGGGTAAGCACAAACTAGGACTAATCATTTGTCAATAGTAGCTCCATCCGTATCGATTAATACTAGTGTCGAAAATAGAGTTAGAAAAGATTTAGTTAGCTACGGCTCGTTTATCAGTTCAAGCTGAAAATGGGAGGCAATGCCAGGCTCGAGCATTGATCGACCAAGGGGCCCAATCATCGTTCATCACAGAAAAATTGTGCCAAAGTTTGAAGCTTAGTAGAACGCTTGTCAGGATGTCGTTCACAAGCCTTGGAGACAATACGATTGTGCATTGTGCATTGCAAGAGAAAAGATAAGGCGCCGATCGCCATGAAGACTCTGCTAGACTGGATCGTTTCTGGTCCGACGCCATTGAGCGGGATGCAACGATTTCGGCTTGTAGTACACGTATTAACGGCCGACAGCGACCTCGACGCCCTTCTCCGTAAATTCTAGGAGATTGAGGAGCTACCACAAAAGGAGAAGTTCCTCACGGAGGATGAGAAGCTGTGCGAAGAGAACTATCAAGCAACGGAGTCGCGTAATGTTGATGGTCGCTATGTGGTAAGATTACCCTTCAAAATTAATACTCCGACCGAATGGGAAGGTTCGTACAGTCAAGCGGTCCGTATGATGTATAATCTGGAAAAACGGTTTGAGAAAAATCCGGATTTGCATAAAGCCTACGTGGAGTCGATGCAGGAATATGAGGAAGCTGGTTACATGCGTCGCGTATCAGCTGATGAGACAGATTTAGAAAAGTATTTCTGTAGACGTTGTAGTCGTGTCTGGAGCTCCCCTGACACGTCAAGAAGAACCACTGAGCAATAGTCTAAGTGAGGCAGTACCAGTGCACATTCCAGCTGCTTCCTCAGTATCTCTCTGGTGCTTGAACGGAATAAATTTGAGGCCAGGGTAGGGTTTTACACTTTCGAAAAATCGATTTCTTTTTTTTGCTTTTTCTTGTAGTATAACATCTTAAGAATGTTTTCCCAAAATTTCAAATCGATCGGAGCAAAACTCAGAAGTTATAGACCTTTTAGTTCCTTATCCTCGAAGTGTAATCGCAGCAGCTGCAGGCGCTCGAAAACGAAGCGCGCAGCTGAGGAGCAGGTATACAGTTTATTCTCTCTGTGATCATTCTGTTCCGATTTCATGTTTTGAAAAGGTTGTATTTAGTAAGGAGAAGCAGTTGAAGCCTTATATACATGCTATATACGTGTTTATATTTCGAAAAGAAAGAGAAGCGTCAGTTGACCGTTGAACCTTCGTTCGATCGCGTGCCACGCAGTGACTTTATAATAGTGCTCGTGAAATTGTTTCTTTAATTATAAAATGCAGAGAAATTCAAAAGCTTCACGAGAGGAGCGGAGTAGCTCGAGAATTTATTTGAGTAGACCGAGAAAAAGGCCTAATCTAATGGACAAATCCGATGATACAGTTACGACTAAGAGTGCGTCATCTAAAAAAATTAACTTGAATACGAGTGACAGTGTAGCAGAAGATACTGAAAAACATTTCAGAATTATTGATTTTTTACAAGTATTTTCTTCAATTCAAGTGTAGTTAAGTGTGCTGAATGCGATAGAAAAGTTGTGTTTCAATGTTATAAAAAAGAAGGTTTTGGTTTTGAGATACAAGTGAAGTGCTCCAATTGCAATCCACGCTACATACCGTCAAGTGAAAAAATTGGTCACCGCTACGAGATTAACACTCGATTTGCCTTTACAATGCGTGCATTAGGTTTAGGCCTAGCAGGGTGTAATAAATTCTGCGGCTTAATGGACATTTCAAGTCACTTTTTATCCAAAACATCTTACTTAAGTAATATATCCATGATCGCAACTTCTGTACAAACTACTGCTGAAAAGTTTCTCCTTTCCGCTGCACAAGAAGAAATAAAAATAACGAAGGAAAATTCAGAATCTGATGTTTTGACCGTTTCGGGAGATGGGACCTGGCAGAAGCAAGGTTTCAGCTCTTTATATGGTGTAACTTCGTTGATAGGCTACTGGACTGGCAAGGTAATTGATATTCAAACTAGCAGTTTATATTGTCAACAGTGCAAATTATGGGAAAAAAAATTAAATACGGCTGAGTTTGAAGAATGGCATGAAGAGCATGTAAATATCGGTGAATGCCAAGCCAACCACGCGGGTCCATCAGGAAATATGGAAGTGGGAGCAGTAATAGACATGTTCAGCCGCTCCGAAGAGAAGTATGGAGCAAAGATTGGTAATTATGTTGGAGACGGAGATAGTAAGACGTTCGGTAATTTAGTCAAAGCACAGCCATATGGTAAAGATTTTGATATTAGTAAAAAGGAGTGCATCGGACATGTGCAAAAAAGAATGGGGAAACGTTTGCGTGACCTTGTTAAAAATACTGTTGAAGAAACAGTCGTAAAAACAGGAAAAAACGCTGGTAAAAAACGTAGGAGTAAAGTCCTTGGCGGTAAGGGAAAACTCACCGGAAAAATGATCGACAATTTAAGTAGATACTATGGAGCAGCTATAAGACACAATTGCGATTCGGTGCAAAAAATGAAAGATGCCATCTGGGCTACCTACTACCATCAGCAGTCGACAGACGAAAATCCTCATCATGAAAAGTGTTCAAGCGGCGAGACTTCGTGGTGTCCTTATAAAAAAGCTTTGGCCAAAACGGGGGTAGAAAACGTTAAGCATGCATACTCTCCACTTCCACAAGACGTTATTGAAGCTCTAAAACCAATCTACGAAGAGTTGAGCAACGACGAACTCTTAGAATGATGTGTCGGAGGTTTTACCCAAAACGCCAATGAGAGTCTTAACCAGTTGATTTGGAAAGTTGCACCGAAAAAGTTACCTGGTAGCAAACAACTCGTAGAACTGGCATCGTATATAGCTGCAAGTACGTTCAATGAAAGAGGCCAGGATTTTGCGTTGATTGCAAAAAAAAGAAGCTGAGGACAACAATGTTGCAGCAGGAAATGTCCTTTATGGAGCTGGAATCGATGACTCGGTGTAAGTTAAAAAAAAAAGATTTTTTCTTAACTTTTTCATGCTTAAAAACTTTAAACGCGTTTTTCTCGAAACCACTTTTCCAAAGTCCGTGATCATTGTCATTTCAGAACCGTTTAACCGATTTACACCAAATTTGGTATACAGTTTCTAGGTATAATAAACTTCCCTCGAACGGTTCGTATAAGATTTTTTTTTGTACATTAAGGGTATTTTTCACCCCTAAAATGACGAAAATTTTAGTTAAAAATCGCAACTTTTGATACAAACCGTTGGAGGGAGGATTTAGTGATGTTTTAATTAAATTTTACCGAAATTTTCGTTACAGGTAATTTTGGCCGAGATACAGTGATCACCGCAAATCATCTTTTTCAAAAGGCGTTTTGGGAAATGCTCCGTCACCGGCTTATTTGCCGACATAATTGCATGAAAAAATTTGAGAATATTGTTGAAATGATGCTTAAAAGTGTACAAAAGGTTTGAATAAATTTGGTCAACCCAGTTCTCTAAAAAAAATTCGCAAAATCAGTGTTTTTTTTTTTAGCATGAAAACCCTACCCTCCCCTTAAGCTATACAGAGCTCTATTTACTTTTCTACTGACCGCATTCAGTTGCGGCTTCCATGTTATCCTTCCGTCCATTACCACGCCGAGGTTGGTGACTGTATCGACAAAGGGAACGTGTACGCCGTTCTGTATCTCAATGCCTTGCAAGTCAAGGTTCTGAACCTGTTTGATGTTGTGATCAGATACAAAAATGATCGCCTTTGTTTTGCCGACATTGAGGCGCAGGCCAGCTGACGTTGCCCAGTTCGACGCTGCTCGTGCTACAGCCGACATGCGATTGATACCATCACGAAGACCTCTCAGGGTCACTTGTGTGTAGGTTTGCAGGTCGTCAGCGTAAAGTATGTGTTCTACACCATCTAAGTCTAGTGCGTCTTGTAAGTCGTTTATGTACAAGCTGAAAAGTAGGGGTCCCAGGACTGAGCCCTGTGGAACGCCAAGATTGGTGGTTAGCCAACCTGAATCCCCGTTTGCGTTTGTGACGACTTTCTGTCGTCTCCTCATAATATATGACTTAAGCCACAGGAGAGCACTCCTAGAGAATCCCATGCGCATCAGCTTACGCAGCAGTTTAGTGTGTGAGATGGTGTCGAATGCTTTGCTAAAATCAAACATCAACAAAATAGTCAATAGATTTTTGTTGTTGTTAATGCCTGATCTTATGTCTTCCGTCAGTTTTAGTAGTGCTGTCTGTGTACTGTGATTCTGTCGAAAACCAGTCTGCATCGGACCTAAAGTATTATTTTCTCGTAAAATGTCAGTTATTTGGTCGTGTACTATTTTTTCAAGGACCTTAGAAAGGAAACTCAGTAGGGCAATTGGTCGGAAATCTGACACCGTAGATGGGACAGGCTTCTTCTTCAAAGGCACCAACTGAGCTCCCTTCCAAGTTCCCGGAAAAATGCCACTGGACAGAGAGGAGTTAAAGATCTTAACAATATGATCTCCCACAAACGGAAGAGTCTTAGCCACTATACTTTGGCGAATGCCGTCTTCTCCTCTGGCCTGTGATGAGAAGTGGGCAACAGCCAGGACCACGTCCGAGAAGCTGACCTCTCGGAAAACAAAGTCGTCATCACTGGCAGTGGTCAGGACGTCGTCAAGTTCCTCATCACCCTCATTTTGGGAGATCGACACCCCTGCAAAGCTGGCATTGAGCTCTTCCGGTGAGAAACCATGAAGCTCCTCTCTTGTCTTTGGCAGAAGGCCCAGAGCCTTGAGCTCTTTCCAGATATCGTTCTTATTATCAATCGCTTCAGAAATTCTATTTTGTAAAAATCTTTCCCTTGTTTCCTTCGTTCGTAATTCAGCTTCAGCTGCAAGGCCCTGATACTCCCGCCACAGTTTGTCGTCTTTGGTCCGCGCATAGCGTCGTCGTACGGAGTAACGTTTTGTGTAAAGATGTATTAGTTCAGCATCAACCCATGGTGGATTCGTTTTCTTTTTCGGTGTGAATTCTTTTAACGGAGCAATTTTATCTATCACAGCCATGAGGTTGACACTGAGGCCCTCTAATTGACTGTCAACACCCGCCGCGGGACCATCGATCTGCGACCAATCACAGTCAGCTAGGTGAGACAGGAGGTCGTCTTGCTGGATCGATTTAAAATCCCTGTAGCTGAAAGATTGAGCCACAGGGGATGCAGCAGTTTCGACCCCAATCTCGACCTCTATGATGTTATGATGACTGGGAAAAAGCGCCGGCCGATTGTCCCTGCTCAGTACAACGTCATTATTATCTGTCAAGATCACATCAATCCACGTGTGAGAATCCGTGAGATGATGAGTCGCACCATGATCAATTATTTGAAGGTTAAGATCATCAGCCAACCGCCTAACAAATTTTTCATCGGCTGACGTTCCGAGTAGGTTCGCATTCAGATCTCCCATAATAATTTTGTGACTAAAGTCTTGCGTATGTATCGTTGTGGTGGTCTGTATATTAAAGCAACAAAGACGGGGGAAGGCTGCCCTGCTGAACACTGCACATTAAATATTCAGGTATAAATGGCCTGCCATCCTGTGTTGTTCGGGAGCTGCATAGTAAATTGGCCTTGAAAGTGTTATGAATGTACAGGACCAGCCCGCCCCCTAGTTTGTTACGATCAAGTCTAAGTAGTGCGTAGTCGTCGATCTGAATGAAATCACTCCCAACATCAGGGTCAAGGTGCGACTCAGCAACCCCAAAGAGATGGTAGGCAGGACGAGCTGAAAGGTGTTGTTTAATCATGCCAATATGCCCCATCAGAGAGGTAACATTGACAAAACCTGCCCTCAGTCCCTTACAGTGAACCCCCCCCCCCCCCAGCAGTGTCTGCGGATAGTCAATTTTTTGCAGCAGTTCACGGAATAACATTTTTATCAATTACGATTTCTTTATCAACGTTTTTTATTATATTATTTACGGTTTGTGATGGTTGATTAATGGCATATGATGCCACTATTGATTGTAAATCAGCCGCAGATGAAAATTCATGAGAGACGTCGCCATCGCGCCTCTTCACCAAGAAACGGTCCCCTCTATGCCAAACATATTTAAAATTAAGTCTCATCACAAGGGCCTTGAGACTTCTATATTTAATAAAACATTCTTTTGTTAATAATTCATTTATAAAAATTTTCCCATTTATAATCCCATCCCTTGCGTCCTGGTCAAGAGCTGCGATGTCGACATCTCTAGCATGAAAGCCAGTGATTAGCTTTTTGGCTCGCATTATTTTCTCGCCTAACGCACTGCTGGAAAGGGTAACAACCCATGGTGACTGTCTACGTTCGTCATTTGTATCTGCTGATGCCGCAGCTGTCGGTTCCTCTGACCGAAGCAGGCGTGTGCCCATTATATCTATTTTTCGTGTTGATGGAAGGACACGGCACAGTATCGCGTGTGCAACGTCCACACGCTTAGAGACATCACCGTCGAAAATGTTAGAAATAATGAGCTCCGTATTACCGCTTTTAATGTTTTTACTGTGCATTGTTCCCCCATCAATCGTTTGCACCCGCGTGCTTCGTGCAGGTGATGCTGCAGCATCATCATTGTCAATATTGTTCTTATTCAAACGACTAGATGTTTTTTTTCCTGCTATTTACAACTTGGATGAACCCGTCATTATTGATATTACAATTGTCAGTTGTGTCGCTTATATTACTATAATTGTCGAGTAGATTACTATTTGTAGCAGACGCATTATTATTATTATTACATTTATTTGTACTTGTCAGAGAAACGGTATTGTTTTGTGTACTGGGGAGCACTGTGATTTGTTGGTATTCAATTTTGTTTAATATAAGTTGGTTATCTTTTTGGGTGTTTTCTACATTTCTTTCAATTTTGTTGATAGTAGTAGTATATGCAGAGGTAAAGTCTTCTTTTGTTATTATTTTTCCTATTTTCGTTATTATTTCTTTGTTCTCACTTTCAACTCTATTGATTTTATTGGTTAAGTTTTGGAAATCGTTTTTAAAAGTATTTAATATAAAATTATCAATTTTTGTTTGTGACTCAAAATTAGTCTGCTCTAGATTATCAATTTTTTCAAGCAGCGTATTATAATTTACCTCTGTATTGGTCAACAAATTGTTCGTGTCGACGTTACTATCGAGTAATTTTTTATTTTTGATTTTTAGGTTATCTATTTCTTGACAAAGCACTTGCTTCTCCTTTTTCATCTCCTCCAGCTGGGAGTGTTGTTTCGACAGTTTTTTCTCAATTTTTTGCAGCTTGGATTCAATTAAAAGTGACAAAGTATGTACTGCAAAGTATGTAGTGCCAAAGTAAGGTGCATGTGATGGTGTTGGCGGACTAGTCAAACACTATACAACTAGACATAATCTTCAGAACAGTCATATTGAATCAATACAAGATGCCAATACTTTTGTAACAAAAGTTCAATCTTATACTAATAATATTAAACTAATTTTACTACCAAAAGAAGATATTGAAGTTTTTAGACAAAATAAAATAAAAGAGTGGCTTAAGGCTCCTAAATATAATGGCATTCAGAAAACCCATGTATGGAAAGTAAATGTAGGTAAAAAGAAAAAATCTTATACAGGTCGAACTGCTCTTCATTCTTTAACAAAATTGTTAAATAAAGAGAAACAGAAGAAGAAAAAAATCAACTCAAAGAATCGTGTTAGCAGGAAAGTTAGAAAAGCAATAAAATGTCTAAAAATCATAAATTAAGGCTTTGACGTGTACAGTTCAAGTCATCGTTTAGAAAATATTCCATGGCAATTTTTGTAGACTTTTCGTCCAATGGATGACCAGTATACGCGTCAGGTTCAGAATATATTCCCTTAGTTGTTACAAGCATTCTTGCTTTGTCAATCATATAAACAGTTACTTCGGGAAATGCTGATAAAATACTAGATTTTGTTAATGACAAAGGAAGCAACGTTAAAATTCTAATTTTCTCATTGATACTGTCACAATTTTCAAGCGCTACTCGCAAGTTATTGAGTCATTCATTGCAGAAGCATTGAGTCACATCATCATGTGATTCATCCATGCAAACATTGTATGCTTCTGACAATTTTGAGCTAGTTGCAGATGAGAATGAAGATACTAGTTCTGATTTTTTTCTTATAATGTATCTTTGTACAGATGAATCATCAATACCTCTCTTCCTTTTAAGTGGCAAAACATTACCAAAAGAACTTAAAATTAAGGTTTCGTTTAAACGCTCAATCCGCTCTGGGGTGCTAGCTCGAAAATCATGGTTTTCAGTATCACTGTCCAAGTCAGTATAATTCTCTGAATGAATCGCATCAATTATTTCCTTCGGTTCAATATTTTTAACGCGTTCATAACAATTGAAGCATACATAATCCGAACTCTGCACTTCTTTGTTAGGAAAACTTTGTCGAAGAAGTTCTGCTAAATTCTCCAATTTTCTAAATTTAACAGTGGCATCATATACGTTTTTTTTTTGTGTGATTCAAAAAAGTTTCGACACTTGCGCCTCTTTGTTGAATAAATTTCAGCCATAATTCAAGAGAAATCTTAGTATGTATAAGTAATACTATATATATTAAGATAACTAGACCGGGTTCCTTAAATAAGCTAAAATAACTTACATTATCTACGTGATAGCAAAAGATGAGTTTTAGCCACCTTGCGGAGCATTCTAGTACCATGCGTTATACTCCTCTATGGTGTACACACACACATATATAAATAATCGTACACGTATTCGCCTAATGCACAGATTCTTGCTCTGCTATATACGTATAATCATTATACTTAGGGGTACATAAAATTTTTTTCTTATTTCGTTTATATCTCTTAAAAAACAAAAATATTCCAAATGTCATGTATATGACCATATAGGTATTGAGACTAGCTATCTATAAAAAAAATTGAGTCAAAAAAAAGATGGCTTTTTTGAGAAAAAAGCATTTTTCATTATTTATAAAAAATGCCATATCATCCTTGATTTTTTGTAAAAAAAATTTTGAACTTGTTAGATCGAAAGAGTATTACCAACAGCATCGAATGTGTACAGAATTATTTTCAAATATCCATAAAAAGACGAATTAGAACGATTTAAAAAGAAAAAAGTTTTCGATTTTTGAGAAACGAAATTTGAGGAATCATTTTTGAAAAAAGCATAACACATGCAATTTTGATAATATCGAAAAATCAAAAAATACGTATACGCTTATTTTCCGAGTAGAATAATATACTATAATTTGAGCTGATTCGGAGAGATAGGTGCTGTCGGCCTGCATGATTTGAGATGAAATCGGTCATATAGTATTGTTAAATAGTATATAAAATTCGAAGTTTAATATAAACAGAAAAAAACGTTTTTAACTGATGTTGAAGATTTTTAGTAATTTTTTCCTCAGTATTGAATAAGGATGTTGGTGTATTTCCTTGATAAAAAAAAAGTTAAAAATCATAGTTCAATAGTTCATGAATTTTCTTATAGAAAGAAATGTGTATAGTTTTTATTTATTTATTTATTCCAGAGTTACATATAACATTTGCTAAATTCGATACAGAGTAGAAATTATTTACACAATAACACACTATAACGCCGCAAATACTGCAGAGGGAATTGGTATTCCCTGTTCGCAAGTCCGGTTAGTTTTACTGTATTCATTACAGCAAAAACCTCCAGCCATACTAAACCGTACAATGCAAGTACCATTCATTCATAAGGATAGAATGTATCCACGTCGGACTTCCAGACATGGATCATTCCATCCTTTACCATTAATTCATACACATTTTGGTTGGGTTATGTAGATCTTCTGACTCTCCATCCCAACTCTATATAACATTATTAATAATTTATTAAAAATTTAACAGTGATATATAATCTCTCTGTAACATTTCCATATAAATCCTTATTAATTAATATTATCATTATAAATTGTGTTAAAGATTCTATATTTTTATATAGTTAGTAATAATGTGACGATTACATTATATTAATTCGCGTTAATTAAGATTACATTGCACATGCTTAAGATTCTATATTTTTGTACATTTTTCTTTGATATTATAAATATTTTTATTCTTGTAATTTAATCATTGTGGATCTTGCCGTCGTAAATTTTTCTGTTGACGCGTGTTTATCTCTTGCATATAATATTCTTTCTATGGTGTTGAGCCTAGCCGGGTAAGTAAGTCTAACAGCACAGGTAACTCTGTAATGTGGGAACATCTCTTTGTGTTGGTTAGCTGAATCACGTTTGCAGTTTGATGTAAAGACTATATCGTCAATAACTACAATATCATTATAAGATGATTGTTGTTCAAATGGACACATTAAGTTTGTGAAAATTTGTTTTCCTCTTATTCCTCTGTCAAAGTAAAAAATCGCCTTGTTCGATCCTAGGTAGTTGATATCTCCGTATGTCATTCTGTAACTTGCTGATTTGTTAATCTTCTATTCAGTTGCAGCCGTTGCTTCCGTTTTTCTAGCTTTCTTGTTGTTTTTTTCAGCCATTTCATCAATCTTGGTAAAGACCGTTTCTACTGGTTTATATTTTTCTATATTTGGATCTTTATTAACATCTAAATCATTATTTGCTCCTTTAACAAATTTTATGTATTTGATATTCGCTTTTCCGTTTTCTGTTTTGTGTGTCCATATATTTATTATTTTGTTTGTTATATTATATAGACTATTGGAGATATGCCGATGTTTGCAATTATTGTATAATTTACATTTGCCCTTAGCACAAATGTATGTTCTAATATCAAGCATTATACTATTAGCCAATACTGAGTCTTCTCTGGATCCATACATACTAATGTCCAGTTTGTTTTCAATGAGTACTGCTTTTCTATGCTGCAGTAAAAACTGTAATTTAGAGGATATTTGGCACTGGTATACACATTCATCTCGTTTACATAGCGATATAAGCCATAATTTAAATTTTTGGCAATCTATTGTCGTTGCGGTGTTTATTTCATTCATTATTTCTCAACCAATTCTGTATCTTTTTTATATTTGCTTTTTTTTATATCTAACATTTTTAGTTCATTTGGCAATTTATTAAAGACACTGATTGCTTCAATATAACTATTTTTAGTACTAACAGTTTTGTAATATTTTGGTAAAATTAATAGTTTGTTTCTTGTTTTACTCGTCGAGTTGATATACTGATCTTTAAAATTTTCATAGTTATACCGAAGACTTTCATTTGGAAATAATTGTTGTAGGTTAAGTGGAATTATTTTTTATAAAGTATTTTTATTTATAATTTTTTAAATTTTTGTTTGAACTGTTTGCAATACGTGTAGTTTGTTTTGATACGCACCACCCCACGCAATTATGCCATAACTAATAAGGCTGTGGAAGAAAGCATAGTATATCATCTTTAAAGAATTAGTTTCCATGAATTTAGAAATTTTACTAAAGATGAAAATTAGGTATCTTGTCTTCTTTATACGATATTCAATATGTTTGGTCCATCTCATATTCTCATCCAAAATTATACCCAAATATTTTACTTCATTCACTTTTTTTCGTTTTTCATTATTGATTTTAATTACAATTATCTGTGGTACACTGACACGATAGTTTCCAAAAGTTATATAAACAGTCTTTTGTATATTTAATGTTAATTTATTTAGTCTAAGCCATGTTGAGACATCTTCTAAGTATTTGTTCATTTTGTTTTCAACTTTAAAACCAAGTTTTTCGATTTTCTATTACATCAGTGTCATCTGCATAGGACAGGATGGAATTGTCTGGCATGTTTGTTAGCAAGTCATTCACATAAAGTATAAAAAGTAGAGGCCAAAGTATAGTTCTTCGAGGGACACCAGTATTAATGTTTTGAAATGTACTTACATGTGAACCTATTGTTACTTTTTGTTTTCTATTGGTTAAATAACTTGTAATTAGTTTATGCGCCTTTCCTCTTGTACCATATGAGTAAAACTTATCTAACATTATTTTATGATTTACTGTGTCAAAAGCTTTTGCCAAATCTAGGAATGTAATAGCTATGGGTTTACTTTGATCTAAATCTTCATAAATTGTTTTGGATATAGGGCTTAATGCATCTTTAGTGCCAATATTTTTGATAAATCCAAATTAGTTGTATCTATAGTTTTCAATGCCTTTGCATTAATATTATCTACACCACCTTTTTTCAGTTTTAAATTGTTTATTATCTTTATAATTTTGAAATTCGTTTGTAGGTTTTATAAAGATTGTTTTTAGATTGCTTTTAGGTAGTTCTAATTTTTTATGTTTTGATATCTTTATCTTCTTACTCAGTGTTTCTCCAAGTTTGCAATAGTACTTATTCATTTTGTTCGCAATTTCTTTCCTACTTTTAATTATTCTATTATCTTCAGTTTTCAACTGAGTATTAGTAGTATCGTTTCTGATTTTATTTTTAGCAATTTTATTATTTATACAAGCCCAGAGTTTTCTTGGCTCATTTCTATTAATCTCTATTGTTTTCCTATAATATTCTATTTTTGCTGCTTTAATGATTATCTAGAATTTTAAGAAATTTTTTGTAATTGTCTTTGAGTTCACCATTATCTGGATCATGTTTTAGTCGTTTGTATAGTATTTTTTTTTTTGTATTACAACAGTTCAATATTGCTCTTGTTATCCAGTGTTTCCTGGGGATTTTCTTGGAGTTGAGCAAATTGGGTTTTTTGAATTTAGATTATTCAATGCAAATTTTAATTTCTTTTATTATTTCCTCAATAATTTCATTTGCATCTTTAATATTTTTAAATTTTGACCAATTTATTTTTATAGCATTATTGAATAATTTTTTTTAATTATAATAATACCTGTCAATTTTTGTCTCTTTATTTGAGTTAGGTCAACCATTTTTTATTTCTAAAAATAATGGATAATGATCAGTTATGGGCACCATAAGTGTTAGTGATTTAGTGATGAGGAAGTCTATTTTGATAAAAATGTTATCAATATACGTTCCTTTATCCGTAGTTATACTTAATGGCCTTGTGGTATTTGTAAATCCTGGGAGAAAATCTTTTTCCAATAGGTTGTTTAAGACATCAACGCTGATAGCATTATAATCCTGTATATTTATATTAAAATCGCCAATTATAACATGATTCTTTGCTTAACTTTTTTGTTCTAAATAAGTTTTGAAATTCAGATTAAATTCAGTACAATTCAGTCCATGTGATCTATATAGAGATGAAATTTCTAGTTTTTTATTATCATTTAATGTAATTATAGTGTTTCATATTTTTAGTTTGCCTATTTCTATCGTTTCATTAGTGTGTATAATATTTTCTTTTACGTATACCACTAATAAAATTCATTCAATTTACCATTTACGAATTCGTCAATCGTCATAACATTTTCTAATGCGGATTTAAAAACAAGTTTTTTTAAATATATAATATATTTCCTTCAAATCATTTCATTAATACAAAAATTACATCTAATAATTTGCAATTTGATCAGTTAGTAGAGAGTTATAATTGTACTAATCCATTTAAAAAAATTCTTCTTTTAATAATATCTTTACCATGTTCAATAAAATTATATCATTATTATTCGAAAAAAATAATATTCTAAGAAGATACTTTAACTGTAAAGTTGAGTTGGTAAATGCATCGAAAACATCGCATCGATGTACGGAAAACGATACAGAGACAAGCCGCAATGTGAGGCAACTTACCAACGCCTCGCTGCCGCTGCCAGCGCTCGCCGGTGAATGCATGTTCTAATTCGCGGAAAAACAAAGAAGGGTCCCCGCGAGCTTGTCGGCATACGCGGTGCAAGGTTGTCTTTACGTACAAACCAAGCAGCGAGAGATTGTCCCTTTGCGCGTATTGATATTTTACAGTGAGTTGAATATTAATTGTATTATGCAGCGCGATTTGTAAAGTTTCAAAATGTCGAAGAGAAAACACCTTAGTGGGTCAGATAAACGAAAAATCAAAAATCGAAGAGATAAATTAGTCAAGAAACTTCCTACTGTTACTGAATATTTTAAACTATCTATCCAACAGAATCAGTCAACAGATAAGCATAATCAAAAAAAGTTAAATCTATTGGAAGTTGACGAGAACAAGAAGAATGATTCTGATAACTTAAAAGACGTGGAAAGTGTGAATCGAAATGACAACAAGTGTGATCAAATGGGCTTAACTAAAACTAATGATGAATGTTGTAACAATGAATTCGTTCAATCTCTATTAAACTCAAAAGAAACTCTCCATAAATGTGTAGAAGGCAAGCTCTGCGGAGATGAAGGTAAGTAACGTAATTGGTGTATCAAATAATATTAATATAAGTACTTTAAATTTTTAATTTACTTCACAAAATAAGTTTTTTACTGATATGTACCTTATGCGTGATTAAAATTTTAATACCTCTAAAAGGACGTTTTTATAAGTATTAAAAAAAGTTTTCTTATAACTGATTTTAAAAAAATAAAAAATAAAGATATAGCTACTTCTAGTACTTTTAGTAGTTTAGTAGTAGTGGTACAATGGTATAATTAAAGAAGGTTAAAAATAAGTTTTTGAGAATTTTTCACTAAAATTAGTTACTACATATATAAGGACTTTTAATAAAGTTCCTTACACAACTCAATGCGTCAGTCCCACTGCAGTCATCAATAAATATATTAAAAAATTTTGTTTTTCTTAAAAAATACGCATCAGAATAAAATTTCCTTTTCAAATAGTTTTAATTACAGAAAGTATACAGCGGAACATTTAAATAATCAGAAACTAAAATTAACAAAAGTTCGCAATTATGATACTTTTCGATTCTGAATAATTCGAATATTCCGCTGTGTATTTTATGTAAATAAAGCGATTCTAAAGAAGAAATTTCACTCTGATGTATATTTTTTGAGAAAAACGAAGATTTCCAATGTATTTATCAGATGGTGCCGTATGTCTGACACGTCGCCTTAATAACAAGTTGCTTTTGAAAGTTAAATTAAATCGAAAAGACTTGACTGTCAACTGGACAACTATACCTTAAGTACAAGTTGTGTGTCACTCTAAGGGCTTGTTTATAAAGTAAAGATTTATAGGTAAAGGGAAAGGTTGTATCTAGATATATCTATTTCTGTCTTCTACTATGTAAAAGTATATCTATATCTGATGAAATCTCCGAAAAAATGCACTTTTTGGAGTCCTGAAATCGCAAACAAAATTTGAATGTTCGGGTTATACACTTTTTAGGTAAAAAAATGTTCATCTTTATGTGCACAGTTATTAACTGCGCAGTAAAACCCTTTTTTTATATATATTTGAAAAACCGTAAAAAACACCTAATTTTCCTGAAAAACGTAGTCATATGTGAAATTTTCACTATTCAAATGCGTTTTTCTTCAGATTTTGACACTAAAACAAAATAGAATAGGTTTGGAAATCCGAGCATTTAAATTTTTTTGTGATATAAAGACCCCAAAATGTGCATTTTTTTCGAAGAATTCGTCATATATATCACCGACGCAACTTCGCACCTCCATATAAATGAGCCTTCAGAATGGTGCTCACTGAAATACTATACATATTCACGCACCTAAGGGAGCATCCACATACGTACTATTCTGTGATGACTTTTAAGAATCAGCCAATCAGCATCGTAGTCTACTAGTAATAAGGCACAGTAAAGTACAGAATAGCAACTTATACAGCTAGCTGATGCTCAATATTGTAGGTTTGAATACGCCCACTTTAATACGAACTTTAGCACGGTTATATTTCACTTTTCAGTGTATGTATACACTAAATTTAAATCACTGTTAATACGATTATTTAAATTTAAAATATTTTTACTTTGTTTCTTGCGTGATTTTTTCAGTTGGTATGCATTATGAATCTTCCACTTAATGAAAAAAATACTTCGGTAATCGATGAAATTGTAGCAAACATATTGAATATTGTTGCAAATAAACTTTTTGCTAGTTACTCAAGTACCGATGATAAGTATAATGAACTTTTGATTTTAGAGAATCACGGTAGTTTAGGCAAGATATTCGAAAAATTTCTAATACGTTTTGAACTTAATTAAAAATGTTGAAACATTCAAATGAAATTCAACTTAATAGCAATATATTTATGAACCTTTTATAAATTTATACACATTACATTTTAGTTTCCACATAGAATTTCATACAAAACTAAAATGTAAATTCAATAATCTAACTATTCTTAAAACTGTACATTTAAATTCCTTAATTTGTATTCTAATCACTTACAATTCCTCCAAATTTTATTTTACTTATTAAATATCCAATTTTTTTTACTTTTATACATATACATGAGAATCCCGGTCGATTCTCGTTAGATTTAAATATAAAGAATACTCTTTCAACTAATGAAAACTCAAACGTAATCGCAAGAAATTTGAATCAATTACTTGACAATGATTTGGGTACCAACGTCAGAAGCCACGTGGCTCCAATATTAATAAATGACACTTACATAGGTATGCATGTTTTATAATTACTTAAATACATAATTATATATACACTGTTAAAAAATCTAAATGATATATAAACGAAAATTTGAACAACAATTATAATTTTAATTCTGATTTTAAATTAATTTATAAATTGTTTATCATTTATATATTTTTCTTTTCAATAATACGTTATACATACGATTGATACTTTTTATAGATGTACATGAAAATCCTGCTCTATGGCCTTTAAAATTATATGAGAATGGTTATGAACGTGAAAAATATTTACAAAGGGGATACGCTTCTTTTCAAAATAAGCAATCTACGTTCAAATCGTCCAAACGACAATATAGTAAGCAGAATAGATATTTTACGTCAGGTTATTTTAACGAAATTTACAAAATGGTGAAAAATGCGAGAGGAAGTGGCTTATGTTTTCCGAATCCACTGGGTCAATTTTTTACTATGTTTGCAAATTATTCTCGAAAGATAGTGATAATCCATTCATAAAAGAAGGATTCTCAAATTGGAAGAAAATAGATGAAGTTATAGGCTCTCACGATAATAATAAGGAACATAACAGATGTATGATGGAATATATTGATTATTCCTTAAAAAAACCTAGTATAGAAAAAAGTATGATTAAAACAATGGAAAATGAAGTGCAATATTGGATAAAGGTTTTGAAAAGAGTAGTGGCAGTTACTCGGTTTCTAACCGAAAGAGGGCTTCCACTTCGAGGGAAAAATGAAGTGATAGGATTACCTAATATTGGTAATTTCCTTGGTGTTATAGAATTGATTGCTGAGTTTGATCCTTTTCTGGAAGAATACATTAAACCTTATGCTCATAAGGGACACGGAAAAATACCTTATCTTTCAATAACTATCTATGAAGAATTCATATAGTTGATGGGTAGAAAAGTAATGAAGCATATCATAGATGAAATTAATAAAGCAAAATATTGGGGTCTTGTTGTAGATTCCACTCCGGATATCTCTCACGTCGACCAGCTATCAGTTATTTTTTGTTATTACCTCAATGGACACGTTTATGAACGTTTTTTTACTTTTTTGCAAATCAAGAGTCACAAAGGTAGATCACTCAGTAATGATGTGTTAGAATTACTGCAGGAACACGGCATCGATATTAAAAATTGTCGATCATAGACCTACGACAACGCCTCCAATATGTCCGGGAAATATTCTGGGCTTCAAGCTTGCATAAAAGAAAAAAACGAATTAGCGTATTACGTTCCTTATGTTGGCCATTCACTGAACTTGATTGGAGAATGTAGCGTCGATGAATGTACTGACGCAGTAAACTTTTTTGGAATGTTGCAACGATTATATGTATATTTTAGTGCATCGACTCATCGATGGAACATTCTAATGAATGAAAATTCTAAGTTAACGAGTTTATCGGCGACAAAGTGGTCATGTCGGGCAGATGCTACGAAAGCGTTAGTAAAAAATTTCAATGGTATTTATACATCTTTAAAAATATTAGCTAATGATAAAGAACAAAAATGTGATACTCGGAAAGAAGCTTCAGCTTTATTAAGTCATGTCATAAAGCTTGAAAATGCTTTCATTGCGGTATTATGGAATTGTAATTTAAACCGATTCAATGTGACTAGTCAATATCTTCAAACGGTTAATATAGACTTAATTTCTGCTAATAATATGCTATTTTCATTAGTAGATTTTGTTAAGGATTTGCGGGCTGAATTTTCTAATATTGAAAAGAAAGCTAAGGAACTTAGTACTTTTGTGCATCAGGAATATTCCGATTTAAAAAAACGAAAAATTACAAAAAAGTTTTCCAATAATGAAGTGCAAGTTAATAATTTATGTGGAGTTGATAAATTCCGAATCAACACATTTTATGTGATTGTAGACAAACTCGTCGCAGAGTTGCAGAAACGGAGTGAAGCTTATGATCGTATTGTTCAGCTATTTGGCTTTCTCTCCCAGCTATTATTTATTGAAACGAATGTATTAGAAGCTAAAGTAAAAAATCTCGTACAAGTTTATTCAGATGATTTAGAAGATGACTTATTATTTGAATTGAAACAGTTTATACCACGTTTAAAATTTCAGCTTAAAGGTTTTTTCTCGAATCGTACAGATGAAATTGACAGAGAAACTGATGAAATCTTGTGCCCCTTAAAAGTTTTAAATTGGGTAGTAAATCTAGAAATGATACAAGTTTTTCCTAATACCTGTATTTCTTACAGGCTACTTCTTACAATACCGATAGCAAACTGTAAGTCGGAGAGATCGTTTTCAATATTTAAAAGAATAAAGAACATGTTTAGGTCAACAATGTTAGATAATAGACAAGATTAAGCTCCGCTTTAACAAGATTAAGCATTGAAGTAGGCTTACTTAGATCGCTCGACTTTGATGACTTGATTAACGACTTTACTGAAGCAAAATCGAGTAAAAAATATTTTTATTTTATAAACACATATAATAATAATTTATTATACAATTTTCTTGCTATGAATAAAAATTCATCAACAATTTACTTTATCATTTCGTTTTATCAACCTTTACGAAGCGATCGTTTTTTGCTGCCCTTAAGTGGGCCCCCTCTCGATATTAGCCCAGGGCCCCCCAAACTCTAAATCCGCCCCTGTGATTTCTAATAGAGACTTTAAATTTTTCCACTCGTTTAAATCCGTATTATACATATATTCTAATAAAAAATGAACTTATAATTTTTATAAATTATATTTCGCTCAGATTCTAAGATCTTTTGAAGAGTTCTGGTTTCAAATAATTCATTCGTGTATGTAAAAAAACTAAGAAAAGTCTCTCTTATGGAAATAATGACATAGTCCCTCTTATAAACTGAGTCGGTAGAGTGTCGGATTCCCACGCCGGTGACCCGGGTTCGAATCCTAGTCTCTGCCGATGGATACAAGCACCACTGTAAAAATTACATGTGCTTTGTTTACAAACACACCGCAATCCCCCGTCGTCGATTAGCACCACATGAGAGCACAAACATGGCGACGTTAAATAAAAAAAAAAAAAAGTCCCTCTATGCAAAAAAATTACTTATAATCTTTACGAGAATCTCAATCATTTCTTTGATCTTATAGGCTTAAATACTTACATTGTATACAGACAGTGGGACTTATGAGTTAATCCTTTTTTCTTACAGAGACTAATTTCATTCACTCTTTTGAATCTATATTATACGTACAATTTGATGAAAAGAAAATACTTATTTTAAAGGATAAATATTCAAAATAACTTAGAATCTTTACGAACTGTAATTTAAAAACAGTATAAGTATTTTCTTTTCATTCATTCTTGTATGTAAAAAAACTAACAAAGTCCCTATTAAGAAAAAATGGACATATGAACTTCATGAAAATTTCAATCATTTCTTTTCTCTTATTGGCTTAAATACTTACATTCTATAAAGACAGTAGGACTAATGATTTAATCCTTTTTCTTATAGAGACACTAATTTTTTTCAAATATTTCACTATTTATGTACAAAAACGAACAAAGTCCCTCTTATGAAAAAATGGACATATGATCTTTATGAGAATTTCAATCATTTCTTTCCTCTTATTGGCCCAAATACTTATGTTATATACAGGCAGTAGGACTAACATTTTAATTCTTTATTCTTACGGATACTCAAATTTTTCTCAAATAATTAATTCTTGTATTTAAAAAAACTAACAAAGTCCCTCTTATGAAAAAAAAAAAAAATGACTTATGACTTATGATTTTTACGAGAAGTTCAATCATTTCTTTTCTCTTGTTGGCCCAAATACTTATATTATATACAGACAGTGGGACTAATGTTTTAATCCTTTTTCTTATAGAGACACTAATTTTTTTGTAAATAATTCACTATTGTAAGAACAAATCTAACAAAGTCCCTCTGATGAAAAAAAGGACTTATGATCTTTATACGAATGTCATTCATGTCTTTTCTCGTAAAGGCCCAAATACTTATATTATATACAGATAGTAGGACTAATGCTTTAATCCTTTATTCTTACAGAGACTCTAATTTTTCTCAAATAATTAATTCTTGTATTTAAAAAACTAACAAAGTCGCTCTTATGGAAAAAAAATGTCTTATGATCTTTACGGGAATTTCAATCATTTCTTTTCTCTTATAGGTCCAAATACTTATATTATATACAGACAGTAGGAATTATGGTTTAATCCTTTTTTCTTACAGAGAGTCTAGTTTTTTCACTCTTTCAAATTCTATTACACGTATATTTTCGAAAGGGAAATTGGTATTCCATGAAAAAATGTCTTATAATTTTTATAAATTACCTTTGGCAAAGATTCTAAGTTCTTTTCAAGAGTTATGCTTTAAAATAATACATTCTTGTATGTAAATAAACTGAAAAATTCCCTCTTATCAAAGAAAATGACATGATCTTTATGAGAATTTCAATCATCTCTTTTCTCTTACAGGCTCAAATACTTATATTATATACAGATAGTAGGACTTATGTATAATCCTTTATTCTAACAGTGACTATAATTTTTTTCAGTCTTTCAAATCTATATTATACATACATTCTCATGAAAAAGAGAATTATAATTTTTTTAAAAGTTGTTTTGAAATTCATTTTCAAAATCTGACCTCGGATTCGGGTTCAGCGCGGCTCGAAGTTTATGAATTTTTTACCCAAAAACTAAGAGAGATACAGAAAAAACACCAAAAACAGTATCTATTTGTGTTTTCACGTAGAATACGAAAAAATTTTTTGTTTTTCAAAATCTCGATTTTTTTTACTTTTCCGTCCGCCATATTGGATCCGCCATCTTGAATTTTCAAAATCTGACCTCGGATTCGGATTCAGTGAGGCTTGGGACCCTATGAAATGTAAACAGTTTCCCCGCACCGTAGCTGTAACTCTTATGTGCACGAAAGGGTTAAAATTGTTCATTCTTGTATGTAAAAATACTTACAAAGTCCCTCCTATGAAAAAAAATTACTTATGATCTTTATGAGAGTTTAATTTTTGTATTCTAAGTACTTATATTACGCAATTAACTGTGTGTTCCTCTATTCTGCAAAGACTTATAATTTCTAAGTTAGTATTAAATATAAATTAAAAGGTATATTATTATGAAAAAATTATATTTACTTTTAAATTTATATTTACTTTTAATTTATAAGTTCTCATTACAAAAATGTATATATATATATATATATATATATATATATATATATATATATATATATATATATATATATATATATATATATATATATATATATATATAACCTTTTTATAGAAAATGTAAATAATCGTTGATGTGCAGTGTTTTAAGGCGAACGACTAAAGCTTCATTCTTAAAGAGATTGCATATATTGATCATAATGCATACGGATGAACACCTTACGTGATAATATTCAAGCCACCGTACACCTTGGGCCAGTTAACGAACGAAATGAAGACGACCAACTTGTGGCTTACTACTTTCACGGTTAAAATTAGTTAGATGGTGATATACAGTACAGTCGGCTGTAAATGGTTTGTAATGCACTTTCCGAATGGAATCCACACGATCGATTTATCGTCTGGGTTAAGGTTGGAGACAAGAAAACTTGGCTGGATCCATATTTTGATGAAGTGAGAAATCTGCAAGAGCTGGGCTGTCCATCTTTGAAACAAACTGGATTCAGGAGGCCTGTGGTATGCACTCATCACCCTGAAGGTTGAAGGGAAAATTGCGCTGTTCAAAACGTTACAGCTCTATACCACTGGATTGAGCGTAAGCGACAACTGGAAGTTCGACATATGAGTATAGAGGACTTGTTTGAGTTAACCACACTTACACCACCTGAGTCTACTACAGACTCTGATATTTCTTCATAGAAAATTGAGGTGTGCAGTTATATTATTTATCATTTAATGCTTTTTTATTGAATATAATAATCTAGCATTAACGTTTTTTTCTTTTACAGCGATTGATTTAATAAATGAAGTAGTAAATACATCATCTATTAGCGGGCCAAGGTATTTAAACTCGTCTACTTTTTGAAAGTTTTTCCCGAGACTTTCAAGTCGGTATCAGCAATCTCAGGCCCTGCTCTTCTAGTGACCATTGTGACGCAGTAAACGTCGCTTAAATTAACACAATTACACTACCAACATTACGGGAAAAGTCAGCCAATAAGTTCACGCGCGAGTCTAACTACACTCGAGCTAGCTAGTAGTAAAATATTATTAACGGGGTTCATTTTCGCGTTTTCCGAGGTATACGAGGGAAGGGGCCGCGCACACTTATAACACGGCCAGCTGTCATTCGGCGGCTGTCATACACGGGGGCACAGGACACCGTGCCTAGATGGTGCATCGCGCACGCACCGCACACCATCAACCAGTGCCCTGACAGTGCACTGCATTGCCCTGCACACCACTACGGACACACACACCAGCACGACGAGACAAATGAGAAGCCGCAGCTAGAAAACTCCAAGAAGAAGAGCACCAGCAGGGACCCTATTGAAGCTGTGATATGATAGTGATGAGAATGAAGAGGGGATCGCTTCACAGTGCTCCATCGCTGTTCACCGTTGGGTGCGTCCACACTCGCACTTACGCTATAGTGCATGGTAGTGCGTTCGGAGTCTCGGGACGCCTACAGACGGTTGCTGGCGACCGCTTAGACTCGTTTGCACTTGCTCGTACAGACTCGCGCGCGACTTCCTAGAAAAGCTGCAATACAAAAACAGACGAGTCCGATGCTAAAACTTGTGCACGATATTACTAACTTGTACATCTTGAATAATATATGTTAGCTCTATATATGTGTATGTATGTGTGTGTGTGTGTGTGTGTGTGTGTGTGTGTGTGTGTATGTGTGTGTGTGTGTGTGTCAGAGAAAGGGCGGTATTATATATATTGGTGGTTCCATGTCAAGTGAGCATGTCGAAAAATAAAAATGTCTAAAACTCTACAAAAATGTTGGTATGTGTACACATAGTATGTAAAAAAAATGTCAGACCCTAAGGTGTTCTATGTCAAGGGACATTAAAGGTTGAAAAATGTGTTTTTTTTTAAAGGCATAGTGCGCTTCTTACACATAAGAATTATACACGTAATTATTGTGCACAATTTAGCATTGGTCAAATATATCTATATATAATTTGACCAATGCTAAATTGTGTACAACAATTACGTGTACACTTCTTATGTGTAAGAAACGCACTATGCCTTTTTAAATATGTTCAGATTTTGCCAACATTATCTGATTTTTAACTCAAAAACTAGGGACTTTCGAGAAAAAAGTGTAAGAACATTTTGTGTTCAAAATAAGGTAAGAAATCTAAAAAAATATGTATTAGTCCCTATTATGATATTTTGTGATCTCATGCATTGTGATATATTATAATTCTAAGATTATAGAAAATCGCCACAATTTTTTTAAAAATAAAAGATCTTAAAATTTAGTTTTTCATATTTCCTCTAATTCAAGACTAGTCAGAATATGGTCTCAAGCTGAATATAGTTTTTGCAGAATTTTTAAATAACGCACTTTCTTTGGTATTTCTATTGTGTGACTGAAATGAAAAGCCACCATTTAATAGTTATACAGGAATTATATTTAGCTCGAGATCATTTTGCATAAGGTTTAGAATGAAAGTTGACATGAAATACTAAAATTTAAGATTTTTTGATTTGAGAAAGGTGATGGCGATCAGCTAGAATTTGAGTATTATAATATATCACAATACATGGGTTTATAAAGAACAATTACAGAAAAAAGTGTACTATTTAAAAATTCTGCAAAAATTATATTAAACTTGAGACCATAATATAACTAATCTAGAATTAAAGGAAATATGAAAAACTCAATTTAAAGATTTTTTATTTTGAAAAAATTTGTGGCCTTACCTTATTTTGAACAAAAAATGTTCTTATACTTTTTTCTTGAATGTCCCTAGTTTTTGAGTTAAAAATCAGACATGTTGGCAAAATCTGAACATATTTAAAAAAATACATTTTTCAACCTTTAATGTCCCTTGACATAGAACACCTTTGGGTCTGACATTTTTTTTACATACTATGGGTACACATACCAACATGTTTGTAGAGTTTCAGACATTTTTATTTTTCGACATGCTCACTTGACATGAAACCACCCATATATATATAATACCCTCCTTTCTCTTATACACACACACACCCGCACATACATACACATATATAGAGCTAACATATATTATTCAAGATGTACAAGTTAGTAATATCGTGCACAAGTTTTAGCATCGGACTCGTCTGTTTTTGTATTGCAGCTTTTCTAGGAAGTCGCGCGCGAGTCTGTACGAGCAAGTGCAAGCGAGTCTACGCGGCCGCCAGCAGCCATCTGTAGGCGTCCCGAGACTCCGAACGCGCTACCATGCGCTATAGCGTAAGTGCGAGTGTGGACGCACCCTACGGTGAACAGCGATGGAGCACTGTGAAGCGATCCCCTCTTCATTTACATCACTATCATATCACAGCTTCAATAGGGTCCCTGCAACAGCTAACCAGTGAAGGGTAGGTGAAGAGCCGCCGGTACACACGCAGACGTGACCGAGCTAGCCGTACCCGCACCACACACGTACACATACACCAATCTAGCCGACCTCGCGCACATACGCAAAAGTGGCCGAGGTAGGGGCCGACGCACCACAGAACCGAATCACAGCCGCCCCGCAGCAATGATGCCATAGCTGTGTGGCACGCGACATACGAAGAAGCAGCAACTCAAGAAACAGGCAGCGGTCGCGTCAGCAGCACCTGCCGGCCGTGACTATGAGCCAGCAGCAGAAGGAGAGGGGGAGAGAGAGAGAGAAGTAACAGCAGGCTTATGCAGCAGGAGCTGCGTAGAGAGAGGCGGAGATGTGAGGGGGAACTGTAAGCTTAGCATCGGGGCCGCCAGCTCCGTGCTATACTACAGTGCGGCCGGCGGGTCGTATATATATATATATATATATATATATATATATATATATATATATATATATCTCTCGGCGGCCTGACGGCTCACGCCGATGCGGAGAGGAGACACTGCGCGCGCTAGTTACATACGTATATACACGGTGACCCATTTTAATCGCCGCACCAGGATTTCTCGGAACCTAAGCCGGATAGGGAAAAATGGTTCAGACAAAAGTTGTGGGGAACAAAGGAGACCACACAATGGCGCTAACGTCTTTGACCTTGAACTTGACCTTTAAGGTTATTTCAAGGTCAGTGGTTTTTTCATATGGGAATGCCTAGTTTTGACCCCGGATTCGGAAAGTGCGGGAAATTTTACGTTCAAAATCATATTGAGAAAAATTTTTTCAAGGTCATTTCAAGGTCAAATCAAGGTCAAACTCCGAAAAGTCCGTTTAAAATCGTTTTTTTCCATGAACCACAGGCTAAGCTGGTTCAAATTGATCGTAGGCTTAATAGGGGAACCCACACACCCAAAACTTACACATCCTAGTAAACAAAACTCAAACTCGCACATCCTAACCCCATAAACTTCGTGCCCTTACATACTAAACTGTTACACCTCAGTCCCACACAACCATACCCCACACCCCCCAGTCACATATCCCTACTCCACGCATGCTAATCCCACACACCCCAAACCCACACATCCTGAACCCTGAAAAATTTTTCTCAAGGGCAAAATGATTTTTTAACGGTAACTTTAAGATCGTTGAAGCTTCTGCTATAATTGTATTAACCTTACTTTTCGCGCTACCCAGAAACAACAACGTGGACGTAGTAAGGATTGTTTCCTTTGGGGTGCTTGATTAAAGTGAGTCCCCTTGCCTCTCACTGTTCGGGGTGCTTGATTATAGTGAGTCCCCTTGCCTCTCACTGTTCGGGGTGCTTGATTATAGTGAGTCCCCTTGCCTCTCACTGTTCGGGTTGCTTGATTATAGTGAGTCCCCTCGCCTCTCACTAATATAAATGAATTTTTATTTAACCTCGAAGCAAGTGTTCTAAATGACGACCGTTTGCTTCAAGACACATAGTCAAACGCCTTTGAAAATGGCGAACGGTGTTCTGCAAAGTTTGTTTCGGAATGGCAGCGCATGTTCGATGAATCCTATCCTGCATATCTGCTCTTGTAGTGGGTTGTTGCTCAAAAACAAAATTTTTTAAATACCCCCATAAATAGAAATCTGGTGATGTAAGATCGGGTGAGCAAGCAGGCCCGTTAACCGGACCTCCTCGACCAATCCATCTGTTACCATAGTGCTCATTCAAAAAAGCCCTTACAATTCGAGCGAAATGTGGTAGTGCGCCGTCCTGCTGGAGCCATTTTCTTCGTCGAGTTTCTAAATCAATATCTTCCATCAATCCAGGTAGTTCATCTCTTATTAGCGTCAAATAGGTATGTTGATTTACATTTTCTTCAAAAAAATAAGGACCAATCAAATATCCATTGATAATCCCGCACCATACCATAATACTCCAACGTCTTGGATGGTTTACAGTTCTGACCCAATGAGGATTCACATCAGACCAATAATGGCAATTATGCCTATTCAGTTCCCCATCACTTTGAAATTTTGCCTCATCAGAAAAAAGAACAAAGTTAAAAAAGTCTGGATCATTTTCTATCATTCGTAAAGCCCATTGGCAAAACACAATACGCTGTTGGAAATGCTCAAACTGTAGCTCTTGAACCAAAGTAATATGATAAGCGTGATATTGAAGCACCTTCATAATTCTTAAAAAAGTATTTCTTGGAATACCAATTTCCCTCTCGACTCGACGAGCGCTAATGTGTGGGTCAAAATGAATTATTGCAAGGATAGTTACAACTCGATTATCATTTTCATCATACTCATGGCGCCTACGTTGGCGAACCATGTGTCCACCACGATCTCTTTGAGTTAAACGTCTGATAGCTCTATCGTCATGGTGTCGTCTGTCAGGATAGCGTTCAGCATCAAGTCTTGCCGCACCACGATAATTATTTTGGCTTGCTCCTAAAACCAAAATCATATCAACGATCTCGTTGGGCGGATAGTCAGCCATTTCAGAGCCAGCTATTAATTACTATTAAATTTAAATAGTAAAATGGTATCAAAAATATTAATAATTATAAGGGTCGCCCGTATACGGTCGCGCCTAAAAAGGAAAAACGTTGGAAAATTACGGTAACTTTATTTAGCTAACTGTATTTGCCATAAATACTTCGTTTGTAACACTTTTTTAATTTTAAATTTTAAATTAAAATAATCGTCAAAACATTAAAGGTATTCAATAAAGCATTATTACTTATTTTGATTGCAAATAAAACTAAAACTTCCTTTTATTTTTTTGTTTTATGTAAATAATGTGAATTAGTAGCGTTCGAATTTCAGAAATACTAATTTTGATAATGTAATCATTAAAAACACATCTACGAAGAAAATAGGTTCCGTCAATGGTTCTTTTAATTAAATCTGAACTGCTCACCGATTTTAAGATTTTCCGCCCATTTTTATTTATTTATTTATTTATTTAAACCAGAAAGATTTACAGGGTAGTTGAATGACCTGTAAAAGTCCTGTAGAGATAAACACGTTATCTGTACACAGGCCTGGCAATACAAAAAAAGAGATACAAAAGAAGAAAATATTTTAAAATTATATACTAAAACTTAGATCTAAACTTAAAACTACTTTAACTACAAACTACATAAAAAATTTTTGGTTTTAGCATATAATATGTATTATAACAAATAATTTTTTCTTCAATTCATAACAGTAAAAATAAAAAAAATAAAAAATGCGAAAGAAAACAGTAACCTCAACAATTTAATTTAATCCAATTTTTTATCATGTTCTTATGTGACAAATTATCTATATTTAAAATTTTTAATTCATTGGGAAAACTGTTGAAAGTTTCTATAGCCTTTTTATAACAATTTTTATCACCAACTTTCTTCTTATAACTCGGTAAAATTAAATTCTTTTTCCTTGTTACACTCGTAGATTTGATATATTGCATTTTGAGATCTGCATAATGATATTTTATAGCTTCTAAAATATATATTTGTTCTATGCTTAAAGGATTATTTTGTACAATAAAGTTTCGTTTATTAATGATATTTAAAATTTTTTTTTGTAGATTTTGAACTAAAACTCGATTATTTTTATAAACTCCACCCCAAGCTAGTATTCCATAGCTTATCAGACTATGGAAAAATGCATAATAAATCATTCTTAATGTCTCTGTAGACATTATTTTCGCAATTTTGTAAAATATAAATACAAGATACTTTGTTTTATTTACAATGTACTGAATGTGTTTATCCCATCTTAAATTAAAATCTATAACTATACCCAAATATTTATAATATTCTACTCTTGTTAAAAACAGGCTTGTCTACATTTAGTGATAATTTATTTAAAGCTAACCAAAAATTAATTCTATTTAAATACTCGTTCATCTTGTCTTGTGCTTCTATCCAATTATTACCAGTAGCAATTATAGCAGTATCATCTGCGTATGACAAAATTTCTTCCAGTGGGATTTCCTTTAGGATATCATTTATATACAGAATAAAAAGCAGTGGACCGAGGATTGTACTTTGAGGTACACCCGTATTTATTAACAATTTATCACTTTCAGTATCATCAATAACCACTGCTTGGTATCTATCATTGAGATAACTTGAAAGCAAATCCAGTGCCTGTCCTCTAATACCAATACAATAGAGTTTGTTTAGTAAAATTTCATGATCTACGGTGTCAAACGCCTTTGCCAAATCTAGGAATGTTACAATTATCGGTTTACTTTTATCTAAATTAGTGTACAAGGTATTAGTTAAATAATTTAAAGCATTTCTAGTACCCATTTTCTTCCTAAAACCAAATTGATGTTCAGATATAATATTATGCTTTTCCACAAAATCATAAATTCTATTGTAGATAATTCTTTCAAAGATTTTTGCTGCATTAGAAATTAGAGAAATAGGTCTATAATTAGACATATTATGCTTTTCACCTGATTTAAATAATGGTACTACCTCAGCCCTTTTCAGAGCATCGGGCCAAACGGCTTTATCAATACATGCATTAAAAATATTTGTTAGAGGTTCAACAATATAGTTGCACATCATTTTCAAGACTTTAGCATGAATTTTGTCAACACCACCCTTTTTTAATTTTAAATTATTGATTATTATTACCTGTTACTTCATTTTCATTTGTAGGATTGAGAAAAATAGAATTTACATTCATTTCAGGTAGTTTGATTTCTTCATTGGTGGGTTTAACAATTTTATCACTTAATTTTTGTCCTATTTCACAGAAATATTTATTTATATTTTTAGTAATTTCAACTTTGTCGGTGATCTTATTTTTATCAACTTTTATATAACTTATAGCTTCCTTAGATTTCGTCTTTTTACCTATTTTTGAATTTATAATTTCCCATAACATTTTTGGCTTATTAGAATTATTTTGGATTAGACTTTTATCATATTTCATTTTGGCATCTATAATTACTTTATCCAATATTTTAGCATAATTCTTATATTGCAAGCGAAGCTGTTCATTTTTGAGATCCAATTGTAATAAGTTATATAAAAATTCTTTGGTTTCGCATGATTGTATTATGGCATTTGTAATCCATTTTTTCCTTCCTTTTTGTTAAGATTTACTATTATTTTTTTTCTTTGCCAATTCAATGCAATGTTTTATTTTGCATATCAAAATATTAGTAGCTAAATTAGGGTCATGTATAGCCAAATTTTCATTCCAATTTTTTGTACTAGCAATGTTTATTAACTTTTTATAGTCTAAAGTTACTATTGGTTTATTTAATTCTGGTTTAATCTTATCTATAGCAATGAAAATAGGATAATGATCTGTTAAAGAATGTTTGAGTATGTATGTAATAGTATTTAGTCCACTAGTTTTAATGAATATATTGTCTATACATGAACCTTTACATATCGTAGTAGGCGGCTTCGTAATACTAGTAAATCCTGGCAAATATCCTTTATCACAGAAATTACATAGGAATTCTTGGCTTATGTTATCACATTGTAATATGTCTATATTAAAATCACCCATTACTAAATGATTTTTAATATTTTTCTTTTTGACTAGGTATTTGTTTAGTTCTAGAATGAATTCAGCCTTATGTATACCATGAGATCTGTACATAGCAGAAATCTCTAGTTTACTATCATTATTGTTCCGTCGCAGACGTCAGTGTTACGTGGCGCCACCTTTTCTCGCAGACGAGAGGGGTTTTATGCCGCGAGGCTTTCCCCTCTCAGAGCCTAATAAATTCATCTTTTTGTGGCTCAAAATTTGAGTCCTTTATTTTACCCTCTCCCTTTTCCCCTTTTTCCTATAAAAACAAATATTGGGATTTTCCCGCGTATTGGAAAATCTCGACCACAATTCATGGTGCCTCCTGTGAGGTGTGGATCTCGAGGTTAATACTCGTGTGCAAAGGACCCTCGTGCAAGAGCCCGCCGATTTCATCGCCGACGAACTTGCAGTCCAAAGACGAACAGTTGAAGATAACATCGCCGCATACCAGGACGACTTACTCTCAGCTACCACGTGCATCGTTGGAACGTCTCCACCTCGAAAGATAAGTGTTCAGTTTTTTGAGGATTTGCGTGTAAGAAATCAAGCGAGAAGGATATCTTTGTTTCTCGCGTCAGGGATTAGCACATCGCGGCGCGCCGCCGCTCGATTCTAAGCGCCGCCGCTCAATTGTTAGAGCCGCCGCTCGGTTCTTAGAAGCGCGCATACGCGTAGCAGCAACGAACACGCGCGGCCGTGTCACTATTTCTCGCGCTTAGTATATTTACGATTTCTCGCGCGCAGTAAATTTATAATTTCCTTTTGGCGGTTAGCATCACGGGTCGAAGTTAGGCGAAGCGATGGCGAATCGAATCGCAGTCATCACGCAAAAGCGCAATGCGTTATGCAAACAGCTCGAAATGCTGACAACCTCGATCGAGCAGGGTGACTACGATCTCGTCAAGGCAGGTTTACGTCTGGATCGCGTCCGTACGTTATTTCACGCGTACGAAGATATGCACGACGAGCTGGCGCTTTTGGAAGTCGATGAGGACGGCGTTAGGCAAATGGACGAAATAAACAACGCGTTCTACGACGTCGCCGCGAAAATCGAATCCGCAAACAAGGCCGATCGTTCAAACGCAAATTTTGCAGCGCCTGGCGTTACCATGGGCAACTCGACATTCATCGAGAAGCAGCGTCAGCTCAAACTCCCGGTTGCAGAGTTGCCAAAATTCGACGGGGATATCGAAAAATGGCTTTCTTTCAAGAACACCTTCAAGGTGATGGTAGAGTCACGGTCTGATATAAACAATCTCGTCAAATTCATGTATTTGAAGAACTGCCTTATCGGCGAGGCCGCGAGCAAAATCGCCATATACGACGTGAGCGAAGCGAACTACAAAGACGCCTGGGCGCTGTTAACGGACGCATACGAGAGAAAACGAATCCTCGCATCAAAACACCTCGATGCCATCCTCGAATTTCCTCGTTTGATAGACGCGACGTCGAAGGATCTATCAAAAATGGTCGATACTGTGCGACAACACCTTACCATGCTCGCGTTGCTCGATTTCCATCCGCAGGAGTTCACCATCGTGCGCACGCTCGAGAAAGCATTGCCGAACGACATCCGGATAAAATGGGAAGAATCATTGTCAGTAGATGCACTTCCCACTCTCCAGGACTTTTACAAATTCATCGGAGGAGTGGCATCTCGACTGCAAACGATGGAGCTCGAAGCCACGAAGGATAAAATCACGCGAGGAGGAAAACGTCAAGGAGATCGCGTTGCTCAGGGTACGAAGGTTAGGAGAACCGAGTCAGGCGCGCGCGCTTTAGTAACGTCTACAATCTCCTGTTTCCAATGTCAGGGTAACCATGCTGTCTATCGTTGCCCAGTGTTCGAGAAGATGACCACTCAACAGAGATGGGACGCAGTCAAAGCAAGGAAACTTTGTCGAAATTGCTTACGTAAGCACCCCGGCGAGTGCAAGGCGTCGAAATGCAAGCACTGTGACCGCTTCCATCACTCTCTCTTGCACACGTCGCGATCGCCGACATCGGCTTCCTACACGAGTGCTTCTGGCAAGCCCGAAGGGACTTCAAACCCGTCGAGAAATAATGATTGACTAGGCGTGGGGGTTTTTAGTACAGCATCGCGATCACTGCAATCTCAGCTGCTAATGAGCGCAGTCGTGCGAGTGAGGGATGTCGACGGGCTGTTCGTCGAAGCACGCGTACTTTTGGATACATGCGCGACGGCGCATTTTATTACGACTGAGTTCGCGCGGAAACTCCGTTTACCTTTGCGCGCTTGTTCAATTCCGGTCAGCGCCATTAACGAAATGCGGACAGTTTCCAAGAACAGCGTCGACATTTCTTTTCGTTCTCTGTATTCTGAATTCGGGAAACGCTTGACGTTCCTCACTATTCCGAAAATCGCCGATGCAACGCCCGACGAAGTCTTTCCTCGCGATTTGGCTCCTATTCCGCGTAACCTACGATTAGCAGATCCACAGTTTCATCTTCCTAGACCGGTCGATATGCTCATAGGTTCAGGCGCCACTTTGTCGTTACTGTCGATCGGACAGATTAACATCTCTCGAGACAATTGCGATCTATATCTACAGAAAACTCAACTCGGTTGGGTCGTTGTGGGCGGTGCAAAAGAGGGTAAGATTTCGGCAGCTTCATGTCATCTATCCGAGTTAGTAACGCAACTAGCGAAGTTCTGGATTATAGAAGACGCGGCGGGCGTATCTGACAAATCGAGCATAGAATTAGCTTGCGACACACATTATCGAAATAATACCGAGCGTACTTCAGAGGGGCGATACATAGTGCGGCTACCGTTTCGCGACAGCGAGGTCGCTCTAGGTGAATCGCGAGCGCAGGCGTTGCGACGCTTTCGTAGCCTCGAAAGGAAGTTTGCGAGAGAGCCTGAATTGAGGTTAGAGTACTCCCGGGTCATGCAGGAGTATGTCGAGACTCTGGCACGCGACGAGCAAGCGGACGGATATTATCTCCCTCATCACGCAGTGATCAAATCGAGCAGCACTACCACAAAGGTTCGTGTGGTCTTTGATGCGTCTGCTAAATCGGATAAAGGCGTATCCCTCAACGACGTCTTGCTCGTAGGACCAACAATCCAGGATAAGTTGTTCGCCCATCTGGTTAGATTTCGCACCCATACATACGTATTAACGGCTGATATCGAGAAGATGTATCGACAAATTCTCGTTCATTCGGAAGATCGACGATATCAGCGCGTTTTTTGGTATCACGGGGAGGCGCTGAGAGTTTTCGAGTTGAATACCATAACTTTCGGCGTATCTTCTGCTCCGTATCTCGCGATACGTACAATTCACCAACTCGCAGAAGACGAAGAAGCGCTTCATCCGCAAGCGGCCATGATTTTGAAACGCGATCTATACGTCGATGATCTTTTAACGGGAGCGAACTCCCTTCAAGAGATCTCGCGCATTCGCGACAACATAATCGCGCTCCTTAAACGGGGTGGATTTCATATCCGACAATGGGCATCCAATCACGATCACGCGCTTGATAACCTTGATGAAAAAGTCTTGAATTTGAGCACAACAGAGGAGGATTCAATTTTTAAAACGATCGGTGTCGCTTGGGCTTCGCAACGCGACGAATTTGTATATTCAGTTAAACCGATTCAGATTCCAGACAAGGTTACGAAACGGATCATCCTCTCCGAAATCGCGAAAATCTTCGATCCTTTGGGACTCTTAGGACCGGTCATTTTACACGCAAAGACGATTATGCAAGAGTGCTGGAAAGCACAAGTGGCCTGGGACGAATCCGCACCACAATCACTGCATACGCTTTGGGTTACATTCGCGCGGCAATTACAACTTCTTTGCAACGTATCGGTCGAGCGTCATCTCCTTGTAAAATCACCGTTGCGTGTAGAGATTCACGGGTTCTGCGACGCTAGCCAGAGAGGTTACGGCGCGTGCGTGTATATCAGGTCGATTGGTAAAATCACGGTATCACTGTTCGGCTAGCGTGTGCGAAATCACGAGTGGCCCCGTTGAAACAACAAACAATTCCCCGATTGGAATTATGCGGAGCTTTGACCCTTTCTCGATTATTTACAGAATCACGTCCCGCTTTTGAATTTCACTTTGATCGCGTCGTTTTTTGAAGCGATTCTACAATCGTCTTGCACTGGCTGAAGAAACCACCACAGGCCTTAAAGACGTTTGAATCAAATCGAGTCCGTGAAATTCAATCCGTAGGAGAGGAAGTGGAATGGCGTCACGTGTCTACGAAACACAACCCGGCTGATGCGTTGTCTCGCGGCCAACTTCCGTCGGAATTTCTAAAAAACGAAACCTGGTTTCACGGTCCCAAATAGTTGCAGCAATACGAGGACATTTGGCCCGCGAGCGCCGTTCCTTCGATATCCGATGTACCTGGTTTAAAGGGAGAAACTTGTCTTCTCATAAAATCCGTGAACGACGAAGATCTGTTGCGATTCTCTTCCTACCGTACGTTACTTCACAGCGTCGCGTTTTGTTTGCGTTGGCGTCCCTTGAATAATTTCCAGGGAAAACGCATCAGCGTCCCGGAGAAAACGGAAGCGGAAAAGTGAGTCCTAAAACTCATCCAGAGCAAGCAATTTTCAGACACCATCGATAGGCTTTCTAAGAACAGAGAGGTCAGAGAATCGAGACTCGCCGCGTTTAATCTTTTTTGAACGAAGACGGTATTCTTCGAGTCGGCGGTCGATTAAAGGGCGCGAATATCTCCTTTTCACAAAAGCATCCAGTTTTGCTACCATCGCGTCATCACGTCACGGATCTCATAATTCGGGAGTTACACGAGTCAAATCACCACGCCGGGCTTCAAACGACTCTCTACACTTTGCGACAGCGTTTTTGGTTGTTGGATGGGAAAAACCAAGTACGTAAAATCGTACGCAAGTGTGTCACTTGTATAAGACACAAACCAGCGCTGCCGCATAGTCGTATGGGAGATCTGCCTCACGCGCGCGTTACGGAGGCTGCCGCGTTTTCACACGTCGGAGTTGATTATTTCGGGCCGATTTTAACGAAAGAAAAGAAGCATCGCAATCGGACCACATTAAAATCATACGGATGTGTTTTCGTTTGCATGGTCACGAAGGCCGTTCATCTCGAGATAGTTAGCGATCTAACCACCGAAGGTTTTCTCGCGGCTTTCCGACGTTTCATGGGGCGACGGGGAGTTCCTGCACATGTCTATTCGGACAACGGTACAAACTTCGTTGGTGCGAACAATCAACTTCGCGAACTATACGCGTTGTTTAATTCGGACGAATTCAAAGACAAGGTTGATTCAGTCGCAGTTCAACGGAACGTAGAGTGGCATTTCAACCCTCCCCTATCACCTCATTTCGGCGGTATCTGGGAGGCCGCAGTCAAATCTTTCAAGCACCATTTCTTACGCGTCACGCGCGGTCAACTTCTTACCTTTGAGGAGATTAACACGCTCGCCATCGAAATTGAAGCGATACTAAACTCTCGACCCCTCTGTTCTATCTCTACTGATCCGAATGACCCAATCGCGTTAACACCCGCGCACATTTTAATAGGTCGGCCTCTTACAATGTTACCCGAGACTGATTTAACACCTGTTTCAGCTAATCGTCTATCGGCGTGGAGGTTCATCTCTAAGGCTCGCCAGGATTTCTGGAAACGATGGCACTTAGAATATTTAAACGAGCTGCAAAGGCGCCAGAAATGGCATCACTCAACCGGCGAGTTAATTCCAGGGATGGTCGTCATCATCATCGACAAAAACCAACCTTGCACGCAGTGGCAGCTGGGAGTCATCGTAGAGGTACATCCTGGTGGCGACGGGATATCCAGAGTCGCAACTTTGAAAACATCGCGAGGCCAGCTCAAACGCAACATCACGCAGCTGTGCCCCTTACCAGCATCAATATGAAGAGATATATGCAAAACAACATGTATACACATACAACACAAACAATTCGCTTGCTCCATTCTCTCGCAACGGGGGAGTATGTTCCGTCGCAGACGTCAGTGGTACGTGGCGCCACCTTTTCTCGCAGACGCGATGCGAGCGGCGCAAACAGCGAGCCACGTTTTCGGCGACCGATAGAAGAGAGCGCGGTGGGGGTTCGCGAGAGCGCGAATGACAGGCGCGAACGCGCGAATTCATGTCAGTCACTCTTGAGCAATCAAGCCAATACGTGCTTTTGTGCAAGAGTCCGGCATCTTTCTTTCGCTTTGTCCATATAAAGTGTAAGATATTCTCGTCCGTCCGTCGTTTTGTAACTTCAGCATCTTGTCGGGTGTGCATCGTTTTTTTTCTTTCTATTTTTTGATTAACGGGAAATAAAATCATTGGGTCGCGTTTGTCCGGTACACGGTAAGCGGAATAGCAGCGCGCGGTCGTTTTATAAAATAGGTGTTCTGAACACCATCGACGCGATCCGTGACTAGTGCGGATCCGTGTGGCCCTGTCACTACCGACGCAATTCACCAGGTGAATTCGTGTGGCCCTCGCCACAAATCGCGATCGAAAGATCCGCAGGAGGTGCGCACTCCTTGTTACACACGCGTGCATGCAAATACATACACACATACATACAAGGATCCATACCTCAATTTCTCACAGTTTGTACATCGACAACGAGAGGGGTTTTATGCCGCGAGGCTTTCCCCTCTCAGAGCCTAATAAATTCATCTTTTTGTGGCTCAAAATTTGAGTCCTTTATTTTACCCTCTCCCTTTTCCCCTTTTTCCTATAAAAACAAATATCGGGATTTTCCCGCGTGTTGGAAAATCTCGACCACAATTCAATTATTAAGTGTAACTCGTGTATTTATGATTTTAATCCTACCACATTTAACAATTTCAGTTTTTTGTACCAAGCTTTTATCAATAAAAACAATAACTCCATCATTTCTATTTATCCTACTATCATTATAGTAACTCTGATATTCATATTTAGATCCTTTTAATTCGTATAAATTGTAATTGACTTATCAAAAGCTTCAGTGCATATAATAATAGAAGGTTTATTTATTAGACTTTCAAATAATATCTTAACTTTATCAAAATTAGCATTCATACTCCTAACATTAATATGCATTATTAAATCTTTTTTGTTATTAATAACTTTGTTAAAATTAAAAATATTATCACATATTTTTTCTTTGCGTATTAAATCATTTTTATCTTATCTAAAAAATCAAAATTATCCATTTTTACTATTATTTTCTTGTTTTATTTTTGCCGTTTTTACTGTCTGTGATGTAGATAATTGTGCTTGTCTAGCTTGTTTCGATATGTGTTTGTGCTGTTCCTGTTGGAGTTGCTGCTGGTTTCTATTACTTGTTGATGGATTCACATCTGATGGTACTTGAGTCTTCTTCGTTCCCTTCTTCGAATGGTAATCCATATTCACTGGTGGTAAGGAAGGTTTCATCGGGTAATCATTCGAGTCAATATATCTTGTAATTTTTTTTTTCAGAATATTACATACATTATGGTCATTGGCATAATGATTAGTTGAATAATTAGTATTATAATTTTCATTACTATATTCACAGTTTAAGAACTTTATAATATTATTTATACATTCACTAGTTTTATGCATTTCAGAGCATTTAAGGCACGTAGGGTCATTTGTACAGTTTTTTCCACTGTGGCTGTTTCTGCCACAGTTATAGCAAGGTCTAATGTTTATTAAATCGTAGGCTTTACAATTTTGATACCCTACAAAAACTTTGCTATTATTTTCTTTGATATATTTATATATCTCTGCAGGAACTTCCATTAGAACTGTAGTCTTGTTGTTTGTATCATTTGTATACATATGCAGCACTTGACCTTTTCTTGCAAAACTGCTGAAATTTCTTGAATTTATGTCATTTTCTAACTCTTCTATTTCCATGTTATCACAGTTATCAATTCCCACGATTTTTATTTTAGGGTTATTTAGTTCCTCTTTATTGATATTAAGTATACCTTCTAACTCTCTTTTCAATACAGATTCTGCTAACTCTGCACTATTATTAGTTGAACAACTTATTAACAATTCATCTTTGTTATTTAAATAGACTTTTTTAGTTTGTATATTTTTTCTTTTGTCAGAATTTCAATGACATTTTTCTTAATATTAATATTGCTACTATTTTCGTCGTTATTAATTTTAGTTACTTTTATTTTTGTCACTTTTTTTTTGCTGTGGTTTGGGAAAACTTGTGACTTCTGAATACAGATAACTTTTGATTTCATTTTCCTTTTGGTTGTCTTTAAGCTTTTCTTTAAGTAGATCATTTTTTTCTTTTAGTTCACTAACCAATTATTTCAATAATGCATTTTCAGCTTTCAGCAATTCATTCAGGGGGTCATTATCCTCTTCGTAAATTGTTGTATTATTTGATTCCTGAGTTTTATTTGAAATTTCAGTTAATAAATCCTTTCTTATTTCTTCTGAAGTTTTAAGTTTCACTTGAGCAATCAACAATCTAGCTAGAACACTCAGGTTTTCTTCTTCAATTTTGGAGGTTATGTTGATCTGCTTATGTTCTGGACATATTATTAATTTATCGCTAATGAATTTGTAGCCGTTACACCTCTGTGTCAAACAACTGTAATGATATAATTCTTCGCAGATAATACAAGTAACTGTAGACGATTTTTTTTTGCAACAAGAGAAATAAAATTCACACTTGTCAGGAGGCTTCTTACCTCCCGACGCCATCTTGGTACTTTTTTTTTATTAAGTTTTAATATTAAGTTTTTTTTTTAATAGTTCGATTCTAAAAAAAATAGCTACGATGCTTTTTGTACAAAACAGAAATTTTGTATCTTTAATTTTTAGGAAGTTATGAGTTTTTTTTGTAAAAAGAATCACATTTGTTGACAGCTCATAATTCAAAAAATTAGGATCCGACTATGATAATTGTAGAAGCAAAAAAAAATAATAATTAATAAAAAATGCAAATACAAAGTCAAAATTTAAATTAAAGAAAAAAATAGGATATGTGAGTTTGGGGTGTGTGGATTTAGGGTGTGTGAGGTAGGAAAATGTTGGTTAAGGATGCGTGAGTTTAAAGTTTGCGGATCGAATGTTTTTGGTTTTGAAATTTGTGGGATTAGGATTTGTGAGTTGGAATTTGTGGGTTTCCAATTTAATCTCAAGGTCAAATTGACTTACCTTCGGATTGTTTTTGCCTAGAAATCATAAAAAAATAAACAATTTTAAAAATTTATTTACAGCCTACGATCAATTTGAACCAGCTTAGCCTGTGGTTCATGAAAAAAACGATTTTAAACGGACTTTTCGGAGTTTGACCTTGATTTGACCTTGAAATGTCCTTGAAAAAATTTTTTTCAATATGATTTTGAACGTAAAATTTCCCGCACTTTCCGAATCCGGGGTCAAAACTAGGTGTTCCCATATGAAAAAACCACTTTGACCTTAAAATAACCTTAAAGGTCAAGTTCAAGGTCAAAGACGTTAGCGCCATTGTGTGGCACCCTTTGTCCCCTACAGCTTTTGTCTGAACCGTTTTTCCCTATCTGGCTTAGGTTCCAAGAAATCCGGGTGCGGCGATTAAAATGGGTCACCGTGTATATACACGTGCACCAGCTACTATTACATTCTATTAACACGCTGTGCAGGTTAATTATTTGAAATCACGCGCGCGTAGATGGCGCATGCGATAATACACGCACGCACCCTCCGAATTAAAAGACCAATGAGTTCAAGGCTACCAAAAAGATAAGGGTCCTGATTGGCCCCGACCTTTCCCAAGACCGACTATATTGACTACGCCAATAGAATCGTAGAAATTAGTCAAATGACGTTCTCCCTCTCTTCCCACCTAAGACACAGGAGGAATAAGGACAAGAGATCGAAGAAGACCGAAGGACGACAGAGCCGAGGGGAGAAGATTTCCGTCCTCATGCCACTTGTTGTCTGACTCTCATCAACGACACTGCTCGCTCCATCCGCGCATATTCTTTTAATCTTAGTTAAGATTATCAGCTCGTGATTAGTTTCGCTTAGGTATCGTCCACAGGATACGAGGTACCATCCGAACGAGATGACGTGCGAGCAAAGGAAATATTCGACGGTGAGTGGACACTGTTTACGCCGGGAAATTACTTCGCGCGAGCGCTCGTAGCCATTACTAGTCTTAGCTAGTGTGCCGCGGCCAGGAGTATAAAGTGTGCCCGGGAGTGTCGGAGGAGAAACCCGCACGTGGTAAAGTTAGTTAAATAACGCTGAAGCTCGGTAAATACGGCGTGTAGTTCAGGATATAATTAGATATATATATTAATTTATTATTCCAAATCTACTTGGGAGTTAGGCGGAGAAATGAATAAATTGCAAATCACAATATATATTAAATTTGTCTCATCATTTGTTAATAATTACCCGATTACCCCGTTTTCGAGTTCGCGGTTTTCAACCTTATATCGCCGAGGGTAGCACCTGGAATCCGGTGTGCAATCTAAAACGTGGGGGTTTAAATAGAATAAGAATTGTTCTTGGGGGAAAACTTAAAATGGCGTTGTTAAGTCCTGAACTTCCGAATCTCGGCAATTCAGAACATATATATGAAGTCTAGTGGTAAGGCTCTACCAAATTGTTATGTTTAAATCTGGTACTCTCGATACCAGAAGCCTCACAGATTATTATAGTTAATATTTTTATAGATTTTTAAAGTACTTACTTGATCGGTTCATCTGCTTCCTGTAGCTCCTTAAGTTGATTGAATTGTTAGTCAGTAATGGTTAAAACTTTGATTTAGTTAATGAAAGTATTAGGATTCTATTTAACGAGAATAGTTTTGTTTAACAAGAATATTATATTTCACAAGAATGTTTTTATTTAACAAGAATAAGATTGACAGTTGACTAAGATTGTAAATGTATAAATGTATATAAGTGTATAGGTAACTGTTAATATAGTTTTTACGCGTATTTTTCGATAATTGAATATTTCGTTGCAATGAGCCATGAGTCAGCTTACTGTGGGCCTTACAAACAAACTGTTAATATATACTATATTCGAACTGATTCTTGAGACGTGCAGTCTGAATATATATGCTTGCCGAATTACATAAATTTTATAATATTTACCAAACTTTCATAAATATAATTTTTTTAAACGCACTTAACAACGTAATTGTGTCAGTTACAAAATCTTACAAAATGCTTTCGCGAGCATTTTTTATTCATTCGATTAATAACTAATGCGTAGGTATTTCGCAAGCGTATTTTTTGCTGCCACGGTGTGACTCCAATTTGTTTATTTTTTACGTGAACAATCAAAAGATACGTCACACACGTAACACATGGGCGGCCAGATATTGCTATCCGTAGGATGGCAATTGAATTGTATCAGTTACTAAACGTTACAATAAATAATGAAATTTTAACAATTTTAAATGAATAGCAAATAAATAAAAGTAATTCATAACAATTTTAAACTAAAATAGATCATATTGCTAGTTGTGTTTACATACAATATCGTTAATTATTTAAAAAGGTAATTATTCTACGTTATCAGTCTCATAGAATATTTATAATAGTTATAATGTTAATCATATTTTCATTAAATTATTTAAAAATACAATTACATTTACGTTATCAAACCCATACAATAATTATAGTAAAAATTATAATTCGTAAATAAAGTATATATATGTAATTCATAAAAACTCTTACACATATATGTGAATATCTTAAATTTAAATAATTATATTTTAACAATTCGTTTAATACCTTAAACGAATGAAATATTGAAAAGAATGGATATAATATTTTATATTTTTGAATATTATATTCCCCATTAACCAGGCTTGCCGCGGAAAAATCGCGGCAATAGTTGCTGTGCAATGTTTGTTAGCAACTTGCTTCCAACTTACGCTCAAGAAATGACGAATATCAAGGATTGATGTCAATGTGCCGTAAAATTGTCTGCACCTGCTAGCCACCAAATTGCTGCCATATACGGACGCAGATTTACTTACATTTGATGTGTAACTGTTGCTGCAAGTTTTGTACATCAATTTGCTTTCAACTTGTTTTCAATATTATTGATATATTATATTATTTTATTTTCAATATTATTCACGTAATATTCAATAAATTACTCATATATGCGACAGTGCAAGAGAGAAAGGGAAGAAATTAATAACAGCATATTGATGGAAATTTGTGTAACACAAAAATCGAGAAATGTGACGACAATATGATGTCAATGTATGCCTATGATACGCCTGCACATCATGAGCAATAGTTGCTATAATTTTGCCTTCACTTTGCCCTCATAATTTCAATACTTGATACAAAATTTCCAGCATATACGGACGCAGTTTTACGTCAAACTTACGGAAATCGATAGCAAAACGTGTATGTCAAATTGCTAACAATTTGCAATACATCTGGCTAATGGGGTTATTACGATAATATTATTTTCTTTATTTCTTTTGATAAATAATTTGCTTATACTTTCGGTTTGATATAAATTTTTATTTCTATAACAAGTTTCTTTAGAATATTTTTAATTAATTTACAGAATTTTATTTTTTTGAAGAATACTATTCTGATATTAAAAATAGTGAATGTCTATCATTCGCTCTCCTCCCGGCTAAGATCTCTGCACATGTGCGGACGGACAACTACTTTTAATTTAGAAAATCTTTTAAATGTATATAAAAATATATGTAACTCACTATTTATTTATCGATTTAAATGTTGATGTTTCACTTATTAATCATCACCAGTTGTTATGTTGATCCTCTTTTCTTGATCGGCTGGACAATGCTCCGCTTCCAAATTTAACGAATACGCTGCAGTGATGTTGGCGAAGTATTTAACTTAGAGTCGATGGTTTATTGAATTCTTCAGATTAATTACTCTATTTCCTTCGGTACTTATTGCTTTTGTCCTTAACTGACTGTATATTGAAAAATAGTTTTTCTAATGTCCTTGAGATTATTTTAGTTATTTTCTTTTATATTCTGATTTTATGAAATGGGCTATCCGTAGTTTTATAAAACATTTTTGACTTTGTGAATATTTTTCTGTTGTTTACATAAACTGGCAGAGTGCTGTAGTCTCTACCAAAGGTGAATAATCCGCGATACAGCCTTCTATTGGCCTTACGAACGGACGTATTGTTATGCACCAATTGTTGACTCGGTATAGACGGAGCCCGATACTGTATTCCAACTGATTCTTGAGACGTGCAGTCTGAATATATATGCTTGCCGAATTACATAAATTTTATAATATTTACCAAACTTTCATAAATATAATTTTTTAAACGCACTTAACAAAGTAATTGTGTCAGTTACAAAATCTTACATAATGCTTTCGCGAGAATTTTTTATTCATTCGATTAATAACTGATGCGTAGGTATTTCGAAAGTGTATTTTTTGCTGCCGCTGTATGACTGAAATTAGTTTTTCTTTACGTGTACATTCAAAAGATACGTCGCACGACGTAACAGCGTAAGCACAAACCAAGCACATAAAAGTAATTTGAGGCCAGACGAATGAGGAGGCGGAAGGAAAACGGAAAAATTCCGCCCCCCCCCCCCCCCCCAGAGCGTTCTTTCTTTTCAGTGGTCGGAGCAGCGGTGGCGGTTGTTTGGCAGAATTTTCCAGAAACAGTTTAACTTTTCTTTTATTGTGACGGTTAAAGATTAAATTACATTGATTTTCCGGGAAAATCAAAATTTTACGAATTCCCAGGAAGAATTTAAATTTTTTTTATCTGTTGCAGCTAAAAATTAATTTGCATTAATTTTCCGGAAAAGTTTTCCGAATTTTTCCAGGAAAAATTAAATTTTTTTTTATCTGTTGCAGTTTAAAATTAAGTTACATTAGATTTTCGTGAAAATTTTCGAATTTGCCGGAAAAATTTAATATAATTTTTTGATATGTTACAATTAAAAATTTATTTACATTAATTTTCCGAAATATTTCGAATTTTCCGGAAAAATTAAAAAAAAATTTTTTGATTTGTTAATTTACATCAATTTTCCAAGAATATTTAAGAAATTTTTTGTTCTGTTGCAGTTAAAAATTAATTTACACTAATGTTCCGAAAAAGTTTTCCAAAATTTCAGGAAAAATTAAAAAGAAAATTTTTTGATGTTGTACATAAAGAGTAATTTACATTAATTTCCCGGGAAAGTATTCGAATATTACAGAAAAGTTTATAAATTTTTTTTTTCTGTGTCAGTTATCAATTAAATTACATTAATTTTTCGGAACAGTTTTCAAATTTTAGAGAAAATGTAAAAAAAAATTTTTGGATTTGTTGCAGTTAAAAATTAAATTAAATTAATTTTCCGAAAAATTAAAAAAAAAAAATTTTTCTGTTGTAGTTAAAAATTTATTTACATTAATTTTCCGGGATTTTTTCCGAATTATACAGAAAAATTTATAAATTCCTTTTGATCTCTTACAGTTAAAAATTAATTTACATTATATTACCGGTAAAATATTCCAAAATTACAGAAAAAAATTGAAAACAAATTTTTGTGTTGTAGTTAAAAATTTATTTACATTAATTTTTCGGAACAATTTTTCGAAATTTACGAAAACTTTAAAAAAAAATTTATATGTAGTAGTTAAAAATTTATTTACATTAATCTTCCGGAAATGTTTTCCGAATTTTACGGATAAAAATTGAAATTTTTTTCATCAGTTGCAGTTAAAAATTTATTTACATTAATTTTTCGGGGATGTTTTCCGAATATTACAGAAAAATTTATTAATTTTTTTTTATCTGTTGCAGCTAAAACTTAATTTACATTATTTTATAGGGAAAGTTTTCCAAAATTTCCAGGAAAAATTAAAAAAAAATTGTTTGATTATATAAAAATTAATATACGTTAATTTTCCGCAATAATTAAAATTTTTTTTTTATTTGTTACAGTTAAAAATTAATCAACATTAATTTTCCGGGAATGTTTCAACATTTTTTTTGCTCTGTTGCAGTTAACAATTAAGTTACATTAGTTCGAAAAGTATTTCAAATTTAACCAAGAAATTAAAAAAAAAATTTTTTGTGTTGTAGTTAAAAATTTATTTACATTAATTTTCCGGGAATGTTTTCCGAATAATAGGGAAAATTAAAAATTTTTTTTTATCTGTGCAATAAAAATTTTATTTACGTTAATTTTCCGGGAAAATTTTTCTAATTTATCTAAAAACTTTCTTTTACCTCTTTTTTTTACTTGTTGTAGTTAAAAATTAATCTACATTAATTTTCCGGAAATGTTTAAAAATTATTTTCGTTCTGTTGCAGTTAAGGATTGATTTACATTAATTTTCCGGAATAATTTAAAAATTTTTTTTTATTGTTGTAGTTAAAAATTAATCTACATTAATTTTCCGGGAATTTTTTCCGAATTATACAGAAAAATTTATAAATTCCTTTTGATCTCTTACAGTTAAAAATTAATTTACATTATATTACCGGTAAAATATTCCAAAATTACAGAAAAAAATTGAAAACAAATTTTTGTGTTGTAGTTAAAAATTTATTTACATTAATTTTTACAACAATTATTCGAAATTTACGAAAACTTTAAAAAACAATTTTTATATGTAGTAGTTAAAAATTTATTTACATTAATTTTCCGGAAATGTTTTCCGAATTTTACGGATAAAAATTGAAATTTTTTTCATCTGTTGCAGTTAAAAATTTATTTACATTAATTTTCCGTGGATGTTTTCCGAATATTACAGAAAAATTTATTAATTTTTTTTATCTGTTGCAGCTAAAACTTAATTTACATTATTTTATAGGGAAAGTTTTCCAAAATTTCCAGGAAAAATTAAAAAAAAATTGTTTGATTATATAAAAATTAATATACGTTAATTTTCAGCAATAATTAAAATTTGTTTTTTATTTGTTACAGTTAAAAATTAATCAACATTAATTTTCCGGGAATGTTTCAACATTTTTTTGCTCTGTTGCAGTTAACAATTAAGTTACATTAGTTCGAAAAGTATTTCAAATTTAACCAAGAAATTTAAAAAAAATTTTTTTTGTGTTGTAGTTAAAAATTTATTTACATTAATTTTCCGGGAATGTTTTCCGAATAATAGGGAATATTAAAAATTTTTTTTTACCTGTGCAATAAAAATTTTATTTACGTTAATTAACTGGGAAAATTTTTCTAATTTTTCCTAAACTTTCTTTTACCTCTTTTTTTTACTTGTTGTAGTTAAAAATTAATCTACATTAATTTTCCGGAAATGTTTAAAAATTATTTTCGTTCTGTTGCAGTTAAGGATTGATTTACATTAATTTTCCGGAATAATTTAAAATTTTTTTTTTATTGTTGTAGTTAAAAATTAATCTACATTAATTTTCCGGGAATTTTTTCCGAATTATACAGAAAAATTTATAAATTCCTTTTGATCTCTTACAGTTAAAAATTAATTTACATTATATTACCGGTAAAATATTCCAAAATTACAGAAAAAAATTGAAAACAAATTTTTGTGTTGTAGTTAAAAATTTATTTACATTAATTTTTACAACAATTATTCGAAATTTACGAAAACTTTAAAAAAAAATTTTTATATGTAGTAGTTAAAAATTTATTTACATTAATTTTCCGGAAATGTTTTCCGAATTTTACGGATAAAAATTGAAATTTTTTTCATCTGTTGCAGCTAAAAATATATTTACATTAATTTTCCAGTATATTTCCAATTTTCTGGAAGAATTAATAAAAAAAATTTTTTATTTGTTGCTATCACAAATTAATTAACTTTCCGGGAAATTTTTTCGAATCTTCCGAAAAATTTGACATTCTTCTTGTATCTATTGCAGTAAAAATTAATGTACGTTAAATGTACGGAAAGATTTAAATTTTTTTTTGCTTTGTTGCAGTTAAATATTAATTTACACTAATTTTCCGGGAAAGTTTTAACACTTTCCAGAAAAATATGAAATACATTTTTGTGATGTAGTTAAAAATTAATTTACATTAATTTCCAGAAAAATGAGAATATTTCAATTTTCCGGTAAAATGAAAAGATTTTTTTTGATCTTTTGTAGTTAAATATTAATTTGCATTCATTTTCCGGGAATTTTTTCCGAATTTTCCGGGAATATGTCCGAATTTTACGGAAAAGTTAAGAATTTTTTTTATCAGTTCTAGTTAAAAATTTATTTACATTAACTGTCTGGGAATATTAACAAGTTTTACGGCAGAATTTAAAAATTATCGTCGATCTGTTCCATTTAAAAATTAATTTACATTATTTTACCGGGAAAGTTTTACAAAATTTCCGGGAAAAAATAAAAAAAATTGTTTTTGATGTAGTTAAAAATCAATTTACATTAATTTTCCAGAAAATTTTTTCGAATATAACTGAAAAATTTATTCTTTTTTTTTATCTGTCGCACCTAAAAATTAATTTACATTATTTTATCCAAAAAGTTTTCGAAATTTCCGAAATATAAAAAAAAATTTTTTTTGATGTAGTTAAAAATTAATTTACATTAATTTATCAGAAAATTTTTTCGAATATAACAGAAAAATATATTAATTTTCTTCGATCTGTTGCAGTTAAAAATTAATTTACATTATTTTACCGGGAAAGTTTTTCAAAATTTCCGAGAGTAAATAAAAAAAAATTTTTATCAAGTTAAAAATCAAATTACATTAATTTTCCAGAATTTTTTTCGAATATAACAGAAAAATTTTATAATTATTTTTTATCTGTTGCAGCTAAAAATTAATTTACATTATTTTACCGGGAATATTAACAAGTTTTACGGCAGAATTTAAAAATTATCGTAGATCTGTTCCATTTAAAAATTAATTTACATTATTTTACCGAGAAAGTTTTACAAAATTTCCGGGAAAAAATAAAAAAAAATTTTTTGATGTAGTTAAAAATCAATTTACATTAAATTTCCAGAAAATTTTTTCGAATATAACAGAAAAATTTATCCTTTTTTTTATCTATTGCACCTAACAATTAATTTACATTATTTTATCCATAAAGTTTTCCAAAATTTCCGGGATATCAAAAAAATTTTTTTTGATGTAGTTAAAATTAATTTAGATTAATTTTCCAGAAAATTTTTTCGAATATAACAGAAAAGTATATTAATTTTCTTCGATATGTTACAGTTGAAAATTAATTTACATTATTTTACCGGGAAAATTTTCCAACATTTCCGAGAATAATTAAAAAAAATTTTTATGATGTTAAAAATCAATTTACATTAATTTTCCAGAATTTTTTTTCGAATATAACAGAAAAATTTAATAATTATTTTTTATCTGTTGCAGCATAAAATTAATTTACATTATTTTACCGGGAAATTTTCCGAAATTTCCGGGAAAATAAAATTTTTTTTTGATGTAGTCAAAAATTAATTTACATTAATTTTCCGGAATGATGAGAAATTTTCTAATTTTCCGGAAAAATTAAAAAAGTTTTTTTTATATTTGTTGCAGTTAACAATTATGTTGCATCAGTCTTTCGGTAAGTGTTTCAAATTTTCCGAACAAATTTAAAAATATTTTGTTTATGTTTTGAAGATAAAAATTTATTTACAGTCATTTTCCATTAATGTTTTCCGAATTTTACGGAATCATTAAGGATTTCTATTTATGTAGTTAAAAATTAATTTACATTAATTTTCCGTAAAGGTTTTAAAATTTTTTGTTGATCTATTGCAGTTAATTATTAATTTACACTAATTTTCCAGAATTTTTTTTCGAATATAACAGAAAAATTATATAATTATTTTTTATCTGTTGCAGCTGAAAATTAATTTACATTATTTTACCGGGAATATTAACAAGTATTACGGCAGAATTTAAAAATTATCGTCGATCTGTTCCATTTAAAAATTAATTTAAATTATTATACCGGAATAGTTTTCCAAAATTTCCGGGATATCAAAAAAAATTTTTTTTGACGTAGTTAAAATTAATTTACATTAATTTTCCAGAAAATTTTTTCGAATATAACAGAGAAGTATATTAATTTTCTTCGATATGTTACAGTCAAAAATTAATTTACATTAATTTTCCGGGAAAATTTTCCAAAATATTTTTTTATGTTTTGAAGATAAAAATTTATTTACAGTCATTTTCCATTAATGTTTTCCGAATTTTACGGAATCATTAAGGATTTCTATTTATGTAGTTAAAAATTAATTTACATTAATTTTCCCGAAAGGTTTAAAATTTTTTTTTGATCTATTGCAGTTAATTATTAATTTACACTAATTTCCCAGAATTTTTTTTCGAATATAACAGAAAAATTTTATAATTATTTTTTATCTGTTGCAGCTAAAAATTAATTTACATTATTTTACCGGGAATATTAACAAGTTTTACGGCAGAATTTAAAAATTATCGTCGATCTGTTCCATTTAAAAATTAATTTACATTATTATACCGGAATAGTTGTCCAAAATTTCCGGGATATCAAAAAAAATTTTTTTTGATGTAGTTAAAATTAATTTACAATAATTTTCCAGAAAATTTTTTCGAATATAACAGAAAAATATATTAATTTTCTTCGATATGTTACAGTCAAAAATTAATTTACATTAATTTTCCGGAAAAATGAGAAATTTTCTAATTTTCCGGAAAAATTAAAAAAGTTTTTTTTATATTTGTTGCAGTTAACAATTACGTTGCATCAGTGTTTCGGTAAGTGTTTCAAATTTTCCGAACAAATTTAAAAATATTTTTTTTATTTTTTGAAGATAAAAATGTATTATAGTCATTTTCCATTAATGTTTTCCGAATTTTACGGAATCATTAAGGATTTCTATTTATGTAGTTAAAAATTAATTTACATTAATTTTCCGGAAAGATTTAAAATTTTTTTTTGATTTATTGCAGTTAATTATTAATTTACACTAATTTTCCAGAAATTTTTTTCGAATATAACAGAAAAATTTTATAATTATTTTTTATCTGTTGCAGCTGAAAATTAATTTACATTATTTTACCGGGAATATTAACAAGTATTACGGCAGAATTTAAAAATTATCGTCGATCTGTTCCATTTAAAAATTAATTTACATTATTTTACCGGAAAAGTTTTTACAAAATTTCCGGAAAAAAATAAAAAAAATTGTTTTTGATGTAGTTAAAAATCAATTTACATTAAATTTCCAGAAAATTTTTTCGAATATAACGGAGAAGTATATTAATTTTCTTCGATATGTTACAGTTAAAAATTAATTTACATTATTTTACCGGGAAAATTTTCCAAAATATTTTTTTATGTTTTGAAGATAAAAATTTATTTACAGTCATTTTCCATTAATGTTTACCGAATTTTACGGAATCATTAAGGATTTCTATTTATGTAGTTAAAAATTAATTTACATTAATTTTCCGGAAAGGTTTAAAATTTTTTTTTGATCTATTGCAGTTAATTATTAATTTACACTAATTTTCCAGAATTTTTTTTCGAATATAACAGAAAAATTTTATAATTATTTTTTATCTGTTACAGCTAAAAATTAATTTACATTATTTTACCGGGAATATTAACAAGTTTTACGGCAGAATTTAAAAATTATCGTCGATCTGTTCCATTTAAGAATTAATTTACATTATTATACCGGAATAGTTTTCCAAAATTTCCGGGATATCAAAAAAATTTTTTTTTGATGTAGTTAAAATTAATTTACAATAATTTTCCAGAAAATTTTTTCGAATATAACAGAAAAATATATTAATTTTCTTCGATATGTTACAGTCAAAAATTAATTTACATTAATTTTCCGGAAAAATGAGAAATTTTCTAATTTTCCGGAAAAATTAAAAAAGTTTTTTTATATTGGTTGCAGTTAACAATTATGTTGCATCAGTGTTTCGGTAAGTATTTCAAATTTTCCGAACAAATTTAAAAATATTTTTTTTATGTTTTGAAGATAAAAATTTATTTACAGTCATTTTCCATTAATGTTTTCCGAATTTTACGGAATCATTAAGGATTTCTATTTATGTAGTTAAAAATTAATTTACATTAATGTTCCGGAAAGGTTTAAAATTTTTTTTTGATCTATTGCAGTTAATTATTAATTTACACTAATTTTCCAGAATTTTTTTTCGAATATAACAGAAAAATTTTATAATTATTTTTTATCTGTTGCAGCTAAAAATTAATTTACATTATTTTACCGGGAATATTAACAAGTTTTACGGCAGAATTTAAAAATTATCGTCGATCTGTTGCATTTAAAAATTAATTTACATTATTATACCGGAATAGTTTTCCAAAATTTCCGGGATATAAAAAAAAATGTTTTTTGATGTAGTTAAAATTAATTTACATTAATTTTCCAGAAATTTTTTTCGAATATAACAGAAAAATATATTAATTTTCTTCGATATGTTAGAGTCAAAAATTAATTTACATTAATTTTCCGGAAAAATGAGAAATTTTCTAATTTTCCAGAAAAATTAAAAAAGTTTTTTTTATATTTGTTGCAGTTAACAATTATGTTGCATCATTGTTTCGGTAAGTGTTTCAAATTTTCCGAACAAATTTAAAAATATTTTTTTTATGTTTTGAAGATAAAAATTTATTTACAGTCATTTTCCATTAATGTTTTCCGAATTTTACGGAATCATTAAGGATTTCTATTTATGTAGTTAAAAATTAATTTACATTAATTTTCCGAAAAGGTTTAAAATTTTTTGTTGATCTATTGCAGTTAATTAGTAATTTACACTAATTTTCCAGAATTTTTTTTCGATTATAACAGAAAAATTTTATAATTATTTTTTATCTATTGCAACTAAAAATTAATTTACATTATTTTACCGGGAATATTAACAAGTTTTACGGCAGAATTTAAAAATTATCGTCGATCTGTTGCATTTAAAAATTAATTTACATTATTTTAGCGGAATAGTTTTCCAAAATTTCTGGGATATCAAAAAAATTTTTTTTTGATGTAGTTAAAATTAATTTACATTAATTTTCCAGAAAATTTTTTGAATATAACAGAGAAATATATTAAGTTTTTTCGATATGTTACAGTTAAAAATTAATTTACATTATTTTACCGGGAAAATTTTCCAAAATATTTTTTTTTTATGTTTTGAAGATAAAAATTTATTTACAGTCATTTTCCATTAATGTTTTCCGAATTTTACGGAATCATTAAGGATTTCTATTTATGTAGTTAAAAATTAATTTAAATTAATTTTCCCGAAAGGTTTAAAATTTTTTTTTGATCTATTGCAGTTAATTATTAATTTACACTAATTTTCCAGAATTTTTTTTCGAATATAACAGAAAAATTTTATAATTATTTTTTATCTGTTGCAGCTAAAAATTAATTTACATTATTTTACCGGGAATATTAACAAGTTTTACGGCAGAATTTAAAAATTATCGTCGATCTGTTCCATTTAAAAATTAATTTACATTATTATACCGGAATAGTTTTCCAAAATTTCCGGGATATCAAAAAAAATTTTTTTTGATGTAGTTAAAATTAATTTACAATAATTTTCCAGAAAATTTTTTCGAATATAACAGAAAAATATATTAATTTTCTTCGATATGTTACAGTCAAAAATTAATTTACATTAATTTTCCGGAAAAATGAGAAATTTTCTAATTTTCCGGAAAAATTAAAAAAGTTTTTTTTATATTTGTTGCAGTTAACAATTATGTTGCATCAGTGTTTCGGTAAGTGTTTCAAATTTTCCGAACAAATTTAAAAATATTTTTTTTATGTTTTGAAGATAAAAATTTATTATAGTCATTTTCCATTAATGTTTTCCGAATTTTACGGAATCATTAAGGATTTCTATTTATGTAGTTAAAAATTAATTTACATTAATTTTCCGGAAAGATTTAAAAATTTTTTTTGATTTATTGCAGTTAATTATTAATTTACACTAATTTTCCAGAATTTTTTTTCGAATATAACAGAAAAATTTTATAATTATTTTTTATCTGTTGCAGCTGAAAATTAATTTACATTATTTTACCGGGAATATTAACAAGTATTACGGCAGAATTTAAAAATTATCGTCGATCTGTTCCATTTAAAAATTAATTTACATTATTTTACCGGAAAAGTTTTACAAAATTTCCGGAAAAAAATAAAAAAATTGTTTTTGATGTAGTTAAAAATCAATTTACATTAAATTTCCAGAAAATTTTTTCGAATATAACGGAGAAGTATATTAATTTTCTTCGATATGTTACAGTTAAAAATTAATTTACATTATTTTACAGGGAAAATTTTCCAAAATATTTTTTTTATGTTTTGAAGATAAAAATTTATTTACAGTCATTTTCCATTAATGTTTTCCGAATTTTACGGAATCATTAAGGATTTCTATTTATGTAGTTAAAAATTAATTTACATTAATTTTCCGGAAAGGTTTAAAATTTTTTTTTGATCTATTGCAGTTAATTATTAATTTACACTAATTTTCCAGATTTTTTTTTCGAATATAACAGAAAAATTTTATAATTATTTTTTATCTGTTGCAGCTAAAAATTAATTTACATTATTTTACCGTGAATATTAACAAGTTTTACGGCAGAATTTAAAAATTATCGTCGATCTGTTCCATTTAAAAATTAATTTACATTATTATACCGGAATAGTTTTCCAAAATATCCGGGATATCAAAAAAAATTTTTTTTAATGTAGTTAAAATTAATTTACATTAATTTTCCAGAAAATTTTTTCGAATATAACAGAAAAATATATTAATTTTCTTCGATATGTTACAGTCAAAAATTAATTTACATTAATTTTCCGGAAAAATGAGAAATTTTCTAATTTTCCGGAAAAATTAAAAAAGTTTTTTTTATATTTGTTGCAGTTAACAATTATGTTGCATCAGTGTTTCGGTAAGTGTTTCAAATTTTCCGAACAAATTTAAAAATATTTTTTTTATGTTTTGAAGATAAAAATGTATTATAGTAATTTTCCATTAATGTTTTCCGAATTTTACGGAATCATTAAGGATTTCTATTTATGTAGTTAAAAATTAATTTACATTAATTTTCCGGAAAGATTTAAAATTTTTTTTTGATTTATTGCAGTTAATTATTAATTTACACTAATTTTCCAGAATTTTTTTTCGAATATAACAGAAAAATTTTATAATTATTTTTTATCTGTTGCAGCTGAAAATTAATTTACATTATTTTACCGGGAATATTAACAAGTATTACGGCAGAATTTAAAAATTATCGTCGATCTGTTCCATTTAAGAATTAATTTACATTATTATACCGGAATAGTTTTCCAAATTTTCCGGGATATCAAAACAAATTTTTTTTGATGTAGTTAAAATTAATTTACAATAATTTTCCAGAAAATTTTTTCGAATATAACAGAAGAATATATTAATTTTCTTCGATATGTTACAGTCAAAAATTAATTTACATTAATTTTCCGGAAAAATGAGAAATTTTCTAATTATCCGGAAAAATTAAAAAAGTTTTTTTTATATTGGTTGCAGTTAACAATTATGTTGCATCAGTGTTTCGGTAAGTATTTCAAATTTTCCGAACAAATTTAAAAATATTTTTTTTATGTTTTGAAGATAAAAATTTATTATAGTCATTTTCCATTAATGTTTTCCTAATTTTACGGAATCATTAAGGATTTCTATTTATGTAGTTAAAAATTAATTTACATTAATTTTCCGGAAAGATTTAAAATTTTTTTTTGATTTATTGCAGTTAATTATTAATTTACACTAATTTTCCAGAATTTTTTTTCGAGTATAACAGAAAAATTTTATAATTACTTTTATCTGTTGCAGCTGAAAATTAATTTACATTATTTTACCGGGAATATTAACAAGTATTACGGCAGAATTTAAAAATTATCGTCGATCTGTTCCATTTAAAAATTAATTTACATTATTTTACCGGAAAAGTTTTACAAAATTTCCGGAAAGAAATAAAAAAATTGTTTTTGATGTAGTTAAAAATCAATTTACATTAAATTTCCAGAAAATTTTTTCGAATATAACGGAGAAGTATATTAATTTTCTTCGATATGTTACAGTTAAAAATTAATTTTCATTATTTTACCGGGAAAATTTTCCAAAATATTTTTTTATGTTTTGAAGATAAAAATTTATTTACAGTCATTTTCCATTAATGTTTTCCGAATTTTACGGAATCATTAAGGATTTCTATTTATGTAGTTAAAAATTAATTTACATTAATTTTCCGGAAAGGTTTAAAATTTTTTTTTGATCTATTGCAGTTAATTATTAATTTACACTAATTTTCCAGAATTTTTTTTCGAATATAACAGAAAAATTTTATAATTATTTTTTATCTGTTGCAGCTAAAAATTAATTTACATTATTTTACCGGGAATATTAACAAGTTTTACGGCAGAATTTAAAAACTATCGTCGATCTGTTCCATTTGAAAATTAATTTACATTATTTTAGCGGAATAGTTTTCCAAAATTTCTGGGATATCAAAAAAATTTTTTTTTGATGTAGTTAAAATTAATTTACATTAATTTTCCAGAAAATTTTTTGAATATAACAGAGAAATATATTAAGTTTTTTCGATATGTTACAGTTAAAAATTAATTTACATTATTTTACCGGGAAAATTTTCCAAAATATTTTTTTTTTATGTTTTGAAGATAAAAATTTATTTACAGTCATTTTCCATTAATGTTTTCTGAATTTTACGGAATCATTAAGGATTTCTATTTATGTAGTTCAAAATTAATTTAAATTAATTTTCCCGAAAGGTTTAAAATTTTTTTTTGATCTATTGCAGTTAATTATTAATTTACACTAATTTTCCAGAATTTTTTTTCGAATATAACAGAAAAATTTTATAATTACTTTTATCTGTTGCAGCTGAAAATTAATTTACATTATTTTACCGGGAATATTAACAAGTATTACGGCAGAATTTAAAAATTATCGTCGATCTGTTCCATTTAAAAATTAATTTACATTATTTTACCGGAAAAGTTTTACAAAATTTCCGGAAAGAAATAAAAAAATTGTTTTTGATGTAGTTAAAAATCAATTTACATTAAATTTCCAGAAAATTTTTTCGAATATAACGGAGAAGTATATTAATTTTCTTCGATATGTTACAGTTAAAAATTAATTTTCATTATTTTACCGGGAAAATTTTCCAAAATATTTTTTTATGTTTTGAAGATAAAAATTTATTTACCGTCATTTTCCATTAATGTTTTCCGAATTTTACGGAATCATTAAGGATTTCTATTTATGTAGTTAAAAATTAATTTACATTAATTTTCCGGAAAGGTTTAAAATTTTTTTTTGATCTATTGCAGTTAATTATTAATTTACACTAATTTTCCAGAATTTTTTTTCGAATATAACAGAAAAATTTTATAATTATTTTTTATCTGTTGCAGCTAAAAATTAATTTACATTATTTTACCGGGAATATTAACAAGTTTTACGGCAGAATTTAAAAACTATCGTCGATCTGTTCCATTTGAAAATTAATTTACATTATTTTAGCGGAATAGTTTTCCAAAATTTCTGGGATATCAAAAAAATTTTTTTTTGATGTAGTTAAAATTAATTTACATTAATTTTCCAGAAAATTTTTTGAATATAACAGAGAAATATATTAAGTTTTTTCGATACGTTACAGTTAAAAATTAATTTACATTATTTTACCGGGAAAATTTTCCAAAATATTTTTTTTTTATGTTTTGAAGATAAAAATTTATTTACAGTCATTTTCCATTAATGTTTTCCGAATTTTACGGAATCATTAAGGATTTCTATTTATGTAGTTCAAAATTAATTTAAATTAATTTTCCCGAAAGGTTTAAAATTTTTTTTTGATCTATTGCAGTTAATTATTAATTTACACTAATTTTCCAGAATTTTTTTTCGAATATAACAGAAAAATTTTATAATTATTTTTTATCTGTTGCAGCTGAAAATTAATTTACATTATTTTACCGCGAATATTAACAAGTTTTACGGCAGAATTTAAAAATTATCGTCGATCTGTTCCATTTAAAAATTAATTTACATTATTTTAGCGGAATAGTTTTCCAAAATTTCTGGGATATCAAAAAAATTTTTTTTTGATGTAGTTAAAATTAATTTACATTAATTTTCCAGAAAATTTTTTCGAATATAACAGAGAAATATATTAAGTTTTTTCGATATGTTACAGTTAAAAATTAATTTACATTATTTTACCGGGAAAATTTTCCAAAATATTTTTTTTATGTTTTGAAGATAAAAATTTATTTACAGTCATTTTCCATTAATGTTTTCCGAATTTTACGGAATCATTAAGGATTTCTATTTATGTAGTTAAAAATTAATTTACATTAATTTTCCGGAAAGGTTTAAATTTTTTTTTGATCTATTGCAGTTAATTAGTAATTTACACTAATTTTCCAGAATTTTTTTTCGAATATAACAGAAAAATTTTATAATTATTTTTTTTACTTATGCAGCTAAAAATTAATTTACATTATTTTACCCGGAATATTAACAAGTTTTACGGCAGAATTTAAAAATTATCGTCGATCTGTTCCATTTAAAAATTAATTTACATTATTTTACCGGAATAGTTTTCCAAAATTTCCGGGATATCAAAAAAAATTTTTTTTTAAGTAGTTAAAATTAATTTACATTAATTTTCCAGAAAATTTTTTCGAATATAACAGAGAAGTATATTAATTTTTTTCGATATGTTACAGTTAAAAATTAATTTACATTATTTTACCGGGAAAATTTTCCAAAATTTTTTTTTGATCTATTGTTGTTAATTATTAATTTACACTAATTTTCCGGGAACGTTTTTCGAATTTTAGGGAAAATTTTAAAGTTTTCTTTGTTCTGTTGTAGTTAAAAATCAATTTACATTATTTTACCGCAAAAGTTTTCCAAATTTCAGAATTTTAAACAAATTTTTCTTAATTTTTTATTGATTTGTTGCAATTTAAAATATATTTACATTAATTTTTTTTTATTTGTTGCATTCACAAATTAATTTACATTGACTTTCCGGGTGTATTTAAATTTTTTTTTGTTCTGTTGTAGTTTAAAATTATTTTATATTAATTTTCCGGGAAACTTTTTCGGATGACAGGAAAATAAAAAAAATTTCTATTTGTTGTAAGTAAAAATTAATTTACATTAATTTTGCGGGAATGTTTTCTGAATTTTACGAAAAAAAAAATTAAAATTTTTTTATCTGTTGTACTTAAAAATTAATTTACATTATTTTGCAGAGAAAGTTTTACAAAATTTCCCGAAAAAATTATAAAGCAATATTCTAGATGTAGTTCAAAATTAATTTACATTAATCTTCCGGAAGAATTTAAAATTTTTTTTTGATTTGTTGGTGTTAAAAATTAATTTACATTAATTTTCCACGAATTTTTTACATTTTATTTAGATCTGAAGTAGTTAAAAATTTATTAACAATAATATTCCGGGAAAATTTTAACTTTTTATTCAGATCTGTTGTAGTTAAAAATTTATGTACATTTATTTTGTGGGAATGTTTTCCGAATTTTACGGAGAAAAAAGTAAGATTTTTTTTTATCTTTTGTAGTTAAACATTTAGTTACATTATTTACAGAGAATTTTTTACAAAATTACCCGGAAAAATTATAAAGTAATATTCTTGATGTAGTTCAAAATTAATTTACATCAATCTTCCGGAAGATTTTAAAATTTTTATTGATAGGTGGTGAAATTTTTACATTTTATTTAGATCTGTTTTATTTAAAAATTTATTAACATTAATTTTCCAGGAAAGTTATCCAAATTTCCGAATTTTAAACAAATTTTTTTTAATTTTTTATTGATTTGTTGCAATTAAAAATATATTTACATTAAATTTTTTTTTTATTTGTTGCATTCACAAATTAATTTACATTGACTTTCTGGGTGTATTTAAAATTTTTTTTGTTCTGTTGTAGTTTAAAATTATTTTATAATAATTCTCCGGGAAACTTTTTTGGATGACAGGAAAATAAAAAATTTTTCTATTTGTTGTAAGTAAAAATTAATTTACATTAATTTTGCGGGAATGTTTTCCGAATATTACGAAAAAGAAAATTAAAATTTTTTTTATCTGTTGTAGTTAAAAATTAATTTACATTATTTAGCAGAGAAAGTATTACAAAATTTCACGGAAAAATTATAAAGTAATATTCTTGATGTAGTTCAAAATTAATTTACATTAATCTTCCGGAAGAATTTAAAACTTTTATTGATAGGTGGTGAAATTTTTACATTTTATTTAGATCGGTTTTATTTAAAAATTTATTAACATTAATTTTCCAGGAAAGTTTTCCAAATTTCCGAATTTTAAACAAATTTTTTTTAATTTTTTGTTGATTTGTTGCAATTAAAAATATATTTACATTAAATTTTTTTTTATTTGTTGCATTCACAAATTAATTTACATTGACTTTCCGAGTGTATTTAAATTTTTTTTGTTGGGTTATAGTTTAACATTATTTTATATTAATTTTCCAGAAAACTTTTTCGGATGACAGGAAAATAAAAAAATTTTCTATTTGGTGTAAGTAAAAATTAATTTACATTAATTTTGCGGGAATGTTTTCTGAATTTTACGAAAAAAAAAATTAAAATTTTTTTTTTCTGTTGTACTTAAAAATTAATTTACATTATTCTGCAGAGAACGTTTTACAAAATTTCCCGGAAAAATTATAAAGTAATATTCTTGATGTAGTTCAAAATTAATTTACATTAATCTTCCGGAAGAATTCAAAATTTTTTTTTGATTTGTTGGTGTTAAAAATTAATTTACATTAATTTTCCGCGAATTTTTTACATTTTATTTAGATCTGTTGTAGTTAAAAATTTATTAACACTAATATTCCGGGAAAATTTAAAATTTTTATTAAGATCTGTTGTAGTTACAAATTTATTTACATTTATTTTGCGGGAATGTTTTCCGAATTTTACGGAGAAAAAAGTAAAAATTTTTTTTATCTGTTGTAGTTAAAAATTAATTTACATTATTTTGCAGAGAAAGTTTTACAAAATTTCCCGGAAAAATTATAAAGTAATATTCTAGATGTAGTTGAAAATTAATTTACATTAATCTTCCGGAAGAATTTAAACATTTTATTGATTAGGTGATGAAATTTTTACATTTTATTTAAATCTGTGTTATTTAAAAATTTATTAACATTAATTTTCCGGGAAACGTTTTCGGATGACAGTAAGATAAAAAAATTTTCTATTTGTTGTAAGTAAAAATTAATTTACATTAATTTTGCGGGAATGTTTTCCGAATATTACGAAAAAGAAAATTAAAATATTTTTTATCTGTTGTACTTAAAAATTAATTTACATTATTTTGCAGAGAACGTTTTACAAAATTTTCCGGAAAAATTATAAAGTAATATTCTAGATGTAGTTGAAAATTAATTTACATTAATCTTCCGGAAGAATTTAAACATTTTATTGATTAGGTGATGAAATTTTTACATTTTATTTAGATCTGTTTTATTTAAAAATTTATTAACATTAATTTTCCGGGAAACTTTTTCGGATGACAGTAAGATAAAAAAATTTTCTATTTGTTGTAAGTAAAAATTAATTTACATTAATTTTGCGGGAATGTTTTCCGAATATTACGAAAAAGAAAATTAAAATATTTTTTATCTGTTGTACTTAAAAATTAATTTACATTATTTTGCAGAGAACGTTTTACAAAATTTTCCGGAAAAATTATAAAGTAATATTCTTGATGTAGTTCAAAATTAATTTACATTAATCTTCCGGAAGAATTTAAAATTCTTTTTTGATTTGTTGGTGTTAAAGATTAATTTACATTAATTTTCCGCGCATTTTTTACATTTTATTTAGATCTGTTTTATTTAAAAATTTATTAACAATAATATTCTGGGAAAATTTTAAATTTTTATTCAGATCTGTTGTAGTTAAAAAGTAATTTACATTAATTTTCCGGAAAATTCAAGAAAAATTATTTTATTTGTCGTATTAAAAATGTAATTTACATTAATTTTCCGGAAAATTCAAGAAAAATTAAGTTCTGTTGCAGTTTAAAATTAATTGACATTAATTTTCCGGGAAATTTAAACATTTTTTTTATTTTTTGTAGTGAATTTTTTCCGAATTTTATAGTAAATTTATGAATTTTGTTTTGATTTGTTGCAATTAAAAATTTATTTACATTAATATTTCGGAATATTTCAAATTTTCCATAAAATTGAAAAATGTTTTATGGTTTTTTGCGGTTAAAAATTAATTTACATTAATTATAACATTAAAAAATTAAAAAAAGAAAATTAAAAAAAGATTATTTTATCTGTGGTACTCTGGTAGAAATTTATCCCGTCCACTTTATAGATGTATGTAGAATAATCTCGCGCTGTGTAGATCTATGTAGGCAAACTAGATAGTTACTATAAAGGCGTGTAACGGTCGACCCTTCTAGTTTCCCATATTATTTGCCCAGATAAAACTAGATAAGCAAAATTATGACAATAACAACCACTTAAAGGTTATGTTTTAAGAAATAGAAGTATAATCTATTATGTATTATTTTGATTTAAAGGTATTTACTTGTTATTGTTAACCTATTACCAATGTAAGTAAATGTAAATAACTTCTAAAGTGTAAGGTTATCAAATTTTAGATACATCGAGTTTCGTATTTAAGAACTCAATAACAATATTATGTTACACACATATATTAAACAATCAAAATAAGAAAATAATCTGAATATCCAAAGAACTATATGAAGTATTAGTGTATATATTTATTTTGTTTATGTAAAATTAGTTTCCTTATATTTGATTATGTTCCATCCGAAATACAGGCTTGGTTTCAAAATCTGTATGGTTTATGTGAGGAAAACTATTTTCACACACATTTATTATCAACTGATTAATTTTCTATTTTTAAAAATAAATAATGTATTTGAGTTATTATATATATATGTTCTATTTTTGTATTTCCTACTGTGATTAATTTATAATCAAACACTTTCATTTGACATCTATGGCCAGTTAAAACATAGTAATTTGTTACTTATAAAGAAAATTATCGTCTACATGTGTTCGACTAATGTGTTTGTCTTTGAAAATGTTGCCAGGGATGAGCAGTTTATGTATTATAAAAACTCACATATGGATACAAAATTATTTGTAGTTCTGAAATTAAAATTCTAGTTTTTAAATAAAGCATGTCATAAAGTACATATTTGTACAATTATTATTATTTATATATTACTTTTCAAGAAACAACTACATCAATCAATAACATTATTTTGTGATCACTGTTTTTCATATGCAAGGAACATTGTATGTAAATTTTCATTTCTTAAGTTAGATATGCTTTCTGACTACTTTTATATGTAAATAGTATGAATAGAACTATAGATCTTCGTATTATAATTGAAAATTCGCATGTTAAACGTTTTTTAACATTAATTTTTACAATAAAAGTTCTGTTCAATAAATGACATATAACCTCACAGATTTTATACGCACATATTATTATTGAGAAAATTATGTAGATCTGTGTGGATTTATCGAGTTTTGTACACTCTAGTACTATCTAGTTTGCCTATAAAGGCCGTTATAGCGAATGTGGGCGCCACAATAAGATTTCTACCAGGGTAGTTAAAAATTTATTTACATTAATTTTCAGGGAGTTTTTTCGAATATAACAGAAAAATTTATTAATTTCTTTTTTCATTTGTCGCAATTAAAAATATATTTACATTAATAATTTTTTTTTTTAATTTGTAGAATTGACGAATTAATTTACATTGATTTCCTAGGATATTCAAAATTTTCTTTTGTTCTGATGTAGTTTAAAATTAATTTACATTAATTTTCCGGGAAATTATGAAATTATTTTTTGATCTGTTGTAGGTAAAAATTAATTGACATTAATTTTCCGGAATCATTTAAAATATTTTTTTATCTTTCGTAGTTAAAAATTTATTTACATTAATTCTCCGGGAGATTTCGAATTTTCCGGAAGACATAAATTTTTTTTTTATTTTATGATTTTAAAAATTAATTTTCATTAATCTCACGGAAATATTACATAATTTTTTTTGTTCTGTTGCAGTTAAAAATTAATTTACATTAATTTTACTGAATAATTTAAAAAAAATTTTTTATTTGTTGCAGTCAATAATTAATCTATATTAATTTTCCGGGAAAATGATTAAATTTTCTTTTGATCTGTTGCAGTTAACAATTAAGTTACATTAGTTTTTCGGAAAGTATTTCAAATTTAACGAAAAAATTATAAAGAAATTTTTTATTGTTGTAGTTAAAAATTTATTTACAAAAATCTCCGGGAATGTTTTCCGAATTTTATAGAAGAATTAAAAATATTTATTATCTGTTGCAATTAAAATTTTATTTACATTAATTTTCTGGGAAAATTTTTCTAATTTTACGGAAAATTTCTAATAATTTTCTTTTATCTCTTTATTTTATTTGTTGCTTTTAAAAATTAATTTACAATAATTTTCCGGAAATATTTCGTAATTTTTTTTTTATATGTCCAAGTTAAAAATTAATTTACATTACCGGAATAATTGAAAATTTTTTTTTATTTGTTGTAATTAAAAATTAATCTACATTAATCCTCCGGAAAAATTAATAATTTTTTTATCTGTTGGAGTTAACAATTATGTTACGTTAGTTTTTCGGGTAGTTTTTCAAATTTTGCGGATACTTAAAACTAGATTTTTTATGTGTTACAGTTAAAAATTTATTTACATTAATTTTCCGAATTTTACGGAAAATTAAGAATTTTTTATTATCTGTTGTAGTTAAAAATTTATTTACATTAATTTTCCGAGAATGTTTTGCGTATTTTGCACAAAAATTTATTAATTTTTTTTTATTTGTTGCAGTTAACAATTAAGTTACGTAGTTTTTCGACAAATTTTTCGAATTTTTCAAAAAAATTAAATAAAAAAAAAATTATTTAGGTGGTGTAATTAAAATTTATTTAGATTAATTTTCTGGGAGTGTTTTCTGAATTTTACAGAAAAATGTATTAATTTTTCTTTGATTTGTTGCAATTAAAAATTAATTTACATTAACTATTGTCACGTACGCTAGCTTGCGTCCGTGCCGCCGGACACAGGTATCCTGTGTCCAGCGGATAGGCTCGCATGCGATGCTGACGCTGCATGCTCGTCTTCGCGCACCGACTTCGCGGTGCACTGCGAGCGCATCTTTCCCCAGTTTGGCCTGAGCTGAGGAGTGACACACACCTCTCTCTAATACATTAATAAACACACTTTTCCCCGAACTTCTTGCCTCGTATCCTTTCTCGCACCTACCACTCCAACCACCGAAGAACCACGGAGCTCAATTGCGCCCGTGCAAATAACGCGAAGTTCGTCGACACTCACACACCCACGCACGGCAACTACCCCGTCCATAACAACTTGGCATCCCTTGTGGTTTCGCGTGTGTGGCACACGAGTTGTTTTGTGGAAGTTCAGAAAATAACTGAAGAGCAAGAAACGACAAGCAGCCTTTCGAGCAGCCCTTTCATCCGAAACGTTCGACCAGGGACGAGAAGGACGTGCAGGACTCTCTCCATCCAGGAGCATAGGCGAGAAGGACGTGCAGAGGCAGCCTTGACTGAGACGTGTATAGACGGGAAGGACGAACGGACCTACGTTTGCTCAATTACGGCGAATATGTTCGGCCCGCTTTTTGTTAAGTTACTAGGAGTGATGCTCGTCTAAGTACTTGTAAATTAATTAGAATTTTTGTCCTCCGTGGGTATATCGCGTCCGGAAATTTATGCACACACTTTTAATTTCGCCAGTGTTGAGGCAATACTAATCATTGAAATTTAATTACCGTTAATCAGAATCTTTATTGAATTATCCGCGAGGCATTTGAGTTAAGAGCAATATGTCGCTGACTAACCTTTTTAGCCCCAAAAGTGGAAAGGATAAACGTCAATCTGGCTCATCCAGCAAAAATGCGAGCGTGTCTAGTTTGAATAGCGATATGGAATTAGTAGAGGTCACAAACCCCGAGATGCAAGCTCTTTTTGCACGGCTGACGCCACGGGAGCGGTCCTTAATTGTAGGAGGGTGGCCGCAGCATAGGTACAGTGCGCCGGCGGACATGCAGTTGGTTAGTCCGCAGGAGACAGGAGCGGCTGCCGCCAGTCTAAATAATGCCCTTGATGCTCCCAATACCTCTGGTACGCTCCAAAAGACCAATGTGCAAACGTCTACGCAAACACCTGTAGATACGTTTTCCCGGGATCTCGATAGGGCTAAAGCGCAGGGATTTTCTCTCAATCCCGAGAAAAAGATAAATAACGCGGTTGACGACATCGATATACGCGTCGCCGAGAGCATCTCGCACATACAGCCGGCTACATCCGCGCGTTCCACGCAGATAACGCCTACCCCATTTATTGACATGTTAGAAAGGGATCGTAATTTAAAGTATGACAGGGGTATAAATTCGCGTAACGAACGGGCCCTTAACACAACGGACCTCGAACCGACACGACTCGCGAACAAGACGGCAGCCACGCAGACTAGCTGCTGGCCCACACAGCGAATCGCCGCGCCCCAAATTGTACTAGCGAGTACTCAAATTACACCCGCGGCTTCACATCCTATACGTGTCACGTGGGACAACAATGTTACACAGTATACATGCCTCCCCCAGCACTCCCCCGTATCGAGTAGTGTGGCATAGGAAGCTAATGCGTATTCGCTAGGACGCCGGGATTTTTCGAATGTGGAAATGTCGGTACCTACCTACCTACTCGGAATCTAACAATATTAGATAGCAATAATGCAATGTGTGCGCGTGGAAATAGTCTAACATTCTCGCAGGCGCTAAATTTAATCCCGCAATTTGACGGTAATCCCGACAAACTAAATCTTTTTTGTATAGCAGCGCGTCAGGTTAGGGAAATGTTTGGCTTGCAGCAGGAGAAATGTTTGTTGTTAGCGATTGCGAGTAAATTGATTGGAAGGGCAGCTGATGGCTACGCGGCGCGCGTGATGAATTATGACTCAGTGGAAATGTTGCTCGCGGAATTTGTGTTGCAATATAGCAATGTGGGTTTGGTGGATGATATTTTAATGCAAATGAAAATGATAAACCAGCGGTCGGGCGAGAAAGCTGGTGACTATGGCTTGAGGGCGCAGAAGTTGCTAAACCAGCTCATTACGATTTTTTATTCGGCGCCAGATCTGGTCGACAGCGACAGGGAATCACGCAAACGAGGAGCTTGCGTCGACGCGTAGCAATACTTCATGTTCGGATTAACACACCCGTTAGATCATCAAGTGCGCAGCGAGCACCCGAAGAACTTGAACGAGGCGATAAGAGTTGATATCAACTTTGAGTGCAAGCAGAGCGTTCGGCTGGCATGCAACTACATAGCAACGCAGTCCCCGTCTATGAGCGCACAAATTAATTATACGGCTTCACAACCTTTGCCAACACAACAGGTCCCGCAGACCTCAAATGTGGAAGAACAAATCTTAACGCAGACGAGGGCAAACAATGTACTTGCGGCTGTTACTGCATGTGGCTATTGTGGGTTAACAACACACGCAGAAGATAGATGCAAAAAGAAGCGCTATGAAACCATGAAATGTGAATATTGCAGCAAGCCGGGACACACACATAAGGAATGTTTCAAGTTAGAAGCAGACATAAAAACCGGGCGAGTCAGAGCCGGAGGCGGGAATAACCGGCAATTTAACAACAATAAAGGTCGCTATAATAATTATAATAATGGCCATTTTATTAATCGGGACAATAATTACCGAACCGATAGGAATGATCAGAACGATAATCAGGGCAAAGATCGTCATCAAGGTGCAGGCGGCAATTATGACTATTTTGACAGGAATCGTGATACAAGGCAGGACAATGTCGCCATAGCGCGGGCAGAGAATGAGAGGAATAACAAGCCTTTAAACTCGTAGATCGCTCGGCGCAGTCCTCAGGCGTCGAGCGGCCCAGCTCGCCAAAACAAAGCAAGCCGGAGCCCTTGCGGGTATTTTCGGTTAGGTTTGCTGGAGCGGGGCGCAAACCACCCATCGTGATTCTAAAAAGCGATGACTTAATTAATAAGGCAGCCAACTTTCACGTAGATACGGGAGCAGATGTGTCAGTTATCAAGTGCAGCGCCATCAGCGCGAATAAACGGATAAATAAAAGTGAAATTCTTGCAATCACGGGAGTCACCCCCGGTACAAGCCGGACTTTGGGTAAAATAAAAATAATTGTGCATGGACAGCTTCCCCGACAGCTTCCCCATTGATACAGAGGGACTGATCGGATGGGACATCATAGAAAAAGACAATGGGCGCATTGACGCCGCTCATAAAAGTTTAATCCTGAGTATGGTAACGACTCCTTTCTCGCAAGAAGAATACTTTGAAATTCCGGCTAAATCGCGTTGCGTTATGCAGGCAAGAGTCATTAATACGGACACGAAAGTTGGCTGGGTCCCCTTACAAGACTTGGGGCCAGATATATTATTTGGGAATTTTGTCGCCGAAAATCACGATGGAATTACTTATGCCGTATGCATCAATATCGGCGATGCAACAGTTGAACTACCGATACCGCAGGTAGAATTAATTGAGTGCGAGACTTCCAATGCGAAGGGCACATTTCTTGTCGGTGAGGACGACAGGAAAAAAATTAGATGAGCGGGTTCAGATTATGCGCTTAATAGGTAAAGATTTGGAGGACGAGCCTATGGATATCGAACAAAAAAATAAATTACTTGAAGATAACCCTGAGTTGCGGGAAGCAAGGGTAAATAAAATTATGAGGTTAGTGGACACGAATGGATGTAATGCAGAGGAGCTTCAGCATGTGCGGGAACTTGTAACCGAGTTTTCCGGTGTTTTTGGACTAGAAGGAGAGCCACTGCCGGCAACCAACTTGCTCGCACATGAGATTAAGCTGACGACTGATAAGCCTCTGCGCGCGAAGCGTTTCAAATATCCGCCAGCGTTAAAGGAGCAGATAGAAATAGAAGTGCAAAAGCTGCTAAAGCAAGGCATTATTAGACCATCAAACTCACCGTATTGCAGCAACCTCTGGATTGTGCCAAAAAAAATGGACGCTGACGGTAATAAAAGGTGGCGTTTAGTCACAGATTTTAGAGCCCTAAACGAAATTACTGTAGGCAGCTGTTGGCCACTCCCGTTCACGAGCGATATAATTGAGCAACTTGCGCTCGCTGAAATAATTACTGTCATCGATCTGAAACAGGGTTTCCACCAGATACCCATTCACCCCAACTCTGCCCCATATACTGCCTTTTCAGTCCCAGTAGGCCGTAATTCCGATCAACATTTAGAATTCTTACGGATGAGTATGGGTTTATAAGAAGCGACGAGCACGTTCGCAAGGTGCATGTCGTTAGCAATGGCCGGGTTGCAGGGGGAAGAAGTTGCAATCTATTTGGACGATTTTATGATCTTTGCAAAGACTCTTGAAGAGCATGCCTTGCGATTCAGAAGAGTTGCAAAAAGATTGATAAAAGCAAACTTGACGATAGAGCCCAAAAATTGTCAGTTTTTGAAACGTGAGGCCTCTGTCCTCGGACACATAGTAGGGGGAGGTAAAATACACACAGATCCCAAGAAACTCGAAGCGGTGGAAAAATACCCGGAGCCAACGAATGCCAAGAAAGTCAGGCAGTGGCTTGGTTTCATGGGATACTATAGAAAATTCATACCCAAGTTTGTTGACATAGCCTTGCCGTTGTCCAAGCTGATGCGCAAAGGAGTCAAATTCGAATGGGGGGATGAACAACGGTCGGCTTTCGAGAAAATGAAACGGAGACTTTGCAGCGAACCCGTCTTAGCCGCACCTAACCTATCTGAGCCGTTAATTCTGACGACCGACTCTTCAGATTTTGCGTTGGGAGCGGTGCTATCACAGGGGACCATTGGGTCAGACAACGCATGTGCCTACGCATCAAGACCACTGAAAGGTAGCGAGTTACGATATATCACATGTGATAAGGAGTTGCTTGCGGTCGTATTTGGCAAGGAACAATTCAGGCACTACCTCTATGGCCGAAAGTTCACAGTGGTCACAGATCATTTGGCCCTAAAGCACATTCATACTTCCAAAAAACCAGACTTCAGGTTCAATAGGCTGAAAGCGGCTCTGCGCGGCTACGAGTTCGACGTCGTATATAAAAAGGGAATAAAAAATGCTAACGCGGACGCGCTCTTGCGCAATCCAATAATACCAGAGGGTGAGGAGAACCCCGAGCGCCCCAGAGCTGAGCTTTATGAGCTTTCAGACAAGCTGAGCTTTATGAGCTTGCAGACAAGCGGATATCTAGATGACGTCATCATAGCTACCGAGACGTATGAGGATAATATTTATTGGGTGGAATACGTGCTGAAAAGACTGGTGGAAGCCGGCATAGTGGTGAATAGGAACAAATGCGAATTCTGTTGCTCACAAGTAAGCTATTTGGGGTTTCTCCTGAATCGATAAGGCTTAAGGCCAGACCCAGCCAAAATAGCACCCGCAGTAGACTACCCAGCACCCCAGAATTTAAAACAGTTACGTAGGTTTCTCGGAATGGTCGGATGGTATTCTCGGTTCATCGAAGGAGACTGCGAAATAAAGATCCCACTAGTAAACTTACTGAGAAAGGGACAGCCATGAAAGTGGAAAGAAGAACAACAGGAAGCATTCGAAGAACTGAAACGAGCACTAACAGTGGCGCCAATGTTGGCGAGGCCGGACTTTACGACACCATTCACGGTGCAATGCGATGCCAGTAGTTTTGAGATGGGAGCGGTGCTCACACAGCAATTCGATGACGGCGAGCACCCCATCGTCTACATAAGCAGAGTCCTAACCTCTGCCGAGAGAAACTATACAATGATGGAAAAAGAATGCCTAGCAGTCCTCTGGGCGATCAAGAAGTTAAGACCATACTTGGAAGGCTACACGTTCGAGGTAATCACAGACCATACAGCACTAAAATGGTTGTGCAGTCTGAAAGACCCCACGGGACGATTAGCTAGACGGGCCTTAGATGTACAACAGTGGGACTTCCATGTAAATTATCGGAAAGGAGCCCTCAATCACATACCAGACGCACTGTCAAGGATGTTAGAAGGGGATGAAGAAGAAATAGCGGCTTTTAGTGCCGTCACGGATCTCTGGTATCTAAAACGGCAAAAGCACGTACAAGATGTGCCCCAGAAATTCTAGAAATGGAAAGTAGAAGATGTCTCCTCTATCGGTTTAAAAGAGTTGCACTCCTTGATCCGGTCTCCCACAATGAAGAAGGATGAAGGTTAGTAGTGCCAGCACACCATAGGGATAAGGTTCTCATCGACGACCACAGGAAGGCCTCCTCGGGCCACCTGGGGATTGAGAACACCTATGACAGGATAGCCAGAGAGTATTACTGGCCAGGAGTCTGGCATGATACGAATGAGTTCGTCAGATACTGCAAGGAATGCCAGGAGTACAAATCGCCCCAGACCGGACCACAAGGGTTGATGGGCCGCCGCCATACAGAGAGACCATGGGCAATAGTAGGGGCAGATCTAATGGAGTTTCCACTTAGTAAGAGCCAATATAAATAGTTGCTGGTCTTCCTAGACCTTTTTATTAAGTGGATAGAAGTAAAACCCCTTAGAAAAGCTGACGGCAAATCAATGGCGCGAGCATTGGAAGAACTTATTCTATTCCGCTGAGAGACTCCGGAATATTTACTGACAGACAACGGGACCGAATTCATAAACAAAATTCTGGACAAAACCCTGGATGAATATGGTGTGGTGCACGTTACGACGCCCCCATATCACTCCCAGGCGAATCCAGTAGAACACTGCAACCAAACGTTGAAGACCATGATTGCCACATTCGTACAGGCTGACCACAGAGACTGGGACAAGCACTTGCATGAATTTCGCCATGAGGTTAGCACAGCTATGTAATCAGCGCTGAAAACGTTCCCAGCGTACCTGAATTATGGTAGACACCCTACCCCTGTGAAAAGTCTGCGCAGAGAGGTAGAACTGAAATGACCGAAATTACAGATAGATACCTAAATATGGATAGATAGGATGAAGAGATTTGATGCACTGAGGTATATAGTCCTAAAACATATGGAAAGTGTGAAGGACAAACAAGGGAAAGCATATAATAAAGGCAAAAGGGACGTAAGGTTCAATATTGGCAATCAGGTGATGAGAAAGACGCATGTGCTGTATAACGCAACGAAGAGATTTTCGGTAAAGTTTGCGAAGAGATACGAGGAACCCCTAGAAATTATAGGTATAGAATCTCCAGGGGTATACATTTTTAGCGAGGGTACAGGTACGGGTAGGAAAATAGCTAAGGCTCCGGTGAGGCAACTCAAACGGTACATCCCTCCTCGGGGGGGGGGGGGGGGCACCACTGACCGCTAGGGATAACCTTCATTTTTCCCATAACCCCACCCTGCCACCCCCCTCCCCCGAATAAAAAGCTAACCTGAGAGCCGGTAGATTAATGTTTCTTTTTTTTTCTTTGCTTTTGTTACTCCTACAGCTAGGATCAGACAAAGTTGTAACATACGACCTTTCCGTCGTCGTATGGTGGAATGCGGGGCCCACCACCGTTCGAATCCCACCTTCGAACCACCGCCATTCGACGTCGTTCCTCCATACTTCGTGAGACCCTAACCTCCCGAGCCCAATCCCCCTCCCGAGGCTGACGAGTTCATGTCGGTCGAGCAGTTTCGGGAGGCCCAGAGGCTGCGGGAGGCTTTGGAGGAGGCCACTCTCCGAAGGCACCAGGAGGAACGGCTGAACGAGCACGAGTTGGCGATGGATGAGACGGCGGATCGTTGGGTGCTAGCCATGGAGGTGACCAGAGTGTTGACTCCCTCGACCCTGGCCGTGGTTCTGAAGGAAGAGGAGGTGGAGGAGGACGGAAGACAGGAAGACGAAGTACTGGGCGAATTGAGCATAATGGTGTCGGTAGAGAGAGGAGTTTCAAAGGAACGCGAAGAATTGGTAGTGGAGCGGGAAGATAGAGAAGACGAAGTGGACGGAGAAGAAGGGAAGGATGAAGAAGACGTAATAGCAGAAACCGGAGGCGAAGTTAGAGGAGAAGAGGGATTAGATGAATCACTAGAGATGGAGGTAGACCGGGAAACCGCGGAAGGCGGCTACCCCCTGGATCTACTCACCGGAAGTCTCCTCAGAAACGATATCGCTGGCGATCGCCACCCAGCACCCTGACCCAGGGGCGTGGTTCAACCCGCTCACGAAAACGGAGGCCCAGGAATTGACGACCAGAACGGGAACCATTCTCCAAAACCTCCATCTACGGCGCCCCTACTTGGTTCAGGAGGACACCAATGAACCCGTCGTTCCCTAACCATAAGAGGTCGGGGTGTGAGGTGCGAAGACAGGACGGATGTAAGCTCCGAAGAAAGGGAGAGTCGAGAGGCAGAGGAGGAGCTCAACGCTCTCATTATGATAGACAGCTCTCCTCTGCTCTCCTCCCTATCTCAAGGGCCGTGGAATTTACCCCGTCACGAATAGGGACATGTGGATCTCCCACCTACGTCAGACCACATTCAAAGGCAAACCCCGGATGGGGTAGAAGCCCCACCGACATGGCAGGAGGTAGACCTTCTGCCAGAATACCAACTGCCGGTCCTACCGGTGGAAGGGGGGTACGACGACCAACTCTTGGAGTGGGACCTGGCTCCAGGAGTGATACTAGTGACGCCAGAAGAAGAGGACGATAGAAGGATGGGGATGTCCGACCCACCACAACCCATGAGCCGCAGCGCACGGAAGAAGGCACAGCGAGCAAGGGATAACCCGAAGCCGCGCCGCTAGTTAACGTTGGAAGATTATGTCTCTGTGGTGGACCTATAAGACTCATCGCCGGGTCCCAGAGGGTCCTCACCATCCTGAGAGACCCTGGAATATCGGTGGCCATCAGCTCCTCCGGGGGAATGGAGCCAAAGTCCCGAGCTGAGGAGCCCGGCAGAGCCGCCGATCTGCGAGGGGAAACCGGACACTCAGTACTGGGTGGATACCACGCCATACAACGGGGACCTGCGGTTGTAGTTGCGACCCACACGGGTCGCCCTAGAGCGGGACACGTCTAGGGAAGAAAACCCGAATGGGGACCCAACACCTAGTAACACAGACTCACGATACAGGTCACGATCGGCGTTAGCCGTCAAGGAACGAGGTATCATGTTTGGGGGACTGACCCCAATTACCACAGTATTGCGTGGTCCCTATTACGCCCCCCTATACGTGCTTCAATTGCTGCCGTAGTGGGCAACAAAAAGAAGACTGCCCACACCCCACAGTGGCAGTATATTGCATCAATTGCGGGAGGCGAGGGGTAGACCTCTTCAACTGCCCCAGATGCAAAGAGGCGCACCGTCGGTATGTGGAGAGAGAGAGAGTTTGCACGCGAGCGAGAAGGACGAAATTCCCTAACTGCGGCCAACACGGAACGAGGAGAATACAGACAGGAGGAGCGGTATCACGGGGTAGAGGACCGATCAACCTCGAGGGCTAGCTCACGGCTAGGAACCTCCGTACCACCGACCCCTCTGGATCGCCGCAGGTGGAGGAGGTCACCCTCCGAACCACGCGACCATGAGAATCTCTCACCACTACAGAGTACCGAGTGCTCGAAACGCTAGGAAAAAACAGCACTATTACCCCGCGGAGGATGGCGCTCGCCCCCACCATCCAAGTCGGGAAGGCAAGCCCCCTCCACTAGCCACACAAGGCCAAGAAGCCGCTCACCCTCCGCCGGGTCAAGGAGATCCGTAATGACCTCATCACGACGGATGAGGGTACGTTCCGCCGAAGAACCGCGTCACCATCTCCACTACGCCAACAACGAGATAGAAATGCCCGCAACAATAACCTGAATAACGCTGAGGTCTTGGCCCCTCCAATATTTCCCGGCAGCGTGACCGGGACCCTGCGCCTCATGGATGGTCTCGAACAATACGCGGAAGATATCCGGATTGGTATATCCCTCCTGCAGGCGGGGAATAAAGGTTCGTCCCGGTCGCCTCACCGACCAGAACGAGAGTAAGAGTGAAATTAGTAGTGACGCCAGTGGACAGGTAAGTGAGAAAGTCGGTTGAAAGAGGAATGCCTCTATAATTAAAAAATCTCTCCATTTTTTGGGCATTGTTTCTTTCCTCTATATGGCGCAAATAAAATATTTGGTAAGAATACTACACCGGTACTCCAAGAGCATTTAGTATCGGGACCAGTACTCTGAAGAAACTGACTCCCTAACTAACCGCTATATATATAATGAATATTTATGTTTTATGTTTTCTTTAATATCATATTCTGATAGATTATAGCATACTTTCTTTGTATACTTTTTGAATTTTCGCAATACAATCAAAATTAAAGAAGATGGAGTGCTTTTCAAATCCTCGTGACGTCATAGTTTATACCTTTGAATTTGCATGAATCGTGAGGTCATAAAGAAACTTTCGATAGCTGTAACTCTTGTAAATCTCGTTCATTTTGCAAAATTCAAACAGATTGGTGAATCGACCAAATTTTTCTATGAAAATTACCGATATCGTGAAAGAAAAAAAAAATTTTGAAACAACCCAATTATCTAAATATGCAGGTGAATGTTCTTTTCTTAAAAAAATATATATATATTAGAAAAAAGTCTATTCATCGTACGTGTCATACACAAGAGAAAACTGACTAGTCGAGATATTAAAATTAAGATATAGTAAATATATAGTAACATCTAGTTAATTTCAACGTGTAAAAAAATTACTCCCAGTTTATTTTTTAGATACTTTAGGTTCAGAACCGCAAAGCTTTGGTCCATTATTATGTCACACTTCATCAATTATCTTCCATCTTATTCTGTTATCTTAAAAATGAACGATACAAAACGATTCCCCCGGATTGCAAGTGAAACCAACATGCAGTAATTCAAGTCAGTTAATTTCAATGTGTAAAAAAATAACGTCCACTTTAATTTTGAGAAACATTCGGTTCACACCCGCATAGCTTTTGTCCATTATTATGTAACACTTCATCAATTATCTTCCATCTTATGCTGTCAGCTTAAAAATGAACTATAAAAAATGGTTCCCGCGGATTTCGAGTGAAGCAAACATCCATTGTGGATTATTATAATATTAATAATTCTTTATTGTAAGCATTTTAAACACATTCTAGAATGTCTAAATATTTGAAATTAATTTATAATATAACATAGGATCAATTATGCCTGATCTTATACTATAAGCTTAAATATGAACGTTAAAAATCGATTCCCGCAGATTTAGAGTGAAACCAACATCCAATAATTAAAAGTCAGCTAATTTCAACGTGTATAAAAATCACTTCCGGTATATTTTTGAGATATTTTGGGTTCACATCCGCATAGCTTTTGGTCCATTATTATATCATTCATGAAAAATTATCTTTCATCTTATGCTGTAAACTTAAAAATGAGCGATAAAAAACTGAGCAACTCAATGATATTCGATAACTCGATCTTTCTTCCGTCTATCATCACCACTCCGGCATTATCCCACTTTAATCATTCTGGTGCTGAAGATTTCCAGTGCCAAAGTAAAAGTTTTACTTTACGCTCGCAAGTTTTAGACTCGCTTTCTAGTATATCGTCTTCGGCGAGCGGAATAAGCGCGGCGTCGATCTCATCAAGCTCCTGCTCTGAATGACGCACGCTGATATGCTCGTTCTCTTTAAAAAATAAATATCGTCGTAATACTTTCAAATAATTCATACGTTTTTCGCGTTCATTTAAATTTTCTGCTGTTGGCCTCATAGCCCCCACTTCGCCTCTCATATGTTCGAGCGACTCTAGGAGTCTCCATTCTCCTTCCTCCATAACCACTAATCACTGCGAATTTCCACCGTATAATTTTGAATTAAGTGTAATAAATATAGATGCTATTAAAATCGGTAAAAAACTACCACCGCTTTGCAGTAAAATTTGTTTACTTTATTGCCAACCTTTACAATTTACGCAGAACGTGTCTATGTCTGCTCAAACGCTATTTTGTGACTCTTCAAGCTCGACAACGCAGTGCAAAATGTTCAACAAGCACTCACATATACACTTTATCGTAGCTTTATCGGCCGATCGAAGCAGGGCTTTCCGCAGTTCACCGTCAGCACAGTGCCTCAGAATAAACAAAAGTAGCGTGTCTTTCTTCGTAAAATGATTACAGGGTAGCAGGTCTCCACATTTACTCGAGCGATGCTTCGATGTTGTCTCAGACATTGTTAGTGATAGACTGATGTATCGAGGTTTCGTTTGTTTTTTATAATTGCTCCGAATCTCTCATCCAAATTTCAAATATTTTGACATGTACACGTAGTGCATCTCGTCATCCGGAAATATGCAAGTACACATGCGAAACTCTTCGAGAGCAGCCTCCGAAAGATCGAGAATCAATTAAGAGTGAGGATTTCTAGTCACATCGACATAAGCTTCTTGCATAAATTTAGGATCCTCTTGATATACTTGATGCGCAAGGTGTTGAATTTGTGCGCGATATCGCGGATTTCTAAAAATCACCATATATGTTGTACTCAAACTTATGTCGCCGTGCGATTTTCTCATATGAAAAATATTTTGCGTAATAAAGATAATGCTTGTGTTTTTGTGATGACTGTTTTTAATTAATAAATCGAGAATTATGTTGCTCGATGACTCGTGTATCAGATCGTCGAGAATAAGCAGCTTTTTTCTCATTGTCGTACGAGGAATCATCTGGCTGCCGCAGCCCCGCTCGGAATTCGAGCTCTGGTATAGATACTGCGGCGGCGGCGCCGCTAGATCTGAGCTCCGCTCGGTACGCCTCTTGCCACTTTGCGTAGTAAAACAGTATACGATCAAAGCGTGCATCATAAATCACGTCTGCTGTCGCCCCCGCTGTCAAGTGAGCAAAAAATCAGTTTACGAATAATGTTATACCGTAACCCGTAAATCCGCACACGCAACAAGTAAACGGATGTTTCTAGAGTGTACTCATCCTCGTAACTGATAAAAAAACAACGTTGTTGAATTTTCATAACGATTGAGAGTGAAGGATGAGAAGAAGAACTTAAAAATGAGAAAAAGAGAGGGATATAGGTGATCATCGCGGCGGCGGCAGCGCGATGAGAACGCGCATATATTAGCTTCTTACGAGCACGTGCGCGTTTCGCGTGGATAAACTCATCGTCGCGGTGTATAAGCTAGTAACGAATTATTTACATAATTTTATTAAACATTCTACATAATAGCAACTGAATTATTTAGTGTTTGTAGCTGAAAGGTAAAGACAAACTTTGCGAAATGTATCGTCTTTTTATGAACATAATGCAATATGTTTTTGTTTCATCACACGTTACAACGTGAATAGTCCGCATATCTCTTATAGCTTTTAATTATATTTTAATATTGTTCGTATGTTCTTCTTTCATCTTCTTCTACCTCAGTATTGTTCGGTATGTGCACTTTTTATTCTTTTTGATCGGAAAATGTACGATTAAGAAGAACTATAATACTTTCAAAATTTATTTTTTTTCAATTCATAACATTTAAACATATTCCTTCGATTTTGTAGCACACTATAGTATCACCCGTACAGGGGGTGAGTGCACGAAATCCGTAAAATTTTGTACCGCCGGATAGAAACGTATAAATGTAGGTTTCTTCACCGTAACTTTTTAACTCATCCGGCATATTACCTAATACAGAGCCGAGAGGGGGGCTGTATTCGTTTGGAACACCCTCGTTACACACAAACACGCAAGAATCTGTGGCATAATAGACAATTCTATCCGCTAGGGGTTCCAAAAAACTGTATAATTTGAGACGAGCCTGTGCGGTAGTATATGCGGCAATAACGACGATTGTGCGAGGGGCGGGTACCACAACCTCTTTCTCAAATACTAACTATACTTAACGAACTTACAATTAACGAATACTACTTTTTCGGCATACTAGGAGTTTCAGAAGATCTTTCTGTGTCTTTATTATTTCAGTTTGTTTGAAATTACTACACTGGCCAAATTTACCCCAAAAAGAGTTTAAGGGGGGGGGGGGTAAGGTTAATTTGTGCAAAAAAAGGCACATTTTTGTGATTTGTTTTCACGCCTCAGTTAAAATTTATTTATTAAAACCAATGTTACATTATTGTAGTCCATTTAAATAATATTGTGGAATATTTTCATGAAAAAATATTGAAAAATACGGCAATGGCATCAATTATTCGGAAGCGTCTCAGAAAAAAGTTGAATTGCGGTGCCCCTCATAACTCAGTGCTGGATCATCTGAAATCCAAAAACCAAAGTTCGTTCATCAGATAATAGCTTTTCCCAGGTAAAGCTGGGAGGGATTTTTGAAATTTCTATTTTTCACTTTGCGGGAACACTTTACATGAAAAAACGCGATTTTTGCAAAAAAAAAACGGCTAATTTGTTATTGTAAAATGAAGAATATAAACGAATTTGTAAAAAAAGCTCCAGCGTACCTCATAAATTATGTAAAAAAATAGTGTTTAAAATTTCGAATGGATCGGTGCAATAGTTTTGAAGTTATGATGGGCACCGACTTTGAAAACTTGAGTTTTGGGAAAAACGCTTTAAAGTTTTGAACACTAAATAATTTGGAATAAAACGTTCATAAGCGAGATTTATCGGCTTACCTCACACTGAATCATTGATGCCAGGTCCATAGAGGATGTTGCTGTCATCTATGATGTCTAAAGCATCTTTTTGCTAGTTTGATTTTCGTCTTCCTGCTCTGCTCGGTTTATACGAAGATGATCAATTGATCGCACCCATTCATCAGCACTTGATCCACTACTGATTCCCATGTCTTGCATGAAGGATAGTAGAGCAAAAGAACCGTCATTGAAGACACAGGCTGCCACATAAGCCGCAATGTCAACTATCACAGAGGTTCCGCTCAAGTGCTTTGGTGAGATTTGCCATATAAGTTGGTTCAAACTCTCATTGTTGTTTAAATATACGGTACAGGTATGAGCATGTTTATAGTTGTCTTCAAATTTCTATAATAGAAAGTAGGAGGAACGGTTCGGTATAATATAGGGAGCGTAGCAGGTAACAATAGCGCGCTCGAACCGAGCAGGTATGAAAATCCAACAGGTAGGAAAATATTCATAACACCTGCAATTTTGCTCCGATTGACTTGAAATGTTTACACAATATTCTTGAGATACAACGCATTCAGTTTCAAAAATAAAAACAAATACGAAAAAAAAATTTAAATACCTTAACTCCCCCTTAAGTAGAGTTTTCTAAAGGCACGCAAGACTGCATTTTCTCTACCTTCCCGCCCTCTAACTTGATTCCCTCGTCTCGCTTGTACTTTTGAAAATATCGCATTTTACTAGCCACATTCTCGCACCAAGACGGTCAAGAGCTCGCTTGTTGCTTTATTTACAAAAATAAGTTTACATAACCGGCAAACAAGCCTTCTTCACCCGTGCGCGGATCGAAACGCGTCATCCAATACTACCAAATTATGTATATTTCCGTGATATCGTATCCAAGTTCAACGGCTTTTCTCAACTCATCGGCTAGCCGTGTGCCAGTGAATTCGCGCTCATGAATTTCTTCGTGGTTATAGTCGTCTTGTCGCATTTCTTCACAGCAAGAACGACACAGTGCGAATAATAGTCGATTGTACATTTTTATTGGTAATAAAGATAAAAATAAGTTATGCGGAGGCAAAATTTTACATTTTATGAGGCCCTCTACGTGCAATAAATAATTGATTTTACCACTCTCGCGACAATCGGGCATCCGCGCCATCGAGAATGCATGGATACCCGAGCAGAAACTGTCCTCTCTTATACACGTAAGGAAACAGTGAACAAATGTCTGTATACTCAATTTTTTCGCCTTCTTTAGCTTTAATACGCGACGACATTTTCTGTCCTGCCCCCGTAAAATGAGTCCCGCAGATTTAAAGTTACTTTAATGAAAAGCGGATGATTCGATACGTAACAAAAATTTCAGGATTTTAAATATTTATACGTTCGAATTCGCACTCTCAAATTTCACGGGTTTCGTAACCGAGAGACTTTATTCTCACGATTTTTGCACGGGTGTTCTCGTAAGATTCATTAATAGAGCGACCATACATTGACATTTTATCGGCATTATTTTTAAAACATTTTGGACATTCGTGCCTGTAGCAGCCTTGGAACTCGAAAACTGTACCACTGTCGTGCGCGATAGTAACTTCCTGGTGTAAATACCCGTCTACTAAAAATCCCTACCTACTTCGCGCTCGCACTACAATAACCATTCAATGGATTTCTGCGAGTGTTTGTCGGTGCGTCTATAGCCGTTCGGCGGAATTGTACCTATGCTATCGGGTAATAATTTTCTTTTTCTAAATACGTGTGAACAAGCTGACGCCATCGTGGTTGCGTGTACAAAGGGATATGCATCCCCGTCAGAGAGAAATATTTTTCTAAAAGCCAAACATGTACGTCTCAAGATCTCGACGCCAGAGCGGCAATACATAAGAATTTCTCTTTCAAAGTCGAAAATATAATGAGGCGCATTTCACTATACCAAACTTATAAATATCTCTATCGCGCGCTGACATTGAATCTGGCGCGTAAAATTTGGCCGCTGATAGTGGGCCTACGTAATGTTGATTTTTGAGTGTATTAAATATAGATGTGGAAAATAACCTTTTTTAATTCTAACAGACAAATCAAAAGTGCTCGGTATGGTGCTCAACTGCAAGTGAAAATAGTTTAAACTATCTATAAATTTTGTTCGCCAGCGCGGCAACGTAATGATATTTTGACCGTTAAGAATAACACTCGATAAAACTTGCCTTGATTGCTCTGTTAACTCTTTTCAAATAAATTGTGCGTCAAAGCCGCGTGCATTGTGCGCCATAAATATTACTTGATCAAATACTGACTTTTCATGAATGCATATTTTGATTAATTCTTTTACCGGTTCCTTGCGAAAAATATATTCGCGAATTCCGCAAGTAGTACACGATTGAGTCATATCGTCCGAATCTAGACAATCGGTACACACTTGCTGCGCTACGCAGAGATTACATATGTGTACTTTTTTCGTTGTGTGATTTCTATAAGCAGTATCCTGACGTGTCTTAAAATCGTAAAATGTAAAGAGATATTTTTTAAAAGCTGGTAGCTGGATCTGTGCAGTTTTTTTTTTCTCGTCATCGCCATTTATCGACCCCATATAATACATATCGTTAACTCTGTGACGCTTTATTCAAAATATACACCATAAAACAACGCATTCCTGCTTTCTGCGATTACAATGCGTCAACTTGCAACATTTTTGACACAATTTCGAAACATCGCATAATCTTTTATTATTTTTTTATAAGCACCGTCTCTGCTGCAGTGGTGAATATGTAGGCTCCGGCGATGGTGGCAAAGAAGGCCATAAGAAGCCTGTAGTGAGTGATGAAGGTATTTGTGGACGCGAAGAGATATCGTCTAATGCATCATTGACTCAGATATTTATTTGAAATAATCAATATTTAAAAATACAAATGTTTATTAAATTTCTTTTTTTTCAATGAAGTCATTGTTCTGAAGAGCCGTTAAAAATTTCGCGAGGGCGTCCAAAAAGTTCTGTCAAATTAGTCTCCGTATACAGAGCAGAACTTTCGTCTTCGGCCATATCGTGAAACCATCGGATTTCCATTGCGCGAGGAACATCCATAACTCGTTATATATAAACCATCAAACAATCCGGATTAGATAATGATTCTGGTATTTCTTCTAAATTATTTAATATTCGTCGAATGACTTTAGAAAGTATATATATATATATATATATTATATAATGTAATATGTAATAATATAATATAAATGAAAAAAAATCAAAAATTTTATTTTTATTTTTAAACTTACATTCATTTACTCGACGATCCAATGGACTACGTTGGTCGAAAGCATGATATGTCATTCTCCGTCCATCCTCACTGACACGATTAAACATTATTTCCCTTGCATATGGACGACGCATGTAAAAAACTGTAAGCGCATAAATGTGATACTGACGGGCGGCTTCGCTATCAATTATGTCGCTGTCATTGGTGTTATTCGTAGACAAGGTCTCGTTTGCTAAAAACCGCAGCACAACACTTTTAGGCTCTCGATAATTTTGTGCAACTATTTGACCAAATTGCAATCTCTGATGCGATATCTCATCATTATCTTCATCTGATGATGTTTCGTAAATCACTTGGTCGTTGCTACTGGTGTTGATATTTTCAATCTGTTCTGCATTTAAATTTTCTGCAGATACTACATTTTCTCCATTTTCACGTTCATCATCGAAATCAGGAATTAGATGATGTTGCTGAGAAGGTAGCTAGTGTTGCTAACGCTCCACCTCATACCCTTCCTCCTCTAAACGTACACTTTTCCGCACTACCAATTGGTCACTGGACTCGGGAGATACGGAAACGCTGAGCGCAGCGTTTTGCTGTTGCTGTTGCTGCTGCTGCTCGAGCTCACCCTCTTCCTTTTCTTCATCCAATGCATCAGAAGGGCTACTATTAGTACCTATTACTGCATGATCACTCCATTCAATGCGTGTTGCGTCTCCGTAAAAAGTCGCATCGCTGCCATCACTAATATCAGCAAATAATCAATTAAAAGCTAAAAAATTAAATTTATTAAATATTTTAATCAATAATAAAATTGTTTTTATATTTTTTTACAAAATTGTAATTAAATTTTTTAAAGACTTATTTTTTGCATATTCATAGTTTTCACAAACTGACCGACTAAAATTATAGTTGTAGGTGTACGCTTAAAAAACCCTTGCGCAAAAAATTGTGCCAGTCTGCGAAATCCACACTGGTTTAATAAAAAATTTAACTCACGCTCTAGTGCTACATGCATCATCGTATGCACACGCTTGCGCTATATATGATTGCACCTACGCCATACCGGGTAGCGCTCAAATCTTAATCACAATTTAATTTTAAAAATTATATCGCGCAACTCATTATAATTAGCGTTCTCCACGTTTGGTAGATCTGCCTTTCTTACTGTGCGCATTATAACTGTAAGTATAGTCAGGTAGTCAGGTAGGCGTTATTCTTTTATAAGCCTTTCCAAAGATATACTTTGTGACACTATATCTTGACAGCCGACAGCCGACAGCGCGCGACTTTGAAACTTGTGCGAATATTGCTTTCCCGTAGGTAAAGACAGTTGCAGTTCGCATTTTAGAATAATTTCGCGTTTGCCCCATATATAACACATACATATGCTATGTAAGTTATATACTACGCGTTTTTATACAGTGATCAAGAAGAAATTTAACCACTTACGGATTAGAAGTTACGTCACCAATCAGTAGCCCTAAGAAGCTTGATATCTACTACAATTTTTTCGCAACCACTTTAAATTGACTTGTTCTAATTTAAATTTTTAGCATTGCAATATTTAATTGCAGAATTTTATAACATATTTCTTTCACAATTTGATTATTAAATAAATTTAACTGAAAAGAAAATCTGACTTGGTGGAGATTTGAACATGCGATCTTTTAATCGGGAAGCAGACATCTTACCGACTGCGCCATCCCGACATCTCATTTGCGGTACTTTGAATTGTACCCTTATAAGTTACACTAGGATACTTTTTTTATAATTTCACTGTGCAGTTTGTTAATGTTAAAGACATGCATTCGATGTATCTGTTATATATATACATATTATTTTATTTATATATAGTTATTCGTGACTCGTTACAATATATATATATATATATATATATATTGTGACGGGTAATGGCACCTCGTCTTATACTCTCTCTCTTAAATATAACATGTATTATAGAATCAGCTGTTACCACGATTGTCGCGAGGGTATTAGGGACCGCGAGAATACCGTGCGAGATTGAGGAGCAATGGAACGGGAGACCTCTGCACATCATCGCCGTCTAGGCGACCCAGGCCATCGCCGAAGTTCGACGACAAACATCCGGGTGACGTCGCCAAGAAGCGCCACCGCCAAGAAACGTTGCAGAGCGAGCGGGCCGTAACCACGACGAGAAAATAATTGTAAGTGCCTGTCGGCGTCTGAACTCTCTCTGTCTCTTTCTCTCTCTTTCGCAATATATCCCGAGCAACAGGCCTGCGAGAGCGCACGTGCATCGGCTCGTGCGCCTATGTATCTACATTGTAGTTGAGAGAATATATATATACATCTTATGCTATAACCCTCGAGTATTCTTTGACTTTACCTTCCCCACGTTACTTATGCTCTACAGTAATTATTATATCGCGGGATAACTTCGGGCTAAAACCCCGTTCTAATATATATATATATTGTAACGAGTCACGAATAACTCACAAGTAATACAGCACGGAGAATGGGCCAAGTGTGGCCATCTGACAGCCGCACGCTTCAACAGGTAGGCAAGACAGAGCAGGTGGCGAGATGCCGCCTAGGCCATGCAGAAAGGCCATTTTCGTTAATGCTATCGTGCCGTGCAGCACGCTTTCAGCTTGCTCGCCGCCATCTTGGCGATTCTCCCGCTCCGCAACTGCACGAGTTCGCGCTTGGGCTGTGCACGGTGATTCTCGCGTGCGTAGATGCAAGAACGACTGGTCAAGGCGAATGCTCGACCCCCACCATTATCAACAGAAGAAGAGTCCGCACGCGAGGCGAGAAGCCTCCAGCAACAAGCGCCGATGCGGCAACGGCAGGGAAAGCGACGGAGCTAGCGGTCAGCAACGAAACAGAGAGAGAGAGAGAGAGAGAGAGAGAGAGAGAGAGAGAAAAGCTTCGACTGCGGCACCGTTGATTCCGACACTGCGCTCTGGCGAACAGAGGTAAGGGTTAGCCCGGGGTAAAGGCGGACGTGCGTAAGAGTTACACGACGAATAGTGTGCCATACTCCTCAGACTCTGGCGGCGTGTTCAGCAACGGTCGTGCTACTTCGTTGTAAATTACCTAATTTATTTATTTCAAAACATAGTAGTTTTGTTGTTCTTGACAAATCATTGTGTCATTAATAAACCCGGACCCGCCTGCTCTTCGTATCGAGTTAAGACGACAAAGAAGGCTAGATTGATATTCGCGTTGCGAAAGAATTAGCCTTCGCGTTTTTGCGCTCCTTCCAGGTCGCGAAAACTAGTGCGTCGAGGAATCTACGAAGCGAAATCCTCGTGGATTTGGCGTATACGCGAGAAAAGCCTATACAGCTACACCGGGGTAAGGCTACAGCAGCGAGTCGCCGCGGGCCGCCTCAAAAGTAAGAGCTGCGGTAAGCCGCTCACACGCATTGCGTGTAGCGCACGCCAGCAGGTTGTTGGTTTGTTTAATAATAAATTATTACTAATAATTGAGCACCCCGCTATAATATATATATATATATAAGAATACCTATTTTCTGGTCCTACTGCTGCACTAACCATCAAATCTTTAGAGATTACTTTTAACCTAAAGAGAAATTATGACACATGCTGATCATCTCAGTCGGAGTAATTCCACCAAAACGTCATATCTACAAAACTAAAAGACCTAGACAGTCCCAATTTTCTGTCATAGTTTATTGGATCCATAGATGAAGAAAAAAAATACTTCTAAAGTCTAAGATACTCTTTTATCAATTTTGTTAAAAAGAAAAATCTTATTCACAAAATAACACATAGGTAGCTATATGTCAAACTGTTATATCTGTTATAAAACTTATAAAGTTATAACCGTTAACAGAAAATAATTAACATTTCTTTTTATGTAGAAAGGAATATTTAAATTAGTTTTTCTCGAATTTATTTTAGAAATTTCAAAAAGTTGCTCGCGCAGTTACAGCCAATGAATGTAACTATAACTCGATACAAATATTCCTATAAGAACTATTTGAAGAAGTTAGTATTTTTTGTTCAAGAAATGCGTACATACAAATTTTTGCCGACTAAATATGTATACAAAATCATTGTATTTTTTGTCATATATTTATTTAAACTGGAGATATATTTTTTATTACATATCTTTTCTTTTCTTTTTAATTGGTAAGGGGTAAAAAAAAATTATGAATGTATAATTTGTATTACATGTAAATGCAAGAATTTAGATTTATTGAAGAGGAATATCATACTTTCATGTAATTCGTTCATTCGGAAAGTGAATAGGTATTGATGAAGAACTTTTAACTGTTTTGCTCCCACGAGGTCTAACAGAAACAAAGTCAGACAAGTTTCTTCACGTCTCCGCTCAGGGGATTGTACTGGACTATGCGATCGTGTAAAGTCATGTTCCAGCGAGAAAATTGTTCCCCGCTGTGAATTCTAGACGAACGTCGACTAACGCAATCTTCAAGGCCTCTTTTTGCTTTCAGCAATTGATTTGGTTAACATAGGCTTTGAATCTTTGGCAGAGTAAGAATTCTGGAAATTGGTGTACATTATAGTATGTCGAACAGATTGCGGTTAATATCCAGGTTGGGGTTGCCATACGGATAATACTGCGAATTCAGGAAGAGTTTTACGCTACTGATATTGCAGTGATAAAAGTTACCAGCATTGGCGTCTCTCTTATTTTTTCGATTATTTTGAAACCCTAGAATGACAAAGCGAGGCTTTTCTAGCTGATTAGCTGTCTTAACAGTCCAGACGTGTGTCGAAGAAGTGGTCGGCAGAAGTGGATACTCTTATAATTCCCAAGTACGAAATCTCATGAAAATAGGTCTGTCTTTTCCTACTTAATTGAGCAACTGAATCGTATGTTTGTCGGCTACGACGACGTACTTGATTTTCGTCAATACGATTTTGACATCCTCGAAAACGTTCTGTAACGGTGTTTCCAAAATAGCATTTAGATCTTTTCAGGATCTCGTAAGTATGAGTTCGTTATTTGCGTTCACTACAATTCAGAGGTATGGATACATCAAAATACCCTTCATCCTTGGTTAATTTCTGATTCTCTTCGATATCGATCAAACCTGAATTTTCGACGATCAAGGTATCAATCAGATTGAGCAAAAGTCATTATATCATGATTGTAGTCAATCCAACGTTTTTGCATTTATCAATCTCTATGGGATTTAGCTCATAGCGCATCTCCTCGACCATATCGCAGATGGCGTTGTTTACCAAGTTAGTTCTTTCCACTGTAGTACCATCAATGAGAGTGAGTTTGCCACACATGTGTAGCGAGTTGCGTGATGCCAGCAGATACAAGTCCTGATGAAGAATGGACATATGCATCTCATCGCTGTTGTTGAATGACGAAGTGTACGGTTAGTGTACGTGGACTTCGTAGTGCGCGATGGACTCATTGAACGCGACAAGCGACCGAATGATTAGAATGTCATCCATTGTTTCGACGACAACTTTTAAACCTAGACTTTTCAGAAACGGAATGTTTTGCCGTGTTAACGCTTTGAATGCTCGCTGATGATTGATGGCTGGTCGACATGTTGGTCTGCTTTTATAGCCTTTACCGACTTTGGCGTTGTAAACAATACCCACTATGCCTGTTTAGTATGTAGTATGATTGTTATTATTTCACCTCGAAAATTAATCAAGTCTCCGTCTTGATGTAATATGCGTACTTGCAAATAGTCTACACTTTCCGGTAATTGGAAGATAAACTACGCGTGAGAATAAATTAGAGTAGGAAATAATTCGTGAATCATGTGTACTCTTTGTCTCTTTATCTAGGCTCCTGAAGTCATATTACATTCGGAATCGTAACTGACAAATTAGAACTGTGAGGGACGTTTGCTTCGAGATCACGTGGAGCGAAACTCAAGAGTCGACCAATAGAATCTTGAAAACGGAAGTCGATGTGGTGAGTGTTCTTGATTACACTATACGAAGTGTAGTATTGTTGGGTTTCAAGCTGATCGCTATATTTTCGTGTGTTAATCTCTTGCGAAGATATTTATCAATATCCTCGATCTCGTAGCTACCTACTGGTAAATAATTAATTCTTTCACCCACATAAAACTTATTATTGTTGTGATGTATATTACGTATTGAATTAAAAGTTAAAAGTTTCACTAACGCTTGACCCATTAAAATACCCTTATTTTGCACTATAACGTTTCTGATATTGTAACACATAAACAAATGATTGTATGAATTTTAAATTTTAAGGTAGATTCTCATGAAAAAACTACCTTAAATATGTTTTAATTTGGTCGCTCTGAGGTTCTAAGACAGAACTCGGGTGATATATATATATATATATATATATATATATATATATATATATATATACATATATATATATATATATAATACAATTACACGCAGAGGTCAGGTGGAAATGTAGTTGCGGTTCTAAGTTCCTAATTTTCTTCAGTCAAGAGGAGCACTCGATCGAGAGTTCAACGTTCAAACTCGCGCTAACTTCTCGAGGTTAGTTTTTGGGCTCTTATTCTCGAGATATCAACCAACTGATCTGCAATGTGCGTTATTTTAGTAAAAAAAGATCGTGCATCTATTTCTTTTTATAGGTCTGCAAGTTTCTATGTTAAAAAAAATGACCGAAGCGTAAATAAAAATGATTGAAAAAAGTATTAATTTCAGCTTTCGATCGTACGAAAATATTAATCTGAGCCAAAATAATTAACGTTTAAAGAAATCGTTGAAAATTACACGAAAATTCACTGTATTTAAAAGAGTTGATATCCTTGAATTAAGATGCATTGTTTATCACTTCTGATAAGTTCAATAACTATAGTCGTTTTGTGTGCCACAATAGCTTTAAAAAGATGTAATTATTTGGCAATTTACAATTTTTCTTACATTTAACATTTAACAATTAACGTGGAAAAATGTTGAGCATTATGGTAGGAATCTTTCTACCGAATTACATAAAGAATAAAAGACTGCCTTTTATTACTTTTGACCTTCAAAAGTGGAAATTTCGCTAACTTGTTTAAATTTAAGGTATTAAAAAACGCCTCAGAATTACATATTCGGACTAGAAAAAAATTGAGAGTTACTTTGTATTAACTTGAAACGTTTCCAATGTTCATTATTATTTCAGACTCATAATGTAAAAAAATCAAAAAGTTTATCTATAATATGACTCATAAAAACGGTTTAACGACATCTAAAAAATTCTTTAAAAATCTGAAAACATTCATGGACTTTTTTTATAAGCAAATTTTATTCTAATGTTTCGAATAAAATAGATTTGATGGTACACCATAATATTCAAATTCATTTATTTATTTCATTATTGACTCATAAAAGTTCCTTAATGAGACTTTTTAAAGAGGTTTATATTCTTGATAAATTTACAATTTTGGGAAATCTTAAAATATAACTAATTTCCGAATATTTTCAGGAAAAAGTTACTATTTAAAATATTAAAAGTTACGAACATATACAAACACTTAAGGGGACTGGCCGGCGTTAAACCCAAAAAATACTTTTCTTTTATGAGTACAGAAGAATTTTTATGTTTTAAAACAATCATTTTGAATAATTGAATGCTATCGAAACAATATAATACCTTCCATTTTACCGTTGTGAAGCCACAGAAGCTTGATCCTACATGTCACAATAAATCAGTATTTTGTATACCATATTTATAACTTTGTTCCTCACACAATTCTACGCGACACGATGGACGAAATTTTTTTTCTCGACGGTTATTCGACTTCTTTTGACATGTATTACAAAATAAGTGAAGCACTTTTTCGTTAAAATTTTTCAATTATTTATTTTCCACGATCCAATCGATTTTTTGAAAAGAAAAAATTAGTAATATTTAAAAAATTGATTGGATCTACGAAAAAGAATAATAATAAATATTTTAATGAAAAAGTGCTCGGCTACTTTTGTAATACATGTCAGTACAAAGGAGTGGAATAACTGCAGAAAAAATGTTTCTTGTTTATCATGTCACCTCGAATAGTGTAAATATTGACAGTATAAAATTTTTCAGAATGATTGCATTTAAACATAAAAGGTTTTCTGGACACGTAAAAAGAAATCTTTTTTCGGGTTTAACCCAGGCCTGCACCCTTAATGAAGATAAAATGGAATTAGAAGATTTTATCTTTGATTCTGAAACATGTTTGATAGAAGTATTGTAAAACGGTTAAACCAATATATAAGCTGAAATGTGTGGGTGACTGTATGCATAAACTATGATCTAAATCGTTTTCGAGATTGCTGATGCTAAAGTTAGCATATAATTTTTATGTGAATAACATCTTTACGCGCATCCGCTTTTCCGTGCCTCTAGCTCGCTTTGCTTGATTAGATGAGGATAATCCCGCATTTGGAACAGCTAATTTGTCTCGTTCCGGTGATCGGCTCGATATACTGCGCCGTATGCGGTTCGCTCTTCCTTCACCGCCGTCTCTCGCTCTTTTCTCTCTCTCTCCCTCCCTTCGCACATGCGTACACTGTGGAAGGCGGGAGCGCATATCTCACGAGAAAGAGTAAGAAACAGAAAGAGAGAAAGAGACAGAGAGAAAGAGAGAGAGAGAGAGAGAGAGAGAGCGAAAGAGAGAGATTTAAGATTTATTTAAGATTTATTTATTTATCTCGGCCCTGGGATTAAACAGTCTCATGGGGAATAGAGATCGATGAATACATAATATACAATAAAATAGTGAGAATAAGATGACGCAGCAGGTGCGGTAGCAATAATATATAACGATATTGTGACGGAATATTTGACATAAAGTTGTATAAAATAAATAATATATATAAATATACGCAAGTGTATGTATACTTATAACTACAGCATACAACATACGTAAATATATGGCTCTTTGACCAAGGAATTTAACGCATTAACAATAAAAAATTCATAAATAAAAAATATTAAGGTAGACAATGTAAATTTCAGAAAACAATAACATATTTGTATAATTAAGAACTACTAGTAACAGCAACATTTCCAGACTTTTTAATTCGATTGTACGCAGTGCCTAATCTAAATTTCCGTAGTATCAGATTCGGCAGCGCAACTGGTGAGATGTTTGAGTACGTACAGAGAGAGAGAGAGAGAGAGAGAGACAGAGAGAGAGAGAGAGACAGAGAGAGAGAGAGACAGAGAGAGAGAGATTCAAATTACATATCACGTCGTTACTTAACTAAAATAAATTGCACATATGTGAAGTCAGGTACATAAAGTATTGCACTTCGTTGTCAGTTATAAAATTTGTGTTTTCTAGATCGTATTTATTATACCTATCAGTCGCTTGAATAAAATTACTTACATACATTAACAATCGTTTCTTAAAATAGTTTTGTCAAATTAATAATTAAAAGAAAACATAAATAAAATACACAAATACATCAATAAATTAGAATTTTAATGAAACAAAATAAATTAAGACAAAAGAATTAAACAAATGATAAGAAGGGGGGAAAAAGTGAACATCAACAAAACAGTTAATCTAAGCATGCGAGGAATTTCTTGACCGCCACGTTAAAGGCCATTAATGATGGTAGCGTACGAATGGCAAAAGGGAGTGAATTCCACAAATGCGCACCTTGTACTTGGAAACATCTTCGTCCTGTTTCAGTGCGCATGTGTGTAACTGAGAATTCTTTTGCATCACCCCTTACAGGACGCTTCGATTTGTTCTTCATAAAAAGCGACTCGAGATAGACTGGCTCTTTAACCCGTAGGATTTTGTACATTGTTATAGCCATGAAAACGGCTTTTCGAGAGTCCACCCGAGTCCATCTAAAACGCATCGCACACATGAGTTTTGCAGTCTTTGCAGCCGGCTACGAAGTTCGAGTGACGCATCCAGATACACTAGAGAGCAGTAGTCGAGATGCGGGAAAACAAGGACCTTTGCTAAGTGCTTTCGTAGGTCCTGAGTGGTATACCTTCTAAAAAATCTCAAGTTATACAACACTCTGTTGACCTTTTTAGCAATCATGTCAACGTGTGTTGTTCACGTCAGTTTAGAATCAAGTATAACACCCAGGCTTGTAACGGTCGGCGAGAATGGGACAAAGGCGCTATCACCCAGACTGATCTTCGGCATACTTTGTGACTCAAGACTGTTTATATATTTACAGGAGCCGAAAATAATAGCTTTAGTCTTGCTCTTATTCAGTCTGAGTCATGCGCCATCCGCCTATCCAGCAGCCACTTGCGCAGCACGACCCAGGATCTCCACTCCCTCGTCCACGCTATCAGAGTGTATCTGGATATAGATTTGATAGTCGTCTGCGTATAGTATATCTTTAACACATCGCAGGTCGTCCTTTTTGAACGCTTTATTAAGTTCAAGAAACAATTCTTTTATGTCGTTTATGTAAAGACAGAAAAGCAAGGGCCCTAACACGGACCCCTGGGGTACTCCAAGGTTTGTTGACAATCAAGGTGACTTGGTGTCAGAGCGTTCAATAACAGCTTGCTTTCTACCCAAAATGTATGATTTAATCAAAATTAATGCATACCTGGAGAACCCCAGAGCTCGCAGCTTTGCTAAGCTCTTAGCTGGCGAAATCGTGTCAAAAGCCTTGCTGTAGTCAAACAGTAACAGTAAAGTCACAAGTCTCTTGTCAATTCCTGTCCTCACATCTTTCGTCAGTTTTAGTAAAGCAGTCTGCGTCGAGTTGTTCTTCTTGTAGCCCGACTGCATAGGGTTAAGTTGTTTGGTTTCAGTCATGTGCTTTAGAATCTGGTCATGAGCAATTTTTTCCAGGACCTTAGAAAGAAAGCACAGTAGTGCAATAGGACGAAAGTCCTACGTCGACGATGGTGTAGTATACTTGCCTAACGGCACCACTCTTGCTCTGTTCCTTAGGTCCGGGAATACACAAGTTTCCAGGGAAGAATTGAACAAGTTCACTACGTGTTGCTCAATGACCGACAATGACTTCGCTACCACACTCTGCGGGATGTCATCCGCCAACCCTATAGGTTCCAATTTAAAACCCTTATCACGGGCTGATGTCACTAAGTTCTCAATTTCGGCACTATTCTTATCAGTTGATATTGAAACCTCCGCAAAGTGGGTATTAAGTTCCTCCGCCGTGAACCCGTGCAAACCTCCCCTGGATTTAGGTAGGAGACCCAGATTGCGCAATTCCTTCCAGATGTCACTCTGCTGTTTGTCTAGCAGCTTCCCTTGATAATATAATATCCTGGCCTGTTCGGTCATTGATAAAGATTTATTGCGCAATTCTATGAACTCACTATGAAATTGCTCATCACCAATTCTCTTGTACCGTCTATAAGTTGCGTCTCGCTTTTTATTTAACTGATCAATTTTATCATTTATCCAGGGTGGACTGCCTATGCGAGGCGTAACTCGCTTTAATGGTGCTAAGTTGTTAATCGCATTTAATAGGTTGGAGTTAAGGCAGTCCAACGCTGTATTTAAGTCGACATCTTGTTCGTAAAAAGCTGACCAATCATAGATATATAAAAGCGACTGCAACTCCTGTGGATCTAAACTTTTGTAGTCCCTATATGTGAAAGGAGTATCACACAAAGTAGGAGCTCGGACGTTTATGGCCAAATCGATGACGTTGTGTTTGCTAGGCCAGGTCGGGTCGAAGTTGTTGCTGTCGACTACTGTATCGTTGCAGTCCACTAGTATAGCGTCTAGCCATGTGTGCGACGTGTCGGTATGATGAGTCGCTCCATGCTGGACGATCTGAAGCGACAGTTCAGCCGCAAGTTTGCGAACAAACTTCGCATCATCACCGTCAGCCAATAAATCCGCATTCAGATCACCCATTATGATTTTGTGACCGTAAGCGTCACAATACTCTCTCAGCTTGTCGACAAGATCCGAGTTCTTCAGAAATGCGATAGAGGGGGCCCGGTAGATGACCGCGACTAAAACAGGCTCCTTGCTTCTATGCTGTATCTCACACATGATGTATTCAGACTGATTGGGTTTATCTGGTCCATCAGTGTCTGACACAGCAAGAACTTTGACCCTATAATTGTCGCGGACATAAAGCGCCACACCCCCACCATGGACATTTCTATCCTACCGCACAATCGAGTAACCATCGATCTGAATGGAATCATCGGACATCTCACCGTCCAGCCACGTTTCGGCTACACCGAATAGATGATAGGATTGGTTTCCGCTTAGAAGTTCGCGGATTTCCTCAATGCAATGCCTGATGGAATTGGCATTGAAAAAACCCGCTCTCAAATTCACTCCCTTGTCATCCGTCTTGCGAGCATTATCTACACCTAGTCAATCCGATTTATTCGCAGATGTTGAACATTCCTTGTCGCTGTTGTGACAAGTACTGTTTTTATGTGTGAGTGTTACGTGATTAGTTATTTGTGTTAGGTGTGCGTTCGTGTTATTTTCCTTACTATCTCCATTATTATTATTGGTATTGCAGTTGTCATTACTGTCTATGTTTGTGTCGTGAGTTTTAGTTTCTATACTAATACTTCTGATGTTATATAATTTTACAATTATCGATAGATCGGAAGCTGAAGTAAACGTATGAACTCGTAGATTCTCCCTCCATCTGACGAGAAACTTGCCGTGCCTGTGCCACACGAACTGAAAACCGAGTTTTTTAGCTATAACCTTAAGACTTTTGAACTCGGTATAAACAGGAGTGCTCAAGGATTCATTAATAAAAATGTTCGTGTGGAACAGACCTCTTGCCAGCCCCACGCTTAGACGAGAGGGATCAATATCAGCTGTATTAAAGCGCGTAAACGCAGACTTAGCGCACATAATTTCATTAACTAATCTATTGCTCCCGAGACGGACAAGCAAAGGTGGCGGTCTTGTAGGCGATTTGTCATTCGCACTCGCAGCAACATTTATTCCGAGTTCAGCTCCTGCTCTGGAGATGCGACCCCTCATTGTAGGGGGAGCTAGTGGCCTAACATTAATAATATCATCTTTTTGAAGAGTGGGCAGAACAGTGCTGAGGACAATATGAGCTACCTCAACAGGATCAGCTTCAGCTCTAGAGCAGTCCACTATTCCTGAGACTATGAGCTCAATATTCCCCGCACTGCTGCTGCCCCCTCTTCTCTCTTGGCTATCACTGCTTCCGCTAGAGAGAGAGAGAGAGGGAGAGAGAGAGCGAGAGAGAGAGAGAGAGAGAGCGAGAGAGAGAGAGAGAGCGAGAGAGAGAGAGAGAGAGAGAGATTGATTGATTGATTGAATGATTGATTTCAGTTTATTTGCCAGGGTCGATTTTGACCGTATGGCATAATTTCATACATTTGAATATAATAATTATGATTACAATAATAAAAAAAGTATCGTATTTTATATGTTCTATACATAACATAAGATATCAAAAATAGAAGAAATACTAATAAAAATTATTGTTCGGGCCGGACTAGTTACAACGCGCGTATTAATTGTGGTGTTCCGCTGTTAACGCCCCCCAAAATCAGGCGATGTATTCTTCCGCAGTTCGCGGCTTTTCTCCGACTTTCTTCCGCGTTTGTGCATATTGAGATGTACATGAGCCGCTGGAGAAGAAAGTTGATCACACCACGCGTTCTCCAGCACGCGCGACGCGTTCGTCCTTTTCACGCGCATTTTAATTATTACGACACAATCATTAGTATTTAACGCAGATTTTATTTATAGTTATTGTTCAACTGTTAGGAATAAACATAGTGATTGTTATTGCTTATTCAAGTGTTCTGTTATTTTTCCCGATTTCACTCTGCTTCCTTCGCCCGGTAATTTTCAAGCACGCTTACTGATAGCGCATACATTTTTGGTCCTTTGAGCCGCATTTAGCGTTGGAAAATCGGGAAAAACTGTAAAAAAGTGCGAACATTCAAAAAAGGTGAAAAGGTGCGTCGTGCTAAAATAAATTCGGGAAGCATACATGGCTCATGGAGAGTGTGAAACGCATTTTTATGCTCTGGGGACATATTCTGCGTAAGTGGGTGTGAAATTCTGTAAAAAAAATTTGCTGGCAAAGCCCAAGCAAAAATTGGAGCAAGAAGATTTGCAACGGCAAAATTCAAATCGGCTGTAGCTGTGACGTCACGACCAAGAGCCCAGCGGCGAAAATCTTGGAGAGTCGACGGCGTGTAGGTGGGAGGCAGCTATCGCCTCGTCTCCTTTGTGCGGATCTTCGTAGCCGGCGCACAGCGGCTATAGGCCTCTCCTCTTCACATGGTGATTCGTATTTACGGCAAGCGGCCGGGGAGCTCTTATCGCCTCTTCCTTTTGTGCGTCTCTTCGTAGCAGCCACAGCAGTCGCTCTAGAGTACAGCGTCATTTAAATGGTAACGCAATGGCTTTTCTGTTCATTTTTTCTTCGCGCTGAATTTGCGCACGCTATAGCGTTTCTCCACAGCATTTGCTACATTCATGAAGAATAATTCTCTGTCATCTATACCGATGAAAATGACTGAAATCAATAATTTGTTGGCGGATCAAAAGCGAACTGCAAATTTAATTGCAAACTTGGCAGCTATTCAGAGCAGTGCAGGCAGTGCACATTTTTCTGTAGTTGACCTAGAGGTGCGTCTGGATTTATTGGAGTCTTACTGGACAGAGTTTAGCCAGCGAGATTTCACGATTCAGCGGTCATCTGACAGCCTTAAGGAGCGGACGTACTTCAAGGAGAACACACATAATACGGTTCTGGATTCATATCTGCGTACTAAAACATGGATGAGAACCCAAATTCAGAGTTTGCGAGGGTCGTTTACTAATCAGTCTACGATCGGCTCTGTCAACCCGTCGCCCAACATGATGTCAACACAGGCTTCGTTGGAGAAACGGAAGCTGCCTCATTTTGATGGAAACCAGCGTGGCTGGGAGACGTTCAAGGAGAAGTTTACATCGCTGGTTATCTCCGATAATAATATGGCTCCTATCGTTAAATTTCAACGCTTATCTAATTGTCTAGGAGGAGAAGCAGCTGAGAAATTGAGCGGTATTAGTTTGACTGGCGCAAACTTTCAAACAGCTTGGGACACGCTCTGCAGTCGATATGATAACAAATCTCTTCGTTTTTCGTTGCAAATGCAGTCTCTGGTCAATCTTCCGTCTGCTACCAAGGAGTCAGGAAAGCACCTTAATCAGCTATTGAAAACGGTCAACAAAAGTAACAACACTTTCAAATCACTGGACCGACCGTTTGACCAGTGGGACGACATCCTTGTTTATTTTATGGAGAGCAAACTGCCGTCAGAGACTCGACTAGACTGGGCCAGAGAGGTCGAGAGTAAATATAAATCGGGTTTCCCAAAATACGCTGAAATTAAATCTTTTATCGAAGATAGAATTCGAACGCTGGACTTGGTGGAGGCAGATTCGCGTACGACCGTACGATCAACTGATTTGAGTGGAGGTGGCTATGAGAGTGGCTCTATCTCAAAGGATCTAAAGAAAAATCATCATTTTAAGAAGCCAAAGGACACTTCTGTTAATATAGCCACTCGCAAACAGACTAAAGCCTCTCGTGTAAAATGTTCATTTTGTGGAGGGGAGCATTTTACCGGTTATTGTGAAAGGTTTTCTTCAAGTTCACAGGATGAAAGGAGAGCTCACGCAGTCGCAGCGAAGCTCTGCTACAACTGTTTAAATGCTAGTTATTCGGTGGAAAATTGCAACTCTAAAGGCAGGTGTTTCGTATGTGGCCATAAACATCACACCAAGCTGCACGTGGAACAACATGGTTCTACATCGGGTAGCGCCACTGTGAATCAAGGGTCAGCTTCAAAGGTTACGATGGCACATGCTGTCACTGGAAGCTCTGATATTCTGAAGACCACGACTTACGCAGCAAGTACTTGTCGGAGGTTGTTGTCAACGGCTTGCATTACGTTGCAATCGCCAGCTGGACAGTCGATGACTGTCAGAGCACTACTGGATTCCGGCGCTGAGGAATCATATCTGTCCGAGCACGTAGCGTGTGCTCTTTCGTTACCCAGATGTCCGAGGACTGTCGTTGTGTTCGGAGTCGGAGACGCGGAGACTGTGGTTGCTCGAAGTCACGTTAATCTCATACTCAAGTCTGATCGAGTATCTGATTTTTGTTTAAATTTTACAGCCTTGGTCGTCAAAAGGGTGTCTGAGTTCATCCCGCATTCTGAAACGAGGGTGGAGGAGTGGACTCATCTTCAGGGACTCGACCTGGCAGATCCGTACATTGGAACCCAAGGACGAGTGGACTGTATTCTGAACAGCGAAGTCTACGCTGAGGCTTTGCTACCCGGGCTCATAAAGGGCCAACCAGGCAAGCCTGCTGCATTGTCTACTGTTTTTGGCTGGGTGCTGATGGGTGCCTCTAGGTAGCCGGAAAATTCGTCTGGCTATGCGGCTTCACACTTGGTGTGAGTGGACCATGAACTGACCAACATTGTCGCCAAGTTCTGGGAGATCGAAGAGGTTCCGTCTTCAACACGTTTGACGCCTGAGGAGGAGGCATGCTGGGAACACTTCCGGAGGACCTGTATACGCAACGATGAGGGACGCTTTGTCGTGCGTTTACCCTTCCTTCAGCAACCTTCTGGCATCGGTACTCGAGGTATCGCTGAGTCCAACTTTAGACGTCTAGAGCGTCGTTTCTGCAAGCAACCAGACCTTGCCAAGGCGTATGAGGCCTTCATGGAGAAGTATCGTGAGTTGAGACACAAGGAAGTAGTACCGTCGAATCAAGTAACCAATTCAGATTCCTACTACTTTCCACATCACGCTATTTTCAAAAGAGATAATAGCAACAAAATCCGTGTAGTCTTTAATGCATCACAACGGAATTCTGAGGACGTGTCTCTGAACTCGGTTCTGCACATTGGTCCTAAACTCCAGGAGCACATTCTTATTCTGATAGTTCGGTGGTCTTTTCTGCCTTTCGTCTTTTCTTGCGACGTTGTCAAAATGTTTAGGCAATTCTTGGTGGATAAACAGGATGTAGATTGGCAGAGAATCCTGTGGCACAGAGCAGCTGATTTACCGATTGAAACTTTTAGATTGACTACGGTCACATAGGGGCACAGCCTGTGCCCCTTTTTTGTCCAATGCATGTATGCTTCGACTTGCAGAGTGTGAGCAGGACAATTTTACGAAAGCCGCTGAAGTTCTTCAAAAAAATCGATATGCCGATGATTTTTTCGCAGGGGGAGACACTCTGGAGGAAGCTGTTGCAGTCAGAGAGCAACTTGTAAAAATCTTGGCTTCAGCTGGTATGTCAGTCGGGAAATGGGCAGCTAGTGATCCGCGATTGTTGAAAAAGTTAGGGTCTTCTCAGGACAACTCTGATGGCGCTTCGATTAATGAGCAGGAAGCTGTATCAACGTTGGATTTACATTGGATTTCGTCAGAGGACACCTTTTGTTGCAAAGTAGCTCACTCGGAATTGAATGCCAAAGTATCAAAAAGATCCATCCTATCGGAAATTGCTAAGCTATTTGATCCTATAGGTTGGCTTGCACCTGTTATCGTCTGTCCAAAGATCATGCTCTAAAAGCTCTGGATGCAAGGGGTGAATTGGGATGATCCGGTTCCTGAAGGGCTGAGACAGGCTTGGATTGAGTTTAGAGATCAGTTGGTGCAGTTAGATTCGATTCGAGTACCGAGGTGGTTAGGCTCGTTTAGATCATCTGATTGGGAATTACACTGTTTCAGTGACGCTTCCGAGAGAGCATACGCTGCTGCTCTTTACGTTGTTTTGCATTCTGAAAAGGGAAGCTGTTCAAAGCTGATCACTGCAAAATCCAAGGTCGCCCCAATAAAAGTTATCAGCCTTCCCAAGATAGAGCTTTGTGGCGCTCATTTGTTGGTTCGTTTAGCTTCATACATTTTACCAAAACTAGATAAACAGCCTGTACATATTCATTGTTGGTCGGACTCTCGAGTAGTTTTAGCTTGGCTTCATGATTATCCATCTCGATGGAAGCCGTTTATTGGCAATAGAGCAAGCCAGATTTTGACGTTGCTACCTTCTGCAACATGGAGGCACGTGCGTTCCGCTGACAACCCAGCTGATTTAGCGACTCCGAACTTTAGTGGCACGGTCCGCAATGGTTGCGTCGTCCACGTTCTGAGTGGCCTGAGTCTTCATCTGAGGAATTCAGTACGGATTTGGAGGCACGTAAGTCAAATCAGGTCAGTGCATTTGTGGCACATTTACCTGACGATTGGTCGGAGTGGTTAGGGCGTTCTTCTTCAGTCGACAAGATCATCCGTATCTTGGCTTATTTCCATCGTTGGTGTTCCAATGTGTCTCCCAAGTCTGAGAGAAGAGTCACCTGGTTATCAGTGTCAGAAATAGCCAAGGGTCGTAGGTCATTACTGTTGTTGGTTCAGCGAGAGATGTTTAGTGCTGAGATTAAGACTTTGCAATCAGCTGTATCTGTGTCAGCCTCCAGCTCGATTAGGCGTTTATCACCCTTTTTGGACTCTGAAGGTTTGTTGAGAGTGGGAGGTAGTTTACAGAATGCTTATTTATCGGAGAATGAGAAACATCCGATAATTCTCTTGGCAAAACATCATGTATCGAAATTGCTTATTCATCAGGCCCACTTAACTACTCTGCATGGTGGACCTACTGTGGTTCAGAGTCACCTCGCACGTCAATTCTGGTTGGTTCAAGGGCGTAATGTCTGTCGAGGTATTGTTCGCAGGTGTGTGAGATGTGCTCGATTCAATGCAGCTACGCTTGAGCAGCAGATGGGACCCTTGTCTGCTGTTAGGACCAGACCTGCCCGACCTTTTACTTTCACAGGCATTGATTTTGCAGGTCCATTTTTCATTAAAGCATCTGGAGGAAGAGGTCAGAAGTCCTTCAAAGGATACGTCGCAATTTTTGTTTGCATGGTGGTTCGAGCCGTTCATCTCGAGGTCGTATCCGACCTCACATCTGCAGCCTTTCTAGCTGCCTTCCGTCGATTTGTAGCACGTAGAGGTCTGTGTAAATCTATCTTCAGTGATAATGGTACCAATTTCCAAGGGGCTGAGGCTGAATTGCGGGCTTTGTTTGCAGAGACATCTGCTATCAGTCAGGAAGTGGCTGCTGCTATTGCTCGTGACGGTGTGGAGTGGTCTTTTATTCCACCTAGAGCACCTAATTTTGGAGGTTTGTGGGAGGCGAATGTTAAATCCTTCAAGAGTCATCTTAAATGGATTGTAGGAGAGTCAAAGTTGACTTTCGAAGAGTTTTCTACTGTCGCGGCTATGATTGAAGCTTGTCTAAACTCTCGCCCACTCTTTCTGCTTAGCTCTAGTGAACAGGATGTCGCTGCTTTGACTCCTGGGCATTTTCTGATAGGGACCCCTCTCACCTCACCTGCTGAACCTTTTATTGAAAATAATGAAAATTGTTCTGCATCTTGTAGATGGCATTTGGTCAGACTCATGCGGAACCACTTCTGGAAGAGATGGCATGGGGAGTTTCTTTCCCAAGCTCAGCAACGGTGTAAATGGCTTCATCCCAATCGAGACTTCAAGGTGGGAGACGTCGTCTTATTCAAGGACGGATTGTTGCCACCAACAAAGTGGCCCTTGGCGAGGATAACCCGTCTGCATCTGGGTTCCGACGGATTGGCTCGAGTTGCCACGATCACGTCAGCCTCTTCGCAGTACAAGCGACCCATCAACAAGTTAATCTTGTTACCCACCAATCAGGAGGTTGTGGCTTACCTCTCTCAGGTGCGTCTCGTCATGGCGGGCGGTCATGACCTTTCAATGGCTGACCTACACACTGACTCTTCATGAAGAGAGAAGTATGAAGAGAGAAGACTTAGATTTTCAATTTGTATTTCCGTCAAATATTCGAATTGAATTTTGTATTATTTTATTGTATTAGTCACGATTAATGTTTACAAATTTTTATTTCTTTGATGTATAGTCATTTTATTCTATTTATTAATGAATTACGCGTCCGATACGTTTGCATAAGATAAAAGTTAAGACTGTTTTTCAATAAGTTGCTTTTCGTGAGATATATAGTTTTCGAAACTTATTGTTACGGCCGAATTTTTGTACTCTAGCTTTTTTCGTTGTATTATCGTTTTACGATCAAATTTATCAATTAATTCGTGGCGGGCGGTATGTTCGGGCCGGACTAGTTATAACGCGCGTATTAGTTGTGGTGTTCCGCGGTTAACGCCCCCCAAAATCAAGCGATGTATTCTTCCGCCGTTCGCGGCTTTTCTCCGACTTTCTTCCGCGTTTCTGCATATTGAGACGTACACGAGCCGCCGGAGAAGAAAGTTGATCACACCAAGCGTTCTCCAGCACGCGCGACGCGTTCGTCCTTTTCACGCGCATTTTAATTATTACGACACAAGTCATTAGTATTTAACGCAGATTTTATTTATAGTTATTGTTCAACTGTTAGGAATAAATATAGTGATTGTTATTGTTTATTCAAGTGTTCTGTTATTTTTCCCGATTTCACTCTGCTTCCTTCGCCCGGCAATTTTCAAGCGCGCTTACTGATAGCGCATACAATTATAATCATAAAAATTACAATGTCGTTGGTTATAATGATAGGTATGTCGTAAAATATACGCATAGAAGAACAACAAAATTCAACGTGAAAATAAAATATAAATAATAAATAGTCAAAGATATAATTTAGTAATAATAAGAATAATAAAAAATAATAATAAAAAAAGAAATAACAAAAAAAAAGTAAAATAAAAATATAACGTTCAATTTGAATAGTACCCTACGATATCTTGAGTAGATATTCCCTAAGAGCACTTTTAAAATTGACACTTGTTTTTAACAACCGTATAGAGACTGGTAAAGATTGCCAGAGAGTAGCCGCAGTTATAATTAATGAATTTTCACCAGTCGCACTATCGCATTTTGGTAAAATAAAACAGGATAAATTTATGCGCTCTGATCGACAAATTTCCTCTCCAACTACTTCAAAACAATCAAATAAATACTTTGGTTTATGCGTCGTCATTATTTGATACATTAACGAGCCTATAAAGTATGTGCGTCTGTGAGTCGGTGTAAACCAGTCTAATTTTCGCCGATAAGTCTCAATTTTCGCATCACGATTTACTCTATATATGAAACGAATGACAGAGTTTTGAATTCGTTGAAGCTTATTATTCAAGTAGAGTGTGGCGTCATTATAGAGAGGAAACCAATAATTTCTTAATAGTCGGGGATAAGGAGTGACCCCTATGGCGAAGTCTATGTAAGGTACCATGCACCTTACTCGAAATATGAGAGAGGTGACTATTCCACGTTAAATCCTCATTCAAAAATACACCTATATTTTTTACAGTTTCCTGAAGGGGTATTATAGTACCATCGACGATGATAGGATCTAGGCTACTTTTATTTATTCGCATGTGATTCTGTACGGAAACTAAGAGGATGGCTTTCGTCTTGCGCACATTTAAGGTCAAGCCATATTGACGAGCCCAATTTACTACTTCGATTGCATCGCAATTTAATAAATAAATTGCTCGATTTAATTCGCTAGGCTTACAACGTATGCAAATTTATAAATCATCGGCAAATAATATGCTTATAGTATGACGGAGGCGGCTTATTATCTAGTTTATATAGATAAGAAAAATAGTTGGTCCAGATGTAGAGCCTTGGGGCACTCCAGAGGTATTTGGAAGAAATTCAGAACAATTTCCGTCAAGATCAAGAACAGCTTGCGATCTGGATGTTACTAGTAAATTTTTGGAGAGGAGATTTATTTACTTCTTTAACAAAACCTGCTTTACTTAAGACAAATCGAATATTATTTTGATCTTGAGTACTGGACAACATTGATAAGTAATAGCTTTCTCTTCCTTTGTTAAATTCATGCTTGACTTCGCTACGCACAGACTTATACATATTTAATAATAGCAAATTTACATTTATGCTTTAGTTTAGTCATTAGCCAAAGGACCATTGGTTTCTTAGCAATACGTGTGCGATAAGGCTCATGACTATTAGGAGCTTGTGCGACTATTTAGCGAAAACTCTCAGCCATTTCATTTACATATCCGCATGAATCAGGGCACGATAAGATACTATTTATAATATTAGATAGATTTTCGGATAATGTATTTAAATTATATTTTCTAAAGTCTCGAGTGGTAACTTTATTTTGGCTCTGGTTTAAAATCGGTGAGATAGACTTATTATAAAATAAAACTATAATATTCTCGTCAATAATTATTACATCTACCCATGTATCGGAATAATCTTTATAGTGGGTGGCTCCATATGGTAAATTTGAGTAAAAAGATTCGCTTAACAAATCAGAGTTTATGTCCCCAGCTGGACTAATATTCGAGTAGGACTGAGCATAACTATGGAAGTTAAGAAAGAATTCTGATAGTACAATTCCGCCTGGGGAACTATAAACTGAGGTAAATAAAATAGCTGTATCTTTATTTCGCCGAATTTCAAGTAGAAGAAATTCTGGTTCACTAATACTTTTGATTATAGAAGCATCAAGAATTCTTAGAGTAAAATTTCCGAGGATGTAACATGCCACACCACCAGCTTGTACATATTTGTTTTGCCCACCTTGCGATAACAATCCACAATCATTTTTGACGAGCGTATAATTTGAAATCGAAGCACGTGAATCCAAATCATCAGGCATCAGCCAGGACTCGGCAACTGATAAGACATCGAACTATTCATCGTGAGGAAATGCCTCAACTTGTTCCATATGTCCTTTCAGAGAAATTGCATTAATTTTCGCTACTCGGCATGAATATAAGCTAGTAGATTGCGAATTATTTGAGATTTCAGTAGTTAGTGATACTAATTTTGAAAGATCCCATTCAGTCACAATAGGAATTGAATTTGATTTATCGATTTTGCGTACGTAAATATGACCTTGATGGATATTATCAAATCGATACTTTTTCTCTTCAGCAACCGTTTGAGCCTTTTGGGCTTTTAATTGTTTTGCGAGTAGCTTCGGTAGCATTGCTAGCGCGTGAGTCAGTTTCAGAAGCTTGCCCAGCTCCGAAATTTACTTGAATATATTGGTTTGCGAGAGGACGAAGACACAATATCATTACTAATGTTTGAGAGGTTCAAGTAATTCAAAATTTTTAAAGCAATATCATTATGTGATAATGTAAGACTAGTTGGTATGCCTGTTACAGTAATTTCACTCGTACGAGAAGCACAAACATTATGCACTTTAAGATTTTGCATCTAATTATACAAAAAGTGAGGGAAAATGAGTGAATAAACTAATGATTTACGGACTTGAGTGAAAGAGCACGTTTGTAAGGGCATAGTTGCCTAAGGGTGCGAAATACTTGCTGTCAAATGTGAGACAGTTGTCTGTCCCAGTTGAGGTCAGGAGTCAGCCAAACACCTAGATTTTTTACCTCTTTCACGAAAAGAATTAGCGTGCCATTTACTGAGAGATTCAATGTGCTACCGGGAAGCATGGTTTCAGTTTTGAATCATATGTTTGGTGAATCGCAGCACCCTGGGGAGGTCGTAGATGAAGATAGCAAACAGTAGTGGACCAAGGACCGACCCCTGGGGTCGCTAGCCCAAGTGGCAATCCAGTCTGAAATGTTGCCATCCTCGTCAACGACAGCCTCACATCTGTCAGCAAGATAAGAGATGAGCCACTGTAATGAATGATCACTAATTATATAGGACCACAGTTTATGAATTAATATATGGTGAAGGATCCTATCAAACGCCTTACAGAAGTCAAATAGAACCAATATGGTGAACTCAGAGTCATTCATCGCCAATCTAACGTCATCGAGAACTCCGAGCAGTGCTGCCTGAGTGCTGCGGTCAGTTCTGAAGCCTGCTTGACGAGAAGTAAAGAGGTTGCATTTTTCAATATGAGACAGCCACTGTTTAGACAATATGTTTTCCAGTAGCTTAGAGCACTAAGATAGCCTCGCAATGGGACGGAGGTCCGACACGTCAGAAGGGGAGGACACCTTGAGAACAGAAGTGATTAGCGTCTGTCTCTACAGTACTGGATAGGATGCCCTGGAGATGGATGAATTAAACATGCTAGTGAGGGGTTCAAGGATGGATGGATATGAGGTTGAGAGCTGTTTAATGGTGATGTTATCAAGTCCAAAAGTTTTGTATTTAGCCATTGAGAGTGCATTTATGACATCACTTGGGATAATGGTCGCAAATGTGAATAGTGGGACATCAGGTGGAGGTGGAGGAATGGTTTGTAAAGGCAGCTGAGGGGATGAACTGAATGCGTTGTATACTGATGCAAAATGAGTGCTGATGCTATCATGAGAGAAGAGCGAAGAGGGGGAAACAGAATGGGAAGAGACTATACCAAGCATATTAAGAGAACTCCAAAGACGGCTTGAGAGCTGAATTTTGTTATTTCGCCAGCGTAGTAGGTATTTTTAGAACTACGTAACATACTTAGAACTTTAGCCCGAAGAGCTCGATACTCAGTAAGTGGATAGCCGTTGTCACGTGCTCTCTTATAGGCTCTGTCTCTCTCTTTAATGGTTGCACGAATATCTGGCGAGATCAGCGGCTTATGGCGGTTACTGATAAGTACTGAGCCAAGTGGTGCAAATTTATCAACAGAGCATGTGACAACAGTGTTAAATTGTTTAACCATATCATTAAGGTCAGTTTGAGAAGAAAATTATTTAAAATTGTGAGAAATTTCAGATAGATGTCGAGCCTTGCTAAAGCCACGAAAGTCGCAATTAATTACATGCCAAGTAAGATTCTGCGGAACACTAAAATTAAAGGTTAAGTTGATTCGATCGTGACCATATGTATAGGGATCTTCAGATTTATTATAATCTATTATGGTTGAGGGTGAGTGAACAATATACAAATTCAGTCTTGTGTGAGATTCAAGTCTGTCTGAATTTATCGTGTGGTGAGTCGCGTCGGAAGGTACCAAGTACGAAGCATTTGATCGGATGATATCATGCATACAATTAGCTTGGAAAGATGTAGATAGCATATTACAGTTGAAGTCACCGGTGAGGACAACGCCCTTGCTACGCGGAGAGAAAACAGAAAGTTTATTAAAACATTCATGCGGTAGTGGTGTTTCTGGTGGTCGATAAATAACTGCGAACAAGCGTGAGTTTCGATCACGGGTAATTTCAGCTATAATATACTTCGGTACAGTGCCATTACGCACATCAGATGTGGATAATATCTTAAAATTAAATATTTTACTAATATAGATGACAACCCCTCCGCCTGTACGTCCCACGCGGTCATGTCGAATCAACTTATACCCATCTCGAGCTACTGAAGTTTCATCATCACTGTTACGGATAGAATCCATTAGTAATAAGAAAATGTAACTGTGTAATAAGTTCCTATGCAAAAGGTCTCTAAAACTTTGTGTATAGTTCAAATGCGATGACATTCTCAAGTTTCTTATGTATGTTTTCGGCGGTCGTCGGTGGCGACTTTCGGCGGCGCGTATAGCGGCTCATTCTAACTCAAAAAAGAATGACGCAGAGACCAGATGCACTCTGGCCTTTATACAGATCGGTAGTTACAAAGCGCGTTATACTATTAAGACGAATGTTGTATTTAATAAATAACATACTTTATCATAAATGGTGTATAAATTAGTTTAACAAAATCCTTAGTTTATTCTCGTCCCGAACAATTTGGTGTCAGAAACCTGGGAATAAATATCGGGATTATTTGTGTTTTGTGGGACAAGTGTAAAAGGATTTTAAGAAAAGTGTTTTTAGTGAAATGACTTAATTGAAAAGAAGTATGCCGTCAATGAAGCGAAGAAAGCTTATGAAAAATAAAGTTAATCAGGATGACTTAATTCTAAAATACGAACGAGGCATATGCAGTGAAGCTGGCATGTACGTGGATTCGAAACCGACGCCGCTGCCCAGAGAAGACAGAAGTCAAGACAAAGGCCTAGCTGCTTGCCGATAGCAACGACGATGCCACAGCGGCCTTTTAATTTTGATGATGTAGGAGGACAGAAGCTGATTAACCATGGTTTTTGGAAATTCTGGTTTAACAAACAAAACGGAGACAAAAACATCAAGATAAGTACATAAAAGTATTATCTAAGTATAAGTACAAGATAAGTATTATTTAAAAAGCCAGAATGATTCTGTATTTATTTATTTTTGTTAAATTAAATTGCACGGTGCATTTTAATAGTTTGTGGTAATTTAATATTATATTGAAATTACGTGTGTAATAGGATTCAGACTAATTTTTTTATATTTCGTTAATGGTTTAGTAGTTGAATATATTTTTATTTATTATTTGACATTTGGTTGAAATTTAAGGACGTGGGAAATGTGGAAAAGAAAGTAATTTTATAAAGTACCTGTTGTTTAGTTGTGAGAGCGATTTAATTAGAAAGCATTTTATTTTTGAGGTTTTAAATATCTGTTGAAAGATAATAACAATTTATATAGAATAATTAATAAAGCATTTAGTAAAGCTAGACATGTTTAACAAAATTTGGTTTATCGGTTAGTTTGTAATAATTAAGTTACAGTTGCAAAATAAAGTGATTTGAAGCTTAGAACTTTTGACAAGTATACCCTGTAGTGTGCTCCATGATCATTTTTCTTGCAATGGGAATTTGTTTTAATTATGATACCATTGAATACGGAAATATTACTACAGTGAAAGTATTATGAATAAATATTATGAGTTTTGAGTGCGAGCAAAATAGACGTTCATGATTTTAAAAAAGAAAAATGTGTAACGTACAGCCGCATAATGTAACACAAGTAATAATAATTATCGTAACAGAATGTTTGCATGAAACGTCGTATCCAATTTCAAACTGGCAAAATCAGTAGATAGAATTCTATTTAATTAACTCTTTATAGAATAAAATTTTGAGAACAATGTACATATTATTTGAAAGATTGTAAGAATATTGCGCATTTTACAAACTGGCTGCTAATCTAATGTTTTTTTATGAATTAATACATGGAGTTAGTACTTAATACACAATAATAGATTTTCGCAAATAATAATTGACATTAAAAGGTTTTAAAATAAATGAGATTTACTCGTGCAGCGACATGTTAATTTTGATGAATTTAGAAGTGTTTTGAATGTATTGCAAGTACATTTCTGTCAGTTCGTCCTCATGACTTGTTTGTAACAGTTAAATAACGCGATAAAAGTTTCGTCGTATTTGCCTTTTCTTAATATTGATTAAGATTCAAAATAAAATTAGTTTGGGGAAATTCGTGTGACGCTGAATGGTGCACTGTATTACCTATATAGCCGCGCGTCCGAGCATGCTCGAAGTCGGTGCAGCCGCGTATCGGGTGTCAATTTGCGGCGCTCAGTTTTCATAAGTGAGACTATTGGGATTCCTTGAAAAACAATTAAAGTAGGCCGATCGTACTTTCCCATGGCAAGAATGATTTGGAGCGTGACACAATGTACTGTATAATATTATAATGTAGCATTATAGTATATATTTTTTATATATAAAGAATTTTGGAAAGTCAGTAACTTTTAATATTATGGGTCTGTTGAGCGCGGCGTAATTAGCTTATGATATTCTGTTTAATACTATAAATTGTAAAATTAATTTTATTTAATGTGACATTCTTATTGCTGATAAACTTTGTTTTAGAGAGGATTTATCAGTAACCAAGCTGCAATTGAAAAGATCACCTTCAATGACTAATGTAATGACTACATCGGCAGGCGAAGTTACGCGAGCGGAAGCAACGACGGCGTGGAGGCATGCTGCTGTCAAAGGGACCAGAGCGCTTATGCGCGCCTTTTTCAAGAAGCCGTTACGGTGCAGCGGCCAACGTTTATAAGCGCTTTTAAATCGTAACTTATAAGAGAAGAAACATATGCTTTCGTCGTGATACGTGCAATAAACGCATCAACAGGGGATTCAAAATGTGACATATATTAGAACGGGCTGAGAATTATTAAAATTTTACAGGTGAACCGATTGGGTTTTAGAGTAATAAAATAGTACAAAAAAATGAAGAAAAGAACGAAAATTTGATTAACTTACATGGGATGAAGTATTGTAGGCAAAACATCATATTCGTGTATAAACGTTCTAGAGATGTTTTCTTAGTGTGTGGTACATTTTTTAGCTTGGAACAAAGTCGAATTTAGGATATACGTTGAAATATTAAAAATTCTGTAAATTTTCGAATTATTATGAACTATTTAGAAGTGTATAGTAAGTAGGCTTTAGAGGCGTTATGCAAAAATAGAAATAAAAACATTTGATGAAAATATTAAAAGCGAAATTCAATTAACGGGATATTCGAACATGCTAATCATCGTTTGAAAACTATTAATTAAACGAAAGAATAGTAAAAGTAAAAATCATCCTTAAATTTGAAGTAAATTATATATTTTACGTTTGAAAAAATGTTGTTGTTCACGGGAAGTATTATGGTTACTTTGTCTTTGCTAGCTGTTTTTTCCAATTGGCCTAGGGCCCAGGTGGATTGATTTAAACTCTGTGTGAAATGAAGTAATTTTTATCTTGGAAATTAGGAAAAATAGAAAGTCTCTGCAATAGTTATAGCATAACCTCTCTTATGAGCAATAGTCCCACCGCGCAAGCACGCACAGGGATGAGCTGTAGGAGTAGACTCACTAGAAAAGCCAAGTGTTTTCCTATAAGCAAAATGACCGCCACTCAAACAAGCATAGGGTTGAGTTGTAGGAATCGCTAGGAAGTGAGGCTATAACTGGGGACGCCAAAGTTTTGTATCAATGACGCTCTTAAAGTGTGAAGCTCTTGCAGTGCGTGAAAATTGGCAGTGCAATTCAACGGCTGTAGTGTCATTAGTTCGGGACGATTCGCGGTCGTCCTGAGACTATCATAGAACCTCAAATGGGAGTTCGCTCTGCGCTGTAGATCATCGAATGCATAAGGCCAAGAGTCTGAATAGAGGAGAGTATCATTGTTGTACATAAATTTGGTAACTCGCTATAGTTTATTGTATATTTCTTCATTGAGATTAGCATCACCGACAGTCCTCCACCGTTTAGCATTTATTTGCGCGAATCGGCAATGCGACTCGTGGCTGCAGGTCAAAAGACGAAACCGTGGGAGATGTCGCGTGTATACGCAGATGCGTATAATAACTTTGCAATAGTATAATTATATTCAGATATGAAATGAATGTTATAATTTACAAATGGATACTAGAGCAATACGCATGTACCGTGCTTATTACTCATGAACTAGTAATAGCAGTTAACCGTTTATACATTTGAGAGAAAAACGGATATGAGTTTTGCCTACAATACATGTATAATCCAAAGGCAGTGGTTACAGAATTGAAAGAGTATTGAATAGATTTGGGCTTGTATTGAAATTAGGGAATATGTATGCAGCTGTTTAACCGAGGGGAGAGTGAGTTTATGGGTTACAAATAGAAGCGCGAATGTTAAAAATTAAATGTAAAATATGAAAATTTATTGTCGTATAAGAAAATAGTAACAAAGTTATAAAATATGAACACCGAAATTATAATTGAATAATAATTCAGTAAAAGGGTGTCCGATGCCGTTTCCCCTCACCGAGTTTTGCACGGTTTCCTCGGAGGCATAGGGCAAATGCCAGGGATTATGTGTTTTTGTGACCGTGCAAATACGCAAAGTCACTGGCAGCACCTCCAAATATTCATTGTTTAACAATATTTAAAGCGAACATATGAAGTTAGTCTCGAAAGCGTTGTTAATTGTTGCAACATTATTAATAATAAATCAGCGATGTGCAGATTTCACGATTTAAAAAGTGTATGTATTTGTACTTACAACAACGATGCTAGATATTTGCAGTGATTATGAAATGTGTGAGGCATTAAGGTTAGTTGGTAATTAGGTTCAATGTACAAATATTCTAGTTCTCGAATAGATTTAACGTCTTGGATTATATTGGCGTTCTGTCGGATTGTTTTTGGTGATAGCCCGTAACTTGATTTAGGGTATAAAATAAAACATATTTTATACGAGGGGGAGAATTGTTACGGATAGAATCCATTAGTAATAAGAAAATGTAACTGTGAAATAAGTTCCTATACAAAAGGTCTCTAAAACTTTCTGTATAGTTCAAATTTGATGACATTCTCAAGTTTCTTATGTATGTTTTCGGCGGTCGTCGGCGGCGACTTTCGGCGGCGCGTATAGCGGCTCATTCTAACTCAAAAAAGATTGACGCAGAGACCAGATGCACTCTGGCCTTTATACAGATCGGTAGTTACAAAGCGCGTTATACTAGTAAGACGAATGTTGTATTTAATAAATAAGAAACTTTATCGTAAATGGTGTATAAATTAGTTTAACAAAATCCTTAGTTTATTCTAGTCCCGATCAATCACAATGATCATCAACTTCATCATCATGACATAGCTTAGTTTCTGTAATTGCTATAATGTGCTTAGGGTGAAGATAAAGGTACGCTTCAACCTCAGCAAAGTGAGTTTCTAAGCCGTTAACATTGGCATACATAATTTCAGCATGCGCGAGGGGGATAGAGGGTGAAAGGTTGCTTGCATATCTTATATTTGTATTCGCGTTTAAGTGTTCTCTGTTTCCATGAGATCCGGATAAAAAGACGCATGTTCACTATTTAGGATGTTAGCCGGCTGACTAGGCGTCGCGAGCGGTGAGTTATTACGTTCAGTGTTTGACTGCTGCCCAAGATTTAATGGCCGACCGGAAGTTAGTTGCTGTGAAATGCCACCAATATTATTTAATGATCGTTGGATTGGTCTATACGCAAGTAAGTCTTGTTCATTGTGGACTGGAAAAGGTGAAGAATACAAATCTCTGCACATGTGGATTACTATGTTGATCACTCTGGGATGCCTGTACCCCAAAATATTTGAGCGAGATCGAGCTCTAAGTAGAAGGTGATATATATTTTTAGGATACAAGGTTCTCAGAAAGATCGTAGAGGTAGAAATGTGACTAAATGCCATATTGGCTGTGAATGATTTCAGGTCTAGTCGCGTGAATACTAGATGATCACGAATCTGTACCAGTACCATCTTGTTCGAGTCTTGGAGCAGATGTAGGAATTCTCGATGATGGAGCTAGAGCAAATGACAGTTGCGTCGTTTGTGTGACGAAACCTTGGTGACCTGAGGCATGAGCAGGTGATGATGCATGTATTGATGCAGTAGACGTACGTAAAAAATCTACAGCTGATAATATGTCAGGAACGAGATTAGCCAGATTTAATGCTTCTAAGACTTTGGAGGAGATTTGGCACTGTCCGAATAGAATATCCAAGAGTATTCCCGAAATAATCAGTTAAGCTGAATCTACATAGGTGCGAGTAGATGCTAGAATAGTAGAAGTACCATCGAGTGATTGTCTATTGGTGAGAGCATCTGATTTTCTTCCTAGTTGGTCAAGTTGAGCACTACGCGATTCATTTACCTGGATACATTTTTGAAATTGCGTTAAATCATTTAATCTCTCCTCTATTTGAGACTCATACCTAGAGAAAAAATGATCAAATTTCTTCTGCTGGGTGTCTTTAAGCTCATTTATTGTGAGAGAAATTGCTGCGTTTGAAGTGTGATTAATTTCATGAGAGAAGTCATCACGTTATCAGATAGCGCGAGGTCCCCATCTAGTTTATCACTCAATGCAGCGTGAGCGGCGACTAACGACGCTGGCTCGCTTGAAGCCGGATCTGTAGCAGGCAGCTGCTACAGCAACGGCAGTGGCTGCGGCGAGTGTAGTGGTGGGGAGACCGGGCGGGTTCCGACTGGTTGTACAAGTGCGGGAAATAGATATATAAGTATAGAGACAGATGGAGAAAGAGTAGAGGTAGGGGCAAAGGTAGAACGGCTTGATACTGCTGCTACTTGGCGAAGAGATATATCACCGAGCTTGCTCGTCTGTGTAAGCGTATGCATGGGAGTGGCCGAATGTGTATGCGTGGGTTCCGTAGAAGGTAGGTTGGTCGCGCTGTTACCAGCTGTTGATGATGTAGGCTGTGACGTTGGAATGAGTTCAGCATATGATGTATTATTCTGCGTATCTACCAGATCGTTTATAAGCGTAAAATCGTTTCGGCATTTGCTAATACGAATGTTGCTGAGTGCTCCGCAATCCATGTTAGTGTTGTCTAATGCCAGATGACGGGCGATAGAGATGTATCTACGATATGTTTTCTACCGTCACAGCATATCACAACACCATTAGATACATTACATTACATACACATTATTAGATACTTATTTACATTTGTATTGCATTTTTCTTAAATAAAATAAAAACTTCGTTCGCTATCATAGGTTGTCAATTTATAAAATCTAATATAATGCTATAAAGTCAAAAGTGAAAAAGTTCATCACAGAGCGCTTCGTCATACACAAAAAATAAAATAAAAAGATAACAAAAAATATATATACAAACACATTCAAATTGCACGTACATCTATCGCGTCATATATGAAATGCACACTCATTCCCCAACAAGGAAATGCGCCGGAGTTAGTACAAATAAATCTGTGGCATCTTCTGTAAGGGGCATGATAGACCGAGAGTTCAGAGAAGCTTCCACTTGACGGAGTAGGGTCGCGATTTCCTCAAATGTGAGGATTGTATGTACGATAACCCGTTTTAAATGGTGTCTGGTCGACTTGATCGCAGCTTCCCAAATGCCTCCGAAATGGGGAGTACCGGGCGGGTTGAAATTTCAAACTGTCCCACAATCTTGCAATGCTGGACTTACAATGTTCAAAAAATCGAAACCAAGGGCGTATAACCTACGTAGCTCAGTGTCAACGCCTATAAAATTAGTACCCTGATCGCTCAATAGAGAAGAACATGGACAACGACCTGAGATAAATCGTTTAAACGCAGCAATGAAGGATTCAGTGTCATAGCTGGATACGGCCTTCAAATGGACAGCTTTGGTACAAAGTCAAACGAAAACTACGAAATATCCTTTGTAGGATTTATGATCCCGGTGACGCGATGTACGCAGCAAATATGGACCTGATAATCGACTCCCGCTCGAGAGAATGGACGAGCTGGCTGGAGACGATCGGCGGGTAAATTACCCATCTTATGTTGCGATTGTATCGCATTAAAACGTCTTCAAATAACGCATCTTCGTATAAAGGCTCTTACCTTGAGCTTTCCTTCAATGATCCAGAACATTCTACGCGTACAAGCTAACGTGAATTGGATACCACTATAAAATGTTAAGTGATGATAATAAGCGATGATCAGCTGCGCAAACCGACTATCAGCGTCAATATGACCGGAAACTTCTCATCGTCGCTCAACATGGAGTTTTCCAAACGACCGCCCACCCTGATCAATCCACCTACCAAAACAGGGTTCAAACCTTTCATGAAATGAGATTTGGTAATCTCCTGATGAGTCTGAAGAACGTCAATTTCCAAATTAAAATGTTGAAGCTGAGTAAGCCTGCTCCATATCAGCTTGGTCTACTTCACTTTCTCTCCTCGTATAAAAATCGTAGTAGGTACTGGAAAATCTCTTAAAATGGGAGACAGTTTCCCAGAAAATGAAGTTTTAGTAATTCTAATCAATTTACTTAGAGACGAGTATTCCTCAATCAACGGCCATAATTCATAAGATTTTCTTTCATAATCAACTGTCTGTACTGAATATTCAATTCTGCGCTCACGCTTGGCTGCGACTCGGAAGGAACTAAATCAATATGCTGAACGCGATTCCAACCTAATGAATGCTGGACTAGACGCTTAGGACCCTTCCACCACAGAACATTTTCAATTAGCTCGCTGGCAAGGCAACCACGCGAAGCTGTATCAGCTGGATTGTCAATTGAGTTTATGTGATATCAGTAAGCATCAGGAACTAATGAAAAAACGTCAGAATATCTATTCGCGATAAACATCGGCCCTCTTGGAGGAATGTCACCAAACCAATAAAGAACATCCTTGGAATCAGACCACAGATGTGCTTCGAGTGAAACTAAACGTAAAATATCGACAAACCTTCGTGCTAGCCTAGCAATCAGCTCTGCTGCACACAACTCTAGCCTAGGGATCGATAAAGTTTTAATAGGAGCTACTTTGGTTTTGGAACCTAATAAATAAACCTAAGCATTCTCGGCTAGAATCCGCAGATAAACAACACCTGCACCTGCATATGTCAATTTCGAGGCGGCGGCAAAACCATGTAACTCATAAGCACGAACTGATGGCTGTATTCCTGTCCAATATGGAATTCTAATCGATGGAATAAAAGACAGCGAACTATATATGATCCTCCAGTACTCGGCTTGCTCGGTCGGTAACGTCCTGTCCCACTCTTTGGTCAGCGCCCATAGTGACTGCATCAACATTTTCAAAGAGACAAGAATCGGAGAAATCCAACCTGTAGGATCGAAAAGCTTTGCGAATTTTGAGAGAACCGTCCTTTTGGGGACCTCACCGTTCAGCGACTCGAAAGTGATATTGTAATAGAAACAATTTCGTTCAGGATTCCAGGCAATTCCTGAAAACCGAAAAATCGAGCCCGACTTTGAGGTTAACTTCTGAAGCCCTAAGATTCGCAGGCAGCCAGTCGACCAACGAAGCGCTGTTGGATATCCACTTTCGCAGATTAAACCCACCTGCGTGCAGAAAATTAATAATCTGCTGCTGTTGGGACCTAGGTCCATGCAAAGTAAAATTACCGGACACAATATCATCCATTTATACCTCATCTAAAATGATGCTTTATCGTGAAATGGACTTCACTCTTGCAATGCACAATGTTATTATCCCCAACGCTTGTGAACGACATCCTAATAGGCGCTCTACTAAACTTCAAACTTTGGCATAATTCTTCTGTGATGAACGATGATTGGGCCTCTTGGTCGATCAATGCTCGAACCTGGCATTACCTTCCATTTTCAGCTTGGACTTATAAACCAGTCGTAGCTAACAAAGTCTCTTCTAACTCTATGGATTCGACACTATTATTAATCGATGCGGTTGAGCTTCTATTGACAAATGATTAGTCTTAGTTTGTGTTGACCCAGCTGCAGAAGCCGCTTGTGGTTTATCCCTTGGACTTGCTTTTGAAGCGCTATTAGAAAAATGAAGCATAGTATGATGCTTTGCCGAGCAATGCTGACAACGTTTCGATGACTCACAATCTTGAAGCATATGATCTGAGAGACAATTGAAGCGTAAAAGCTTCCTCATGGCCAGCTGCTTCCTCTCAAATGGGATTTTGGATTGAAATATTCCACAAATAATGATATAATATGCTCCTCTGCACAAAGGACGAGAAGGACTTCTAGCTTTGCTCTCTTCAGCCAAATGAACCGATTTGACCTCCAACACTCGAGGCCTCTATATATATATATATATATATATATATATATATATATATATATATATATATACATATATATATATATATATATATATATATATATATATATATATATATATATATATATATATATATATATATATATATATATACATATATATATATATATATATACATATATATATATATATATATATATATATATATATATATATATATATATATATATATATATATATATATATATATATATATATATATATATATATAGAGGCCTCGAGTGTTGGAGGTCAAATCGGTTCATTTGGCTGAAGAGAGCAAAGCTAGAAGTCCTTCTCGTCCTTTGTGCAGAGGAGCATATTATATCATTATTTGTGGAATATTTCAATCCAAAATCCCATTTGAGAGGAAGCAGCTGGCCATGAGGAAGCTTTTACGCTTCAATTGTCTATATATATATGATTATATACCCGCACTAAGCACGAAAGTATTCTGTGCAACTTACTCTTTGAAATCGGGTGTGGCCTCCTTCGATGACACAGATGGGTGGCTCACACGAGGGACGAAGGATACAATATCGGTAATCACCACGAGGCGTTCTTAGTTAAATGGAGTTCGTACGGAGTTATTCGGAAAAGCGAAGCGTCGGTGTACGTAGCTCAGTACGAAGTGGGCTCGTCGTCCTTCGTCACCGCGGCGCTCAAGTTTCGGTGGTGTGGACAGAGCCCGCCTGGGGGCGCAGTGCGTGCTTTGGCGAGGGAGAAAGAGAAGTGCGAAGGAGGAAAGGGGAGCGTCTGCTCGCGGTGGAGTCATGCTATGCGGCATGCGGCCGACGGCTTGCGCACGGAGTTGGAGAGGACGAGGAGGGACGAGTGGCTAGGGCGAGGAAGTGCGACGAGGGATGCAGCAGGAAGGACATCGAGGCGATAGTGCCGACGAAGGGGCACGATGGCGATAGCTTCAGAACCCCGGACGGCGTATTTGCAGCAGGAGCAGTGTGCACGATTAACCTCGAAGAGGTTATGTTTATATGCAGCTTTCACTGCATTCACCCACTGCCTTTATTACCAGGTGAGATCAGTGTTTGGTGTGTGACTGTGATCTCCCTTTCCTAATGAGGTGTTGTTTCCAGGTGTCTAAGAGTGCTTCGGAGGCTGTTGCTGCTGCTGTTATGGGGAGCGGCCCACGAGTTGAGCTGCATTGCTGTATCTGTGGGACCACCCTGCCTCTGCAAACCATCCAGACCAGGTAAGCGGGTTCCTTTTTGATGTACATGTATGCTGTAGACTAATCCTCGTTTATATTTTTAGGATGTATGCTGCAGGCCTCCTTTACATCTAGAGAAGCAGCCGCTCCGTCCAAGGTGGATCTATCTACAGTGCATTTCATAACTTTAAGACCACCCACATTTTGGGCTAAATCAGTGTAATTTAATATTATATTGATACATCAACTTTATAATCTTGAAAATAATCAAATTTCTCAACATTTTACGCTATTTAGACAGTTTAAAAATTTTTCGCAGTATTAAAATAACGAAATATCGCATTTTAGGCTGTTTTATAACAATAAGACCGTTATTAAGTTTTTTTAATTTATTTCTGTGCACACAATATATATACTGTTTACTTTATTCACTACTTGTAAGCGCTGATGTATTATTTTTATTTCAATTTAACAATTACCGACAGTAACACTCAGTAGGTAAATGCTTGGATGGTAACTATAGTCATAAATATAAACTGAAACCGTTGGGTAATGATAATTTAAATTTCCGTTAAACGCGTTGTCTATTTCATAACGCAGTAAGTGTAGTAAGTTCAAAAGTAGTCTTAAAGTTTTTAATTTGCAGTTATGAGATAATGGGTCGAGGTACATGCTTAACCGAATAAGAAAAAGGAAAGATTTTAGCATATCGCGACTACGATACGAGCATAAGAGAAATCTCTCGAAAATTGAGGAGGTGAAATTGCGTAATCTTAAATTTTCTTAAAAATCCTGAAAACTATGGTAAAAATAAAAAGGGCGGACCCAAAAACATAGTTTCTTCTCGTTTAAAGCGCAGAATTATTAATGCAGCAAGCAATTCGAAAAAAGTTTGAATAAAATTAAAGAAGATTTAAATTTAAATATTTCACGCTCAACAATATATCGTACAATTAAAAGCGCTAATCACCTTGTAAGGCAATCATTACAAAGAGCTCCTCGATTACTAATTCACCATAAAGATGCTAGATTAAATTTTGGGAAACTTAATATGAATACGGACTGGAATAAAGTAAATAGAACAATATTATTATATTGGTATATAATATATTATGTATGGTTTATTTCTATGAATATTAAATTCACTGTTACTTTATTTTAAGGTTATTTTTTCTGATGAAAAGAAATTTAATTTAGATGGCCCTGATGGCCATCATTCGTATTGGCGAGACTTAAGAAAGGAGCCTGAATATTTTTCCCGTAGAAATATTGGTGGTGGTAGCTTGATGGTTTGGGGGAAATTTGTATCTCACATAAATTGCCTCTAGCTTTTCCTTCATGTAAAATGAATTCACAAGAGTATATTAATGTACTGAAAGATCACATTTTGCCATTTTTAGATAATAATGAAACAGAAGATTGGATATTTCAACAAGATAACGCATCAATTCATGCAAGTCGTGAAACGAAAGTGTGGTTTAACAATAACGATATTATTGTTCTAGCCTGGCCAGCGTGTTCTCCAGACGTTAATCCGATTGAAAATTTGTGGGCTATTCTTGTTCGTAAAGTTTATGCTGAAAATAAACAATATGGTAGTGTTAATCAATTAAAAGATGCTATTCTAAAAGCTTGGCAAGAAATTGATGAAAGAATTTTACAAAATTTAGTTGAAAGTATGCGAAATCGCATTTTTGAATTAATATAAAATAATGGAGGTACAATTAATTGTTAAATTAAAAATTACAATTAAATTCTATAGTAATATATATCTCAAATACACAATAAAAATATTGTACACATAATATTAAGCTCTAATAATAATTATAAGGTTTTCATATGCAGCTTTAATTACAATAAATTACATTATTAATAAATCTTATTTTTTTAATTCTTTTCCGCATATTATATTTTTTATTTTAGAGTTTAGAAATAGAAAATTTTAAGAATTTTAAAATATAATGACAAATCATAGTTTAAATTAATTTATTGTAATATACAGTAGGAATAGTAATAAAATAATATAACTTTACAGTGGTCTTATTGTTATGAAACAGCCTAAAATACGATATTTCGTTATTTTAATACTACGAAAAATTTTTAAATTGTCTAAATAGCGTAAAATGTTGAGAAATTTGATTATTTTTAAGATTATAAAATTTATGTATCAATACAATATTAAATTACAGTGATTTAGCGCAAAAGGTGGGTGGTCTTAAAGTTATGAAATGCACTGTATGCCCTTAAAGGCGTACAATCAGGTGGGTATCATTCCAATACTTTCTACTTCTCTTCCTAGTTTCTAATCTTTTGTGTGTCTTCTTAGGTTGGTTCGACGGGACAGGAGTAAGAAGAGGAGACGCCAGAGCGTGCTCAGCGTACCCCAGCCGAGGTCAGCCAGCTTCCACCTATGCGAGGCTTAATGGAAAGGCAGCTACACGTCTTCTTCAGCTGCTCCAGGGCATGAGAGCTCGCTTGCTCTGTGTCGTCCGAGGGAATAGTGTTTGTGTATGTGTACGTGTATAGTGAGTGAAGTTGGTAAGTCATGTGATCTCGTTCACATTGTGTAACACGCACAAAATGTGGTGTTACAAACTCCCCCCTACTAAAACAAAGCGCGGTTTACTATGGACGTGCTCACTCGGTACGCAACTAAACTTATGTGCTAACCTAATCTATGCTAACCATTCGTGCTTCAAGCTTCTAACTAGATAAATGCTTAGCCTACGCAAAATGTATAATTTAGCTTAAATACTTCATTTAGTCTCATTTCTTCTCGTTCTCTTGTTGAACACGATCTGTAAGTATTCCTTAGGCGCGATGATACATTTAAATACCGATAATTACTTACATTATGCTGTACACGTGGTTAAATCGTGGGTTGTACGGTTGAGTCTTAAAGAAAAACTAATAACATAGATATATACAAAGTTATTCTTATCAACTAAGTTCTTAAAGTCTAGATTTCCTAACTTAGTAAGGGACACTTCATACTTGTGCTTAGTAGAATAATATTCTATATAATCGTTAATACCAAATTTTTGTGCATGTAGATGGCACTAAGGTACATGCCGATTTTACTACTAGTTACTTGTATCCAGTGAGTGAATGCTCGGTGCGTTCGCGTAACGAACCCACACCCTAATATACGATTGAAGTCCCTTAGCGAGGTAGTTAGAATCAGTCTTGGCAATCACATCTGTCAGTTTTTTTTTTTTTTTTATATATACCTTAATTTACTTTATACCACTTTATACCATTTTATACAATGTACTCTATTTTACGTATGTACAATCCCTTACATTTCTAGGTTACGAAGTATGATTGCAATATTTACAAAGAAGGTTCGGTATTACGATAGGGGAGAACTAGTTTGGTAGGGCATTATTGCCGATAAGAAAAAGAAACAGGGTTGGTACTTCGATAACAGGTGTTCGGTATTGTCGATAGGAGGGAATCCGTATTGCGGAAGGGAGGGGGTCGGTATTTCGATAAAAGGTTGTTCGGTATTGGCAATAGGAGGGGATCCGTATTTCGGAAGGGGGGAAGGTTGGTGTTTCGATAAAAGGTTGTTCGGTATTGGCGATAGGAGGGAATCCGTGTTTCGGAAGGGGGAAAGGTTGGTATTTCGATAAAGGTGTTCGGTATTGGCGATAGGAGGGGATCAGTATTGCGGGAGGGGGAAAGGTTGGTATTTCGATAAAGGTGTTCGGTATTGGCGATAGGAGGGGATCAGTATTTCGGGAGGGGGAAAGGTTGGTATTTCGATAAAGGTGTTCGGTATTGGCGATAGGAGAGGATCAGTATTGGGAGAGGTTGGTATTTCGATAGAGAATCCCTTATTTCGTAGGTGACGTGAAGTAAACAGTCGCTCCCGGCATCACTACCAGCACGGGCTGAGATCCATAGGCTCCTGGGGCTACGGTTGCCGCGATAGGCATGGGCACAGGTGTCGGCTCTGGTGCCGGTAGTGGTGTGAGGCCCGCTTCGGGTTCCGCCTGCTTATGAGTTGGTGGTTTACAGGGGAGGTTAAGCGACTTCGCCGGCCCCATCGATGTTGTTCCCGAGCATTTCGGGCAAGTGTAGACGTCAACTCCATGCTGGCCGCACCGGTAGCAGAATTTGTAGCTCCTCTGTTGTTTACATTGCGCGTACCGGTGCCCCTCTTCCTTGCAGTTCCAGCAAGACCCTTGGGATGACACAGAGGCCGAGTCATCTGTCTGATACGAGGCTGGAGGCTGGATCCTCAGGTCCATTAGGTTAGGGATGATTCTCTGTTCCGCGATCGAGGTCGATGCGAGCGGTACTGGGCTGGGCTGAGTTCTCTTCACAAAATTAATTGGACCCACCGACATTATTAGGGGTTTCCGCTCTGCACCGACCTGCTCTCTGAGGCTCCTTCCTTTCGCGGTCAGCAGCTCCTTCTCCGATGTGGTTTGGGTTGACGCTGCCCTATTGTACGTTACTTCATCACCTCGCAAAATGCGCACCTGTCCCTTGTTAGGGTCATTTACTACCCTAATGATTTCTTTGGTGCGTTTGGGTTTAGGTTTACGGTAGGAGGGGGGTTTGATGGGGATCGCGCGATAGGGGGTAGTTTTTTCTCGGATGGGGGGGGAGTTGGTGGGAATTCACCCTCTTCCGGTTCCTGGGGCTGTCCGGCTTGTCGGGTTGGTCGGTTAGCTCGGGTGGAGTCTAACATTGGTGCCCTAAACACCGTTAGCGTTTTGCACGGGTCAAAGGGAAACGCGCCTCGATGTTCCTCCTCCCCGTACGACCCTTTTGGGATGGCCCCCTTTGAGCGGTCAATTTGAGCCACCGGTTTGTACGACCCTGAGAAGGGGTCGTATAGTAGCTCGGGTTCCTCCAGTGCTACTGTCTTCACCGGTTGCTCAATCACCGCCCGCGGGGATGCCACCTCCCCCGGGGTGAAACCTCGACCCGCTGGTCGGGGTGAGGAGGTCAAGACGACTCGACCTGGGCCGACCGCGCCGACGCCGGCCTGCTGGCGGTTCTGGAGCCAGGCTCCTCTGTCCATTCCTGGGCGGTCGAGAACCGTTGTTGGCTTGGCCGCTTTCCCTACTTTGGCCAATGCTGTTCTTCGGCCGATTGCGGAGATTGTAGCGCGTACGCCTCTCTCCGTCGGTGCTGTCCCGGGCCGGGCCTCGGCCATCCGGGGTAGCTTGTAGCCGCGACCTTTTCTTATGCTCTGCATCCTGGTCACTGAAGCTGTTATCTGTTGGAGAAATAGGCTGTTGTGAGAGAGCTGAGTATGATTTTAGGTCTGAAATATGCACTTTCGCTTTTTTCTGACTATTAACGTCCTGCAGTTGATACACGACTGGTGACAAGACTTTTTCAACTTTCAATGGACCTACAAACTTTGGAGCGAGCTTCGCTGCAAAGTTATCTGCTGTTGAAGACAGCACGTAGTTACGACGGAGTACAAGGTCTCCCACGTTAAAAGTTATATCTCTACGATTTTTATTGTAATACCGTGCTTGTCTTTCACTTGCTTTTCTCAAGTGTTTCTTAACGAAGTCGTGTATTGCTGCAAGACGTTTCACTCTCTCCGCCCATGCTACGGAATTTGGGGAACTAGGAGTTTGAGGATTTTCTAGGAATTGTTTAAGGGTTTTGGATTGCCGCGGGTTCCTACCAAAATTTAAAAATGCGGGTGTCAACAGTGTTGACGAGTGCACCGCGGTGTTAACGACAAAAGCGAATTCATTTAGGTGAATGTCCCAATTACGATGATCTTCTTTTACAAAGATCGAGATCATTTGCTTAATAGTGCGATTACTACGCTCGACAGGGTTTGCTTGAGCGTGATAAGGGGCTACCGTCGTTTGGATAATGCCTAATTCATCCAGTTTTGACGTCATAAGCTTATTCGAAAATTCCGTTCCGTTATCGGTTACGAAATATTTAGGACATCCCCAGCGAAAAATTATCAGTTCCTCGAAAGCTTTTACTATGCATTTAGCGTTAGCTTTCCTAAGAGGTCTGATTTCAATGTATTTCGTAAATAGGTCTTGAAATACTACGATATAACGACATTGCCCTTTACTATTTGGCAATGGGCCCATGACGTCAGCTGCTACTATTTCCCAAGGTCCTTCTATTTTCCTTTGGGTCATAAGTCCCATTGGTGCCTGTTGGGGAACTTTGTACATCTGGCAATCTGGGCATTCTTTTATGTAACGAATAACATCCTTCTTCATCTTATGCCAGAAATATGATTGGTGAAGCCGATGGTACGTTTTATCGACTTCCATGTGCCCTGATTGTGGTGTGTTATGACATTCGAACAGAGCTCTTTCTCTATCGAACTCTGGAACTACAAGTTTCCAACTGTCTAATTCGGTTACGATCGAATCAATCATGAGGTTGGGACGGTGTTTGTAAAGGCATTTATTTACAATTTTCCAATCTGGATACCTTCCCGGATTTTTCTTTACCATCTTTATTCGATTGGTATGCCAGCTATCCATATCCAATAGTCCCGTTGTTGCTAAGCAACAAACCTCGTCAAAAGAACGAGACAGCGCATCAGGTACTTTATGGAGTGCTCCCTTGCGGTGTATAATCTCCATGTTGTAACCTTGAAGAGCTGTGGCCCATCTGGCTAACCTGCCAGCTGGGTCTTTTAAATTGTGCAGTCAGGTGAGGCTACTGTGGTCGGTTATGACAGTGAATTTTTCCCCTAGGAGATATCCTCGATATTTGTCTACTACCCATATTACAGTCAGACATTCTTGTTCTATTACTGTATAGTTACGTTCCGCTTTTGCTAAGGTCCTGCTGGCGTAGGCGATGGGATCCTGGATTATTTGGCTGAGCACCGCCCCTAGCGCGTAGCTGCTACTATCAGTTTGTAGGCAGAACGGTAGGTTGGGGTCTGGTCGGGCTAAGACTGGGGCTTCAGTAAGAAGTATCAACAGTTTTTCGAAGGCTTGTTGTCGATCTTCTCCCCAGGTCCAAGGGACGTTTTTCTTTAATAGTTCGGTAAGGGGGATTTTTATTTCAGCAAGGTTTTTAATAAAGCGAGCATACCATGCTGCCATACCGAGGAATCGGCGAAGTTGCTTGAGGTTTCGAGGTGGGGCATAGTTTAGAATGGGGGCAATCTTGTCTGGGTCTGTTTGGAGTCCTTCCCTGTTGACGACGTAACCCAGGTATTTAACTTCCGAGCAGCAGAACTCTGACTTTTCTCGGTTGATTTCTAAATTGGCACCTCGCAGTTTTTTCAACACTTTTTCCAGCCAATATAGATGCTCTTCGAACGTGTTTGTGGCTATGATCATATCATCCATGTATACGAACACATGGGGTCGCCACTCTGGGCCAAAGAGACCGTCCATGGCGGTTTGAAAACTTTCGGGGGCGTTCGAGACGCCATACGGAAGTCTTGTGAACTGGAATAGCCCTTTGCCAGGTAGTCCAAATGCTGTATACTCTTTACTCTTTGTTGCTAGGGGGATCTGGTGATACGCGTGACTTAGGTCTATTTTCGAGAGGAATTTGGTGTTTTTTAGATTGTCTAGTAGCATGTCCATGGGGGTAAGGGGTAAGTGTTTTTTCTTGTAACGCCATTTAGTGCTCGGTCATCGATACAAAACCTTATTTTACCGTCCGATTTCGGTACAATTACGGGACAACTACTCCAAGCGCTTTCTGAGGGTTCGATAATTCCCTCTGCTGGGAGACGATCAACCTCAGCGTGGGCAGCAGCTAATAGTTTTGGGGAAATTCTACGAATACGTTGTTTTATCGGACTGCAACCTTCTACAATTATTATAAGTTTATCTAGTCTTCGCTGTTGTTTTCCCGATGAGTCGGAGGTCCCTCCGATTGCTGCCGTCGCCATGATTGCTCCCGGATCCTGATTTTTCGGATGGAATTTTCTCACTATTCCTTTGTCCGTGTGCCAAGTTCGGTGTTGGTGGTCTACCGTCATCTTCAATAGTGCCAATAGGTCCATGCCCAGTATGATATCGTAGGTCATTGTTTTGGATACTCTGAGGTCCGCGGGTGTTTCTCTACCTTCGAGGTGAAATATAAATTTGGTAATACCTTCGATATTTTCTAATTCGCCGTTTCGCATCATCATGTATCCGATCTGGGGTATTATTTTAGCCCCTATTTGTCTCACCGCTTTTATCCCTATGAAGGAGGCAACTGTTCCACTGTCTACGAGTGCGGGGAAGACTTTTCCTGCTATATCGATATTGAGGTACAGATGATTATCATAGCTTCCGACTGGACCAATAGGCATCGGTATTTTCTCTCCAGAACCCGAGTTGACTAGGCCTGAAGCTTTCGGTGTTGTTTTTGGCGTGGGTATTTGGGCCTGCCCAAGTTTAGAGGTTAACCTGGCCCTTACTGTTTCCCTCTTTGCTCGTTTCCCGCATTTGGTCTACATCTTGGGCACGTACGTATCGTTACGTCACGAATACCACATTTATAGCAGATGTTCCCTGTCCTTTTCGGACAGTCTGCTGCCCAATGGCCTGTGTCTTTGCAGATCCAACATGGGTATACATTTCCAGTTGTCGGGTTTTCCTTACTTAACTTTAGGGGTTGAGTGGGCTTGTTATTGACGGTAGGTTTCGTGTTTTGGGGTTTTCGGGGAGGCAGTAGGGGGGTTTTGTTATTATTGCCGTTGTTCCAGTTCTTTTGTTTCGATATGCCTGGTGTGTGTTCGACATCTTTTTTTCGTGCGAATTCGACCAATTGGCCTGTTTTTGTTTTCACGATGTTGTCGACAGCTGCAACTTCATTAGTGTCCCTTCATTTATTGAATCACTGTATTGTTGTACTGTTTCGATAGCGGCAATACGGTTTTTTCTCGGGGGTGGTCGATAAGCTAAATGAGGGCACAACGAATGTTCAGGTGGTGGTGGGAGTCTATATTTCTTCTTCCGCTCCCTTCGCATCTCTTCTTGTTGTCCCAAGGCCTGCAATTCTTCAAACGTATTGAATTGATACCTATTTATCTTAGCGAAATAATCCTCATGTAAATTGCGATAAGTTCTATCCAGTTGAGCTATGAGGGTCATTGGGGGGATGCATTGATTCATCAATGCTCGGATATTTGCGATGAACGTAGCAATTGATTCTTCGGGTCCTTGCGATCTTGACCTAATATCATCTTCTAATTGTAATTGGAAATCCGGTCTGCCATATTGTTGTCTTGTGGCGTTTTTGAATTCCTCCAATAATCGCCAGTTTTGTAGCAGCGGGCGTGCCCAATACAAAGCTTGGTCTTTTAAAATAATGGGAATCATTTTCAAGATGTACCGATCGGACATGTTACAGCTTCTCCGGCAATCCTCTATTCGAGAGAGGAATTCCCCTAGATCTGCTTTTGGTTCTCCATTAAAGCTTACATTATACTTTTGTATCAGACTGGCTACTCTAGTTTCGCGGTGGAATTGATGAATCATTATTCGAGCTTTGAGGATGTACTCGCTCCGGATTGTCAAGAAGCATTTGAGCGTATGGCAAGGTGTTCGATGTATTGTAACAGTGTCCTCCTTGGGGAATACTATGCCCAAGGGGAAACTGTGCGAAGGGGTAATACCAATATGGATTACTAGATATTGGGACTTGGGTGTTTGTGTTCATTAATGGATAGCCTACGAGGTTAGGTGGTAAATGTGGGTTATTTGTAGAAGTTACTGCATTCGCTGTGTACGACGTATTATTGGCAAGAATGTGAGGGGTTCCATGTCTGTGGGATAGGTGCAGTACTTGGTTGCGATAAATTTAAATTTTGCGAGTTCGAATCCGATGGAATTTGCGAGTAATTAGATGGTATGGTTTGATTGGTGGATATGTGGTTCACTCCCTGTTGGTGGTGGTTAAATTGGTCGATAGGGCGTGGTGCTGATTGTAATGGTTGTGTAGATTGCGGTGTATGGTACATTGATGTTTGTAGTTGCGAGTTTTGTACTGACTGGTTCGTGGTTGAATACGAATGTTGGTAATTTTGGGCGGCATTCTGAGTCTGTTGGTGTAGTGGAGGAGATGTTTGATTGGTATGAGGTGGGTACATTGGTGTGGGTAGGTATGTTTGTATGGTAGGGATGATTACATATTTGTGCGGGTTGATGCGTGTGAAAAGTGTGGTATATTGGTGTTTGTGAAAGTGGGAGGGGTTGGGTGGTAGGGTATGTCGGTACTTGTGCAGGTTGGGGTGTTTGGACGGTAGGGTTGTTCGGTATCCGTGGTGGTTGGGAGGTTTGGGCGGTGGGGTAGTTCGGTATTTGTGACTGTTGGGGAATCTGGGTGGTCGGGTAGGTTGGTATTTGTGGAGGTTGGGGAGTTTGGAAGGTAGGAATGTTCGGTATCTGTATAGGTTGGGAGTTTTGGACGGTAGGGTAGTTCGGTATTTGTGTCTGTTGGGAAATCTGGATGGTCGGGTAAGTCGTATTTGTGGAGGTTGGGTACTTTGGACGGTAGGATTGTTCGGTATCTGTGTAGGTTGAGAGGTTTGGACGGTAGGGTAGTTCGGTATTTGTGGATATTGAGTTGTTTGGGCGGTATAGTAGGTAGGTATTTGTGAGGGTTGAGAGGTTTGGATGGTAGAGTATGGTGACATTTGTGGGGGTTGGGGGGTTTGGTAGGTAGGGTAATTAGTTATTTGTGTAGGTTGTGCGGGATGGACGATAGGGTTGGTCGGTATTTGTGGATATTGAGGGTTTTGTACGGTAGGGTAGTTCACTATTTGTGAAAGTTGGGGGGTTTGTACAGTAGGATTTGTTTCTTGTATTAGGTTCATTGGTGCATTATGGGTATATAGCGTAGAGTTGCTTAACGGTGAAGCTATGGGCGGGGAATTCGGCGAAATGTTTCCCATTGTCCCTCTGGTATGTTCTTGCATGCCAGCTGCCTGTAAAGGTGGAAGTTGAGTCCCCCCGAGATTTAGGTTCGCCTGCAAATATTGTAAGTTGTAGTTTGTCGAAGACGGATCCACATTGTTACCGCCTATCGGATGATTTAGATTTGCCTGCGAATGCTGCGGGTTGTGGATTGTCGAGGCCGGATCTACATTGTTACCGACTGTTGGGTGAGTTGGGTTTTCCCTTAATGAATCTCTGCCCCCTAGTTGCTGTTCTTGTATAGCCCCGCCCCCCGTTGCTCCTACCGGATTTGATGGTGTAGGCGGTGTGGTGCCCTCATCAACTGTACTGTTTTTCGGTTCACCTGTTTCGACAATAGTGGACATTTCTTGGAAGCTGAGAGTAGTTTGTTGATGGGCTCCTTGACGCCCTATAGGTTCTACAGTTGTTTCTAGTAGTAGAGGTCCCGGCGGAATATATCCCGTCCCCGTATTCGGGGTACTATGAACGAGGTTCGACCCTTTATTTAATGGTAACCCCTCGTGGCCCTCATTTAAGGTTGTTTCAATGCAGGTACGCCTACTATTATCTTTCGTCCTATCTGAGGTTTTCTCAGCTTCTTCGAGAATATCTTCTGTTTCCAACGACGGTGATTCTTTCCCTCGTTCGGTGGCATTATCTATTTCTGGGTCTCACGTAGCCCCTTGGTTACCGAATAGCCTTCGCAGGTCAAATCGTACTAATCGGTCAAGCCGTTGTGCTCGTGTGCCCTCTGTATTGAGCCTTGATCGCCGTAGACTATTTGCGACCAATTCATCCGAGTAAGTATTAAACAGTTCTGTTATACGAGTCATCTCTAAATTGATTTGTCTAATCTTTGACGGGTCCATCTCAGGTAATTACGCTGTATAGGGGGGGGGGGCGGTTACGTTTCGTGAAGTTACGAGTTAGCTCACTTTTATTTGCTCTCCTACCGAATTTCTCAGATGTGGGTTTTTTTTCTCAGCTTAATGCTGTATAAAAGTTAAAAAAAGACAAGAAACGAATAGAGGAATAAAGCAGAAAAAAACAACCAACCTCAAGCTAATAGGATAAGAAAAAAAAAATATTAAAAAAACTTAATTTAGAACTAGACGAAAAAAGAAAATGAAAAACGATGAAGTTCTCAAAGAGAAATTCACAGATGAAATATTGCAGAGAATACAAAAAAAATGAATAAGCGAAAGCAAGCAACAATAGGAAAAATAAATTTTTTTTTTTTTAATAGTAAGTATTACGATTGTCTAAGCATAAGCGGGTATGAGGTATGCAAGCAGGGATATATTGGGTAGAAAGGTAGATGGTGGGTTTCGATCAAATACGATATTGGGTGAAGGGGTTCAAAAAGACTAATACTAAGAAGAAAATTCGAGTTGTTTTCCTAAATAAAAATTCGTTTACGAGGAAAAAATAAAAAAAATTTTACTTTCTTATGATTTTGATATAAATAAAAAAACAATAAATATTACTAGGAGTTTTTTTTTTAAATAGACAAAAATAAATCCAGACGAACTTTATTAATTTAAGATATTTAACAAAAACCACAATGATAATCTTTTTGTTCGTACAAATTTTCAACTGTATATTATTTAAGAAATCTGGAACTTTTTGTTAAATGGGATTGAAGATGCGAACAAACGTAAAAATTTTAAAATGGTATTGAGGATGCGAACAAACAAAAAAAAATAATATAATTAAAAGGCAAAAGCAAGGTTGCTAAGCGGAAATTCCATACAAGTATTTCTGCGTGCATGCGGTAGGGATATACAAGGTACTACTGGCAATTTGTAGTCGGGTGGGGATCGATAGGGTCTGGTGATGTTGTTTACGTTCGATATGGGCTGAGGAATGTGTGTTCGATAGGTGGAATATTACTAATTCAAAATAATATTGTACACTTATTTTAACGAAGGTGGATTATTGTAAGCTAGCGTTGTTTACAAAAAAAATAAAAATGTATTGCAAAATTAAAGAATATTGCAATTGTAATAAAGGGTTGCTAACTAATTACTAAATAATAAAAAAAATGTTGTAGGTAATAACAAAAAAAAAACAAAATGATCAAAGATTTAATTTAAATTTACAATTAATTACCATGAAAGCAGAAAATTTTATAATTCCTTTAGTCAGGTCCAAATAGTAAATTAAACTTTTATACGAAATATTTATTCGACTATACGAGGTAAATAAAAAATATTTATACTAAATATTTATTCGACTATACGAGTTAACTAGAAAACATTTATAGTAAATATTTATTTCGAATTTTAATACGAATATTTACTACAAATAATATACTATACAAATTTCAATTTCCAAGATTTTGAACTCAATATTAGAAAAAAGTTTTATACGAAATTTTATACAAAGTGTACGGAACTAGATCAGGTATTATCTATTCGTAACAAAACGAACAAAAGTTATCGAAGGGGAAAACTATTCACTTATTTTTGATAAATCCCCTTTGCAACGATTAAATCACTATAGTGATTATAGGATTCATGGGAAATAGGTGTAAAATGTTATTAATCGGAAGATGGGAGTTTATTGTAGCGATAGGCGGAGAAAATTAATATTATATATTACAAAATTGTGCATAAAATACATAAAATAGGGTACACGTGCGTAAAATATAAAATTATGAACATATAATAGTAATAAAAATGTTACCTTTTATTTTCGAGTGAGTGAGGTTTCTTAACTTTATGCTTTTATTCAAATTCCAGAAAAATTTTTGTAACGTCGTGCAATTTACGAATATATTATCATTATACGAATATACTATTATTATGTGAATATACTATTATTATAAGAATATACTAGTATTGTGTGAATATACTATTATTATAGTAATGATGATTAATATTAATTTATTAAATTTATGTTGTGAATATTCTAATTTTAAAATGAAAAAATAAAAATAAAGGTATCTATTCACGTCTATTTAATTGAAAATAATTTCCACTGCGTGTATTTATAAGAAAAATGTATTTAAATCTGAATATAATTGCTCCAGATATGTACCGTTGCTAATCACATTTACTAATTTCTGTAAATATTTTTAATCAAAACAAAAGTTTGTTTGTTATACTATTATTTAAAATCGTTAAACAAATGGAATAACAATTGAGTCACAAAAAGATTTTAAATAAACTAATTTTTAAAAAAAAAATGTTGAAGTAGATTGTAGAGTCTATACTGTATTTAATGAACACGTGTTGCCAAAACTTATTTTCAACTATCTCCTAAAATTCTCGTTTTGATATTACACAAAAAATTTCGAAAGTGTTGATAATTATCACGAATTTTATTTAAATTTTTTTCAAAATTAATACTCGAAGAAAATTTTTCGAAACTTCACCACGCGTTCACTCACTGTTTATTACACTAAATGTTGTATTTATACAATCCTAATTATTCAGGATATACGTATAAATTTTGGGGATATATTTTATTGTATTTATGCCAATGTGCAAAATGCAAAATAATCAGCATAAACTATTAATGCCAAGTAATGCTAGCGTGGCCTACCGCCTGACGCCAACGAAAAAAAAATGGCTGCCTGCGAGACTATCTCGTGGTGCACATGCAAAAATGGCCAGCTACAAGCCGTCGCGGCGTTGTCAAGCGTCTCGCCGCGGCCGCGTGTATATCACTCGCGAAAATTCCAACTATATATTACAGGTGCCACTATATGTTTAAATTCACCTGCACTGTCGTATTCTACGAATTATTAATCACGAATTAATTTCCTTTAAATTTTAATTTAGTTTAATAATTTAATTCAAATTTCACCGGAATTTTTTTTTGACCCCACGTTACTGCGTTAATTTTATAACACGTTGGGCGTCAATTTTATGACAATAATTTTGGGCTAATTTACCCAATATTATTGCGACGCATATGCAGGCTTTAACATTAGTTTTATTCGAGGGTTGAAAGAAATGATACACGGGATTTAGGATAAAACTGTGAACACTTGTGGTTTATTCTATTTGTTTTACAAAAGTTGAGCGCCAGCTGCTCGAATTCGCAGCACGATTTTACAATTATTCGACCGATACAATAAGATTACTTATACGATAAATTAGCTACGGTGAGCACGCGGTACGGTGGGAACGGTAGAAGTGTGGGATGGGAAGAAGCTACTCCTCAGGGACGCGAATTCAAATAATTTCCGGCGACGAAACACACGAGGAAAAGGCGGCGACGCGACGCTCGACACGCACGCGGCGCAAGCTTGACGAAATCACTATCGGAGTATATATATATATATATATATATATATATATATATGATTATATACCCGCACTAAGCACGAAAGTATTCTGTGCAACTTACTCTTTCAAATCGGGTGTGGCCTCCTTCGATGAGACAGATGGGTGGCTCACACGAGGGACGAAGGATACAATATCGGTAATCACCACGAGGCGTTCTTAGTTAAATGGAGTTCGTACGGAGCTATTCGGAAAAGCGAAGCGTCGGTGTACGTAGCTCAGTACGCTTGAAGCTGTTCTTTCAGCAGTTGATTCTCGTTTTGTAACAGCAACCAATCTTGATGCTGCCCCTCCAGTTGGGAAGTCTGCACATCTATTTTCTTTTCTAGCGACAAAACTTGAGCAGTCAGTTTATCAACTAGCATTTCAGCTGCTGGTGCTGATGCTGAGACATTGCCGATAGCATCAAGTTTTTTTCACTAGAGAAGAGTAGTGATCGTTCCCTGTTCTTGTAAGTAACTCAAACTGTTTATCGAACAGGTCGAGCATAGATGACGGTAGAGTACAATAACGCATTGAGTCCGATATGCTAGAAGCGTTGATCATGGTACTAGTACTAACACTAGACTTTGCAGAAGTAACCGTGGATGTCGATGCAGTGAGCACGCCACCCACATCTTCACTACTCGGTGAAGGATCAACGCTCGTGGCATTTAAACCGCTATCATCTGCAGATAAACTCTTGTTTTTCGCTTTCTTTTCTTTATCACAGTCAATTCAGATATACGCAGCGCCATCTAACTTCATGATACGACAATAATTATGGTAATTCTTATTACATATTTTACACTTGCGCACAATCCCGTCTTTGCGGTAAATTTTCTTACACTTGCTACACGATGAGGAAGAAATAGTGTAAAGATTTAGTAGTTAGCTATTGAAGTGGTCAGCCAAGATCTCAAAAAGAGTAGAGTAGATCTACGTCAAGTCAGAAAATTACTTAAAAAGTCTACGTGTGGTCAGGTATTTAAATAAATTAAAATAACCTAAAAACTACTAGCCTAAGAGTTAACATGTAAAAGTTGTACGGCTCTGACGATCTTTATGCAGGCGTGCAATAATTAAAAACTATTATAATAAATATGAAATAGCCGGTAATCAAATAATATTGTATATATATTAAAAGAAAGGTGAGCCACACTCATTAGATATTTTAAAAGTTCGCGCTTAATAAGTTGTTCATGATGGTAGCGGCATCTGTTGAGCAGTTGAGAAACTCGCAAGCCGGTGTTACCGATTGTCATAAGGTAATGGTGCCGCACTCTGGTGGCGAACGTCGAAAAAATCGACCGTGCGGCGTTGCCACATCAGCCAAAAACGCCTGGTTGACGAGACGCGGCGACGTTGCCGAGACCGAAATTTGAATCAGAGAGAAAGATAGATTGGATAGGTTTTTACACAACCTTTCAAATGAGCCCTGAAATTTTAAATAAGTTAATCTTGTGCCAAGATATAAGCAATAATGTTAAAGAAATTAATTGTAATTTCTTTTTTAAATATTACTTAGTTCACAAAATAATTCATACAGGTCGCAAACAGTCAGTTCGAGGGCTAAAACTTTATAAACAATTTAATTTTTTGATGTATTCGAATATATAAAAAAATGTTTCGATAAAATTTCAAGACCTCGTATTTTTTTACTTCTGGATTACCACCAAATTTATTATATTTGAAATTTCCAAACCTTAGAGTAAAATTTGCCTACGAAAATTAGCCTATGAATCTTTTCATATTTAAAAATAAATTTAGAGGTCGCTATACCGTTTTTAGTCATATTATACATAAACATTTTTATTTTTTTACATTTTGAGTCTGAAATAATATTGAACGTTGAAATCGTTTCACGTTAATAGAAAATAATCCAATTTTTTTCTAGACCGAAAATGTAATACTAAGGCGTTTTTTATAGCCTTAAATTTAAACAAGTTAGCGAGATTTCCGCTTTTGAAAGTCTAAAGTAAAAAGCGCCGCTCCGCTGACCACGCTGGTAGAAGTATTAGGGTCTCGCCTTTGACTTACAATTCGCCGCTCGACAGAAAGACCAAGTGCAGTTCTGCACCTGGAGTCGCCGCTGTATCTCTCTATCACTCTCTCTCATTCTCACTCTGCTGGTGGATGTGCTGTGCGCGCGGGGATTGAGACGAGATGGCATCGGTGATTATGCGTAGAACTAAGAGTCCCTGGCTGCTGGTTGGCAGATGTCCCTCCTCTCGAATAGGTGCACATAGCCCCGCATATCTCTCGCTGCACACATTCCACACACGTCACTCACTCCACTCGAAGAAGAACGCAATATCGGTCTATTCGGTGTACGGCAAACGCACACACGAGCTGCACGCGCGAACAGCCACGATATTTCTGCCCACTTCGTCTCACTTGGTCGCGCCATGCGTGCGTCCCTATTTCCAGCTGGGACGGTAATTTGCCGTCATCGTTACGCGCGCGGGTCTCCCCGTTTTGTTCGCGGCGGCGCGAATTACTCGCGTATTTAAATTGCTAGCATGCGCTCAATATAATATTTTAAAAATAAGCTAGACTCCTGAAAATGTTCACAATAATATATTAACATAATATAATATAAGTTGCAAAAGCATAAATTTTTGTTGATCATACATTTTAATGACATTAGAATACACGTAATATTACCAGAACGGGTTTTGGTCGTTTTCAAAACGACCAAAACTAGTTGTGACAAACGTGCATCGTCCAGAACTAGGGTTAATCATTTATTTCGGCTAATGGCCATTTGAGGAAACGTATACACTATACCAGCAAGTCTGGATGGATAGGGAGCAGTATATCTCTATGTATATAGAACGGCGACAAGCCTGGAGGAAGAACGTCAATACGCTGTGTGGCAGTATCTCTGGGCTTAGCTACAGTATATCTACATCTATATTCCGAGGATCGAGCTGTATGTAAAAAGTCAAAGCAGTTGTGGGAGAGCGAGAGGTTTTCAGATTCAGCTATATCCGCATATGTGTTCGGCGTGATAACAATTGTTAATCGTATTAATAGACGGAGTTGGAGAGAAGCGAAAGAGCATGGCATTCCCCTTACCTCGCTATATATTTCTCCTCTTCAGCCTTTCCCCTCATCTTGTTACATACTTTTCCCCTAATTTTTTACAGCCCAAGTATAAGATATATTCTACGTCAAAAATATATTTCAAATCTTCATAAAAAACTGAGAAAAGTGATCGTTGACTGATCAAAAATTACCGTATAATATCCAAAGAAATACGCGATCAAAAAATTTTTGATGAAAAATATAATCTCAAATATCTAGAAAAATGAAAGTGTTCATGATCTGAGTAAATAACTTAGCCAAGAAATAATAAAGAGCTACCTTTCTGGAAATTTTCGGAGGAATGGTACGTTTACTTATGGTGAGAAGGTACTAAGATGCTTAAAATAAATCCAATATTTTTTATTATCTATTTTGTTTCGTATATGTGAGAAGAAAACGTAAAAAAATTTCAGACACTCATTAAACCAAATAAAAAACTGCTGCCAATTGAGTGATACTTAACTTCATCAAACCTTATTAATTGTTCCAATATGAAATTATTTCTTCTATTTAATTCTGCGGTGAAAAGTCAAAATAACAAGTCCGTTTTTCTAAATGTCGAGATACGTAGATTTACACACTCACAACCTCAGATATACCGACAACAGGACGCACACGTACGTCGAGGTACACTCATACGCATGTGCAGACGCACACGCACAGTCACATACACACGCACACACGCATACACCCCCAGCCATGCACGCACACTTATACGCACACATATACACACACACATACACACACACACTTCCATTATTACATGCACACACATACACACATGCATTCACACACGTGCATACACACACGTACACACGCACGCATATACACACGCACACACAGATACATACTACGCACAAACAAGCGCACACACGCGCGCATACACTCGCACACATACACACATACACATACACATTTTCTCTAATACAGAGATATACGTAGGTACAAAATTTTGGTTTGACTCGCAAAACCTTAAAACACGTAACCATTATCATTCTTAGCAAGTCTGCTTTTTTACTTCTGATAACACATCTTAAAGATTATATGTTTTAAGGGGAAAAGATACCGATTTTTGGTAAAAAATTGGATTTTTTTTAAGTGGTAAGACACTTATTTAACCCTTTTCCTTTCGAAAGTAAAAGGTATTACGCGAAAACTAATTTCTTTTCGACTTATTTGAAGCTGTAGATAAATGATTGATCATGCTATTTTTTTTAACATATTTTGAACAAATTTAAAGAGAGTATTTTTTATTATTACCTAAAATATCATTTTTATAAATATAAGTTTAAATTAAAATATTGCTTTTATCCCAAACAATAAATTGTCTATATAGAATATAACCTCAGAATAGTTAAAAATATTATTTGAAAATATTGCTATTTAAGGCAGGTTTGCGGTGGATTTGCCCTATTTATTCAATAATTTTTATTTCATACAAAAAATAATCTTTATTGTTCAAACTTTTTACATATTAAAATACACATTTTAAAGATATAAAATTTTTTTTTTTTTTACGGATTTTTCTTGACAAAATGGCCGCCTCAAAATTGTTCTTTTGTTTGACTGTCGACACGATATCTCACCAACGGATCATCTGAAATCAAAAAACTAAAAAGATTCTTAAAACTTATAGTTTTGGCTATTGCATAGTCTAGGATATTTCATTTATACCGGAAAAAAACAAAATGGCGGACTTTTGCATTTTTTGGCTCTTTTTTGCAACATAAATTGTTTATAACTTTTTGAAAAATTTATTGATCGTTATAATCCTAGATCATACAAAAAGAACATATTTCAGGAGTAAGCTGTTCAAATTTCAACTGAATCGGTGCAGTAGTTTTTTTAAATCGTGTCGATAGAGTTGAAAAGCGTTGTTTCGAGAAAAACGCGTTCAAAGTTTTTATTTATGAAAATTTGAGAAAAAAAGGGTCTTACACTCAATCAGCGATGCCAGCACCATATATAACTCCTTCAGCTTCCTCGTAAGCATCATTTTCTCGTATTCTAGCGTTTCTGCGGGCCACTGCTTTCTTTTGAAGCCTGAGAAGCAACCCGTTCGGCTTTCCGCACGCGCGTTGCATTGACTTTCTCAGCGTATTTTTGAGCCTCACTGCCTATTGTTACGCCCATAACACTCATTATTTTTAATACTGTACTGAAGTCTTCATTAAAAGTGAAGCCATGGCCCAAACACAAGAATTAAAACTTTCATTATTGTTCTGAGTGTTTGCGCCAGTGCATCTTTCTAATAAATCTTCACTAGTGAGGTCTTCATAAATTGGTTTAAGTACTGCTTGAGTATCGTTGTCAAAAGCGGGGGGATGCTTAAAAGTACTCAGTTTATTCTGTGCTGCTGCTAAACGATACTTACACCAAGAATCGTCTGGGCAGTATTGGTGCTGTGGATTGTCGTCGGTCGAGCTTCTATGGTAGAATGTGGCCCAAATAGCTTTTTTCATTTCTTCGGGTGAGTCAGGATGATTCAGAAAAGCAATGCCATAAAAAGCGGATAATTCGGACATAACTTTACCAGTTAAAGCCAAAGTTTTCGGAGTATCGGCTTTTTTTTTGGATGTCGATTTTTTCGCGCCTGATTTTTTTGCGCCTGATTTTCTCAATGCAGCTTCTTCTATAGCTTTTTTAGCTTTTTTTAACTGAGTTAACTGCTTGTTCGCCTCTTTGGCTCTCAGAAACATCCTTTTTTTCACGTGTAAAACGCATTCTTTCTTCTTTACAATTACTTCGTCTCCATAAGGTTTTTCATCGATTACATTTTTGAAGGATTTGGTGTCACTGTCACCTATATAATATTCATAAATAGCTTTATAAAGTTCAATAGATCTTTTGAACATGTCCAGAATTCCATTCAATTCCATCATTCCAGAACTACCTTCATGATCTTCAAACCTAGCTTCAAATTCAGGAGTATTGTGATCACCATCGTAGGTTTCACACGCTCTGCAAAACTTTGACTTCACTTCGAGATCTAAAACTTTATTTGTATATTTGCCTATCAAACTGACTAAGCCAAGTAACGACGAAAAACCTCTTTTTGGCCATGAACCATCTCCGGAGACTGTGAGCCGATTTTCAATCTTGCCAGCTGCCGCGTTTGCTTTTTTCTCCTCATTTACAGCTTTTTTAAAAGCTAATAATGCTACTGATTTGGATGCTACGAGAATGTGATTAACAATATCATAATATCCATTTTCACTAAATCTAGTACACAAATCCATCAATCCACAAAAATGATTCAGACCCTGAATACCTATGCCAAGAAGCCTCATTACGAAAGCAAATCTTCTATTTATTTCGTAACCAGAGCTAATTTTTGGACTCGATGGAATGCGAACGTCATTTTCACATGTACACGCCACATTTAAATCAAAGCCTAAACCTTTCTGATTAAATTTCGAAAAACGCACTTCACTTTTGCGTGTTTTACAAATCACAATGTTCTGTAAGGCCAAGAATACACTATAAGAGACTATACAGTATAGCATAGTTGGATCGACTGCAACTTGAAAATCAGGATCACCATTATGAATTTTTTTTGCAGAAGTACTAGTTAAACTTGAATCAGCATCAGAAGTATGCCGATCCCCGTGAAACGAGCGTTTTCTTGATCGGCCTGGCTTATTTTCGTTCTCTCTGCTGGCCTTTCGATCACACATAGTAAAAATACTACTTTTTCACAACGGTTCAATTTCACAACGACGCGACGCTTGGGATGACTGAGCGGGCACTGAATTAGGTAAATGGCCGCCAAAACTGCTATTTACGAAGGGGGATAGGAGCAGGACTAGGATTAAAGATGGAGAGGGGGGCAGCGGCAGCGCAACGCCGGCCGCTGCAGGAGCAGCCGAGTGCGCGCGCTCAAACGCGGTAGGTGCTGCCTCTTTTCTGCCTGTTCCCGGCCGTAGGAACTAATTGTATGAGTTTTAAAATATTTCTAGATAGTATTGCTATCGAATAATGAAATAAAAAAAAATGATTTTTCCAAAAAAATCCACCACAAACCTGCCTTAAATGTCTTAATTTAAACATGAAATCTTCATAAAGAAATGTATACCAATCCATCGTAATCCCTTGCGCACAGTGATTATCAAACATATGTCTGTTTTTACAGGTTTTTTCAAAACGGCTACTTTTCAAAGGGTGGCGAATTTGAATAAAACCAGTCTGAAATGTCATCTTTTTCTATATTATAACATGTGTTGTAGAAAAAATATTTTTCTTCTTAAATTAAAAGATTTTAGTGTTTGCTGTATCATCTTCCCTTAAGATCGTATTCAAATTAGTAATGTATGCTATTGAACTTACCGTAAAGCTTCCAGGATACGATAGGCGCTACGCTGATTCCGCAGTGGAAAACATCCTGATCGGGATGTGCGAGTGCGTGAGCAGCAACAAATCCACCGTAACTCCATCCCCAAACAGCTACGCGTCGCTTGTCCACAAAGTGCAACGAGTCACGTAAATATCTATTATGTACCATAAAAATACGAAGCTTTATAATAATTAAAATAAAAAGGTTTTATTATTCTTAAGAGATCTAGCTTAAGATAGTACTTTGGCTAACAAAGAGAGGACACAGCCACCGGGAAACGAAATTCGGTCAGACATTGGGAGGTGTTTTTTGATACCCCAAAATGAAGCCTAGTTTCCGTAATGCATGCTAATGGGCCGTTGATCTCGAGATATGAGGTTATTTACTCGAAATATTCGTTATCCTAATGAAAGACGATACCTCTTCTTATAACCATTACTCTACAAGTTGTTATTATGAAAAAATGACCGAAAAGGTAATATAAAGTAGGTAAAAAGAGCTTTAAATTAAGTTCTGTTACGTATAAAAATATGAATCTGATCAAAAGTTATTAACAAATGAACACTGAAATACATGGAAAATCAACGAATTTAAAAGAGTTAAATTTCTTTAAATATTCATGCAATTTCGGTCATCATTTACAATTGTAAATAATTTTTGATTAGATTAATATTTTTATCCGCAACGGGGCTTAAATTAAAGGTCTTTTTGCCTACTTCTCATTATATTTCCAGGCATTTATCAATAATAAAAACTTGTAGAGTTGCGGTTAGCAGAATAAGTATCTTTTTTATTAAAATAATTTTATTATAAATATATAAAGTATTTTATAGTTTTTTTTAACTGGCTCGTTAAGAAATTAAGCAATTAACCTTGCGTCAAAAAATTTGTTCTTTAACACAGAATTGAAAACAGTACAATATGTAACAAGGAAATAAACTCGACTTTATTCCCATATTGCATATAGAACTTAATTCCCGACTTATCTGTGGCCAGTTTATTGACTTAAAAAGAGGGACTTCTGGAAAGAATAAAATTTATTGAAAATGTATATTGATACAGAAGAAAATAATAAATAAATGCATTTGCGGAAAAAAGCAGTTTTCCCGCGCACGCGGGAAAAAGTAAATTTGCGAGAGTCATATCCTACTTTTGAGCCGCTTTTAAGGTCAATAATGTGGCTATCACGGATGAGTCGGGAATAAAGAAATTTAAAAAGAATATGATGTTCAAACAGAACCTTAAAATTTAGTTTAAAAATTAGAAAAATCGCTGTAGAGCGCTGTATTCTTATTAATTGGCAGGAAAAAATGTTTTTATGCCCATCTGAATGAAAATGGCCACTTTTTTCCCTGAAAAGTGAGACCAAAATTACACTTTTTGCCCGCAAAAATGATTAGCGGGAAAAAAGTGACTTCACTAGAAACTAGTCCAAATTCCTTTATTTCATCAAGTTCTACCAATAACCCTGATTTTCGATTGTATTTTAACAATATTGTCTTTTAACAGACCAATAGTCCCTCTATGCAAGTCAAAAAGTGGCCACAGTTGAGATGGGCATAAAGTACTATATGTAATTCGAGCAAAAAGTCGATTTTTCCCTCGGGTGATACTGCCGGGACAGTAAACTATGGGCAGTAAACTCACCCACAGAAAAAATATTCGACTTTTTGCCCTTGTGACATAATCTACTATTACGAGGGTAGTTCAATAAGTCTTTAGAATGACCAACAGATGGCGCGCGAATCGCTCCAAATCATCTGTTTTCAGTCAGCACCACTCCCGACTAGATATATGGTGCAGTCACAGTCCACATCTCCTAAGTTTACGTGTTTTTATAACCAATTGAAAAAAAAATTGCTTGTTAAGAAAAATGGAAAAAAAACGAGTTCAGAGCGGTAATTAAACATTTTCATTTAAAGGGTTTAACTCCATATGAGATAAAAAATGAATTGGACTCAGTTCATGGCACATCTGCCCCTGCCTTAGCAACGGTTTATAACTGGGTAAATGAATTTAAGCATGGTCGTACATCAATAAGTGACGAACCACGTTCAGGAAGGCCCGTAGAAGCAACTACTCCCGAAATCATCAATAAAATCCACGATATGGTGTTGAAGGATAGAAGATTAAAAGTGCGTGAGTTAGCTGAGGCCACAAGGATATCTATAGGTGCAGTTGTTTCAATTCTACATGAAAAATTAGGCATGAAAAAGCTATCGGCAAGATGGGTGCCGCGTTTGCTCTCAGCTGAGAATAAACGCAATAGAGTGGTCGCCTCTGAGGCTCTTTTGGCGCGCATAAGTCGGAATCCTGAGGAATTTTTTCGTCGATTTGTGACTGTGGATGAAACATGGATACACCACTACACTCCTGAGACAAAGGAACAATCCAAACAGTGGATTTCCACAGGCGAACCAGCTCCAAAGAAGGCAAAGACCGTAAAGTCAGCTGGTAAGGTTATGGCTACAGTTTTTTGGGGTGCACGTGGAATTATACTTATTGACTACTTGGAAAAGGGTAAACAATTACTGGTGAGTATTATGCATCATTATTAGAGCAGCTGAAAGAAGAAATTAAAAAAAAACGACCACATTTGGCGAGAAAAAAAATTCTCTTTCATCACGACAACGCCCGAGTTCACACATGCTTCATTTCAATGGCTAAAATTGAAGAACTAAAATTCGAATTGGTCGAACACCCACCGTATTCACCAGATTTAACCCCCAGTGACTTTTTCTTATTTCCAAACTTGAAAAAATGGCTCGGTGGACAGAGATTTACGGACAACGAAGACGTCATTGCCTCTGTAAGTGCTTATTTTGAGGAACTTCCGAAAACGCACTTTTCTGAAGGATTAAAAAAACTTAAAAAGCGATTGAGCAAGTGTATAGAGCTCCAAGGAGATTATGTTGAAAAATAAAAAAAAATTTACCCAAAAAAATTGTTTTTATACTTTATTCTAAAGACTTATTGAACTACCCTCGTATATTACAGATCATTCCAAGTAGTGGTCGTAGCCTAAAAAAATAAAAACTTCTGTTTTCATAGTTTTTACCAGTTTTAACACGTTTTCGATATTGTAAATGACAGATTATTATTGTTTTTCTGCTAAAATGTCAGATAGTCCATTATTTACTGACAAGAAAATTGAAATCCACGTAACAGAAATTTCTAACCTTAAAAAAGCGTTTTTAGAGCATATTATATTAATAAATGTGGTTAAATAAGTAGTTTTATAGGTTAGTCACTCTATTATATGCATAAATGTATCTACGTACTAGTAAGTATATATTTGAAGGTAATTTTAGATAGACAAAAGTAAAAGTACGAATTCCAAACTTTAAAATATACCCTTTTCTGGTCGATTTTAACGATAAATTCGACTATTCATGGAATTGAAACAAATGAAAACAATATATTCTTGTCAGAATCTGCTAACTTGTAATAATTACATGGATCAACGGTTATGTTAGGTTAATACAGGCTAAAACGTCTATTTATAACCTCAAAAACGCGTTTCTTGAGCTAATTTTAATGTTTAACACGGTAGTGTTACTAACCTCTAAAACATGCAATTTTAGACGTTAGTACCTTCATAGCACCCAATATTGCAGGGATGTCGTAGAAATATTTTAACGTTGCTGTGATATTGCGGATGAGTGGATATATTGCAGCTTCATTTCTGTGATGTTCCAGTATGATTTTAGAGATTGCAGTACTGCAGCAATCTTTCTATAATATTACATTACGATATATCACGTTGTGCAATTGTAGTGATATTTTTATAACACTGCGCGATGATAAATTACAACGCAAGATTGCTGCAATAATTCTACAATATTGCATTGTGATAAGTCACACCGTAATATACGTAGTACATTACTGCACTATTGTTATATGACATATAACATTGCAATATTATATCAATATTATTACAATTTTACAGGAGACATTTCTCGATGCGTATCACATTAATATTGCCAAAATATTTCTACAATATTTCACTGTTAATAATCAAATTGATATATACGCAAAATATCCTGCAATATTGTTATGTGACATATCGCATATAGAATGATATTTCTCAATACATCTCTCAAATAATGCCGAAATATTTATATAATATTACACTGTTACACATCACACTGAAATATATGCGAAATATTCTGGAATATTATTATGTGACGTATTGCTATAAGATGTTATAGCTATATTCCTGCAAGATTACAGAGTAACATTCCTGGATGCATTTCAAACTAATACTTTGGAAATATTTCTACAATATATCAATAAATCAGTCATCATTTGTTTAAAGATTCCATTTAATTTTATCGTATTATTTTGCCAGAAATCTTGACGATAACTGTAAAAATATTTAATAATGTAGTTAGTCAAGTTTTACGTAACAACAAATCGAGGGATTTATTGTCATTGTACATTATTTGAAAGTCAATTTTCTCAAGATAATTACCGCTAGATAGCACTTTGGCGTTTTCTCGCAAGTGCTCAGATTCGTCTTCAGTTACTATATACAAGGACGGTTCAAACATTACGATAATGTGTGTCATCCCGAAACTACTTCGTATGAACGATTATTGACAAGCGTTTAGTGCATGTATATTACTAATACTAATATTAATGATACTAGCGTTACGGTGAAATAAAAATAATAAAAAATGAGAAAGAAATTATATATACTTTCGATAAAATAATAATAATATTGCTGGAATGTCACTGAAATTTTGTCCAGTATTTGTATTAGTATTGTGAAATAATAATAATATTCCTGCAATATCACTGCAATAATTACCGTTCTCAACGCAACAACTAAAAACTCATAATAATTTTGTTGTGATGTTACTGAAATGTTGCCTGATTGTAAATCAAAATATTGTACTGAAATTCCGCGTAATATTCCTGCGATAAAAGCGAAACGGACATTAAATGTTGCTACGGTATCACTGCAATATTACTGCTATATATCACAGGAATATTAAATATTGCATGTAGAACTCATGTGATATTGCTGCAATACTGAGTGCTACCCTGTGGAAATCATAAAATGTAATAAAATGTAATACAACGCAACCGAGCGGATGGGGCAGTGTTTCTTGACCCAACCTTGCTGCTCTGCTTGCGTTTTAACGTAAGGAAACGTAAGAAAACGTAGAAAAGTGTGAGTAATCATAAGAAAACATAATAAAAAGTATGAAAACGTAACAAAGCATAAGAAGCTGTTAGATTTCGGACATATTTTTCGTTTTATTACGTTTTCATACATTTTCTAACGTTTATTTACGATTCCTTACGTTTCCTTACGTTTTATTACTTTAGATTACATTTTCACATTGAAAATTCCATCATTAAAAAGACTTCCATAGTGTCCAATATTCCAGAAAAATGTTTTCTGAGTTCCAATGATTCTTAAATAACTTAAAGTTTGTATTTTATACACGTGCATTGATTGGTTTGTATATGCCTCATGGAAAATTCTAGCTATATTTTTTTTCATGTAATTGCGAACCGTAATAAAACGTATGAAACCGTAATAAAGTATAACAACCCGTAGGAAACCATAAAGAAACATAAGAATATCCGAAATTGATCACAATCTTACGTTTTCTTATGTTTTCTTACATTTTCTTACGTTTTCTTACTTTTTCTTACGTTTTATTACTTTTTTATTTCCACGGGAGTATGTGGGTAACACTACTCTATGCATGAATTTATCTACTTAAAGTGAAAGTGTGGGTACTGCTAGAGCGGGTACTGATATAACTTGGTCAATGATCACGACTGAGATGGGAACACTTTTAGGAAAAGGTCCTGGCTCTTTCATCTAATTGGATAGAGAAGTTAGGTTAGGTCAAGCGCTGCCACGCCATTGGTGGAGGCAAGCAGAGTAGCAAGGTTGCGTCAAGAAACACTGCCCCATCCATTCGGTTCCGTCGTTTATCGGTGTCCCCACTTTTACTTTACGTGTAACTGAATATTTGTGGGTTTATTAGATCGACAAAAGCGAAAGTAGAAATTCTTAACATTAAAAAATACCCTTTTCTAGACGATTGCAACGATTAATTCAATTATTCATGGAATTTATAAGACTGAAAACAATATATTTTCAGCTTGAAATATATAAAGTTATAATAATTTTACAATTGAAATGTTATGTTTGGTTAACCAATAAAAACCCATGGCTAACCTAGCAGCGCTATCGCAAAACTGACTACAGGATGTTGCACATTATTATGAAAGAACATTAATGACAAAAAACATTGTTAAAACAATTTAGTTACAATGAATTTGTTTAAAGAATTGTTTTAAAAAATGATTTTTAGAAAAAAATTAATAGCGTTATTCAATTCTACGGAAAAAATTACTACGAAAACATGTATCACATTTAAATACATGTTAATCTTTTCTTATAAAATAATTATAAACAATTAGATCTAGCCTGTACCTACTACAGACAACTGCAAAACTAACAATACTTTCAAACAATTAACTACAAGATGTTCGTTCAAAATTCACGTTATTTTATAATACAATTGCCCCTCTACCCCCTCCACTCCCCGGTATCCCCTTGCACCGCCCCTCGACCAGCCCCTTCACCGCCCCTCCACCTAAGTGTCTGCATAAAATATATCATCCACAACCCCTCCTACTAATCTTCCATCAAAGTCTATTCAAAATGTTGACCGAAGAATATCCATTTATATAATGTAATCCGTTGCAAAGGTTCTGCAGGATACAAATTATGTTCACAGTTTTTTTGCACCACTTTAGAAGTACTGTAAAGGCACGTTCAAATTTGTTAGTTTTTGAAAAAAATAATTATTATAAAATACAGATTATTTATTTTAATAATTATATGACATGCTAAAATTATTAAATGATTATTGTAATTTATATTTTATAATAAATTTTTTTTAAAGCCGTAGAACCCTTCGCTAGGAACCTTCTAAACCATGGTGTACAGTGAGTCTTAACATGATTATTAAAAGAGGTGTTTAAATTGTAAATTTTATTATTGAATCTTCATTCTAAGTTTTTACGAACCAAACTCCAGAAACCTTTACACACTAATTTTCATAAAAACAGATTGTTAAAAAAATTTGTAAGGCAAAAAAAAAATTTTAATAATCATGTTAAAACTTACCGTACAAAGTCTTCCTCCTGTCGAATGAACTCCATTAACCCTTCTTATATCCTTCGACAAATACGCTTCATAAAAATATGCTCATTAAATACCGAATTGTAATTAAATTAAAATGTACGAATAATTATATGTATAATAAAATAAAATAAAATACGTCCTTGTTATTTTTTATTAAGCGTTTGAAAATAATTACGTTAATCTTAATTTATTTAATAAGCCTAATTAAATCATGTCATATATTTAAATAAAATAAATAAAATTTGTAAAAATTAATATTATTATTTTTATATATATAGTCAATGAGCCTCTGTATCGTAAACTGCAAATTTAGAAATAATTTGATGACTCAATTGATCGCTACGAGTTGATCTATGAATTTTCCTTAACGTTTCGCATGTATTCAGAGCAACATCCCTTTGCAAGGGCTAAAAAATGTATAAAAGGACACAGAATTTTAATATAATCAAATACAACTAAATTATATAGATTGTAGGCTGAATTATAATTAAAGATCTATCTTTGCAGAAGCATTAATAATTGACACTAAACCAATTTAAAAATTAACCCCCCTGCGCAGGAGTTATCATGCCAGAAATACCTTCCAAATGCAGTAATTTTTCAAAGCAAGTCTAAAACGTAGAGGGGAATGATTTTAAGGTTTTTGAGGTCGCTGATTACGAATCTGCAGTCAGAATGACGAAATTCAAAATGGCGGATCCAATAAGGCTGATACATACGAAATTCCTGTATATTACGATTTTTTTAAAGAAAATAACCATACATGGGTTTTGGGGGTCGCTAATTACAAATCTGCAGCGGCGATATTGGATCCGCCATTTCGAATATCGAAATTCTGACAGCAGATTTGTAATCAGCCACCCCAAAAACCCATGTATGGTTATTTTCTTCAAATAAACTTGTAATGTCCGGATATTGTGTATGTGGCGGCCATATTGGATCCGCCATTTCGAATATCGAAATTCTGACAGCAGATTCGTAATCGGCGACCCCGCAAACCCATGTATGGTTATTTTCTTTGAAAACAATCGTATTAATTATACGATTGTTTTATATATTATTAAATAATATACAGGAATTTTGTATGTAGCGGCCATATTGGATCTGCCATTTTGAATTTTGAAATTTTATTAATAGATATAATATTGATAATGTTAAAAGCATATTTATGTTCATATTTTTAGAAAATATTCTTATAATTCTCGGGAATAATTTTAACAGCCGCCATATTGGATCCGCCATTTTGAATTTTGAAATTATAACTGCAGAATCGTAATAAGCGACCTTGAAAACCCCCGAGTAAGGGTTTTCAAGCTATTTTGAGCTATTTTAAGCAATTTACGAAAGATTTTACAATTGCATACAATAAGTATAAAAAAACGTAATTTTCTTATTTTTCAGATTATAATAATTTTATAATAACATTCAAAATCGTATTTCAAACTCCAGCTATCTTATTACATATATTCGAGGCTTTAATTTGCGGGGTCGTTGATGTCTTATAGTTATTTTGTTCAAAAGTTATGATAAAAAATGTTTGGACGAGTATACTCGTACTCCTGCATACGGGAACAACTCCGCTTGGACGAGTATACTCGGCTCTCGTCGCAGGGGGGTTAATATCGATTATCGTAGCGACATCGATGAATAGATGTTAACAAAAAATTAATTAATTAACTGAGGCCGCCAGAGACTAACAAGGAGAGCATAAATCCTGCGGAACTCGGATTTCGATTAGGCTTTAGGTGGCGCTTTTTGGTATCTAAAAATGAAGCCCAGTACCCGTAGTTTGTTCTAATGTGCCCTTATATTCGATTTATAAGCTTTACTCCGAATATACATTATTTTATTGAAAAAAGATATCTCTTCTATTGATTATAACTATGCATGAGTTCAAATTAGAGAAAATGTCCCATAAGATTATAATAGTAGGCCAAAAGAGCTTTAGTTTAAGACCTGTAACAATAAAAGATGTTAATCACAACCAAAGTTATTTACGATGAAAGATGGTGACTGAAAATGCATGAATATACGAGGAAATGAAACTGTTTTAATTTCCATAATTTATCAAGCATTTAATTGTTGAATTGTTAATAACTTTGGATTAATATTTTTTATAGATCTCAAATAAGAGCTCTTTTTGCATACTTTTACTATCTTTCGGGTAATTTTTTCTACTGCAAACCCATGTATAGTTATAATCACTAATAGAATATGTACATTAATGCACTAAAATAACGCAAATTTGGAGTCAAATAGCTTATATCTGAAATACAAGGGCCCATTAAAAATAACTGCGGGTGCAAGGCTTCATTTTTAGGTACCAGAAAGCACCTTCCAGAGCCTCATCAAAATTCGAGTTCCACAGGGTTGGTGTTCTCCTTGTAAGTCTATATCGGGGTGCGGGATGGGAGCTCACTATTAGAGTCATTGATTTTATTTATGTTTTTTATTACACTTTTTACTATTATTTTATAATAAATGTTTTACAATGTTGTAAATCTTTTTTAGATTGAGCTAATTAATTAATTTTTTGTTAACGTCTGTTCCGATGTCGCTACGATAAGCGATATTAATTTTCAAATTGGGTGAGTGTCGGTTATTGTTAGGGACGTGAATAAACTAAGTATTTTGTTAAACTGATTTATACACCATCTATAATAAAGTCTGTTATTTATTAAATACAATATTAGCCTTATTGGTATAACGCGCCTTGGAACTACGGATCTGTATAAACGCCAGAGTGCATCTGGTTACTGCGTCATTTTTTTTCGAGCTAGAATAAGCCTCCATTCGCGCCGCCGAAAGTCGCCGCCGACGACCGCTGATAACATACAAAAGAAATTCGAGGACGTCATCGCGTTTGAACTATACAGAACGTTTTAGAGACCTTTTGTAATTCTATTTGTAACCATTCTCCCCCTCGTATAGAATATGTTTTATTTTATACCCTGATTTGAGTTACGTGCTATCACCAAAAATAATCCGTCAGAACGCCAATATAATAACTAACCTCAATGCCTAACTGATTTCATAATCACTGCAAATATTTAGCATCGCTGCCAGAAGTACATATAGATACACTTTTCAAATAGTAAAATCTGCACATCGCTGATTTATTATTAACAATGTTGTAACAATCAACAACGCTTCCTAGACTGGCTTCATATTTTCGTTTTGAATATTGTTAAACAATGAATACGAGGTCTGTCCCAAAAGTATCCGACCTACCTCGATTTCTCGGTGCTTGATTTATTTTTCGTCATCCGGGGGGGGGGGGGGGGGGTGGCATCCTTCAAAGTAGTCCCCATTTGATTGAACAAGACGCTCATATCGATGTTTCCACTTATTAAAGCACTCTTGAAAGTCAGACTTCGGAATCGCCTTTAGTGCATTCGTCGCATTAGTTTCAACAGTCTTTTTATTGTCGAATCGATGTCCTTTAAGCGGCATTTTCAGGATCATAACCATAAACCCATGACTCATCACCAGTAATAACCTTTTTAAGAAAGTTTTCATCACTATTAATCATTTCCAAATTGTCCTGAGCGATTTCTAATCGAAGGTTTTTTTGCTGGTCTGAGAGCAGTTTCGGGATGAATTTTGCACACACACGAGTCATTCCCAAATTCTCGGTTAAAATTCGCCAAACAGTACTTTTTGGTATTCCAAGTTCATCTTCCAGTTCTCTCACAGTCAAACGACGATCTTGTTCAACTGCGACACGCACACGCTCGACATTATCCGACGATGTTCCCGTCGAAGATCGACCAGAACGAGGATCACTGTCAACAGATGTGCGGCCACTTTTAAACCGCCTATACCACTCTTTTATTTGTGTTTTGCCCATACACTCATCTTTAAAGGCCTTTTGCAACATTTCAATAGTTTCCGCACAACTTTTACCGGGATTAAAGCAAAATTTTATGCAAATTCGCTGTTCGGTTCGTTCTGCCATTTTTAGCAATAAGCAAATTGCGACGAACGCAAAAAAGTCGTTGTAAACAAATACACACTGCGCGGGAACTAAGGCGTTTCATCGGTAGCTCAGGCTACTGACGAGAAGGTTAGGAGTTGCTGGTGACGTTCGTACCCTCCAGAGGTCGCCTGAGTCTCTCCGCGCGAAGATATGAACGTAGGTCGGATACTTTTAGGACAGACCTCGTATTTGAAAGTGCTGCCTGTGATTTTGTGTATTTGCACGGTCACAACAACACCTAATCCTTGGCATTTGCCCTGTACCTCCGGGGAAACCGTGCAAAACTCGGTGAGGGGAAACGGTATCGGATACCCGTTTACTGAATTATTAATCAATTATAATTTCGGTGTTCATATTTTATAACTTTTTTACTATTTTCTCAGACGACAATAAATTTACATACTTTACATTTAATTTTTAACATTCGCGGTTGTATTTATAACCCATAAACGCGCCCTCTCTCTCGGTCAAACAATTGCATATATACTTCTTAATCTCGAGGCAAGCCCAAATCTATTTAATACACTTTCAATTCTGTACCGCTATCTTTGGATTATTTATGTATTGTAGGCAAAAGTCATATCCGTTTTTCTCAAATGTATTACCGGTTAAATGTTATTACTATTGCATTGAGCAATCAATTGAGTCTTCAAATTATTTAAATTAATCTGTGAGTAATCGAGCCTCTTTCAACAAATTTAGAATCGTATAATACTTATACAATTAAGAATTTTGAATTTAGACATCGAAAATCTTATTCGAACCAATATTGTCAATATTTTATGAATCCTCTAATACATTCTGAATATAAATATTATTAGGATTTTTACATCTGAATAAAAGGACATAGTACTGACCATGTGAAAACAATGGTGTTTTTACGAAAATACCTATATAATCGAAATGTTTACCTTGTAATTTCTTTATTGTTCAAGCAAAAGCTAGCATGATTGGAAATTGTTTTCGAAAAAGAACAAATGGAAATGAATAGTAGCTTCCTGTATTTAACGTTATGCTTGGTATAAAAACCTTGTGGTTGATATTATTCCTCTAATTATTTCTGCCTTTACCCTAGAACACGAACAGGGGTATGTGTGATCCCAGACAACTTTCCCACCTTGAGTGTTATTTTCACAACGCCATATAGAAACCGAGATTGCTTCATCACAGAGGAAGCTTTGTGATAGTAAAAAGAAAAGTTTTGCTAAAAACATGTTAGAAATACGTTTTGAGACTTAAGAAATCAAAATACACAATTTTTGGAAAATGTCTATATGGATGTGTGTGTGTGTATGTGTGTGTGTGAGTGTGTGTATCTGTGTGTGTGTGTGTGTGTGTGTGTGTGTGTGTATGTGTGGATGTTTACCAGCATAACTCTGCATACATACGGTGAAACTGAATGTTTCAGGGTTCATTATTTTTGTTCTCTTAAGAGAAGGCGGCACAATAAATTTTATTTAATTTTTGATACTTTTTTGTTTTTTAGCGGTTTTTCGATTTTTGAGTTTTAGTTTTTCGTGTTTTTAATACCTTAGAAGTAACATCATCGATCCAATGAAGATGCATTTGAAAGAGCATAAAATTACTTATCTTTTCCAACCCGAAATTTTGAAAAAGATATTGCTTTTGTTTTTTTATACACGAAAATGTAATTTCTTTTCAAACGGTTATATCTGTGAAATATAAGGTGGAAAATTTTTGAAAAAAATTGAGATGATAAGGAATATTTAAAATAATAACCTGTAAAATTTTTGCAGCTTCATTTTTTTCTTTTGTCGAGAAAAAAATAATTTTGTTAAAAAAATCGCTTTTCTTCCTGACGCGATAACTTAAGTAAATCGACAGAATTTCTGAAACTTTACAAAAAGGTAGTTTTTTACTATCTCATAAACTGTACCATTTTTTTAGATCATGAGATCTTTTACTTTCTGAGATATTGAGGGTATGTTTTTTTTTTAATTTTTTTTATCGCTTATATCTCGAGAACGGCGTGGTCATTTTTTATAAAATAGGGCTATTTTTTTCCTTTTTAAATGAAGATTCTAAATTGCAAAGAAATTTGAAGATTTATCTACTTGTTTATGTTTTATAGTAATTATTTTATTTTTTGATTTTTGAGTTTTAGTTTTTCGTTTTTTTTGGAATGATACAAATTTTATGATCAATTTAATGTAAATGCATTTAAAAAAGTATAAGAAACCTATCATCTACAACTGAAAATTTTAATTAAAAAAATTTAAAAACGTTAATGTTAAAAAAATAGTAATATTCTATTTATTAATTTATATACTGAGGATTGGCGAGTGATGCGAGCCGGAGGATTTCTGTTTTTATTATTTATAATTTATCAATTGATATTTTGAAATATTGATTGAAAAAGTATTTTAAGATAAATGAAATAATCTATATCAATATTTTTTGTTTTATTTTGTATAAATATAGGTAAAAATGATACGTATGAACGATATAATTATGTGATTTTAGGTGTCGTTGAATTCAAATTCAATGTGAAAATTATTAATTTAAAAGAATAATGTTACCAAAAACTGCTTGAAAAAGATTTTATTTATATATAAATGTAAATTAAAATATAAATGTAAAATAAAAATAAGATTATGGCTACAGCTAGTTTAATTAACTGTTATAAATTAAACCATCAATGATAAATCAGCACGCATTTCTGAGCACCTAATTAAAAAGAGATATAGCAATTTAAAATTAATTTATTAGAACAAACATTTTCATATTAGAACAATTAATTTAGTTTGAGGAAGCTAAGTGCCAATGAAATGGCAGCGTTTTTTTATAGTTATAAAAAATTTAAGTTTTTTATCTTTTCGACTAATACAGATTCGTTGAAGTGAGATATCAACACTAACATATGTATTTTATAGAAAACTTGTATATCAAGACTAAATCTTAATAAATAAACTTAATAATCTAAATACTTAAACTAAATAAATCGATGGCTTTGTAATGTAAGAGGATAGTGTGCAATATGCATACAGCAAAACTATTCTTAGAGTATTCTAACAGCACATTTTAAATATTTTTCACGTCTTTTTAAATTTAAATGTCAATCCTTTTCCCATAAATATTAAATAAATGAACATCTTTTGCAATATATGTATCGATTTAATATTATTTTTCCTTTATGTATACATATTTCCGTGAAAATGACGCACATGTTGATATCAGCCTATATGTAAAAAATACATGATTTTAATTCTTTCAAATAATTATACTTTTTGAAAAATCTGGTCTTGGTATAATTGTTTTTTTAAATTTGATGTTTATAGTTATATAAACTGACCTGTAAAGTTTCTTTAGGTTATTTTATTGTCATTTTGAAAATTTATGGAAAGACAACTGTTTTATTACATTAAAAAAAACAATTATTTCACATTTCTTTATAAGATTTTTTAATTTATTTAAAATACTGTTCTTTGTATATCTTTATAAACTGGAGACTGACAAGAATATCCTTTTTTAATTTGCTCAAATTCGGTGAGTTTTAAGAAAGTTACAGCTATTTCAAGTTTCATGGGATCAGAGTGTCCCTTGTTCCGGTTAAAGTGATGCTAAAGCCACCAGTCATCGACAAATATGAGGAACCTCTTTTTTCATTTTATTTTTAATTCTGAGTAAATATCTCTATGAAACGTTATTGTCCTACTCAAAAACAACAACTTTTCAGAGCGATATTTTCTCAAAATAAAATAATGAATGAAAAAAGTTGTTCCCCGTATATTACGGTAACAAGAGGGTTTAGTATCACCTTAATTCAAGTTTTTTGACATTCATGTTCTAGGGTTAATCTTATACTGAAATAATCTAGTTATTTTCAATCGCGAATCATTACACAAAGCACCTATTATACTTGCAAGGAGAGTGCACACCCTTCGGGAAACGGATTATGGTTATACTTTGGCAGGTGGCTTCTGGTATCCGAAAATGAAGCTTCGCACCGGTACTTCATTCTAATAGAGCCTTGTTGTCGAGATATGAGGCAATTTACTCGAAATATGTCTTATTTTAATGAAGAAAGGTTCCTTTTCTTCTGAATATAAATCTACAAGTTTGTATTATAAAGAAATGACTCAAAGGATAATAAAAAGTAGGCAGAAGGAGCTTTCGTTTAAGCTCTGTTACGTATAAAACATTAGTCTTATCAAAAGCTATAACATACAATTGAAAATGGTGACCGAAATTGCATGCATATTCGAAGAAATTTAACTCTTTTATAGTCGTCGATTTTACATGTATTTTCAATCACATCGAATTGCTAATACCTTTTGATCAGAAGAATATTTTTATACATGTCAGAGCTTTGATTAAAGCTCTTTCCACTTCCTTTTTATTATCTATTGCATCATTTATCCATAATAAAAACTTATAGAGTTATAGTCAAAAGAAGAGGCACTTTTTCTCATTCAAATACCGCATTTTTCGAGTAAATTACCTCACATCTCGAGAACAATGGCCTAGTAGAATGAATTATGGGAACTAGGCTTCATTTTTGGGTACCAGAAACCACCTCCCAAAGTCTTGGGATATATATATACATATATAAATCGCACGCCGCTATCATAACTGAACAACTTATAATTCAAAAGGACCTGCGCGCAGCGCTTTGTCTAACGGTCGAACCCAACTCCCCCCCCCCCCCCCCACATCGCGACGCCAGTCGCCAATTAATTAAATTCCCGTCATTACTTCCTATTAACCCGTACGAACTAATCATTCAACTATCATCTCTAATTTTCGTATTAAATCATTTATCCCTCGAAAGAGAATCCAAAGTACTAAATTTTCCATATTCATTTTCCGCGGCGCACTGACTCTACAATATATATGGGCAATTCTCAATTAGTTCGGAATTTTGTGTGACGCAGTATTTTTTGTGCTAATACAATATTTTAGCTCGTTTATCAGCCAAGAGCTAAATTGTATACATTGTTTACAATATGTAAACACAAAAAAAAGTATTATAGTATATTATATTTTTTTTATTTTCTTTTCTGTAGAATTTAATACGTCTTTTGAAAATGTTTTAATGGGTGATGAATTTCAAGCATTTGGTGAGCGCAATCGAATATGATATGTTAGAAATGTGTGCTCTTAATAGGGAAAAAGTTACTAGGCACCAAAGTGGCGTGACTACTTTTTTCATTTTTAATATTTATTACTATTATGCCGCATCGCTATTGGTGCGTAAACAAAATCATTAGAAAACTACATGGATAGTGTTCTAGGGCACAAAAGTAACAAATTTATACATGGCGAAATCATGTGCTCCCATAATAAGGGAGTAAACATGGAATGTATACTTAAGAAGGCAAAACGTGCACAGAACCAAAAACGCATATTTTTTATTCGCACATCATCTGTCTTTAAAAATTTGACTAAATACATTTGTGCTCCATTATTTACAACACTATAAAACTAAAGTTCACTCGCCCCATTTTTTACATCATTATTTAAGAAGTTACAGAGCAAAAAAAATTCTTCAAAAATAAGTTGAAAATCATGAAAAAATGAAAAAACGTGTAAAAAACGTTAATAACTTTTGGTCCGTTGCTTTAAAATGTTGCACCACATTGGATTTTGTATTCTATCAGCTGAAGGAACGCATACTAAACATTTCAGATATGTGCTCAAAATATAAAAAAAAATTTTTTTTATAATACAATCCGAAGTTTGTGAGAATAGCCCATATATATAAATAATCGGACGTTTCACGTTAACGGACACAGTGGGCTGCCCAGAATAAACAGTCATCAATATTAATGTTCGACGTATCAAAACCTTCATATTTAGAAGCTCTATCGAAAACCGTCTGGTGATTTTAAAAAACCATCATGGCGGTTGTAATATGGCGGTCGCTATCGTGGACGATTCTGTTTGATGATCAATATTGATAGATTAGAAACATCAAAATACTGTTTTGTAGACTGCATCACTGTATTTATACGTTTTTGGGGTTGCTGAATTCGAATTCAATGTTCGTTAAACCCCATCTGGTTACTATTCGTCCCTAACCTTAAAAATACTTCAAATCGTTGAAATAACACTTTTCTACTATGAGTAATACAGTTTAACCACCGCAAGCTTTATGTTTTCAGGATAGCTGAAACCGATTCTGATATTTGTATAACTTCAACTAGTCAGAGTTCGTCCCTAACCTTAAAAAATACCCCAAATTGTTAAGATTACACTTTTCTACGTTTAGGAATGAAGCCTAACCAAGGTACATTTATGTTTTCGGGGTCGCTGAATCGAGTTTCAACATCCGATTGAACCAAAGTAGTCACTAGCGTCCCAAACCACAAAAATATAATAGTTATCAAGTCTGACCACCATATCTTCTTTTTGGGATGGCTGAGTCCAATTCCGATGTCCGTATAACATTAACTGGTCAGTATTTGTCTCTAACCTTAAAATACCCCAAAATCGCGTACATAGTCTATTACAGCTAAAGAAATTAAAACTCGTCAATAAGCTCTCTGCATTTAACAGGGTTGAGACTGCCATTATGTTAACTACATAATGCCCGCATTACTTTTATTTTCTTTTATTTTTTTATTATTATTGTTTTCTATAGTGTCACTTAGTAGTCTATAGTAATTATTGGATGTTTATCACCCGAATTTCTGAATATATTTAATTTTTTATCTGTTACTAAAAACGCATGCGCACTCTGACTGGTAGGGACTTGTGTAGCTTCCGAAAATCTCTTCTTAAGATGAAGATGAATCTTATTATGATCCTTCTCGCTATAATAGTGAATCTTGAGTTTCTGGAATTTTTTAGAAATCAGTCGTAAGTCTTTGCCAACGTGTTCATTATGACCGAATGGATTGCTGCATCTGCCTGATCTAACTGAATCGGTACATGTCGGTGTATTCTTAATAGTAGACATGATGGAACTCACTCAGAGAATTTTAACTTTAATTGTAATAAAAATAAATAATTTACCGTTAGCCTGCCACTCAAGCGTGATCTCTAACATGGCAACATTTGTAATACGAGGGTAGTTCAATAAGTCTTTAGAATAAAGTATAAAAACAATTTTTTTTGGGTAAATTTTTTTTTATTTTTCAACATAATCTCCTTGGAGCTCTATACACTTGGTCAATCGCTTTTTAAGTTTTTTTAATCCTTCAGAAAAGTGCTTTTTAGGAAGTTGCTCAAAATAAGCACTTACAGAGGCAACGACGTCTTCGTTGTCTGTAAATCTCTGTCCACCGAGCCATTTTTTCAAGTTTGGAAATAAGAAAAAGTCACTGGGGGCTAAATCTGGTGAATACGGTGGGTGTTCGACCAATTCGAATTTTAGTTCTTCAATTTTAGCCATTGAAACGAAGCATGTGTGAACTCGGGCGTTGTCGTGATGAAAGAGAATTTTTTTTCTCGCCAAATGTGGTCGTTTTTTTTAATTTCTTCTTTCAGCTGCTCTAATAATGATGCATAATACTCACCAGTAATTGTTTTACCCTTTTCCAAGTAGTCAATAAGTATAATTCCACGTGCATCCCAAAAAACGGTAGCCATAACCTTACCAGCTGACTTTACGGTCTTTGCCTTCTTTGGAGCTGGTTCGCCTGTGGAAATCCACTGTTTGGATTGTTCCTTTGTCTCAGGAGTGTAGTGGTGTATCAATGTTTCATCCACAGTCACAAATCGACGAAAAAATTCCTCAGGATTCCGACTTATGCGCGCCAAAAGAGCCTCAGAGGCGACCACTCTATTGCGTTTATTCTCAGCTGAGAGCAAACGTGGCACCCATCTTGCCGATAGCTTTTTCATGCCTAATTTTTCATGTAGAATTGAAACAACTGCACCTGTAGATATCCTTGTGGCCTCAGCTAACTCACGCACTTTTAATCTTCTATCCTTCAACACCATATCGTGGATTTTATTGATGATTTCGGGAGTAGTTGCTTCTACGGGCCTTCCTGAATGGGGTTCGTCACTTATTTATGTACGACCACGCTTAAATTCATTTATCCAGTAATAAACCGTTGCTAAGGCAGGGGCAGATGTGCCATGAACTGATTCCAATTCATTTTTTATCTCATATGGAGTTAAACCCTTTAAATGAAAATGTTTAATTACCGCTCTGAACTCGTTTTTTTCCATTTTTCTTAACAAGCAATTTTTTTTTTCAATTGGTTATAAAAACACGTAAACTCAGAAGATGTGGACTGTGACTGCACCATATATCTAGTCGGGAGTGATGCTGACTGAAAACAGATGATTTGGAGCGATTCGCGCGCCATCTGTTGGTCATTCTAAAGACTTATTGAACTACCCTCGTATGAAAAAGTTCCGCAACATTTTAAAGATTAGCGCATTTATCAGAGCTGAGATTTTGGTACGCTGATTACAAATATAACTTTAGTTTTGCTGTTAATTCACCCGTTTTAGAGATAAAGAGAAAAAATTGTTATAACCCAGCTAGTAGTACCGCGCCTTGCCGCTAGGCGGCGACGCTACCAGTTTTCGTACTCACTAGTAGAGTAGTGTTCCGAAAGGCATATAATAATGCACTAATCCATAGATTTTTACCGAACTATTTCGTGTTACAAATGTTGCCGTGTTAGATATCACGTTTGAGTGGCCGGCTAACGGTAAATTATTTATTTTCATTACAATTAAAGTTAAAATTCTCTGAGTGAGTTCCATCATGTCTACTATTAAGAACCGACATGTACCGATTCAATTAGATCGTACAGATGCAGCAATCTATTCGGTCATAATGGACACGTTGTCAAAGACTTACGACTAATTACTAAAAATATTCTCGATAAATTCCCGAATTTGCCGTTACGTGCAAAAAATTTTTCCAAATGCAGAAAGGAATTCAATTTTACACAGTCCCATAATATTGAGAATGAGATCCAGTCGCAGGACTCTGATAGCTATTGTGATCTTTCTCCTCCCAAATGAAAATGCCCATCCTCGAAAGATCAACTTGAAGAACTGTCAAACGAATTGAAGAATAAATTTGCTTCTTTAGATAAGACTGATTCCTTAAGACTTGCTATTCTTACAACTGCTCCTGAATGCTTGAGTGTTCGGCAACTAGCTTTAGAATTTAATACTTCTGAAAAAATGGCCAGATCAGCTAAGGCGTTAAGACAACTAGAGGGTGTATTTGCAATGCCAACTTCAAAACCTGGGAGAACGTTACCAGAATATACTGTGACAAAAGTAGAACAATTTTATGAAGATGATATTATTAGTAGACTGATGCCTCATAAAAATGAGGCTATCAGTGGAAACATTGATGGAGAGAAACAAAAAGTAATAAAGCAGCTCTTATTATCTGATATAAAATCATTACATATGGGATTTAAAAAATTAAATCCGGAGAATCCTATTGGACTTACTAAGTTTTCACAACTCCGACCAAAGCGGTGTATCTTGGCAGGCGCAAAAGGTACACACACTGTGTGCGTTTGTACGATACACGAGAATTTAAAAAATATGTTTGATGATGCTAATATAAAACGGAACACGAATGATTTTAGATAAACTACTAACAGATTACAAGGATTGCTTTACATTAGTAGTGTGTAAACAGAAGAAAGATGCATGTTATCACAAAAAGTGCGAATTATGCCCTAAGATCGAACAATTTGCAGATTACATACTTGATGTTTTAGAAAGAAGAGGTATAGCACATGTTATCTTCAGCTTGTTGCAATATACAGATAGGTGTACTCTTATTGAGCAGTGCCTTTGAATAAATGACTTCGTGACTAAGTTTTGTACACGGCTGTAAATATTAATGCCACATCATTTCATTTCTAAAAACCAATCAAACTATTTATCAGATCGGAAGACTAATCTACATCGTCATGAAGTTCTTGTTCACACGGACTTTTCCGAAAAATTTTCGTATGTTGCGCAAAATGCCGCGCAACAATTTCATTATAATATCAATCAAGCAACCATTAACCCAGTCGTCTTTTATTACAGAAATGACAAAGAAACAGTGTGCTGTAGTCATGTACTGTCATCAGATAGCACAACTCATGATACTGCAGCCGTGTATGTTGTGCAAGGAATTCTGATTCCTGAAATAAAAAAGCTGTTCTCAAAAATTGAGAGAATTATTTACGTGAGCGATGGTGCCAAACAGCACTATGAAAATAGATACCAAACGTGCAACCTTGTAAACCATAAAAATGACTGGTGTCGAAGGCGAATGGCATTGCTATGCAACTGCTCACGGCAAGGGGGCATGCGATGGGCTCAGAGCTATGTTTCAAAGAGAAACGACGCGCACAAGTCTTCAAGCCAATCCAAATGAAGTCATACTGGATTCAACAGTTTTACTCAACTGGGCGAAAAAATATTTCATAATCTCAAGATTCAGTATTATAGTGAGAAGCATCATACTAAGATTCAGCGTCATCTTAAGAGGAGATTTTCAGAAGCTCCACAAGTACCTACCATTCAGAGTGCGAATTCGCTTTTAGTAACAGGTAATAAATTAAATATATTCAGATATTCGGGTGATAAACATCTAATAATGACTGTAGACTAATACGTGACACTAGAGAAAAAAATAATAATAAAAAAATGAAAGAAAAAAAAGTAATGCAGGCATTATGTACTTAACACGAATTTAATTTCTTTAGCTGTACTAGACTATTTAAGCGATTTTGGGGTATTTTTAGGTTAGGAACAAATACTGACCAGTTAATGTTATACGAATATCGGAACTGGACTCAGCCATCCAAAAAAAATGATATGGCGGTCAGACTAGATAACTATTATATTTTTTGAGGTTAGGGGCGACTAGTGACTACTTGGGTTCAAACGGATATCGAAACTCGATTCAGCGACCCCGAAAACATAAATGTGCGTTGGTTAGGCTTCATTCTTAAACGTAGAAAAGTGTAACCTTAGCAATTTGGGGTATTTTTTAAAGTTAGGGATGAACTATGTCTAGTTGAAGTTATACGGATATCAGAATCGGTTTCAACGATCCTGAAAACATAAAGTTGTGGTAGTTAAACTATATTACTCATCGTAGAAAAGTGTTATTTCAACGATTTGAAGTATTTTAAGGTGAGGGACGAATAGTGAGAAGATGGGATTTAACGAACATTGAATTCGAATTCAGCAACCCCACAAACGTATAGATACGGTGATGCAGTCTACAAAACAGTATTTTTATGTTTCTAATCTATCAATATTGATCATCAAACAGAATGGTCAATGATTACGGCCCCATATTGCAACCGCAGTGACGTTTTTTTTAAATCACCAGACCATTTTCGATAGTGTTTCTAAATATGAAGATTTTGACACGTCGAACATTAATATTAATGACTTTTTATTCTGGGCAGCCCACTGTGCCCGTTGACGTGAAACGTCCGGTATATATATATACTAAATGTAATTCCTGTACATATATATAAGATTTAAGATTTTGACACGTCGAACATTAATATTAATGACTTTTTATTCTGGGCAGCCCACTGTGCCCGTTGACGTGAAACGTCCGATATATATATATATACAGGAATTACATTTAATATATATATATATATATATATATATATATATATATATATATATATATATATATATATATATATATATATATATATATATATATATATATATATATATATATATATATATATATATATATATGAGCAGATCCATTACTTTTTTAAAAATCGATGCGCACGTGGATCACGAAAATTTACGCCAATTTTTTATATGAAAGTACATATTGAAAAAAGACCCCGAAAAAAATTTCAGCTCCTTTTATGCACTGTGGCGGCCCCTAGAATTTTTTAAATGTTCAAAATTAGCTGAAAATGAGCCATTTTTAAAAAATTGTACAGATCATTCATCTAAACCATTTTGAACGATTCAAGAAGGAATGTTTTCGTCTTTTAGAGTAGTTTTAGCAAAAAATATTTCTGGTCCAAAAATATGAAAGGGATTACCTTTATAAACTCATTGGCGCATGCGCACTTTCTCAATTTTTAGGTTATGTTTGATCCTCTGCCATTTCTACAAGTCACCGTAATTTTGATCAAATCAAAACTCATGTTTTTCATCTTGAAATTGTCTTCAATTTCTTTTTTGAACATTTCAAACGGTCAAGTGTGGCCAGAGCTACAGCTGTTTGAAGGTAACGTTATTTTAGAAATTCGCTAAGTTGGTACCCCTGTAACTTTTTTTCTCGGAACTTGAAATTTCGCGAAACTTACCGGAAAAGATAACTCTTATTATGCTAAAAACGTCCAAAAATTTTCACTCTTGGGACAACTCTCATTTACGAGCTGTAACGTTATCAAAATACCCATTTTCTAATATATATCGGTATTAACATACGCGCACACACTCACGCACGAAGGCGTACGCACGCACGCAGGCACATTGTTTGTATTTTTGATGCATGAACGTTTAAAAGGCATCTAATTTGTATGAAATCATAAAACATTCATTACATCCACTTATATTTATTAATTATTATAAGATTATTATTATATTATTAATTAATCAAGCAACGGAAGTACAAATATAAATGCATTCACATAAACGCGTACGTCTGCTAAAAATGTCTGCTCAATTGCTCTACCGCGTCAGCACGCTTTGATTGTCTGCCTCTGATTATGCGTGCTTACTGACCGTACTGTAACTTCACCTTTACACCGGGGTTCATCTCTATGCTACAGGAAATCCTAAAGCCTTCAGACTAAAAGAAAAAGTTACAGGGACAGGATCAGGAACAGATATTGAGGAACAGTGACAGCTTTTAATGTTAGAGTATATTTATAATATGTACGAGAAACAGCTCTTATAAGAGCTATATATAATCCAATGCTTAAGCTGTCACTGTTTCTTAATATCTGTTCCTGTTCTTGTTCGTATAACTTTTTTAGTATGTAAAGGCCTTAACAAGGAATAAGCATTATAGTATATTTCTAACCTTAGTTCAGTGCACTGTATGTAATCATGTAAAAAGTTTACTGCATGTAATATTGTTTATACAATAAATGTCATAGCATTCCGTGAAAATTAGAATATCAATAATGGATAATTGTATAGTAGGTATTGTTTCTCAAACTGAGTGTAACGCAACAACTTTTTCAACAAAAAAGGCTTTATATAATCTTGTTGATTTAAATGCAGAGGATCGTCATTTGCTACAGTATAGAGTAAATGGTTTTATAAATACATCAGCTGGATTTATTTGTGACTTTCATAAGTGTAAATATTTAGATTATTATTCAACATACCAATACAAATGCTGCGATCCTTTATGCAAACATAAGAAAAATTTAACAACGGATCTAAGAATAATAAGTATAGAAACTGCAGAACTTTTTTATAAATTTACAAAACAAAAGTTAATTCCAGGAAACAAGCTTTGCAAAACTTGTGAAGTCTTCATCAAATCAATTTTGTCTAAAAATGAATCTGATGTTTTACTACAGAATGAAGATTTACCTGTTGAAGACAGTGAATGCAAAAATAAGCAAGAGGATCAGTCTCAATCTCAACCAAGTAGTGTTTTATCCCAAGTTAGCGAATCAAACACTAATACTACTGCATCATTGTATCAAAGTTCAAGTCAGGAGTTAGAAATGCTAAACAATATTTGTAAGGATATCAACATACCTCCTTTAAAGCGACAGAAATTATCAAAACAACGTTTGACACGAGAGGCTGAAAAGTTGGTTCTTGATATCCTACCCAAATTAACTGAAAAAGTTTCGAAAGTTTATGATGTAAAAATGACACTATTTGAAGATTCAGTGACAGAAAATATTTTACAGGATAGTTCCGCACTCAAGGATATAATAACTTCTTTGCAAACTAAATATATAAGTACAAAAACAATCAATGAAAAAATTCAGTTATTAACATTACTACCTCAGGATTGGAATTTCAAACAGTTTTCCAAATATTTTGAATGTTCATACTATATGTACGTGGAATGTAAGAAACTAAGAGAAAGCAGTGGTATGTTATAATATTTATTTAAAGCTGCATGCATCAACATTTTGGTAAAGGTTGCGACAACTTTATGCAAGAATATTGGAAACCAGCGTTGAAATTTTTTATTTAATATTTTAATAATTGTAGGATCTTCAATTATAAAAATTGTCATGCAACTGATTTTCAGATATGTTAGTAATAAAACTTTTAAATTAAATTATTTTTAAAATAGGTTTAAAGCTTTCATTAATATCTAAAGAAGCTTCCTAGAACCTTTTAAAGCATGTTTAAAAAAATTTTCGCACAACTTTAAAGTGATATTTACGTAACTTGTAGCACTGTGTGAATAGTATATGACAACTTTCTTTTTAATATATAATATACAATTCAACTTAAAAATATAAATGTATGTATTAATTTGTGTAAAAAATTACAAACATCTAGAAGATAACCCAATGTTTATGATAGATTTGAACTTTTTGAAGCTTTCAAGCAGATAAAAGGGTGTCTAACAATAAGTAATTGTAAACTAACTAAAAAATTACCTAATCTGATCCTTTACTACCCATTCACTTTATCGGTGTCTTCAAAAATTGACACTTTTAAAGTTACCGTAAGATATTTTTTAAAATTTTCATTCTTTTCATATGAAAACAATTTTCAGATGCTCTTTTACGCCCTTGAGGAAGCAGCTACTTTTTACTACTGGTTTTCTAATAAAAATTGTTAAATTTCATTATTGTCTGTAATTATTGGTATAGGTAATCAGTAATTTAAAAAAGTTGATATTTTTAAAAAATTGATTCTTCCCACTTTTTAAGTAACCAAAATTTGATAGAAACTCGCACACATTGAATCGCTATAGAAAATAAGAATTATAATTATAGTTACATAATGTAATCAATTGTTTGCAGGTGCATTGCAAGAATGTAAAAGGAAAAAGTATTCAAAGATTTCAGATGATATGAATGAATGTATAAGAAATTATTATT